>CM053601.1:186807780-186820776 GCA_028646575.1 Pseudocheirus occidentalis | reverse complement strand
TGAAAAAGGCCCTACCCCTCAGCCATCTTCTTCATGGAGCTCCCCAGCAGGGAGAGTGCCCCGAGCCCCTCTAGGGTTCCATTCCACCCTCAAAAAGCTCTGATGATTGTCAAATTTTTTCCCATATCCAACCTCAGTTCATCTCTTTGCTACTCCTATCCAAACCATTGGCTGGGTTTTTCCCTCTGGGCGAATAATAGTCAAAGAACACATTTATCTAACGCTTTTAGGTTCACAAAGCACTTTACAAAGATTTTCAAGGGTATCTCATTTGGACCTGGAAACAACCCAGGGAGACCCCATTTTATAGATCAGCAAACTAAGGCAGATAGGGGTTATGGTGTGAAGTGTGGGGGGCCTGCATCTGGGTGGGACAGTGACAGGACAGAAGCCGTCGTCCTCACCATCAGCCATTTTTCAAATCATGTCTGACTCTTTATGGCCTCATTAGGGAGTGGGGGTTCACATAAGATGTTAAGAAAGTGGAAATTACAGAACTTGAACCTGACTGGATATGGGAGGGGGTGAGAGAGAGGGAGAGGATAGGGGTGACGCCTAAGTTGGGTGCCTGGAAGACCGAGAGGATGGTTGTATCCTCAACTAAGACGACTACTTTGTTCTCGCTGCTTCCTTTTCTAGATATTCACCAACCATCCCTTTAGTAATAGACACTAGAATTTTGCCAGGAATCAGTGTCAATCTAATTGACGTATACTTTGTAGTCTGCATTCCCTTCCCTCTTTCTGGAAAATCTGGACAATTCTTGCCTTTTCCCAGGTCTGTTGTGCCTCTTCTTTCCTCCACAATCTTCAAAAGTTCACCACCAATAAATAGCTAGAATGGCCAGACCCTTCCTTCCCATGCAATGGAGACCTTCTGATTCAGGGGAATGAAATCCATCTAGGGCAGCTAGGTGTTCCCCCACTAGGTCTCCACCAATCTGGTCCACCCTCTCCTTACTTTACAGGGTCAATTTTGTATTGGGATCCTGTGGGTACATTGTCCACTTTTACAATAATAATAGGATTTAGAACATCTGAGATCATTTAGGTCAATTCCAGTGTGGTGCAGGGGAGAGTGGAAAAGATATTGAGACCTTAGAGTCTCAATTTCTTCGAGCCTCAGATTGGAAATAATAACAGTTGCACTCCCTACCTCCTAACTCTACAGTGTTGTGAAGAAAGACTTTAGCATGTTAAAAAAAAAAAGATCATTATTTCTCAGTGCATGTCTGACCACTAGCTTCTCTTCATGCTGTTCATGCCGTATCACCATGGTGTCCCCCAAGGTTCTTGGTCTCTGTCTGTATTCTAATTTCTGCCTGAAAACTTAATTTATCATTTTCAATAAATACTGTCAGAGTTGGGGTTTGAATCAAGATATGAGCTCAAATCCAGGCTCAGATATTTACCGACTGCGTGAACCTGGGCAAGTCATCTGGGCAAGTCTCCATGTGTTTCCTAGAAGGATAATAACAACACTTATGTCTCATGATTGTTGTGAAGAGGAAAGGAGCTAATATTTGCAAATTGCATCGCAGACCTTAAAGCACTGTATAAATTCTAGCTGTTATCTGTATTATAATACTTTTGTGATTTTTTTGAAGTGACAGACTTACTACATTTGTTTTCTAAAAAATGTCTGTGAAATAGCAAGTCTGAATAACCGTCTGTGGCTTGTTCTTTCAAGTAAAGATGGTGGCTAGTTCAGCTGGACACTTAAACCATCCCATGAGAGCTTTTCCTGGAGATGGTCATCCCTTTGGTATGCAGAAAAAATGCTTGGTGAGAACTTCCTGTTTCATCCCACAGAATATTCAAAGGCTGGAAACCTAAAGGTCAACATTTAATAAAGCTAATCATTTTTATTAGGACATCCTTAAGTGAGATTGGCATTTTTTTAAAGCTGTGAGTGCCTAGCATTGGTGACTGTCCAAATTGGTGCCTCTATTCTTATTTGTTCAAAAGCACCAGTAGCTTTACCCACTACAGCTGTTCCCCCCCTAGGGCAAATCTCACTTCAGTTAGTTGTTCCAGGATAAACCATGAGATTTGAAACATTCTTCCATCTTTGACTATTTCAGTACCACTTGTGTTTGTTGCCAAGCATTCCCAGAAAAAAGATCTTCTCCAGTGATAAATTGGTGCTTCATTCTGAACAGTAAGTCTAGCCATGTCTTAGGATTTGCCCATTTGTAAGGCAAAAGGACAACTCCACAGACAAAATATTCACTCAGTCTTTGTGGTTGCAGTTCACCCATTAATTCACTGGGGTTGTAGCCCCTGGAAAACTCTACCATATGGTCGTGAGAAATGAGAGTTAAAAAGGCAAATAATGTCTTAGAATTATTATGATTATGGTTGATACTAGTATGGCTCTCTGGGTTCCCCTGACAGGGTGGTAGAGACCATGCTTTGAGAACCACCAGGTCAGCCAAAATGGTGCCTTTGCTTGGACCCCTCCTCATGTTTCCCTCTTCCATGTTCTTCTTCTCATGGAGTCTTCAATGGGCTGTTCTCACTTGGGCATAGTCTCTGCCCAATGGGCTACTGAATCTGCAGCTTCACTTCCCAATATCTCCCTCTTGCTGGAATCCAGTCAGCTTTCTTCTTGATTGATAAGAGGGGGAACCAAATCTTCCCCACTGCACTGAGAAAAATTCAAGCTTAGGCAGCCTAGCATAACAGCTAAAGAGATAGACTTGTTGTCAGGGTGATCCCCACTTAAGGAAGCCTCCTCTCCACACACAAGATTGGGGACAGACATTGACTTCTGTCCTTCTAGGCCTGAAGAATTAGTATCAACCATGCTCTTTTTAAACAGATAATACCTGATGTTATTATGAGCATACAAGGATTTAGGGAGAAGGCTTCTATTTGTATCTTTACTGGGACTCAGCTGGTAGTTGATAACACCATCAACACTTACTTGTCTTCCTCTGCTACTGATTCATTCCCTTATTAAGTCACCATGTGGGTTCTAAGGCAATAAAGGGGTATTGTGTGTTCTGATATTTCCTTACAATAGGAATGTACAATATTTCCCATTAATTTTTTTGTAGGCAGCTAATTGGTACATTGGATATGTACTAGACTTGGAGTCAGGAAGATTTGAGTTCCAGCCCTGCTTGAGACACTAGAAAAACCTCTCTCAGCCTGTTTCCTCATCTGTAAAATTGGGATAATGTTAGCACCTACCTTCGAGGATCCAATGAGATGGCTTATGTAAAGCTCTTTAACAACCCTAAAGCACTAGATAAATGTTAGTGATTATTAATTAGTTAGCTCTGAGCCCCCATCCTAGTTTATAAATAAATTAGAGAGAAAAAATTTTTCCCTGTAAGCTTTAGTTCCTTTCTCTCTTTATTGATCCCAAACCTCCTGATGACAAAAGCATAAAAAATAACTCTATTACTATTCACATGATTTCTTATGGTAACAAACAATAATTTGAAGAACTAAGCAAATATTGTGACACAAGCTCACAATCAGGGATCCTTCTCTACTTGTCAAAAGGAAGAGAAGGAGTCATGGAATAAAGAACTCTCACCCACCAACCCCATGAACTTTTCCTCACTTCTGGAAACAGTCCCATGTTCAACAACAAATCAGAGATAATGTTCCTTTAGGTTATCTGGGCATCCTCTCACAAACTACACAAATGAAAATTAATTCTTAGTCTCAACCACTTCTGAAATTATAGTTAACACTGAAGGTCCTTTCCCTAAGGAAATAGTTTAGGGATAGAATTCTTCTCTCACAGCACCTCAACAATTCTTTCTGTCATTCAGTTAACCATCCATCTGCCAAGATTCTCTTCCCCCCTAAAGGCACAATAGTCATCCCCAGTTCCCATGGGGAAGGCTATTAAAGTTGTCATTACCTAAAGTTGATCTCTGCTCTGCGTTCTCCATTTGGCAAACACCTACTATGCACCCAAAATGGACGAGGAAGAGTGGGGAGAGGAGTAGACAGAGGGCCAGCTTTGGAATGAGGAAGACCAGAGTTCAAGCCCTAATTCTGACATTTATTGACTGTGTGTATATAGGCAAGGAACTTAACCTCATAAGTTAAGAGAGGCAGTCTCATGTCTTAGAATTACTATGAAAATAGTTTGGACCTCTGGGATCTCCTGACAGTGTCATGGAGCCCAGACAAGTCACTCTGCATCGGTGAAGGGAGATCCCTCCCTAGACCATGAAACCACAGTCCAGACAAAAGTAAAAAAAAAGTGGAAAGACTCTGGAGTCAGAGGACCTCATATTCAATACCTCTGTAACTGTGGGCAAACTGTGGGCTTGGCCTCAGTTTCCCTACCTGTAAAAAGAGAGGGTTGGACTAGATGGTCTTTCAAGACCTTTCAATTCTAGGTAGATGACCTTAGCAGACTGCAAATAACAACAACAATGACAATAATAACAAATGAGAGAAGTTGCTGGTCTGCATCAATGAAGGGAGGTGATAGGAAATAGACTACAAACTTGAATTCAGAACCTGTGAGTCTGACCCAATGGCTTCCAATTGCTCCATGAAGACACTGTCAAATGTAATTTACTAATTCAAATCAATGGGGTAATGGAAAAGCAAGAAGCCAGTTTGAGGTGTTGAAATATTTTGTTTCATTAATGCTTTTAAAAAATTTTCCTTGCAGTTCAGTAACCTCACAAAAGAGCTCCAGCTTTGGACTGGCTTCAGTCCTGGTGAAGCCTGACCCCAAAGGGAGAGAATTCTGTCTCTACACTTCTCCCAATCTCTCATTCCCCCCCCCCAACCACATATAGGCATTCTGTGGTTCATTATGCCTCCACTCTGGAGTAGGGAAAAATCTCTTCAACAAAGCTCAGGTATGGCCAAATCTAGGGTTTCCTCTAACAGGTATGAATAGGAAAAGATACTCAGTGAACATACAAACAGTTATCAGGTATAGGACAGTTATTTATTTCCTCTACCACAAAAGAAATGCTTACAGCACAGATGACTCCAAAAATGGACAGTAACCAATAACCCATCACTTCTATGATACTGTCCTCAGAAGTAAAGACTCCTGGGAAATTTGTGGAACTATTTAACAGATATTCCATATTCACTCCTGATCTATACCATCTGAGTAGCAATTCAAAGTCTTTCCATGGCAGCCAAGAAGGCATGCAGAGCTAATTATCTTGGTGGGGTTTTGGTTTCCTCTGAGAAGGAGTAGGAGCAGGGTGCAAACCCCCCCCCCCCCGTTGGATATGTAGCACTGAATTTGGTGATTCCCAGCCTCTCTAGGTTCCCATCCAACCCCAGAGTAAACTGTGATCTGTGTTCATAGAAAGAAATACCAAACAGAAGAGGTAGTCAGGGACTGGAGGTCTCAGGTTTCACATAGCCAAGCACATGTTCTTCCAGCCACATGCTCCTATTTCCCATAACTGCTGCTGGGGAGGGGGAGGGGAGAATCCCCACTACTCTCCACACTCCCACTGGGGAGGCCAACTCCAAGGGGGAGCAGACTGAGTCCCAAGTGACAATCAAAAAAGAGAGGAAAGGGAGGAGGGGAATGTGGAGACTCTGACTTCTCCTTGCAAAGTCTTGTGAGTAGGTGGCTATTCCTGAGTCAGTTGACCATCATCTTTGACACAGACCTGGGTCATGGAAATAAATCACAGGGGAATCCACCAGAAGTTGGCCATATATGCTCTTTAGCAAAGGGCCAGAGTTTACGAGGTCATCAGATAGGTGCTAGGGCATCCCCACACATGATTGGTGGATGACACTACTACATTTATATCACATTACTTTCCAAATTTATTCTTCCATTCTTCCATTCTTCCCTAACAAGTTTTCCTTTGAGACAAAGTTTTTTTTTAAGTATGAGATAAGGAAAACCACATTATGAATCAACAACATCCAACAATATATATAACATTCCATATTCACAAACCACCCCCTCCCACTTTCTAATGAAAAGAAGTGCATTTTAATTACATGATCATTCTAATTATGTGACATTCCAATTTCTTTTTCTATTTCTTTCTGTTTACATTGTAGTTAATGTGTATATCACTTTCCTGGTTCTGATAGAGTTGCTCTCCATCAGTTCATAGAAGTCTTCTCATGTCTTCCTGAATTCCTTTTATCTATTGTTTCTTATGGTTCAATAATACTGCATTATATTCACAATTTGATCAGCTATTGGATACCAGAATAATTGAAAGGAAATCACTTTCAGGTACCTCCTATGATTCAAAGTATCCAAGCACTGCAGGTAGTGGTTTTGGTCAGCTGGCTTTAATGGGAGGCAACTGGGGCGGGGCACTATAGTGCATAGAGCACTGGGTCTGCAGTTCGGAACCTGAGTTCAAACTCAGCTTCAGACACTCACTAGCTGTATGACTCTGGGCAAGTCACTTACCCTTGTTTGCCTCAGTTTCCTCATCTGCAAAATGCGGTTAATGATAACACGGACCTCCCAGGGTTGTTGTGAAGATCAGATGAGATATTTGTCAAGCACTTTGCAGACCTTAAATGCTACAAAAAGGCTAACCCTATTATTCTTGGGTTTTTTTGGTGGTGTTTTTTTAAGACAATTGGGATTAATTTGGTCACATATTTAACCAATATAAGAATGGACAAAAAAGTCTTATGAAGACTTCTCTTCCACTAGATCGTGAGCTCTTTGAGGGTAGACACAGTCTTTTGACTTTCTTTGCATCCTCAATTCACATATTTGGGTCACACAACTAGTAAGTATCTAAGACCAGGTTGGAACTCAGGCCCTCCTGATTCCAGGACCAGTGTGCTATCCAGTGTACTACCTTGTTGCCCTTAGCCTTATTATTCTTAACATGTAGATAATGTGTGGAAAATGCAGACCCTGGTCACACCTGAGGTGCTTCAATGAAAAGAGCTGCCTTGACCTGACTGATTTCCTGCCATCAGTAAACCTATATAAGTGCAGGTCGCCAATCAATCAATCAATCAATTAATTATGTTATACTATATTACATTATATTATATATTATGTCATATCATATTATATATATATATATATATATGTATATATATTTAAAGCTCATGGACCCCAGGTTGAGTCCCCACTCTAAAGTGGGGGGCTCACTTTGGAAAGAGTTGTATGATTTGGCCAGACAAGACTCTGGGCAGCCCCCTGGCTTTGAAAACCCAGATGTTGGTGCTTCCCTCTCTGTAACTGACTAGGTATGGATGTTATAATCAGATGGCTGGAAGCCCTGCCTGCTGATCTGTTTCTTTGTCTGCTTGTAACTTCTGTTTGTATTGTCCAAAGTTCAGGGTGCTGACTTTTTCCCCTGAACTAGGCAAATGATATATGTTTGATTAATTAAAGTAAGATTGTTAACCCATTATGAGTTGTTTTCCTTTAGAAAAGCAGATCTAAGAATGTGTGCTGGCAGCCATCCTGGGTATGCTAGGGTGCTTGCTGATACAGTCACTTAACCCCAATTGCCCAGCCTTCCCCCCTGCAAAAAAAAGAGAGAGAAAAAGATAATGTCCTCATTGCTAAAGATTGTGTCACTTTATATTTGTGAGGATCCTCTTTTATAACTATATAGAAGGACTACCATGAATATAAGGGGAGTTCTTGGTTATCAAGGAGCCTTGAATCCCATTTATTGGCAATTGGTAATTCTGCTAATAAATTGACTGTACTCAGAACTAAGTTGCTTCAGATTCTCTATTCACAGATTTCAATCATGAAATGTTTACTTTGTTTCCAGTTCTTTGCTATCACAAAAATACTGCTATTAATTTTTTTATATGTACAATATATATTCTTATCAATGGTTTCCTTGGGATAGTCAGTGGTACAGTGGATAGAGTGCTGGGCCTCAAGTCAGGAAGATTTTCTGAATTCAAATTTGGCCTCAGACACTTACTAGATGACCCTGGGCAAGTCACTTTACCCTGTTTGCCTCAGTTTCCTCATCTGTAAAATGAGTTGGAGAAGAAAATGGCAAATTACCTCAAATGGGATCATGAAAAATCAGACACAACTGAAACAACTGAACAACAATGGGATCTCTAGATCAAAGAGTATGAACATTTAATCACTTTATTTGCATAATTCCAAATTAGTTTCTAAAATGGTTGTATCAATCCACAATTCCATCAATGATTCATAAGGGTGTCTATCTTTCTCAAACCCCAACACTGACTGTTCTCATATTTTTTCATTGTTTGTCAATTTTCAGAATTGTTTTGATTTGCATCTTTCTTATTATTAGTGATTTGGAACATTCTTTCATATGGTTGTTACTAATTTGTAATTCTTAAAATTGTCCATTATATCCTTTGAACACTTATTTATTGGGAGGTGGCCTTTGGTCAAGCCTATTCATCTATCTACCTGTCTGTCTGTCTGTCTGTCTATCTATCTATCTATCTATCTGTCTGTCTGCTGTCTGTCTGCCTGTCTGTGTCTGTCTGTATATCTATCTGTATCTATCTATCTGTCTATCTATCTATCTATCTATCTATCTATCTATCTATCTATCTATCTATCTATTTGTGTTTATCTATCTCTGTCTGTTAACTGTTTATTTATCTTGGATACCAAACCCTTATCAGAGAAATTTGATAAAAAGATTGTTTTCCCCATTTGACAGCTTCTCTTCTTATTCTAGGAGCATTGCTTTTCTGTATGCAGATTTGCAGTTTTAAATAATCAGAGTTTTCAATTTTATCTTTGGTACTTGTCTCTATCTCTTATTTGGTTAAGAATCCATCTCCTTTCCATAGCTGTGACAGGTATATAAACTGCTTTATCTTCTAATTTTTAAAATAATATGATCTTTAATAATAAGGTCATGTATGCAATTAGAATGGATTGTGAAACAAAGTATAAGGTTTGATCTAAGCCAAATTTCTGCCAGATTTTCTCTAGTTCTTCCAGCAGTTTTCATTAAATAGGGTGTTCTCTCCTAAGTAATTTATGTTTTCTGGTTTATAAAACACTGGATTATTGAATTCCATTGTTTCTGATTCTCTCTTGTCTAGTCTGTTCCATTGATTTCCTTCTCTATTTTTAAAGCAATACCAGTTTTTGATGACTGCTGTTTTAAAAGATATTTTGAAATCTGGAAGTGCTGCTTTTACCCCCATTGATCCTCCCCAATTCCCCCTCTTTTCATAATTTCCTTTGATATACTATATATTTTATTTTTCAAATGATTTTGTTATTATTTTACCTGTAAAGTATCCTTTTGATTATTTGATTGTTATAGCATTAAAAGTGTAAGTTAACTTTAACAGTGTTGTCATTTTTGTTATATTGGCACAGCCTAGCCATGAACACTGAATATTCTTTCACCTAATTAAGTTGCTCTTTATTTCTTTAAGGAGTACTTTGTAACTGAATCTATACAGGTATTTTGTGTGCTTTAGTAGGTTGATCTCCAGATACACTATGTTTTTTTTTAATAATTATTTGGAATGAAATTTATTTTTTCATTACTGCCCCAGATTTACTATTATTTAGAAATGCTGTTAATTTTAAGAATTATTTTGTAGTTTGCAACTTTGCTGACTCTCTTATTTGTTTCAATTAGTGTCTTGGCTGATTCCCTAGGATTTTCTCAGTAAACCATTATACCATTAGCAAATAGAGATAACTCCTCTTTATCTCTCTTAACAGTTTTAATTTCTTTCTCTTGTATTATTCATATTGCTAGTATGTCCAGAACAATATCAAATAATATTGAGGAAAGAAAGCATACTTTGCTTCATTCCCATAATTACTGGGAAAGGTTCAAGTGTATACTCATTCTTTATGATGCTTGCTTTTGGTTTTAGATACTTTTTATTTTATATATATATAAAAGTGTAGGTTGGTGGGTTGGTTATTGTTGTTGTTGTTGTTTTTAGCATAAATGAGCATTATACTTTGTCAAAGATTTTTTTTTTCATCCATCGAGATGATCATTTGGTTTTGGATGTTTTTCTTTTTTATATGATTAATTATACTGATTATTTTCTTAATGTTGAATGAGTCTTTCATCTTTGATATAAATCTGACTTAACTGTAATGAATGATTTCTTGGACAAATCAGTATAGTCTTTTTTTTTACAGGATTTTATTTAATTTTTTTTGAATCAACATTCATTAATGATAATGGTTCTGCACTTTATCCTTCCCTAGTTTAGGTATTAGGAGTATAGCTCAAGAATCTGATACAGTGCTTTCTTTCTCAGTTTTTGAGAATAATTTATGTAACATTGATGTTCATTGTCCTTTAAAAGTTTGATAGAATTCTTTTGCAAATCCATTCAAACAAGGAGGTTTTGCCTCCCCTTTGAGAGTTCTTTCACAGAGAGTTCCATTTCCTTTTCTGAGATGAAGTTATTTAAGCTCCTATTTGGTCTTCCATTACATTGGGTTGTTTATATTTTTGAAGATATTCTTCTATTTCTTTGTGTTCTCAGTTTTGTGTGTATATAACTGTGGACGATAAATTCTGATTTTAAACAATTTCTTCTAATTTTGTTGCGATTTCACCTTATCTACTTGCTATTTTGTTGATTTTCTTTTCACTTTATTTTCAATTGGATTGGGTAAAAGTTTGTCAGTCTTTTCAAAGATCCAGCTTTTAGTTTTATGTAGCATTTCTATTTTTTCTATTTATTTTCTTCTCTAGTTTTTAATATCTTTTCTTTTTGCTTATTTCAGGATTTTTTGTTAGCTTTCTAATTTCTAAGTGAACATCTAGTTTATTAATTTCTCCTCCGCCCATTTTGTTAATGTATCTTAGTAGGGATATGGCTTCCTGGAGAACTGATTTAGCTGCATCCCAGAAATTTTGATGTGTTGTTTCATTGTTATAATTTTCTCATGCATGATTATTAATTGTTTCTCTGACACTTGTTCTTTTACCATCTTGGCTCCTCATAACTTTAAATATGATTGGATGAAACATCCAATAAAATGAAAAAGAGTGACAGATTGGCTAAGAAAACAAAAGTACACAATCAATTACTTACAAGAAACACATTTTTAAAAATATAAAGAAATACACAGAATCAAAATGAGGATCTGGAAAAATTTTAAAGTGAATCCCAAAAAGTAGGAGTTGCAATTAACGTATCAAATAAAAAAAAGCCAATCATTCAAAATATGAGAAGATAAACAAACTACATTATGCTAAAAAGAATAGACAACAAGCCAATCACACTTACATGCTCTAAATACTTCAGCATCTACATTCATAAAAGAAAAATTAACTGAACTGCAAGAAGATAGAAACAGTAACACAATAGTGGCAGAAGATTTCAATGTCCCTCCCTTGGTTTTGGATAAGTCTAACAGAAAGATAATCAAAAGGGAAAATATAAAACTGAACAAATTGTGGAAGAAATAAGAACTAAAACATTTATGGCATCTTCTAAATGAGGCTACTAAAGAACGTACATATTTCTCAGCACTACAAAGAACTTTTACCATAACTAATGCACATATTAGGGCACAGAGATATAGCGAACAAATGTAAAGAGGCAGAAACAGTAAATACATCCTTTACAGACCATAATACAATAAAAAAAATAGTAATCATTCTATAGAGCACAAAGAAAACAGAACCAATTGGAAGTTTTTACAATGAAATCCTAAATAAAGAAGTGCAAAAACTCACTGAAGAAAATAATTCCTAAAAACTTAGAATCGTAGAAGCTACTGACTCCATGAGACAACAAGAAACAATTAAAAAAATCAAAAGAATGAGAAAAATTAGAAGAAGATGTGAAATATCTCATTGGAAATGGAACTGACCTGGGAAATAAACCAAAGAGAGATAATTTAAGAGTTACTGGACTACCTGAAAGCCACGATCAAAGAAATCACCTAGATATCATATTTCAAGAAATTATCAAGGAAAATTGACCCTGATATCTTAGACGTAGAGGGTAAAATAGAAATGGAAAGACTATACCAACCACCTCCTTAAAGAAATCCAAAAATGAAAATTCCCAGAAATATTATAGCCAAATTCCAGAGTTGCCAGGTCAAAGAGAAAATACTTCAAGCAGCCAGAAATAAACAATTCAAATGTTGTGGAGCCATAGTCAATATCACACAAGATTTAGTGGTTTCTATGTTTAAGGAGTGGAGGACTTGGAATATCACATTTCAGAAGACAAAGGAGCTAGGATTACAACCAAGAGTAAATAATACAGCAAAATTATGTATATGGGGGGAATAGGTATTTAAGGAAATAGAGGAATTTCAAACATTCCTGATAAAAAGACCAGGGTTGAATAGAAAATTTGACATTCAAACACGAAACTCAAGAAAATTATGAAAAGGTAGACATGAAAGAGTAATCATAAGAGACTCAAGAAGGCTAAAGTGTTTACATTCCTATATGGGAAGATGATATATGAAACTCCTAAGAACTTTATCATTATTAGGTCAGTTAAAAGGAGTTTACATACAGGTAGAGAGATGGGTGCTTGTCAGTTATGCAAACATAATGATGATCCAAAAAATTGATGGGGTGAGAAAGGAGGCAATGGAAGAAGAGGCAAGGGAGTGGTAGAATGGGGAAACTTTTCTGACATAAAAGATTGTAAAGAAGAGTTTTTGCAGTGGAGGGGAAAATGGGAGGTGGGATGACAGGCAATGTTTGAATCTCAATCTCATCAGAATTGGCTCAAAGAGGGATATGTATGATAGTGTGTGTGTGTATGTATGTCTGTATATATATATGTGGACATATAGATAATACTCAATTGGGTACAGAAATCTTTATTATCCAACAAGGAAATAGAGGAAATACACAGTTAAGATAAAGGGCTAGCATGATCTCAGAAAAAGCAAAAGCAAAAATAGACCTAACTAGAAGAAACAATCAGGGAAAGTACATTTTGATAAAAGGTACCATAGACAATTGTAAAGCCAATCAGCAGTAGATTCCTGAGAGAATGCTACTGTGAGGAGCTTTTAAGATTCGGATTACACAGTATTAGTGAACACTCTGTTTATTCCATT
>CM053601.1:186779873-186807280 GCA_028646575.1 Pseudocheirus occidentalis | reverse complement strand
CGCGGAGTCCGCCCCTACCCCCCACCCCGGCTCGGATGGCCCCCGGGCGCCCCCAGACCCCATTTCCATCCTCCTCCTCCAGCCCCAGGCTCGGGAGCCGCGCTCAGCTGTTCTTAAAGGGGCAGGCCCTCCTTTTTGCGGGAGAGGGACCCTTCCTTAAAGGGACAGGTCGCTCGAGAGGCTCCGCCTGCAGAGGGGGAAGGGGCCCCTTAAAGATCCTGATCCAACCCCGTCATTTGGCAGAGGGGATGAGACCTGCCCAGGGTGGCTTTGAGCCCTGGCCAGGATCAGGGTTGGGGGCTTGGGTAAATGCCCTTTGGAGGGCCTCTCTGCCAACCTCCCCCCCATTTCTGCAAAGAAGAAAACAGGCCCAGAGAGGGGACGAATTTAGAGACTATTCAGTCCAATCTCCCCTCTTTACAGATGAGGAAACTGAGGCCCCAAGGGAAGGGAATAAGCATTTATTACATGCCTGGCACTGTGCTAAGCAGTGTATTGTCTCAGTTGACCCTCAGCCTATGAGGTAGGTGCTCTTATGATCCCCACTTTACAGTTGAGGAAACCGAGGCAGGAGGAGGTGAAGTGGACTTTCCCAGGGTGACCCAGCTAGGGAGCGTCTGAGGCTGGGTTTCCTGACTCCAGACCTTGTCCACAGAGCTACTTTAGGCAGGGTCCGAGCTTCGGTAGCCAAGCCCCCAAGTTCAGATCCGGACTCTGCTGCCCTTGTCTGGTCTTGCTTTTTGCAAGCACGGGGGCTCCCTGGGCCAGGGAAGGGCTCTGCTTCCGTGGGCAGACGATGCGAACACCGCCTTCCCTCCCCCAGCTTCGGTTTCCTTCTTTGTGAAATGCGTGGATTGACCCGGATGGGTGTCAAGGTTCCTACTGCTTCTGTATCTGCTTCTCCCTGATGACTGTTGGGTATCACACTCCCCCTTATCTAGGGTGCCACGGGGTGGAATCCCAGCCCTACCAAGTAATACAGACCCAGACTGCCCCCTCCCCGGGGCTGTTTTCCAGTCTTATCCATGGAGGGACCTGAAAGAGGTCTCTAACTCGCCCCGCCCGTCTCCAATCCCCTGGACTCATAGCTTAGGGGAGGTGGATGATCGTGGGAGTCCCAGATGAGTTCAGATATGCGGCCCTGATGACTGGCCAAGCTTGAGACCCCCTCTGCCAGCCTGTTTCCTCACCTGTAAAATGAGGGGGTTGGGCTAGATGGCCGGTTGGAGCCACGGCCATCTCCCTTCCTTTCTTGCAGGGACAGTCTCGAGGACTCTAAGGAGCAGAGCCCCCCTTTGACTTCGGGGTCTGACTCATTCCAGGCACAGAGACAATTCCTTAGGAGCCTGAGAAAAATCTGCTCTCTTAAACAAAAGTCCGACTGACATATGGGCAGAAAAGAATGGGGAGCTCAGACTCGCCCCCAAACCAAGTGGATATTAGGACTCGGATGGCTTTTGGGGGCCCCAGAGGCTCAGGCTGCTCTACGACCCTACCTATTAAAGAACAGCCCATCCCCACCCTTGTTATTTAAAGAGACAAAGCCCTTCTCCTCTTAAAGGAACAGTACATCCTCCTTTGTTTAAAGTAAGATCCGAGTCGCTGGGGGGCAGGAAGGGTCCTTGGAGGTCATGTATTCCAGGCCCCCCATTTTACAGAAGAGGAAACAGGTCCTGAAAGAAGAAGAAGGGACTTGTCCGAGGTCCAAAAGCTCTCGAGAACCGGGATTTGAACCTAGGGCCTCTGACTCCCAATCCAACCCTACCATTGATTTCTTGGCATTTGGGACCCTGAAGAACATGGGTTTGAATTCCCAGCTCCCAGACTGTCAGACTCTGGGCAGGTTATTCTCTTCTCACCTCTGTGGACCGAGGGCTTTGGACTGGATGACCTGGGAGCCGGCCCCCAGCTCCTGACCAGTTATACCAAAAGATTCAGGACCAGTGTCTTAGAAATGAGGGGGGCAGAGAAAGGGCGGAGTGAAGCCTCTGCAGCCTGCCAGCGCAGGGGGTGGGGGTGGCTCTCCGGGTTGTATGGGGGACCCCCCCCATCGGAGCAGTGCCCGACAGCCACCTCTGGGCCCGGGATGCCGGCGCCTTTAAGAAGTGGTAAGTTGCCCGGCTGACTTAAAGGGCCAGCTTCATCCCGATAGTGTCTAATGACCCCTTCTCTTTTGTTCTTATCTGGGAGCGCCTATAGACTTAGGTAGCCAGGAGGGATTCCCATTTAGAGAGGAGCCTTCTTACGCCACCGGGAGAAGGCCAAGAGTGCCGATGTTATTATCTGTGCTTTAGAGAGGAGGGGAAATGAGGCCAGTGACTGATAGACCTGGCTCAGCTTCCACTGAGTTGTCAGGGCCAGCAGCAGAACCCAGGAGTCCCGACTTGCCTGCTCTGTCTTCTTCGTTTTACGGATGAAGCCCAGAGAGGCGTAGTGACTTCGGTTCATCAACAGGCACTTATTAAGTTTCTGCTCTGTGCTGGCTTATGGGACTTCCAGGAAAAAAGGGAGGCAGTTCCTGGCCTGGGAGAGGAGATGAGGAGAAGGGAAGGAGACACACCGGGACACAAACAGATCTGTGAGCTCTGACTTTGAAACCAGTGCAGGCCACCCAGAGTTGCCTCTAGATTTTGGCTTAAGGCAAAAATCAGACTGCCCTTCACACAGCCCCCAGCTACTGGCTGCCGCTTTTTTACACCCCCCTGCTTGGGATTCAGATCGATTTTTTTCCGCCAAAGGGAGCCGGGAGCCTCTCATCTCTGTTCTCCACAGTTTGGCTCCACCAGCGTTTCTTAAGCAAGGTAAAAAGTTCCCTCCCCAGCTGACTTCCTCCTCCCTCTCCTCCTGGGACCCTCTGCTAGGATGTTCCTGAGTGCCCCACCCAGGCCTGGAAGCTAGACCAGTAGTAAATTGGCTCAAGTTTCCCGAGATCATTTGCATTGGGTAGTGGTTGATGGGGAGGGACATTTTTATACTTCAAACTTGGCCCCTGGTTTTTCTTTCCTAGTGTTCTGTTCAGTCTTCCACCAGCCCTCCCAGACCCAGATCCCTGGGCCCCTACTTTAGAGCTGAGAGCAGGAAATCGTTGGAGGGGGAGGGGAGGGGATGGAAGAGGTGTTGGCAGGCTTCCCCAGCAGGGCCAGGGCGTTGGGAGCACTGTTTGAATTGGCCTGGGATAAGGCCACTCCAAAGGTACCTTGTGTTCTCTTACCAGGCCACTGGCTTGAGCACCCGACCTGCTAGGGCTTGGGTCTGGCCTCTCAGCTTTTGCCTTCCTGTCCTCTGGGGCTCCCTCTTGGGGCCCCATCACCCCTTGTCTGGCTGGAGAGGCAGGTGCTCAGAGAAGTTCTTGCACCTTCCTAGAGTGTTCCCTGTTCCAGGGGTTTGGGGGTGGATTGGAAGGAGAGGCCTGAATCCAGAGGAGAAGCAGCTGTGGTATCAGGCTTTGGATGGGGGTTAGAGGCCCAGCCTTGGACTTTGCCACCGACATGAGCTTGGGCACACTGCTCTTTGGCCTTCAGTTTCTTCACTTGTACAATGAAAGAATTGGATTTGGTAACTTTAGACAACTTCCAGCCCTGCCATTCTCTGTTCTGAGGTCTTTTCAGCTCTGACATCCAGTGTTCTAAGGCCCTCCCAGCTCTCACATTCCATGTTCTAAGGGCCCTCCCCCTTCACATCCCATGTTCTAAGCTTCCCTCCCAGCACTAGGGCCCAGGAATGCCTCTCTATTTGGAGGGGAGGGGCCAGCTCATCCCTGTAGCAGGTGTCCCCTTTGTTCAGCCACTGGTGGCCCCTTGTCCTAAAATTTCTGGCTTACTCTGGGAAGGTTCTTCTCTTGGAAAAGGATAGATTTCCTCCTTCTAACCACTTTTCTTTAAAGAAGCCTAATTATTCTCTCTGTCCTAATATCCTTTTATTTCCACTCCCTCTTAAAGAAACTATGCCACCTTGCTTTTCCTTAAAGGCCAACAAACCTTATCGCCCCTAGTCATCTTCTCTGAGACCTCGCTGGAACCCCCCTAGGTCTGCAAAGGAAAAGAACTCTGAATTTGGAGTCAGAATCATTGGGTTCAAATTCTGGTTCTGCCACTGATTACTTCGTTGTGGCCTTGGGCAAGTCACTGTGGTTCAGAAAGTTCCAATTAGTAAACATTTCTGAAGTACTTAAGCTTCAGGCACTGTGCCAAGCTTGAGGGCTACAAAGAAAGGGAGAGCTCACAGTCGGATGGGGGGAGACGACAGGCAGACAGCTACAGGATATACCAATCATTCAATAGGGTCCGACTGTTCTTGCACCCTGGATCGGAGGCTCCTCTTCCCATGTGCTGCCTTTTACCACCGGACATGGGGTTTTCTTGGCAAAGACATTGGAGTAGTTTGCCATTTCCTTAAATCAGAGACAGATAAATTGGAAGTAACCCCCAGATTCCCCCAGGGCAAAGCAAGGTTAAATGATACGGTCCCTCCTAGCTCTCAGTTTACCGATTCCATTCATTTCTGCTCCCTCCTCCACCCCCCACCCACACTCAGTTTCTAGGACCAGGGAGGAGTAGGACTCTTGGGGTTCTCTTTGAACTATGGGTGAAACCGTCCTCTGCTGTGCCTCCCTCCCCTCCTAGGGCAAGAGCCGAAGCCAGAGGGTGGTGCCTTGGGGCCCCTCCCTTCCCCCAGGAGCAGGGCTCCCCCCTCTGGCCGGAAGTACTCTGACCACTGTGAAGCCCGGGCCTCCCGCCCTGGCAAGAGCCGCATCCCTGGTCGAGACCATCGGAGATACTACCATGACCACTGGCGGTTGGAATACCTGATGGACTTCAACCCAGCCAGGCACGGGATGGTGTGCATGGTGTGCG
This sequence comes from Pseudocheirus occidentalis, assembly GCA_028646575.1. NCBI lineage: Eukaryota > Metazoa > Chordata > Mammalia > Diprotodontia > Pseudocheiridae > Pseudocheirus > Pseudocheirus occidentalis. The sequence continues at coordinate 186,802,427 of CM053601.1, read as the reverse complement.
GTAGCTCTCTGGCCACCCTCAAGCTCAGCACCATTAAAAGGCACATCCGGCAGAAACATCCCTACTCCCTGCACTGGAGCCCCCGAGAGAAGGAGGTCATCAGCAGCAGCTGGGACGCCCACCTGGGGCTGGGGGCCTGTGGGGAGGCCGAGGGGCTAGGGGCCCAAGGGGCTGAGGAGGAGGAAGAGGAGGAGGAAGAGGAAGAGGAAGAGGAAGAGGAGGAAGTCCCTTCAGCCCTCCATGTCTGCCTGCCCAAGAGCACAGGTAAGGCCTGAGGGAGGCCAGGGAGAGGCCAGAGGGGGCAGCTTGAGGGAGTGAAAGGAGCCCAGGATCAGGGGCTTCCTTTGGTCAGCCCTCCCAACCCTTAGGAACCTAGATCTCCTCTTCTGTTAAAGGAGGGGTGGGTCCTTTCCAGCTGATAGTTTGGAGGACATTGTCAAGAGGACCTTATAGACTTGAGGGGAAGATAGTAAGATGTAGCCCTCCTATTTTACAGAGGGACTCGGAGAGGAAAAGACTTGTCTAAAATCACAGAGTATAGAGCTGGGATCTGAATCCAGAGCCCTGACTCCCGAACCTGGGTGTGCCCTTTGCTCTGGAGAGAGAGTCTTTTGAATGTGGAGAGTTAGGAGAGGGGCAGTGGATCCTGGTGGTGCAGGAAGTTAGTGCATGGGCAGGTGTGCGTGTGTGTGTAAAAGGAGGGAGTGAGGGTGAAACCGAGGAAGTGAGGAGAGGTGGTGACCTAGCAGCGCCCGAAGAAGGTGGGAAAGGCTGAATGAGAACATGGGAAGGGGGAGAGGGAGCTGGAGGTGGGTCGTGGTGAAAGGCCAGATGGAGGGAGGCAGTGTGGGACTGAGGGGACTCTGAGCAAGTCCCTGGGCCCTTTCCTGAGCAGGGGAGGGCTGCCTGGACACTGGCCCTTAGGGTTCCAATTCCAAGCCCTAGACCCTGGGAGGAGGTGGGGGTGGGGTGCGGAGATGGGGACCAGGCAGAAGCCAACCTCCAGCCCTCTCAGTTCCTTCTCCCTCCCCCCCCCCCCCGCCTTGTTCCAGGCCGATCCTCCTCCGGCGGTGGGGGTGGTAGGCGCCGGAGGCGCGGGGGCCCTTCGACTCCCCGACGGCCCGGGGGAAGCGGAGGGCTGGGGGCTCCTCGGAGCCTGGAGCGGCGGCTGAAAGAGTCCCTGCAAAGCTGGTTTCGGGCCGAGTTCCTCATGGACTACGACCCGCGGGGCAACCGGCTGGTGTGCATGGCCTGCGGCAGGGCCTTGCCCAGCCTTCACCTCGATGATATCCGGGCACATGTACTGGAGGCGCACCCTGGCTCCCTGGGGCTCACTGGCCCGCAGCGTAGCGCCCTGCTGCAGGCTTGGGGCACCACGGCTGCGGGGCCACTCCACCCTTCTCCAGGTGCGAGCCCTGACGGCTCCTCACCCTCGGGCGGGAGGGGGGCGCCTCCAGGCCACCCTGGGCTTTTGGGGGGGCGGGGAGACGAGGGATGCATTCAGGCAGGACTGAGGGGGCCTCCTTGGAGCTCTCCCGGGCTCCAGGCTTAGGCCATCAGCCCAAGGCTGACTTTCAGGTCACCGGACACTCGGGTGGTGGGGTATAGTGGCATGGAGGAGCTTGAACTGGGGTCAGGACACCCGGGTCTGAGATCGTGGTCGGGAGCCCAGTCGGGTCTGGGCTGTCAAATGGAGCAATTTGATGTGTTCCAAAAGCGTTTATTGGCCCCTTCGGTGTACTAGACCCCGACCTCAATGCAAGAATGCAGCTGTTCCCTGCCCTCAGTCTTCTTGACCATGCATGATCTCTAAAGCTTCTTTCCAGATCTAGAACCCGAGACTAACTGTGACCTTGGGCAAATAACTTTTCTGGGCCTCGGTTGACAGCATCTTTGCTGGGGGGCTAGGCTCCCTCATTTTGTCGGGTCCTCTGGGGCCAGGGGCTTGGGGGAGGCTTCAAAGGGCCCCCTTAATGGGCCACAAAACTGAGCTCCGTCTCTCCTGTCCCCTCACAGACGATGACTTCGGCCCTCAAGACTTGACCCGGAAAGCCCACGCTCCAGCCGCAGCCCCCTCCTCCCTGGAGCCCGCTCCCTCGGCCGCTGCGGCCCCTAGAGCGACAGCGGCGGAGGGGTCTGCAGCGGCCGGAGCTTCGACTGGCCTGCCCCGGGGCCGCGACCATCGGCGCTACTACCAGGAGCGCTGGCGGCTGGAGTACCTAATGGACTACGACGGCGGCCGCCGCGGCCTGGTGTGCATGGTGTGCGGGGGCGCGCTGGCCACGCTCAAGATGAGCACCATCAAGCGCCACATTCGCCAGCGGCACCCGGGCTCCACGGGCCTCAGTGGGCCTGTCAAGGCTCTCATTGCCCAGGAGTGGAGCCGGAAGGCCACGCACCTGGTGGCCCTGGGGCTGCCCTTCCCCGAGCCCCCGGGGGCCCGAGGCGAAAGGGAAGAGGAAGAGCAGGAACAGGGCGAAGAAGAGGAGCCCGAGGAAGAAGAGGAGGAGGGAGAGTGGGGTGAGCGCGGGGCCCGGGGTCCCAGAAGGGGAGGAGGGAAAGAGCGGAGCAAGAAGAGGGAGAGGGGGCGCTGGGACAGCTCACCCCCATTCGAGCTACTGGGGGGAAGAGGGATATACACAAAGGCGAGGGGACCCAGGGAAGAGGGCCTGATGGGGGGAGAAGAGGTGCACGGGCGCTAAGGATAGGGTGGAGGGTCGACTCCCATGCCTGTCCCTGGTCTCCCTCCGCAGCCGACAGGTCGCCCCCGGCAGAGGAAGATGTCAGCACCAGGAGGCCGGAGGAGGAGGAGGGGGAAGAAGAGACCGAGGCCGCGGAGCTGCAGGCCAACAGCGCCCCCCCTGCCCCGCCTCCGCCGCCCCCGCCGCCCCCGCCTCCGCGAAGCCGGGAGCAGCGGCGCAACTACCAGCCGCGCTGGCGGGGCGAGTACCTAATGGACTACGACGGCCGGCGGCGCGGCCTGGTGTGCATGGTGTGCGGGGGCGCGCTGGCCACGCTCAAAGTCAGCACCATCAAGCGCCACATTCTGCAGGTGCACCCCTTCTCCATGGACTTCACGGCCGAGGAGCGCAAGACCATCCTGGAGGCCTATGAGGAGGCAGCCCTGCGCTGCTACGGCCACGAGGGATTCGGGCAGCCGGCGCCGCCCCCCGGGGGGTCCGACGGGGACGTCCATCCGGGCGCTGTGTGCCGGGCGTAGCGCGGACGAACCCCTTGCCCGGCCCTTCTCTATCCCCTCCACCTTAGTCTTCCTCCCCCAGGGGAAACCTGAACTTCCTGGGGTGCCGGAGGCCCCGTCTTCTCGGGGCAGCGCCGCCTGGCCCCCTCTTGGCCACCTCTCCACCCCGTCTGGGGCCCCTTTGCTTTCTGATGTTTACCTCCATGGCCGCCCTGGCTTCCCCTCCTTGTCCCGCAACCGCCCTCTTTCCTGCCCGGCTCATTCTACCGACCAGGGCCGCGCTTCTCCTGAGCTGTTGATGTCTTCTCCATCCCAGATGGGTCCTCTCTTTTTGGACCAGAGAGAAATAAGGAGCAGGCGTTGGAGAAGTCTTTGTTTCAAGCCCTAGCCGCACCACCCCGCAGGGCCGGAGCGATGGTGGGGTGGGCGCCCCTCAGGGCAACAGGGGTTCCTGCTTCGGAGCTGCCCTAGGTGATTGAGAGAGTGGGGGGAGGAGACCAGGGCGGCATGTGTCAAGGCCCTAGGTTGCTAGGCCTCCCTGTCAGCCCCACCTCCTCATTGCCTTGTCTTCTGGCTCTTTCCCTGAGCGGTTTTAGGAAAGTGAACTTCTGGGCCCTGGGATTAGGCATGAAGCCCAGCGAGTGTGCCTGGCCCTAACTTCCCACCTTCTAGTGGGGGAAAGGTTAGGTTAGGAATACAGACTCCAGGAGGTCTCAGAGTGGAGTTCCTGGTGTACCCCAGACCTGACCTCCCCTTTCAAAATAGGTGTCCGTTGTCCACCGTTCAGTATTAGAGCCTCTGCCCTCCAGCTCTTTCCTTGTGTGTGGAGGGTGGGGGGCTTGGCCAAGGTCCGAATTGCTCTGCTCCATTGCACATGACCTAGAAAGGAACCATCCCACAAGGTGGTATTACACGTCCCCAGCCTCACCACTGCAGGAAGATTCCCGGCACTGGGGTGGACTGATTGTGGGAGCCTGGCCTTCCTGAAGTAAGTGTGTTTGAAACGACATTGACTAGGTATCTTCCTATCCTACTCCCCTCCCCTCAAATCCCAGGCTCCGAGGATGCCAGCTGGGTTTTGTGTCCCAGGTGCTCTCCCCCCCCTCTTTAGCATTCCAGGTGGGGTGTTCTTAGCTCTAAGCATGACAGTATTATGATGGCAAGGAGGAAGCAGAGGGAGGGGCAGAGACCCTGGCCGTCAGTTTCAAAGTTTTAGCACTTTTAAAAAAAAATACCCCTTTCCCTTTCGTTGGGGCCTCATCGACCACATTGTTCTGCCCAAATTGACGTCATTTCTGAGAAGCTGGAAGGTAAGGACCCGGACAACTTGCCCTCTGCTTCCAGGCCTGTCTACATGGTACAAGCTTAGTGGAGGTGGCAGTCCTGTCCCTTGTTACATTCCATTCTCCCGGCCCTGCCCCTCCATCTCCCTAGGATTGGAGACAAGGGCAATCATTTCTGGGACTGGGCAGGTCAGGAGAATTCACTACATATTTGGGGCCTGAATATTTTAGGGAGTGGGGGTTTGTGATCATCTTCTAGGCAGGTCCAAGTTTGGGGTGTTTTGATTCATTCTCTCCTGTGGAGAAAAGGTGGCCCCAAGATCAGGCCCTTGGATCTTATTTTTTATTTTATTTGGAAAACTATTTAATGCTTTTATATGAAGGGGGAGGGGGGGAGGGAGCTGGCCATCACCCTTACGTGCAAATGTCTTTATTTATTATTCGTGTATCAGAGATAAGCTGTGAGGTGCACCTCAGGAGATTGTTTCTCACATTGCCCTGGGGGAAGAAGGCAGAGTCCTGGACCACTGAGGGAGGGTAGCTCTCCAAGAGATCTGATGCCAGCAAGGACTGAGACTACCCTGCCACAAGTGCTTCTATGGGTACCCAAGTTCTAACCTCTAGAAAGTGAGGCTTTAAGGAACCAAGGGGTTTTTCCTCAGGGGCTGTCACTTTAGAGAAAAGGTGATTTCAGAAGAGTATTGTCTTTGGGTTGAAGTCTGAACTGATGGGTTCTCAAGCCAATACTGTACTGCTAAGTAACCATTAGCAGACTATCCCATTCTGGTCTGTCCAGGAAGTGTGGGAGCCCTTGTTGCTGGGTGTCTAGAGGGCCCTACCAAAGTCAAAGGCTTCCCTACTGAGCCTTTCTTTCTGGATTCAGTCTCCCTTTGACAGGAAACTGCTGGTTAATAGCACAGGGCTGTGCGTCAGGGGAATGGCCAGTTAACTGTTGGTGTTGGCTGAGTTTTTTAAATGGGGGCTGCTTCTGCCTTGCCAGCCTTTATCCAGAAGTACCCCATCGGTGGTCCTCTTGAATGGGATTGTTTTTATGCTAAGGTAAAGGGGAAATGTGTTTGGGGGGCCTACTTTTGTTATGAATGGAGGTCTCTTGCAACTCTAAAAATTCTGATGGCTGATGTTCAGATTTCAAATTCTGTCCACACTACTAGCTAAGAATATTGGCTGGGTCTATTCAATATATGTAAACCCATATAATCTGGGCTTGTTCAAAAAGGGAATCACCCATGATTACAAACTTCCTAAGAAGTAAATTAAATGGCCTGTATTGGGGGGGGCAGTTACCATTCTTTTAATATTTATGGAATCCCTGAGTATTAGAGCTGGGAAGAGACCCCAGTGATGACCAAGGTCCTTCCTCCCCTTTTATAGGTGAAGAAACAGGGAGGTTGAGGGACTGGCAGAAGATCACCCAAGAGGCAAGCAATGAATGCAATCTTAAGTAGAAAAAAGCTAGCTAGCATTGAAGCAAATCTCATGGTGCCAACCCAATGAGTTCAGCTGTTTAGGGCAACCATCGAATTTTGCTATCCCCTAAACCTAGCTCCCATCTTGGTTATGCCTGAGTGGGGAGCAGGCTAAGCCTAAGATACCTCCTTTTGCACCCAGGGGGACCAGGAACCCTGGGGTGGAAGGCCCAAATTCCAAGTGCCCCCAAGCAGGCGTTGGCAATTTTAAACGTCCATTGTGAGAGTATTCTCCAGCCCCTTGGTCTCTTGCCTAAAGTGGTACCATGTGCATTTTATAGAAGCTGTGGCGGTAGGGGAAGGGGGCAGACTGGGTGCTCTGGTGGTTAAGGTGTGCTGCATGCCAATCCGACTCTCTGCCTCAGTAGTCTGAACAGTTGATGTGTCTTCATTTTAAAAACGGTATGCTTGCTGTTACGGCTAATATGTCAGTGTTACTCTGAATATATATATATTTATATGCCATGTTACTACTTAGTGACATTATCCAAACATTTGTAAGCGTATTTGTGGAAAGTTGTTTGCATCAATTTCTTTTATATCCGCCTAAGTTTTGTAAAAGAAGTACGTTGAATAAATTCTTGAAAAATTCAAGTCCTGGTTCTGCTAGAGATTGCTGTTCCTGGGGGGATTGTCCAGACAGATGGAGTGAGGCAGGAAATGAGAAGTTCTGAGATTTCTTTAGAAGACCATATGCTGTTAGGACTGAGGAAATTCCGAGTCCCTACACCCATGGCCATCCTTTAATACGGTGAGCAACGGCTGGGATTTTACTCAAGTCGCCCAAAGTCCCATCCTAAGGAGACTTCTAACCACAGGCCTCCATTTTTCTTTCAAGAGCACCTCTTCACAATTAGCCCAGATTGGAAGCCAAACCAAGTGCAGGGAAAACGTGGAATGTTTTCAATCTGTCACATCTACAGGAGGAGAACACATCAGCCTGAAGCAAACACCACTCTCCAAATATATGAACAGGGATACCTGAGTATAATGTACCAGGGCTAACTAACGTTCCCTTGGTATAGCCCTTGAGGACCCAGTTTCCCCTTCACACCAGGAGACATCAGAAGTGGATCCTGGAAGATGTAACTAAGAGTTAAGTGTCTGCTCTCCTCCCATGCCACCCCAGGTCATCAGCCCCTGAAGATGAGTGCAGCCCCAGCACACGGCAGTCAGAGGTGACCAATGTGTGCTGAATGACATGATGGTTCAGTCTCATGGGCTTGTCAGGTAGATCACAAATGTGTTTGTGGCCCAGGCCCCAGTTGCTGAGACAGAATAAAGTCAGCCAGAATCACAGACATTGTATTCTCTTTATTAATACCACATCAATTTGCAGTTTGACAGGAACCAAGATTCTCCAGGCTCCTTGGAAGGGCTGCTACTGCATTTTATGTTGCACGCACATACACGCACACACACACAGCTTCATTAGTAATCTTTTTGTCTACATTTTTTCCTTTAAAAAAAACAACAACAACAAACCCTGCCTGGCACAAAGATCTATCCAATGATCAAAACACAGCAGTAATACTAGAGCAGACAGAAGCTCGAGGCAGAGAGGCTCCGAGAGGGCAGGAAGAGGCCCTTTGGAGGGGGAAGCCTAGTGACCAGCAAAGTCCTGGAGGCTGGAGAAAGGCTTGTCTCGGCAGGACCTATTTGATAGAACCAACTGAAGAGGGGGTGGAGGGAAAGCATGAACGGGGAGGGATTACGCTGCCTCCAAGTCCCCAGCACCAAATTCTTCCTACTACTCTGCTAAATCTCTAAAAAGGAGTTTTGCAAGAAAGGGACTTTTCCTATGCTACTTTCTACTGAGCTGCAGTTGTGGGCCTAGAAAAAATGGGTCCATTTCCTCCAGATTTTCCCCCGTTCACTACTTAACACCTTTGGCAGTTCACACATAAGCTGGGCAACCATCGTATTCCTGGAAACCAAGAGCTTCCCAAATGTACTGTAAGAAGAAAATGTGAGGAGGGAGGAAAGGCAGCCCGTGAAGCAAGAGTGAATTCTCCCACCAGCAGGGAGTTAGGCCCCACCTCTCGGCACCATCAGGGTCCTTTCCCGACCCTGCCTCAGGAAGCCCTGGCCCTAGAGCCCCCTGATAAGAACTGCTTCATCACCAGGAGGGCCAGGAGGGCCAATTTGGGCCAAGGCAAATGCTGAAAAGACATTCTTCACTTTCCCCATAAAAATGAAGAAGACCTTCTTCCAAATAAAAATATATAACTTCCAGAATGCAAACTTATCCTCAAAACAAGGTTAGACTCCATGGTAAACCACAAAATGTACTTCTATAAACCAACCTGCATTTTGTTCTTCTGACTAAAAAAGGCTTTAATTCCTCCTCCCAACCAAAATCCCTTGTTTTGGGGGTCAGAGGTTGTTTTAAGTACAGCTCAGGCAAACTGCTCCTTAGGGCAAAGATGAGAAAGGTATGTGAGGACAGCCCAGCGGAAAAGACAGGGCAAAGCGGGAGATGCAAGAGGTGGGTCACATTTCATAAGTCCCTCTTCGCACATCCCCACCCTGGACTGAGACAGCGTTACAACTGAGGAGGTCACATGCACGTTATTTCTCTAACAAGTTTACAGCAGTGTACAGCAGTTACTGACTTTATTTCATAATAGGAAAGTACAACCTTATTAAACTTGAAGTGAGGTGGGGAAGAGGGAGGAAAGCACAATACAGGAATGAGTCATAGAAGACTAAAGCGCAGAACTGTGTCAGAAAAGGCCCAAGTCAAGCGTCTGCTTCTCAAACTGGTCGTTTCTTAATTGCTGAGGGAGCAGAGTGGCAGGCTGATGAGGATCCCTTCTTGGGGTTTCCTTCTAGTCCTCAATTTCCAGTACCAATACCCTGCTTATTAGACAGAGGGAAAATCATGACTATTTCTAAGTTATTAAATGGGACTGAAAGCTCGACCTTTTCAGAGGTCCCACTGGAGAGATGGCCACGAGAAGAACAGGCCCTTCCCACAGTGGGGTAGGAGAGTAAGGTCCTTTCAAAGACCCAAGTCCTTTCATGCCCATACTCCTGCCCCAAAATAATTTGCCAAAAATAAAAACAGTTCTCTTTTAATTTAAAAATAAAGATAAGCTAATGATAACAGATTGGTAAAGGCCAGTCTGTGGGAATCAGGGAGTTGGCCTCTTCCTCCCTCTTTCCATACCCCACACCCACCCCTGCCAAACTAACTATGGATCAAGGAGCCTTTCTTTTACTCTGGTGGATTCTAAGACATCAGTTCTTTTTAGTCCAGAATGTTCTTGTGCTTGATACTGAGGGCAAGGGTAAGGGAGAGAAAAATACCAAATTAACAAAACAAACTTGGAATGCAGGCTCAAGCTGACAATGAGCATACTCCTTCATAGGTACGAGTAACAATGGTTATAACTATTAAATGGTGTTTTAGTAACTGTCGGATTTCCAGTTTCTGAGCTCTTATTCTGCCTTTTTCTTTGCAATGCCAGGCAGTTTTGCTTGGATCCTATGTGAGAAGAAAAACAAAAGAAAAATGAAACATTTACACTCTAACCCCAGATGAAAAGACCCCTCGTTTGTGTTTTACAGGCTAAGTAGAAGATCTTCGATCTCATAAAGGGAGGGATTCCCCTGGTATGAGAACTCCCGTTGCCAACACAAAATTTCAGCCTATGACCCAGCCAGGCTCACAGTGGCAGCGTGGGGGTAGGGAAAGAGTCAACTTGCCAGAGTCACACATGTCTTTAGTGCTGAGGCAGAATTTGAATTTGGATCTTCCTGACTTTAAACCCAATGCTTTCCACTACATAACACCCTTACTAGACACCCTTTGCCTCCGTTTTCTCATCTGCAAAATGAGCTGGAGAAGGAAATGGCAAACCGGTGCAGTGTCTTTGCCAGGAAAATCCCAAACGGGGCAGAGCCAGACACAACCGGAGTGAATAAATAACGATGATGACTCTTCTTTCATACTAACGTGACCTATTCTGCTACCGTTCAATTGTTTGGTCACGTCCAACTCTTCATGACCCATGGATCAAATATACTAGAGTGCTTGGCCAGTGACTTGACCAGGGTCACACAGCTAGGGGGTGTCTGAGGCCAGATCTGAACGAAGGCCTTCCTGCCTCCAGGGTCCATCCACTGAACCACCGAGCAGTCTAAGCCTATCACGAGGGTGGGTCTTAGAATGTTTTGGGGGAAGTGACTGAAATGTGGCCAGGACATATCATTCACATTGTAGCAGTAAAAAATACTCACTTTGCAACAACGGCCTTGGTCTGATCACGAGCAATGCCAACATAATGGTCAATCTGTGTCTAAGGAAGAAAAACAGCGCAGTCATAAAAAAGACAATGTGAAATCTCCTTTAAGTGACTCCTCCCCTCAACAAGCCCCTTCCTGCTACCACAAGTAGCTTCACCAAGGTAAGGAGGGACCCCGTGCTCAACAGCTGCTGTGGAGTTTTTCTTGTGTGTCACAAATGTTCCTCACTCCCTGATGTACTAAGCCTGGGAGCCCCTGTACTGAGGGGACGGGAAACAGAGATGACAAAAGGATGAAACACATTTCTACCATCTAATACACTGAAATCAACCATTCTACGATAACATTTATCTAAAACAGACGCTACTTACCTTATACTTCTCATAGACGATCGGAACACTGAAGACAAGCAGTTCAGCTGTAAGAAACAATGTTATGTAAGGAGGGAATGTGTGGCATAATCAAAGCAATATATGTACCTTTTAAATCTGAATTAAGAAAACAGTTCTGCCTTCCAATTCAAAACAACTCCCAGAAAATAAATCTAAATTAAGAATGTAATTCCACCTTTAGAGGGATACAGGAAAATAACAATGTACCCCAGTAAACACGATTTGTGAAGGACACTTGGGGACACAGTAATCGCAAACATAAGAGTCACTGACGGCACTGGGCCAGCCTCTGTGCCCACTGACAAGCATGCGAGGCCCTGTGCCAAGGGCTGGGGATACAAAGGCAAAAAAACAGAGCCGTGTCTGCTCACACCTTCTAGGAGCCCCCAAATGGAAGAGATGAGCACACGTGGGAAGCTGCCTCCTCCCCAGGGAAGTTCTCCTAGACTCAGACTTGCAGCCCTTCCCAAGCTCTCTAGCAGCACCACTGCCTTACCAAGAATCAGGAGGGTAATCCCATTGAAGACTGCACCCACGTACGTCATCAGCCACATGAAGACAGCCAGCTACAAAGGAAATGGTAAGACTGTTAAAGGCCCAGTCGTCGGGTGGGCAACAGCTCGCCTGACGTGCCCCCAGCTGTAACTGTAGAATCGGTCTCCTCTAGCCCAAGAGTCAGAGAACTTCGGCCCGAGGTCTGTTTTTCTGTACAAATTGTGAGCTAACAATGGTTTTTTGCATTTTTAAGTATAAAGAAACGTTATTTAAATATGTAAGAGTCATTCTCACCTCGAAGGCAAACCATGGTAGTCTGCAGCCCTTGCTCCCAATCATTGCAAACTAAATCTAAAGGCTCTCAAAATTTCAGAGCTGCCCAGGTTCTGCAGAGCCCTTACCCCAAAGCCAAATTTCAACCTAATTCTTGCTCACTACTTTCTCCCGTTCTGCATTCTTTTGGCAGGAAGAAGGCTTTTCCCCAGTCCTTCCCCTCCTTGCAGACAGTCAGGCCTAGGGGGTTCACAGTTCCTTCAAGGGCTCCTCTGGCCTTTCTCCACTGAGTCCTCCCTATTCTCTTAAGCTCCAACTAACCTTTAAGGAATCCACCAGATCTTCCACCAGAAAGAGACGGATGATGAGCTTGAGAGCCTTGTTGACATGCACCATAGCAGCATTCACATAATTATGGAAAGCTTCTGAGGACAAAGCAATGTCCACATCCAGGTAGGCCCTTAATGGAAAAAGAAAAAACATTCATACACTTGACTCAAAAATTAAAATTAATCTGTAAACTCGGGGGTGGTTAGGTGGAGAGCACCGGCCCTGGAGTCAGGAGGACCCATGTTCAAATCTGGCCTCAGACACAACATAAAAAACTAGCCCTGTGACCTTGGGCAAGTCATTTAACCCTAACTGCCCTGCCTTCCCCCCTCCAAAAAAAACCCAACCAAACTGTAAATTCATCAATTTGGATTTTCTTTCTAACGATGTATACTGCAACCCACCCCCATACCTGCCCATTCTAAATCTTATCCGTGTCCTCCTAAGATCACAATCAATTGGGTATCCAGCCAACAAGCTGGAAGTCTTCCTCTTTGCTTGCAAGTCAGTGTCAATCTGGTTTACTGGGTGGATGGTGAATGGGACGTAACTCAGGAACTCCTAGATGTCTCCTCTCAGCTCTGTCATGGAACTGTGAAGTAACCATGAGCCTTTGTGTTGACTTTCTTCTCTGTAAAGTCAAAGTCAAATTTTGCCCCAAAATGAGCTCGTAAGAATTAGGGGCGATAATTATTTATAGCATTTAGTTACATGTAAATTCAAAATGATGTTGTAGCAGAGCAATAATAAAATTACTTCTTTAAACCACTTTGCTTGCATTTTTTTTACAATCCTAAAGAACATGCTTGAGGTAAAAATTATTCCTTCTGTTTTCTTTAAATGAAAGGAAACTAAGGTGCAGAGGGGCAGCATTAAGTTTTGGGGCAACTCTGAATAAATCTCTTTTTCCCTATCTGGGAAAGCTCCCCTTTCTCTAAAAAGTCGATAAAAACAATCGCCACTTCTTTTCCTCATAGTGATGTTTGAAGGTGCTGAGATTCTCACCAGGAAAGCATTAGAAACCCTATGACTTATATTGGCCCCCCCCAAAAAAAGGCTTGAAGAGCCAGAAACTGGATCCTAGATGACCATCTACAGGCCTGACCTGTGATCTAAATGCAGCTAGAAGGAGGGGGAATGAGTAGCAAGGCATTAACAGAATTATGAGGTGAATCAAGAACGTCCAACTTCTTTAGTCACTTAGCATGCCATGGATGGAAATGCTCGGCCAAGCCCTAAGATATACTGATTGCTCCGAGGACCGGCTTTCACAAAGGCTGGGAGCTGTGTGTTATCCTATCTGTTTGTTATTTCAAGCTGCCAGTTTCTGCCTGCTGTGAGAGTTGAAAGGTTCTCTAGCCCACAACCGGATCCTCCACAAAGTGCCCCTTCTTGGAGAAACCTCTCTCTGCAAGGAATTCCCTAGCAGCACCTTACCTGGAAGGCGCTTAAGAGCACCACACTAGAGCACGTAAGGGGGCAGGCTCTTTCAGCATTCAGCATTATCACATTAGTCACTGAGCTGCAGAATCCCTTTAAAATACTCTTTCACTCACTTGAATGGATGGCCTTCTTCTGACTTCTGCACAGCTTGGATGACAGACTTGTAGACCCTGAAGCTGATGGTGACAGACAGAAGGGCCAAGATGAGGTAAGAAGCCACACTGATGACACTGAAAGCTGCGAGGGACAGCAGCATGATCAATGTTGTGCCAAAGACGAGGCCGGTCTTCTTGACGTCCCGCCAGAAGATGAGGTCGTGCACTGCCAAAGAAAAAGGAACATAATAGCAAGTCCCTCCAGAGGGTCTGCTAGCTTGTCCTTGTCCTAGACAGGATACAACACATTTTTACTCTAAGAAAAACCCAACAGCCAAATTAGAGGGTATTATTAGAAACAGGTTTCATTAGACAAAAAGCTTTCAAATAAACACTGCTTCTTCCAACACTGAGTTTGCCCCATTGCATCTAAAATAAAACGGCATTTATGTATAGCTTTTCAGGAATACCTCCACTTTCACAAAACAAATCAGAATTCAGTAAAACCTCAAGTCTAAGTTAAGAGTTTGGATTCAACAGAACGGCAAATGATGCTTATCTGAGGAGTGTTTCTGCATGGAGGAGAAACTTATAATAAATATCTCTGCATGTGTTCTTTTAAACATAACCAGAATAAGTCAGGATGTTGTGGGATTCCAAAGTCAGAGATGGAAAAAGCTTAGAGTCTTAAAAGCATTACTTGACAGCTACCACCAAGTGAGCTAATGACAATGACTGTACTTTGGCTAGACATGACAATCAATACTCTATTCGGATTTCACTCATGGCTAATTCTAACACTGACGGTGCCACTGTCTTTTAACAGGGTGTCTACCACACAAGTGAAATAAAAAGTATGTTGTACTTATCAAAAGGGATTTTAGAATCCAAGCTTAACATATCCAAGACAGACAATTTATGTCTAATAATCTTAATGGCTTGTACAGCATTACAAGGGAGAGCTATGCTAACACCATTCCCTCCATTCCTGCAAACCTTTAGGAATCTTGGGACAGATTACGTCCATAGGTTAGGGGGAACAGTAAATGAAGAAATACTAAGCTACTATCTGTCAAGAAAGAAAAATCTAAAACACCAATCTGATCAACAAATGGAAGATGAGGAGTGCTTAGGTCAGGGTTAACAAGTGTGATCCTGGTGAAAAGCTGAGGAGTGAAACTTTAGGGAAAGCCCAGTCTTTTTTACTGAACCTTTCAGTGCATAAAGGGAAAAAGAATGACTTTGTATTGGGGGAAAGAGAGAGAGAGAGATCCAAAATAAACTGAACTATATTGAAATGAGAGGAGCTGAACAGGAGTTCAGCTTTGAGTTTGGAAAGAAAAAGCTGGGGAAACAGGAGTTTGGGGAAACTCTCTTTACAGTTGCTTCAAAAAGATTTCAGGAAGTTAATTTTAACCAAGCCAAAAATAAATAATATGAACCTGAGGCTTTGAGATCATTCAACCTTGGTGTGGACAATAAAGGTTTGGTGAACCATCAAGGAAGGAGAATTGTTCTAAGACCTAGGACTAAAGGAAGCATTAAACACTTGGGATAAATGAACTAGCACTTCAAGCTTTCATTTAATCAATACAGTAATATCAAGTGGCATACCTTTCACTTGACTAGGACCTTGAGAGTCCCTCAAATTGGAGCACCAGAGCCAGAATGTCTCTGAGTTTGGCTCTGATATGTACTAACTCTACCACTGTGGGCAAATCACCATCTAGAAACTCAGTTTCCTTAATCCTCCCAACTCTAGTGTTACATGATCTTAATACGTTTCCTCAGCATGGACATCTCGTTTATCTGATTATAAATAAAACAAAATTCTTTGTATTCATACAAAGGGAATTCAATCAAAATATCCAAGTACTATGACAAAGAAATTGAAACACGAGGTTTACTGATTTACCCATTGTCCTAAAATCTTCCACTCTATAAACCAAAAAGTCAGCCAGAAGAACATGGACATTAGGAAAAAGCACCTCAAGAGTGAAAAAAGCATGTTCAGAGAGAAGGTCAGGGACACATATAGCCACAAGGTTCCTGTGACAATGTCCCCAGAGAGATGCAGGGGGCAGCAATGCCACAGTATTTTATACCAAAGCAATTCAGGCACAGGAGCTTTGAGAACCCCAATACTCAATCCTGGTATGCCAGAGAACCCTCAGTACTCAAAGGTCTGGGGGGAGGGGAGCCTCACCCAGGAAAGAACCCAAGGGACGCAGAACAAGACCAAAGAGTCAGACCTGAAAGTGTCTCAGGGGTAGACACCCTAGTGCTAAGCTCCAATTCAGGAACTAAAGCTGGAGAAATAAAAGGGAAAAAATAAATTTTCCTCAAGGATTACAATACTTAAATGAAGCAACAGATAAAAAGTGAAACAAAAGCTCATGAGGAAAGACTTAGAAGGATAATTGGCTTAGAAGAGAAAGTGGTAAATAAAACTCAACCAAGAAATGGAATCACTGAAAATCAGAATAGATCAAAAAAGCCAACAATCCTACGAGACAGTAGGAAATATTAAAACAAAACCAAAAAATTGAAAGAAGAAGAAAGTGTCACATATCTGATTTTTTAAAAATTACCTGGAAAACAGGTCAAGGAGAGATCATTTAAGAATTGTTGGATTTCCTTAGAAATGTGATTTTTAAAGAGTCTGTATTTCAAGAAATCATAACTGAAAACTGTCCAGATCTAGGAATGCCGTATCTAAAATCCTGAAATTCCCCATTTAAAAAAGCAAAACAAAACCCAGCAAGCATACAGAAACTAACCAGGTTCATTTAAGATTTGCCAGTTTCTACTAAAACCAAAGGAAAAAAATACTGGACTACAGTTTTCAAAAAGGCAATATGTTAACAACCGATATAAATACTATAACACTAAAGAAAAAAAAAAGCATGAACCTTTATTGGAAGAGGACTTTTAAGTATTCCTGAGAAAAGGGCCAGAGCTACCAAGGAACTTGGAAATATAAAATATTAGAATGAGTAGAAATCTAGAAAAGGAAATTTACTTGAACGAAGAAGGAACCACAGGACAATACAGAACCTTCTAATGGTGACAAAGAAACGAGTGTCCCTTCAGAAAGTTCATGACTTAAAGGACATATAGTTAATTAAATAAGACGAACAGTTCCAGGGGTGAAGTGCTTCCATTTAGAGGATTTTTAAGAGGGGAAAGGGAAGGAAGAGTAAAAAGAGTAATACACAGTGTAGAAAGGAAGAAGGGGTAAACTTGCTACTTCTCATAGAGTGAAAGACAAATACATTTTGGATTCATTCTGTTTGACTGCTTGTCTGTTACAAGAGTTTTTATTTCTTTCTAGATTAATACAAAGAAAGAAAGGAGAATTAGCAACAGTGATGTGAAAAAAAGAGATGCCTTTTAGACTACACATAAAAAACCCAGAAGGAAACACAAAAGGCTAGTTTTCAAAGTAATCTGTAGAATGTATTACATACTGTTAAAAGTGGTGAGATTTCATTTCACATAGAATCCTCTTTCTGTGTTCTATGAATATGGAAATACCCTTTCTTTGCACACCAAAGTTAGGACCAGACTTTGTTCCCTGGAGTGCATTTTAAAGCAAACTAGATGTCAAGAGTATCTCCCCCCAAAAAACAGAGTATCCAAAAAACTAAACAATCACAGCTTATCTTTGCTGAAAAAGGCCACGTCAGCGAACAAAATCTGAATTCTGACGCAGGAGGCACAAGTAAATGATTAAGGAAGAAAGAACTTTCACAAGGTGTGATGTTTACAAAGCCTCTGGTTTAGATGCTAAGGATCCAGGAGATCCAGGCTCTGAGAGTGCAGTGACACTGGACGATCTCTAAAGGAGAGGCTGTTAGCTGTAAGAGTTAGTTACATGGACCACTTGCCAAACTTTTCAAAATGTTTAAGCATTTCAGAAATACCCCAACAACTGATCCGCTCATCCTTTTGTCTCTTACCACCCGTTAGTGTTGGTTTAGTGCTCAAGCCAGAGCCAACCAAAAGGATGCCAAGACTGCATCTTCCTC
The DNA here is from genome assembly GCA_028646575.1 of Pseudocheirus occidentalis. Classification (NCBI taxonomy): domain Eukaryota; kingdom Metazoa; phylum Chordata; class Mammalia; order Diprotodontia; family Pseudocheiridae; genus Pseudocheirus; species Pseudocheirus occidentalis. Next base: position 186,785,148 of record CM053601.1, on the reverse strand, counting down.
CCTACCCCCTATATTCCTGATCTGAGAAACTGCTGTGTTTTCACTCCTCATCCATCCTCAGCCAAACAGACACGGATCTCTCAGATTCTCCTTTTACTTGCCTGCCCTTGGTTCCAAGCTGCTGGTCACTGCACCCCCCCCCCCACATGTGCCTGTCTCCCACCCCCATCTCAGGACTTTGCCTGGGCTATCCCATCCCATGGCACCATCAATCATCTCCTGCAAATGACCTATTCCTGTAACTATCTCCCCCTCTCCAAGCCTGGAACCTACTCCTTTCCCTTCATCTCTCAGAAGCTATCACATCCCTCCAGATGTGGCTTTCCTTTCTGTACCTCTGTGCCTAGCACAGGGTTGGGAACATACTAGGCTTTTCAATAAAAGATCCAGTTATCTGGAGGGTCCCAACAGCTCAAATGCAAAATGAAACTCAAACCACACCTAAGCTTTCTTCCCAGGTTCTCAACTCCCATCCCCAAGCATTTATTAAGTGCCTACAATGTGCTGAAAACAGTGCTGGGATGTACAAAGAATAAATGAAACAGTCCCTATTTGCAAGTTACATTTGAATGAGGGTGAAAATGAGACAGAGACAGATTACAGAAAACAGCCTTCCAGTTAGCCAAGATGAAAATGGCTAAGCAACTGATTCTCCCCACTCACCCCTCATATCCAATCAGCTTTTAAGCCTTGTTTAGCTTCTCCAGATCTTAGCATTCCCTACAGGAGTCAGTAAAATCCAGGTTCAAGCCCTGCCTCTTAAACACATTAGCTGTGTCACACCCTTCCAGTGCCCTAGGCAACTCTCTAAGACCAAAACACATCTGGCTTCAGTGGTTAAAAGGAGTTTCTATGAGAAAATAATGCATCCTATTCCCTACCAAAAACATTCTTTTTCCACTTTCTCCACTCACGTCTATCCTTCCCTAATTCCAATCACCTCTTGCCCTAGCAATTTAGGCTGTTCCCAGACAGTAGTCTAGCTCCTAGCCTCCAACATACTCTCCACAGAGCAGCCAAGCCAATCTTCCTAAGGCAAGTCTGCACTGTTGACTCAAAACTTCAGTGGTTTCATGCGGCATACAGGATCACCCTGGCATCCAAGGCCCGCCACACACCAGTTTTGGCTTAGCTTTCTAACTTTATCTCACACTACTGCTCCATCATTCCTACATTCTTGCCAAAACAGAATACTGGTGATTCCCAGACAGCGTTCTGCTGCCTTTCCAACTCCATGTATTCCCCATTCACCTAGTAAAACCTTTCTGTATCTTCAAAGCTCAGTATCCTCATCCTTGAGGGCATTTTTGTATGCCTGTCTCATGCCCAGCAAATATTAAGATGCATCACTGTCACTTAAATAAACCAGATATCTGTTGCCGTCCTGCCTATGCTACAGCAAAACGAATGAAGGCAAAAGGTGTTCCTCTTAACTTTGGTTTATATAGTCTTTTTACAAAATTCATAAATGAAAATTGTGTGTCATATTATAGTTCCTTATCTAAGTTATGAGAATACCCAATAAGTCAAATTCTACTAAGTCACAGGCAATCAGAGATTATGTTACTTAAATATTAAAACCACAATTAATCAGAACCCAATTGAAGTCAACGGAATTCCTCCTTCAACGAATAGTTTTGCTCCCTGCTCTCAGTACAAGAAAAGACAACCTCTTTTCCGGGATACGATAAAAAATAAATGAAAATGAAAAGCAGCCCAAAGAGCATTCTTCCTTTGGCCCAGAAGCTTTGGATTTTGTTGATGACATTCCCACGAGTTTAATCGGGGTTTTTTTTTCAGAAGGTGATAGGTAGATTCCTTTTATTCTCTCTTCGCCCTCTTATTCTAATGTGTCTGGAGAGTCTTCTTTCATGTTTTCTTGAAATAGGATATCTAGGCTCTTCTTCTTTTGGTCGTGGCTTTCAGGGAGTCCAGCAGTTCTTAAATCATTCTCTCCTTGATCCATTTTCCAAGTCAACCATTTTTGGCTATGAGATCTCTTAGATTTTTCTTCTATTTTTTCAAACCTTTGATTTTAATATTTCTTATAGTCTCAGGAGCCAACTTCTACTTGGTGTATTCTCATTTTTAGGGTGTCTGTTACTTGGGTAAGATTTTGAAATAAAATAAAAGGTCTGGGGGAAATAAGTTTGTGCTGTGTTACGCTATTTTATGCTTTCCAACTCTGTACTCTGACGCTCTCATTTAGAGAAACTGACATTAAAAAAAAAATCCACTTTTTTGGAGGGGGGCAAGGCAGTTGAGGTTAAGTGACTTGCCCAAGGTCATACAGCTAGTAAGTATGTCAGTCTGAACTCTGGTTGCTCCTGACTCCAGGGCTGGTGCTCTTTACACTGTGACACCTCACTGTCCCTTCACCTTCTTTTGTTCCAGCTTCTCTCTACTTCCCCCACTCACACCATTGAGAAGGCGAGAAAAACAAAACGCCCTGTTACAAACATGTACATAATCAAACCAAACTAGTAAGGTTCTGAATTGACCACATCCAAAAAGAAGCTTCCATCCGTACTCTGGGCCTATGCAGTTAGTTATCTGTTTCATCGTGAATCCTGTGGCCTGTAGTTACACACTGTGTTGAGCAGTGCTACTAAGACTTTTAAAGTTGATTGCAAACACTTGGACAGCACTCGCTCTGAGCCAGGAGCTTCGCTAAGCACTTACAGGTATCACCTCATTTGATTCTCACGACTACGGGAGGTACAGATGAGGACACTGATTTGCCCAGTCACCCAGCTCCTAAGTGTCTTGAGGCCGCATTGAACTCGGGTCTTCCCGATTCCAGGGCCCACACTCTATCTACTGTGTCACGGAGCTGCCACAGAGTCACAGGACAAATCCTCCCCACCCCTCATTAGCTCACTTTAACGAATCAGAAACATTTATTCTACTCACATATCTCCTCCTTCAGTCAATCACAGCATTCAGAGATCACGAAGCGTACACCTGGAGATAGTACCCATCACTAGTCTGGATTTCCTGAAGATGCTAAGCTGTCTCTGCTCCTCCTACACAAAATGAGACACCTGGGCAGTCCTCTTTGGAGCTGCTTTACCACTGCCATCGAGGAAATCCAAACATCACCCCAACCTGGGTGAATACGGAAGGCCCGCTCTTGTGGGGTCCCACTACCATCCTCACCTGGCTTTAAGAAACATCCTTCAGGGGCGGCTGGGTGGCACAGTAGATAGAGCACTGGCCCTGGAGTCAGGAGGACCTGAGTTAAACCCTGGCCTCAGCCACTTAACACCTGCTTGCTGTGTGACCTTGGGTAAATCACTTAACTCCAATTACCCTGCCTTCAAAAAGGGTATCCTACAAGTCTTAAAGCTGCACCCAGACTTTTGGGACTTGTTGTATCTCCACTGTACACAGAAGTTTTATGGCCAGATTTCAAAGTTTCTGACAATGATCAGGTTCCCTTGTTTCTAACAGAGATCCAGGAAGAGCCTAAATAGGAGATGCGGGAGGAAGGAGGGGTAAGTGATGGGGCTTGAAACTTGTGTGTGAATTTCTGCTTCCCACCTGGTATAAACTCAGAACTATCATACAGATCATTCACTCTGAGAATAATCTGTAGCTAAATAAAAAATGGGCAGGAGAAACAGATTAAGCCTCATTTTAAAACTCTTTGAACTCTTAGAAGACATTACTTCTGTTACTTATATAAATAATCAATATTTCACATGAAAAAAGATCTCAGGGTTCAAACGGTCTGTACTGCTCAATATGATTCAACAGTGCGCCATAAACAGCCAAAAATATTGAAGCCATCCTCGGCTACTTTACATGTCACAGTTTTCAGAAAAGAGGTCAGCATGAGGTGCCAGCATAGCCCTGGGTCTGAAGTCTGGAAAACTCAAGTTCAAATTCGGGGGAGGGAGGGGAAGCAGGAGTGGAGCCAAGAAGGCAGCGTAGAAGCAGCAAAGTTCTGCAGCTTCCACATAGCTACCTCAAAATACCCATAAAATATGACTCTAAAAAAATTTTAGGGCTCCAAAACTCACAAAAATACAGAAAACACATCTCTCGCTGAAGGCAGCTCAGCACAAAGGGCTCATTGCAGCAGGCTGGGAGCCATACCAGCCCAGCCTGAAACCAGGGTCTGGCCCCAGGGCGGTCAGGAGGAGCTGCAGCTGGAGCCTCCAGGAGAGTGGATCAGCCGCAGCTGTGGCAGTTTCCAGATTTATCAAGCCAGAAGAAATAAGGACTAAGTGAAAGGTCAGTGGAATCAGCTAAATTTAGGGGAGAAAAGTGGTCTGGCCGGAACTGCCCCCAAGGCAAGGAAGCACCAGAAACTGCGGCTTGTGGCCTCCAGTTAGCTGCTTCAGAGCTCCCAGTGCCAAGTTACTGTTCAGAGGCTAAGTGCTCTTCTGTTGAGAGGTCTAGATCCAGATCATGGTCTTGGGTGGTGGCCCTGGGGTGCGTTTTCAGTGAGCCAAAGCTGGTGGGCCCTGCAGCAGCCCCCTAATAGCTCTGGCAGCTGGGAGAAGCCCAGCAATTTGGGACAGAGTTTTCCCTTCTGGAAGTGGAGTTCCACAGAGCTAAAAACACAAATAATTTACTGGCAACATGAGCAGGAAAAGGAAGCAAAGTAAGAACCACCACCAAACTCCAGAATCCTTTTTTGGGGACAAAAAGGATCAAAGCATGGAATGGCAAGAAGACAACACAGTCAGAACTCCCACACCAAAAGCTTCCAAGAAACACGAAGATTGCTTACAAGCCATAGATCAGCTTAAAAAGGACTTTGATGCAAGAAAATCATGAAAAGTGTAATGAAGAAATGACTGAAGAAAACAACACTTTAAAAAATAGATTAATTCAAATGGCAAAAGAGGTCCAAAAAGCCAATGAGAAGAATGCCTTAAAAATTTGAATTTGCCAGATGGAAAAAGAATCTCGAAAGCATTCTGAAGAGAATAATTCCTTCAGAATTAGAGTAGAGCAAATGGAAGCAAATGACTTTATGAGAAATCAAGATACTTTCAAACAGATCCAAACAAATGAAAAAAAAAAAAAAAAGCAATGTGAAATATCTCCTTGAAAAAAACCACTGACCTGGAAAATAGATCCAGGAGAGACAATTTAACCCTTTGCACTCCGCTGTCCCCTCTCAGGGGACATTGGAATTCTAGCATATCACTTGGATGTCCCCTCTCAAGCACTAAAACAGTTGCATACAGAAAGAATAATACTACGCTTCTTGCGTGGAAAGATAAAAGAATTATTACCATGCTCACCAATTATTATAACA
>CM053601.1:186753056-186779373 GCA_028646575.1 Pseudocheirus occidentalis | reverse complement strand
TGCTAGAAAGCTAGAGGGGTGTTGGAGGAGGGCATAAAAGGGAACAGACTGTGGGAGGGGCCTTACAGTGGGATCAATGTTCTGGGCTGGGGGGTAGGGGCAAAAAGGGGAGAAAATCTGTAACTCAAAACCTCGTAGAAATGAATGATGTAACCAAGAAAATAAATTAAAATTAAAAAAAAAAAGCCCAGGCTCATTTCACTTTCTCTCTGTCCTCAGGGACTAGTAATGGGTCCAGTTTTCCTCTCCAACCTAACGTTTCTTATCTTCCTCCTTCACACCACCAACTTCGGGAATTCTGCTCCAATGAAGGACTATTCTAACACCAGGGCAGTGTCACCCGGGATGGGACGGTGGGAAGCTAGGCTGAGATCACGCCTCAGACCGCACCATCACCGGAAATTGTTTGACCTCCAGAATGCAGAACCTGAAATTCTCCCATCCCCATCTCTGGACCTCCCAATTCTCCTCTCACTGCCTCGGATCCCTCGGAATCTGCTTTTACTTCATGAATTTTATTTCTTTCAAATCTTTAATCCCCATCCAATATCTAAGTATAAAACTTTACTTCTCCGCCCTTTACTTTCAAGTCTACAGTTAAGTCATTTCCTTTTTTTCTTTTTGGCTTTTTGGAGGGGAGTAAAGAAGGGGAGTAGGGATTAAGTGACTTGCCCAAGGTCACATAGCTAGTAAGTCTTGAATGTCTGAGGCCAGATTTGAACTCAGGTCCTCCTGACTCCAGGGCCGGTGCTCTATTCACTGTGCCACCTAGCCACCCCAAGTTAAGTCATTTTGACAAGGCCTTGCCCTGCACTCTTCCCCCCTTATCTTTCTATCCTGGGTCCTCATCCGTTTCTCTATATAACTTCTCTCCATCAGCCCCCATAGGCCCAAACACATCATCTTTATCAAGATGACTCCCAGAACGACACTGATACCCCCATTTCCCTCATGAGCTCTAGTCCCACAATGCCACATGCCTATTAGGCATTTCCAACTGGATGTGACTCATTAGCCCCTCACACTAAACATGTTCAAACCAGAACACGCTGCCTTTCCTTATTTAACTTCCCTATTTATGTCAAAGTCACAAAGATATGCTGCCTAGAGTCTACTAAGCATGTGCGCTTGCCCCAGCCGGGGCCTCACCTGTGGAGAACGGCCATCCTGCCTTTATCACACTCCTCATGGGCTGTTTCAAGTCTCTTCAAGCTCCTAAATTTACTCACCAACACGCTCAACACATGACTCTGCTTCCTTTTTTACTGAGGAAGTTAAAGCCATCCTTGAGGAGCTTTACCTCCTCCAGACCTGTTATGCATCTTCTCCTTTATCTCACTCTCCAGAAGAGAAAACGATCCCTTTCTTTTCAGCCACGTTAACAACCAAACAGGGCATGAAAAAAAGTAACCAAATTATAGCGACTGAGTTATGTTACTTGTGTCGCTGGTCCGAGCAAGAGTCTACTCAAGGAAATAAAAAGACTTTGAAATGTCATCTAAAAAGCTGAATGTGTAGGTTGACACACAACACACAGTCCTTTTGTAACCTGTTAGAAGAAACTCATCACAGAATTACTTAAGGACCTACCACTTATAGCTCTTTCTAAAGCAAATCACAAGTCAGCTACAAGTTATCCACAGGCTCCTCAGTCTAGAGCTGGGAGGGACCCAAGAGGACGTCCAGTCTAGCTCTTCGCTTTATACTTGAGGTAGCTGGAGCCCGCCAAGGTTCAGTGACTGACTCAAGCTCAGAACAAGAGCGCCAGTGTGAATCACCACGGCAGTTACGGGGCTTTACCCAAACAAGAGAGCTAGAATCAGGAATCGGAGTTCTGGATCATGATTTTACTATCATGCCTTTAATACACTACAGGACTGAAGAAACAGGAGAAGCCTGATGTAATTTGGTTTAACCACTGAAAAACAGCAAGAGTCGCTTTCTTTTAGTTTGTGCGATACCAGCTAGGAATTACTTGGTTCAATGCTTATCATTCGCCAATGACATTATTACTACATATAAAAGTAGCTTAAAATAAGCCTTTACAAAATTTTTATCCTGGGGGGTACAGTGAATAGAGCACTAGCCCTGGAGTCAGAAGGACCTGAGTTCAAATCTGGCCTTGACACTTAACACTTACTAGCTGTGTGACATTGGACAAGTTACTTAACCCCATCTGCCCAGCCTTCCTCCCCCCCTCCAAAAAATTTTTTTATTCTGAACTTTTAACATCAAATAAAGCAGAAATTGCTATATATATATAGAATGAAAAAGAGAACTGTAAACCACACTGTGGATCTCTATTATGTACAACTTGCTTTTCTTTTAAAATTACATTTAACATGTAACTTTCAAAGTTGTCTTGCTTGTCTATAATATTCTTTTGCACCTTATATGCATTAAAAAAATGCTTCAATGACCTTATTTTATTTCTTCTCTCACATGTTTAAAGGGAAGGCAAAGGCCATCCCAAGCTCCAAATCCTGAAGTCATCTTTGACCCTCATCTATTCAGCTTGAAGTCCTGTTACAGTAGTTTTATTTTGTAATACTTTTTGCACCAATTTCTCTCCATTCCCAATTCCTGATTTATCAAAGTCTTTATCACTTCAAGTCTAAATTACTGCAAAAGGCTTCTAAGGTTGATTTTCCTGCCTCCAGTCTGTTCCTTTCAATCCACCCTGCGTACTACCATCACAGCAATCTTTCCGGAACACAATTCTGACATCAAAGCCCTCCTCAAAAATCTTGACTAACTCCCCAGTACATAAAGAATAAGGTTCAAACTTGTAAGTTTTTCCAAGATTATCTAGACCCATTTGCCAGGACTTTCCTTCAGTAACTCTATGCACTAAGCACTAGCACAATTGTATCATGTCTGCATAAGCCTTCTTGCGTCTGACAGAAGGAAGTAACGCGGGCTGGCCACATGTGTTGGCCTCATCAAACCTCTATTCTGCTCTGGGCCTCAATCTCCTTGTGAATTAGATGTGTGAGCTGGGAAATTTAATGTATAATTTTGATAACCAAGTTTGGCCCTCGAGAGAGGCCTTTCCTTCTTTGCAGAGGTGGGGGAGGATGGGTATGGAGTCAGTGACTATTTCTGCTAAATTGTTTAGGGGAGGCTGTGGAATGGAAAGGACAGGGCTGCTCAGAAATGATAGTAATGTAAAAACACAAGGTACTAGTGGACTTCTTTAACATGGGTGTTAGGAGAGACATTTCTAAGTTCTTTCCTAACTCTATACTGTATGACACTGTTGGCCCCTGCTGAATGAAAATGTCCTTTTTTCTCCTAATTCAGCCTATCCAGTTCTTATGCTTTATGGTCCTAACTCAACTGCCACAGTTTCCAAAAAGCTTCCTGTGACTCCTGCAATAAGAAATAACTCCTGGTATCTCTCATCTTACATTGACATTCTACCTTGTATTGTAGTTCTTTGTGTACAGAGGCAAGTTCGTGTGGCACAGCATTCATCCCTCCTCCCTCCCCCTCACTATTAAATTTCTTAAAAAGCATTCTGGTCCTGGTTAATCAGGCACTGTGCCAAGCACTGGGGATACAATGACCAAAAAGAAATAGTTCTTGTCCTCAGAGCATGCATTTTCTCTAATGCCTTATGCACACAAAGTTACCTTCTTTCAAGATCTGAAATTTCTCTGTGGTTCAGGCCCAGATTAATTAAAAAATCCATTTACTTTCTTTCCCAACAGAACCTCCTTTACCTTTTGTTCCTAAATTCATCTCATAAGTCTCATGTTAAAACCCCCACATTAAAAACTGTCAACAAAATAGTGATTGTCAAAGAGTCATAGAAAGGCTTAATGATTGCAATGTTCTGGAGTTCTGAGGTGAATCACTTATTTATAGCCAAGAGAAGAAAGTCTACATATAAAATCTCTTGGAGTGTCAATTTTTGTGACAACAAAGCTCCTTTTTAGGAGTCTACTTTCTTGTGAAAATGGCAAAACCAAGTCAGGCAACTATAACAAGGCTTAACCTACCCTTTTCTCTATCACATTTTTTTTTAAAGGGCAATTTTATAGATTAGGAAAAATTATAATTTGATCACTTATCAGGATAGAAAAAATTATTACATGTTGTATTTCTAACGTAAAGGTTACCTGAGAAGTGAGTGAGAAGTCTTGTTGGGAAATGCTCATTAACCTGTTCAGTCTTGCTAAGGCTGGACATCATTTCTACTTCAGTAGCTTCTTGGGGAATTCCATAGTCAAAGCCAGAGACAGTCTTAACATCTTCATTGCTCAGGATATCATGTGATCTCTCTGGCCAAGATGATCCTGGAGCAAATGTTGAGGTGACCAGATTTGCTGAGATTTGTATGAAGTTTTCTTCAATGGAAGCTTTTACAAGCTCTTGTGAAGGCTTTATCCTCTCATCATCTCTCCCACCTAATTCTTTAAGGGCCTTAATTGTAAGCTGCTCCTGCTCTAAGTCAAGAGATGGTACTGGAGTGCTCTGATTCAGAAAATCATTCTGGAGTTGACCGCCATTGGTACTCTGGTTTGATACAATGCATTTGTTGTCAGCATCTTTGACTCTATACAAAACTCCCAGAGGAAAGGTTTTCAAATTCGTGCCTTTTTCTAAGGCTACTCCCAAGGCATTTGCTTCAGCTGACCCTTTGTTTGTTTGGGTTTCTGAAAGTGTTGCTGCAAGGTCTTCTGGGGAGTCATCACTTTCATTCTCTCTCATGGAGTGTCCTCTTAATTCTCTTGAAGTTTCTCCTGGAGAAAGCTTTAGCTGCTCAGTTCTAACAGGTTTTAGGGGAAGGATTTCATCCAAATTACCTGACAGCTTGGTGTACTTTGTTGTGGAATCAGCAGGAATTACCTCTGGACATGAAATCTCCCCAATTGAACTTTCTCCATGAACATCTGGCTGAACTTGTAAGGTTTCAAAGTCATCAATAGACTCTCCAAAATTCTCATGTGTCTTATTGGTGATGCCCTGACTGTATTTATCTTCAGTTTCCCTTTCATCTGCTCCTATTATAGTACTCTGAACAGAAACAGGTTTCTCTGCCTGAATTGTGACACCACCTTGGCATAAAAGCTTCTCAGAGTCTTGTTTATCACTTTCAAATGACATATCTGTTGTAATATCTTCAATGACAGTGTCATCTGATTCACCAGAACTATCAGCTTCCATCATTTCTACTAACATAGAATTCTGCCCATTTAGTTCAACCTTTAGGGGGTCATCAGGTACCTTTTCAGTCATCTCCTCAAGGCATGAGGATGCATGTTTTCCACATTGAGGTTCTGGTAATCTGGTAAGAGTGCCACTTCCTCTCAGCACACTCCCTCTCATACTTTCAATGCTGGCTTTCTTTGCAGGGTCAACATTGTCAGGTGAAACTTTTTTATAGAGGGATGCTCCTGATTCAGTGCTAGGACCATTCTCATGAATGGAATGTATGGGGATTTTCTGAATGTTCTGATGAGTACATATTTTAGGATGTGACATTGGAATGTCTGAAGCATCTTCATTTCCATCTAACCGTGAAACTTGAGCAATATTTTCAGAAGATTTTTCTGACTGTTTTACTTGGGAAATTAAATCCCAAGTCAGTACTTCATTGGTGAAGTTATGCATATCGTTTACACACCTAGACACCTCTTCCAGAGCAGCAGTAGTTCGTGAAAACTGTCTGGTGAGCAGGGCAGAGGCTGGGTAGCGTCTTTCCTCTTGGTTTCTCAGTGGGATTGTTCTGTCACTGTCCTGTGAATTGTCTGTGGTTGTCTCTGGGTCAGCATGCATTGCCTGGCTACCAAGCTCACTAATGCTTTCCCTGTAGGAGTCTTTAAACTCTTGATCAAATGTTGCTTTGTCAATAATGACTTCAAATGGAGATTCAGGAGAATCTGTCTCAAGCCCAAAAACTTCAGACAGGGACAATGAATGGTTACCTCTGCCTTCTGCCTCACACTGTCCAACATGTGGTTTCTGACCTTTGGGCGAAGTGAACTTGACACCAGCATCTGAAGTAGCTTTGTTATCCCTAGCAGGTACCTCACTTTGGTTCTTTAACTCCTGATCTTTACTTAGATGATGCTCAGTTGGCCCGATTTCCTCTATAATAGCAGGATGTTCAGGAAAACTTGTTGGAATAGATGGATGACCACAATGCACTTCTTCTGTGTCAAGGAATCCAAGAGTTGGAGCTTTAACTGAATAACCTCCATTGGACTCATGAAGCCTCTCCATCTTTTTATTAGCAGTATCAGCAAAATTGTCTTTTCCTTCTTTTGACAGAACAGGCTGGATGTCTAATACTTGGCTCTTTTCTTCATGTAGTATCATGTCAGTGTTACGAATTTCAGAAGATGAAAGAAAAGTCATGGTTTCTGATGTGCCCTTATCAAAGCATAGAGAGCCCAAGCCCTCTGAAGCCAGGATTTGAAAGAGAAAAATGTTTACAGAGCACAATATACACAAGCTAGGTAGGCAAAGCAGCATGCTTTTCGTTTCAAATTTACATATGTATATGCACATATATGTATAAATGTGAGCAATGACATGACCACACTTATCTTACAAAGCATGCAGAAATCAGGAAGCTACTTCATGCTATGAATGCCACAGGACAAAGCACTGTAGAAAAGCACAGGGAAGGTTTTGGAAGGCAGGGACTTTCTTTGCAGAAACATTAATGGCACAGCACAAACTATACCACCACTCTGCAGTTTTAACTACATGGTAACACAAAGTACTGTGGAGTTTCATTCTTTTTCAGTTGGGAACAGGTGGGAGAGGAAAAGTTTAAGATACAGAAACCAAACAATTAGAACATAGTCTTATTTCATTATCAATTTGCTGTTCTTTGCAGCATAATTCTGATGATCGACCCTGGGTATTCCCCTACTTTTACTGTAGAGGTGACAGATATAGAAAGGCAACGTTGCCTATGTTCTCAGACACAGCATGTTGACTGATGCACTGAATAGTTCTGATGAAGAGTTTTTTCCTTTAAAAAAATCTGTCATAAAACATGGCTCCTTGGGTAGAAATTTGAAAATGAAGATGATGTAAAAAGAAAAGTTACCACTAAAAATATGATATAAAAAAAAATAAAAGTGTTCTAATCTAACCCAGCTTTGATAAGAAGGGTCCCTGGCAGGGCTGGACTTCCCCTAGTAATCCTAACGGGCACAGAGCTAATCCTCCAGTCAAGAAGGCTCTGTCCTAGGATGCTCTTAGACATAGATAATTGCTTATAGTGGGGTCTAGAAAAGACTCACCAGCTCCAATATTTCAACCATTTGGACTTATTTAGGTTGAAGCAGAACCAATAGTCGTCAGAAATCATCTTTTAATATGCAAATACTCTTGCAAAGGTATCAGATTTAGCCTAATTAGTCATTAACTCCTCTAAGTACCTCAAATCTACTTGGTATCTTCCCATTAGGATGTAAATTACAAAAAGTCAGAGCAGATTTTGCATCACCAAGTACACAGTCCAAGGCACCTCATAGTAAATATTTATTTATAACTTATCAAATTATTTTCCAATTTTATAGCTGGTGGAGGCCCTAGAACAGAGATTTGGACTGAAGAAGGACAGAAGGAAAGTTCAATCCTCAGACTGCACAAATCAACACATCAGGTGAACTTAAACTCGGAGGGCTTTTGGCAGATGCACTGAGAGAAGCAGGAAATTGCTAAACAAAGTTCACTTTCCTTTGCAACTTGCCTAGGGCTAGCATGGCCAGCAAATTCCACAGCATTATACTCCCTTAGCATCTTTCATCAGAAGTCAGTAATTCCATTTTCATTCTCTTTTGTACACAAGAATAATAAATCACCTACAAATGTACTAAATAGCAACAAATGAGAATCCTAAATAATGATTTTGCCTCAACCTACAGACTTAATCTCCACACTTAAAAGTGAAGAAAAAGTGGCCAAATTCCATCCCAAAGTCCTAAAATCCCACTGTTTCAGATACTTTTTGGAACCTTGTTGTAATGGGATCGACTAGCAGACTATAGTAATCATAATCTGAGGTCTGAGAGAAGATCAATTGTTAAAACTGTGCAACGATCTGTTTGGTCCAATTAAAGTCCATGCTCAGTACTAAGAATAAAAATCCAAGACCCAAACAGAGCACACTTCTGCCAGAACACATACAGCATACACATTCTAAGCACAAGATCAACTACACTTATGCAGACAAACCCCAAAGCTATCCCATAACGAGGCTTAGAAACATGGTTTTTTCACCATTACCAGCTATGGCAACAATAACTTTAGTAAACTGGGTCTTAAAAAAAACGGTTACATAGCTTGGATTAGATATATGTAGGCTGGAAGAGAACGGCTTGGTAATTTTTTTCTTAAAGGAAAAAAGTGGTCTACACAGTACCATCTCTACACCTGGTTTGCATATCTATTCACTTTTAAATTTCTGGACAAGAATCTTATTTAAGCTTCTGTTCTTCCCCTGGCCCCTGTGTTCTTCACAGGTGGGTAAGCAATTTGTTTTACTCCTCGTTTGTCAGTGGCTAAAATTCCTCAAAACTCTGAAGCATGTCATCTTGTAAAGAAATGGATCTAAAAATCAAGTTGGTAACAGTGCTGAGGGAAATGGGAAAAATCTGGCTCCTATTCTCTAAGAACAAAAGCCCTGACTTAACTTGTATAAGTCACACAAAACTTTGCCTCAAATTCACTGAAATAACCAATCATAAGGGAAACAATGGTGCTGAAGAGAAAAACCTACTGAATCTGATGTGTAGTAGTTAACATTGCTTGTTGATTAATTAGTGTATTCAACATTCACTGACTATCAATGACACAGAATACTACACTGAATGAAGCAAAGCCTGACTTTAAACATTCTTTAGGAAAGTGTTCAGCCTTAATCATTAAATAGAATTGTTTTATTTATTATTATTATTATTTTTTTTTTTGCAAAAACCCCCCACCCTTCTCATTTAAAAAATTGTTTTTATCTGCCCTCATACTTTTTTCAATTGGTTTAGTCTCCCCTTTCTTCAACACGTCCACAATTTCTAAGGTGCACAGAGAGCAATCCCAATGAGACTTAAGTGGGCCTCCATCAGTTGCTGTGGACAAAAATACTGTGGGGTAATTATCTGCTGGTCGATCTAGATCGATCCTCAGATGACAAATCAGCCAGTCATTAGTTTGGCTAAGACCTAGCTAGCTTATACTACAAGAACAGTTCACAAAACTCTGCATCGCCTCCTTGGTCCCAATAAGATATTCATGCATGTATGATGGACAAAAAGGATTTCTTTCTGTTCTTTTCATTTTAATCATAGTGTTTAAAATTTCAGCACAGGATTATATCAGCAGCCATGAAAAGTAAAATATTTGGCGATGTCAAAAGCACTAACGGCCGAACAGAACCTATTTTCACTAATGAAAAAAAATAAAAGGCAATGCTGAAATTAAACTTTTTTTGCGAAAAAATTACAAATTAGTACAGAATTTAATAAACCTTTCAACTTTCTGATATGACTAGTAAGCACAATTCCTACAAGCAAAGAACACCTCATCTAGTGATGACAGCACTGCTGCCCAAGACTAGAGGGAAATACTGTCAGGATCATGGAAGGTTACCTTTTCTACAGCTTTCAAATTTCTTCACTAATGTAAAGGTCACTTGTTGGAAACAACTCTGGCTAATTTCTAATCTCAGAGAAACAGCTACCTCATTCAGTAACCAGGCAGAAAAGAAACACTCTCAAATATTGTGAAAATTAACTCAAAAAAAAATCCTTTTCTTTTTTCAGAGTCCATTTAGTTGGTATTTTCTTTTCGAGAGGGATGAATGCCAATAAAAATTCCTACCCAGTCAGACATCGCAAACAATGGCTTTAGATCAAGAACACAGAGAACATGATTATGTTCCAAATTTTGTCAGATGTATTGAGCTTTAAAAAAGCCTTTAATAATTTTAAATAACACTACCTAAGGTAAAACTAGAAGAGTTAAATTAGAAGCTATACTTTAAACTTCTGGTCTACAAGAACCCTATCACCACTAAAGACAAATGCTGCCTGCTTTCCATTGTTGATTAGCAATCTAAAGAAACGTAATCTAACTCAGAAAAAATTTTTTTACACAATTTCAAAATATGAAAAGATAGCAAGCATTTAAAGTTTTTTCAACTCTCCCTTCTATTCCCCCAAACCTCTCCTCACGTCAAAATGTAGGACTCCAATCTATTTATTTGGGGGAGGGGGAGAGACTTGTGAAAAAACCTCGTGCAAAGATCTTAGCTTAGACTCTTACCTCACCATTTGGAAAGGGGGTCAGATATAAAAACACACTTCACCTTTTTCTATTTGAAATGACACAACTTCTGTACATGAATATTTACTATCTCTACAATATAGCATTGTAGACCTGGGAACAAGTCACAACCTAGCTCAAATACAGGTTCGAATGAATTAGGACAAAACAACAATCACTTGAAAGGAATGAGCAATACAAAGTACTGTTTCAGTATAACTTGGCCAACTACTTTGTCACTGCCATACACAGACACACAAAGATGCACACACGTATACAAGTTTAGCTTGAAAAAAATATTCAGGCATAGGTTTTCCTACACATGAATTTTTTTCTTTATTATTAACAAAAAACAAGAAGGAAAGATAGCTTTAAAGTTTAAAAACGTGCAAAATGGTATCAGCAACTTTCAGCCATAGCATCAAAATAGGAAGTGAGCCAGCAGACACTTTGCAGCTAAGCTAGATCCAAAACAAAAAAAAGTTTCTCCCACACAAAGAAAAATGTTTTTTCCACTCCCCCCATTTAAAAAGGCTGTAACTGGCTCATTTTTTTCCTCCTCATTGCTTGTCCCAAAGTCATCAGTGTTGTAACTTCCTATTCCAGATGCCTATACAGTATTGCACTGGCCAGACTGAACGCAAACATCTCATGAAGCAAATCTACTTCCCATACTTCACAGCAAGATTTTACAAATTTGTCTGTTCCCCCAACCCCAATCATTTTCTGCGATGTTTTTTAAAGACAAAAAGTCTTGTGGTATTTTTTCCTGCATCTGTTTTTAGTGAAAAACATTCATTTGTGGTTTGAAGAAGATAATTATGTATTAGTTGGCGTTATGCCTGACACAGTACAATTTTTAAAACATTAATAGTCCATTGAGTGATGACATGGTTAAACTTCTCCCAAGCTAACATGTTAACAGTAGAAGTGTTGCTCACCTTGAAAAAAGACCCATCAGTAAACATGAAAAAGGAGTGGAAACAAAAGCAGCGTGACTATGAGCAGCAGGCTGGTGACTAACTCCAGGCCTCAGTTACTCCCTGTCTAAAATGGGCATCTCTTACCTGCCCTATGGCAGAGCTGGACCCAATAACCTGCTGCAGTCACCTGATTAATAACAACTACTTTTACCATAGTAAAATATCCGTCTGTATGTCACTAACTTAGAATTTGCCAGGACGGGGCAGAAGCTTGTCTGTCTATAACTAAAAAGCATTTGTTTAGCAAGATGTGTAAGGGACAAAGTGAACTTTCTGAAGAAACTATTTTAGAAGCATGTCTCTCTAGATACAAAGTGTTTCCAAAGTCTTAGGGCATTTTTAAGCTTTGACAGCTTATATATAGCTGTATAGTCGATGCTCTACCTCAAGGACCAAAAGTGCTTACTTTGTCACTAAGCAGATCTCAGCTTTTCTTTGAAAATCTTGTAATTTAGATGCCTAATTCGCCAGGCATCCCTCCGTCTAAATTAGTGACATGCTGAAGGCTTTGGCCCTGTGCAACAGGCAACACTGAAGGGTCTGTGCCCTATTAATCTATAACTCTTGGGAGGAAGGGGGAGAGCTTTAAGTTTTCTACTGCTCCGAGAAAAAGATTTTGTTAAGAAGTTTTAGGGGCAGCTAGGTGGCACAGTGAATAGAGCACCAGCCCTGGAGTCAGGAGGACCCGAGTTCAAATTCTGCCCCAGATACTTAAGACTCACTAGCTGTGTGACTTAACCCCAATTGCCTTGCTTTCCCCCCCCCCCCGCAAAAAGCAAAAAAAAAAAAACAAAACAGTTTTGTTCAATCTATTTAAGAAAACAAAACACAGAAGCATTCTCTAAATAATTCACCTGCTCATCAGCTTCCACATACCTTAGTATCCTCAAATTTAGAGTCAGATCAATATAAAGTTACTCTAGATATAACTTTTTTTTTGCTTTTTAGAGGGGGAAGGCAGGGCAATTGGGGTTAAATGACTTGCTCAAGGTCACTCAGCTAGTAACCGTGTTAAGTGTCTGAGGCTGAATTTGAACTTGGGTCCTCCTGACTCCAGGGTTAGTACTCTATTCAGTGTGTCACCTAGCCACCCCTAACTCTTTATGAAATGGTCTGCCTCTACCCAAAGCAGCTAACATTTTCCTTAAGGAATACAATTTATTCAAACCAAACAGACTGTTCTTGGTATTTTCCTGAAGGAAAGTGGAATGTGCCAGTTCATTTCTTGAGGGCCATTTTTCAGTCGGCCTCAGAGGAGCGGCCCCCCACAAGAGCCACATCCCTAATGTCTATCACTGGCCATTAGCAACATCTGCAGGGTGCACAAAGGCACTTGCATTTTTTCAACAAGCACAACTGGGTAGCATGATTTAGAAAAACTTTTCCAACTCAGTATTTTTCACTAAGGAAAAAAAAAGTGCTATCCAGAGGGGCTGGGGCTTTGAATGTTTTATGAAATCTGACACTTTAGTTCTCTGGAAATACCCATCCTGTTCATTTTCCCTTTAACACGACCCTGAACCTACTTTTCCCGCCCAAAAAGAACTTTGTTACCAAAAAAAGAAAAAAAAAAGGGGGGGGTTGTTCTTCAGGTTTAAAATTATTCTAGAATTCGAATCAACTTTTTAAAAATAAACCTCCTATAAATTTTACATTAGAAAAACCCTTTTTTCTTTTTCTAGTCTATTAGAATGTATCATTATTTTTCAAATGTACAGTGTGTCTAAAATGATTCAATTCTTTGCCATTTATTTCTGCAAATATTCACTGAATATTGGTCAGTTTAAGATAGAAGCTAATCATTTCCAGCATGAAAATGACCATTAGTAAGGGATTTTTTTTGGGGGGGGGGGGGAGGCAAAAACTGAGTATAGAATACAGGTTTGGAGTTTTTTTCTCTCCATCACTGTGTTCTTTCCTTTTGTGAATTTAACAATCTGATCTAATACCAGAATCCAAATACAATGACATCCTTTTACAATGTATGTATGTCATCTAAAACATGTCCAGTTGAGTTTCCGGTGTGTGTGTGTGTGTGTGTGTGTGTGTGTATGTGTGTGAGATTTCACTCATGGCATATACAATTCTGTCTACCATAGTTTTTGTAAAGGAGATTAAATAGGTAAAAAATTTATGTTCAGTCATCTGAAGTTCTATCCCATTTAAGGACAGATTCCCTAAAGAATTAGTGTAACTTTCAACATAGGTAATTCCAACTATGACCCAGCAGCCACAAAGAAAACTCTTTAAGTGGCCTTAGGCTATTTAAAGATAATTTAATTACACTTTTTTTTTAAAATGAGAGTGTTCCCTGGCCTACATCTGGGGCCCACAGCAACAGTACCAAGGAATCTGCACTGATTTAGCAGGACAAATGAGCACAAAGCCTACTGCTTCTGCCTCCACGTTTTCCACACTGCGGTCCCAACCTTTGCATCCCCCAATATTAAATTATTCACACTGCCAAACCACATCTCCCTTAGATGGCAGATTTAAAAAGGAAAGTCACAGCTATCTCTTAGATTAGTAGGGCTTGCCAGAAAGCCAAGTGATTTACTCCAGCCAATCAGTAGAGAAGCCCGAGCTAAGACATTTCACAGCAAGCTGACTCGTGCTTTCTGCACAGGCAGTGGAGGCAGAATTATACACTTTTCTTCAGGGGTTATATAACTGCTAATCAATATCCTAAATTATGTAGGTATCACATTCTGGAGTTGATTCCTGGCTCCCTCCAGGAATGGCACTTCTAACTGTCCTAAATTTTAGTGGGCAAAGTCAATTTTTTTGTTTCTTAGGGCTGACACTTAAAAAGTAAAACCTTACTTGCCTAGTGAATGTTTCTGGAGACTCATGAGCAAAAAGCTATTGAATATACACACAATGAACTGATTGCTACTATTTTGGATTTTAAGGGATGGAGAGGGGTGAGGGGCGGGTGGACAATAAGAAACTTGTGCCTCATGTTCCCAGTTACAGCCTCTTTCTGAACATTTTTCTTTCAGTAATGCACAAGAAAATTACAGACTTGCCTTGTGAGGTCGAAAATAGAGATACAGGCTGAGAGGAAGAAACAAAGGAATCTGAAAGAAAATATACAGAATGAGAATTTGACAACCTCACACAGGAATTTTTAAAACTTTTCCGCCAATCAGATTTTGTAATGTACTGCTAGATTTCCACTCACCTGGCAGCAAAATTTTATTTTAACATTAAGGACCTCTCTGAAAACAGATCAGATTAACTGGTTTCCTAAACACATCTTTACCACTAAAGAGGAGTTGGTAAGAAGAGAGTACCTTTTCTGTAAGAATAATTTCAACCACAGCATTCACAGATTTAGAGCTGGGAAGGAACATCAGAAATCACCTACTCCAGTTTGCCTGATGAGGAAATGGAGGCTAAGAACTGAAAAGGGGACTTACAGCTAAGCAAAGAATGAAGCTGAGATTCAAACATCATTATTCAGTCAAATCCAGTGCCTTTCTCCAATACCACATCCCACTGTTACTAGTGGGGGAACAGAAAAGACAGTCACCTCTATCTGTCCTGGACTAAGTTTCCAAGTGCCGAACAGGTGATCAGCTAAGGGTGCAGAATGAACATGACCCAGGGACACGGCCAGTTCAAAAATTTGTTTTGCTTGACTACACCTGTTTGTTACAAATGTCTTGTGTTTTTCTTAGAAGTGGGAGGGAAAGAAAGTATTTTTGTTAATGGAAGAAAAATTCAATTTAAAAACATTTACAAGTGCATCTTAAGAGTAATGTATGAGGGTGGCTAGGAGGCGCAGTGAATAGAGCACCAGCCCTGGAGTCAGGACGACCTGAGTTCAAATCCGGCCTCAGACACGTAACACACACAAAAAAACTAGCTGTGTGACCTTGGGCAAGTCACTTAACCCCAACTGCCCTGCCAAAAAAAAAAAAAAAAAAGTAATTTATGGATGCGAGCAATTTGCAAATGTCTGTGTACTTTCTAGAGTTACCAAAACACTTACCAAGAATAAAGGATCCAAATACAACCTTCAGCTTTTAAAATTATAGCTCCCCAAACCTACTGATTTCTAGCTACAGTATTTTTCATTTTTGAATGCTTTACACATTAATCTGGATAAGCATCTATGCCAGCGATTCTACACCAGGGTTATATGCAATTTGTAACCATGAAAAGACATCCTGTGTATCAGACAGATTCTACACCAGGGTTATATGCAATTTGTAACCATGAAAGGACATCCTGTGTATCAGACAGATTCATAACAACAGCAAAATGACAGTTATGAAGTAGCAACAAAAATCATTTTATGGTTGGGGGTCACCACAACATGAGGAGCTGTAGTAAAAGGTCGCGGCATCAGGAAGGTTGAGAACCACTGCTCTATGCACTAATCGTAAAATGCCCAGGAACAAGTATGCAACATCAATCCACAAACACCCAGACAGAATTCAGCTAATAAACTTTATACTACATACAAGCAAAATCAATTAAAACAAGCATAAAGATAAGATAGCTTTTCCCCCTTTTATATTAAGTGGTGCCACAACTTTGGAAAATCACATATTACTAAGAATAGTAGCTAGCATTCCTATAATCTTAAGGCTTTCAAGTTTCCTCATTTAATCCTCGAAACAATGCTGGTGTAGAGGCTGTTTGTGTGACTTGCTCAGGTCACATGGCCAGGAGGTATCTGCAGCAGGATATAAACTCATGTCAAGCCCAGCACTCTCTCTACTGTGGCCCCAAGATGACTTGGGGTGTCTGCAAGTAGGAACTCTAAGGACACACCTGGTCCAATTCTAAAGAGAAAACCAACACTCAATTATTTATCGCCACAAATATCTCTTTTCCATTATTCTTTAATAAGCTTATTTACCTATTTCTTTAATGTTTCCAGATGATCTCACTCCTATATGCATTTACCTTCACCTTTGAAATCTCTTGACAACTAGAATCTGAAACCTGAACAAACCAGAACAACCAAATGGCAAATTCGATGCCAAAAACTAAAGTAGGCTGGCACAAGGGAATGAAATCCTACCAATTTGCCAGCTGTCTTTCCTTCTTTCCCCCACTTAACATCCCATTTTGGTGGAAAATTTTTAACATGAGACCATTAATGATGCACAGCATGTCTACTGATAGAGAGCTAAGATAATCAGTCATAATGTGCATCAAGTTTGTATAGGTATCTATTAACAGACACACAATGTGAGAAATCTTCCAGACTTCATTCCGTAAGGACAACTGGTTTATGGAGCTGGACTGAAGAATGGGGGTTTTGAGACTCAAACTCTTGTCTAAATCCAGCATAAATCTCAAAGCCAAATTGTAGTGTCTTGTCATAAAAACAGCATTCAAGTGAATCAGTTAGACGTTTGGCATCTGTGAAATAGTAGAACAGTAAGTATACTGCAGTAGATAACCCAAAGCCAAAGGACCCTTTGGATTTGCAGGCGGGCCAGCAGCAGGTGGCTGCCTTACTCATCCTTATCAGGAACCTAGCTCAGCGTCTAGAATGCAGTAGTGCCCCAAAGGACTGGCCTGTTTGAAGTGAATCACCCAATTTAGATGATTTAGTCCACATTTCAAGAATTCAAGTTCAAATGAAAAGCTTAAAAATAGACGGTGGAATTAAAAAGGCTTGTAACCAAAAAGGAAGCATTTATGCTTCATTTCCATTACTACACAGGGGCTAGGATACTCTGATAAACCCCTAATTGCATCCATCTCTCAACATTTTTCCTTAATCTGGCCTTCTTTAAAAAGAATTCCTCTATACAAATCTTTACATTCTGATACAACTAAGGCTATAACTAATCACTAATGAATGTAGAAATGAAAAGTGACTGGCTTTCTAATATTAAACTGCAAAACTGACCACGCATGAATTCAAAATTAAATTTTAATGCACCTATTACCTAAATAGATACAAATTTGTTCTGTGGTATGGACAAATGCTAGCTTTCATAATCAGTGTTACTTTATGTTCAATTATTCTCAATTTTCAAAAATTCCCAACTCAGACACACATTTTCACACATAACGTACAATACAATGAATATTTATGCTTAGTGAAGCCATACGTTTCTGCCCGATCCTTTTTTAAAAGCATAATCCAACGCATCACTTTCTAAACTACCCTAAGCTTCTACTAGACCTCCTTCTGCAGACTTTCTAACAAGTTCCAATGGCCAGCCTTTCTTTTTTGCCTACCATTGTTACTACTCCTAATATCCCCAATTCCTTTAAAAACCGAAGGGGGAAAAACCCAGTCAAGCAAACAAATCCACAGGTGGCCAAGTCCAAAAAACGCTTGTTTTATTCAATTCTTTGGAAAAAGATTGCACTTTCTTCACTTTCCAGAAGTTTTATTGTTATTCTTATTCTCTTTCAAGTGCATAATACTCCGAAAACTCACACAATTTCAAAAGCTAATTATCATGAGCTCCCACCTGGGACTACTCGCTTCATTACAAAATCAGTAAACAACAAGTAAGGGGAAGCTGTCCAGTCAAAATATCAATACCCAAATATCCCAATTCCAAAAAATAAAGTTGTGGAATTTAGTAAAATAGGTAATTCTCAAAAGCACGCTCTGTCCCCTCATTCTCCAGCCCCAGCTCTGCTGTGGCAGGGAAGACACTTGTCTGAGCTACTTAGTGGCGCTACACCTTGTTGGTCTCAGGACACTCCTTCAGAATCTTCCAAATTGAGGACTCCAGAGCGCTTTTTGTCATGTGGATTAGATCTACTGATATTTACTGTATTTGGAAATCAAAACATCTCAGTATTATGATGAAGAGTGCTATGACCTCCAGGATTTGCCCAAACTCCACTCTGCAAACCTCTGAGCTAGCCTGACTGATCAGTAATAAGATAGCATAGAGGCATATAAGCACTAAGACTTCGAAAAGAATGAATTACTACAGGTGGCTCCGCAGGGCAGAAGAACCAAGCCAGGGCTGAACCGCCCACTCCTTTCAGCGCCCAGCCTCATGGCCTCTTCATGTTGGGGGTCTCCTCTGCTCAGTCTTCCCCACGGCTACACTAGCAGGAGTAACTAGCTCGGGAAGCATTTCATGTTCTTCTGGTGCTGATGAGGATGTGAAGTAAATAGAAAAGGGAGAACAAGGCAAAGCCTTCCTGCAGAAGAATTACCATTAGAAAGTATAATGAAGCAAACAGGCTTCTGCATAAGGAAGTGGTTAGCTTGTAAGAATCTGGACTACTAAAGCTTAAACAGGACCATTTTTATTTCTCCCCAACTACAAAAAGCAAGTTAAATATGTCTTGGCTTTCCTTCTAATGTAGCAACTTTGCCCACTAGATTAGACTAATCTTTCATTACAGTCACAGAAACCTTCTAGGCCTCGGTTACTTCATTTGTAAAATGAGACTGGCCTAGAACTTTTAAGTCCCCTCCAGCTTGGATCATATGAATGAAATTAAGTAGATAATTTTAAAATTGTGTTAGAATCCTTAATTAATCTGAATGTTGATAAATAAAATATAGCAATATGCTCTGGCAAAAAACAAAAAGGGGTGTGTGTGTGTGTGGAGAGGGAGCCAAATTTACCTATAAATGAAACTGTATGGGAAGTTAGGGTCATTTTATCTAGGAGCACAATATTTTGATGCGGAAGAACCTTAGTGGCCAACTGGGGCAATTTCTTATCTTACAGATTAAATAAGGTCATCAGTGGAAAAAAAAAACCCTATGTAACTCTGAAGTAAAATAATTGAAATAACGCAGCACCTTTTAAAGACAAATGCTGTTATCTTGAACTTGTACTCTTTCCCCCAAAAAACCCATTGAATTATCCTTGTCAAGAGTCCAAATTATTATCTGATAAAAGGAGGTCGGTAATTCAAGTGGCAAAGCTAGTTTAGCTTTCCTGGTTTTCATTTGCTTGAATAATTCGATCCCGCCTTTGTCAATAACGGATATTCTGAACTTTTAGGCATCAATTTCTCCAGGACATGGAATAAAGCTGGAAGTCAGGACTCTTGTCATTCTACTGACCACTGAATTCATCTGGGTGACCCTAAACTATTTCCAACCCCCTTCTGCCTCATGCTCTTCCATCTAATCAATAAAATTATAATACTCCTCAACATTGTGAAATTTCAAGCTGATGATTAGGCTGTACATTAATTTTGTTTATAGAAGTTACAGCATGTACCTTTACCAGTCTTTCCTAAAGCAATAACTTTCCAAAGGCAGTTTTCCAACACCCCCCTGCCCCCAATTCCAATCTGCAAAACAGGATTGGTTTTAGGTCCTCCATGGTCAACCACAGTGGCTTAAGGGTCCTGCTTTTTTAGTAGGTAGAGATTTGAAAATCAAAGATCAGAACCAGAACCAGAAGGTTGCTGCTCAAAGTCATAAAAAAGCACTCCACATCTAAGGACAATAGGTGCCACTCTGGGACTTCCTGTAGTTATACTGCCACCATGACAAAATGTTTTTTGAGCCACAGAAATACCTTGAAAGAACTCAATGATGCAATTACAAGCAACGGTCAGTCTTATTTTAAGTTTTTTTATATTTTAGACATAGACATATACATAATAAAAGCAATCCATCATAGGAAAGTCCACATACACCTCAGAGCTGCTTTTATCAAAGGTAAGGCAGTTTCCTGGCAACTGTTATGTCGGTATGCACCACATGAACTGCACTGGTCAACGAGCTACCCAGCTGAATGAATAATTTGTACTTTGTTTTGCTGAAGTACCAAATTACTTTGCTAGAGAACTAAATTATCCTGATCTTAAAGTGTGTATCCTAGTATAAGTCATTGATAGTGGCAACAAGGAGAACAAATAACGGGCTCAGCACAGGACACAGAGTTGCTCATTTCTGCACCAAATCTATGGATTTGTCTGTGCCCTTCTGCACAATCTATTAAATTCTTAAATAATAAGTAACATATTTGTTAAAGTTTGCAAAACGCTTTACATGCAACTTTGTGAGGAAGGTATTGGCAACCAGGTGGTGCAGTAAAAAGAGAACTCGACTTTCGGTCAGGAAGCTAGGAGTTCAAATCCAGCCTTCCTGTGTGAACCTGGGCAAACCACTTAGCCACTGTCTGCCTCGGTTTACTCATCTCTAAACTAGGAATAACGGCACCTACTGCCCAGGGTACTTGAGAGAATCAAATGAGGTGTTTGATCTCATGTACGTACGTGTGCACGCGAACTTTAAAGCACAACATACGCGCTAGTTATGAGTTTAATTACTGCCATCTGACAGAGGGGGAGGAAACAAGCTCAGAGAGGTTACAACTTGCCCGCGGTCATATAGCCGCCTGAGTACTGGGGCAGAATTTAAACGCAGGCTTTTCTTCCCTGAATCATTAGGCTATGCTCCTTTACCCACACATCTGAAATGTACACACAGACCATTATTTTAATAAAGCTGGTAGATGTTATTTTCAAAATGGCCAAAATACACCCAATAAAACGAATGCTAGTCACAATTCTGCATTCCAAACTCCCCTTAAAATCCTCAAGACAATGGTCAGATCTTACCATTTATTTTTTGCCTTTTTTTACTGGAAGGGGGAGGGCAGGGCAATTGGGGTTAAGTGACTTGCCCAAAGTCACACGGCTAGTAAGTGTTAAGTGTCTGAGACCAGATTTGAACTCGGATTCTCCTGACTCCAGGGTTGGTGCGCTATTCATTGAGCCACCTAGATGTCCCAACTTTGCAACTTTTTAAAGCTCTTGGCAGGAAAATAAAACATTTTTGGAAGGGGAAAATATGAAGAATCTCTAAAGAATACAGCTTGGAATAAACTACTCACAATTAATTTCCTATCTACTAGGTTGCTTTTCAGAATTGCACCTATAGATGAAAATCACATTGAAAGGACCTCGGTAAGGGGATATGAATGGGGCAGAATGATTTTGGCAGCAGAACCTACTCAAAACCATTACTTTGTATTTACTCTGAATATGCCAGACTGGGGACTGAGATTTCATTAACACAGACAACTCGGGCGAAGCAATCCCTGCACCGATGCAGCAGAGCACCTTCTCTGCAATTAGTCTGAGAGTTACCTGAAGTGCACAAGGAAGTCAGGGGGCTTGGGAAGTGGCCGAGGTGGTTCTTTACAGATCACCCAGGCTGCACAAGGCCAGCTCTCCACCCACCTCATCAGACGACCCTACATTCTGCAGATGTTCTGCACACACTTACCCACATTCACTTGGTTTTCCCCCAGTAAAACATAAGCTACCTGAGGGCAGGAATTGTTTCCTTTTTGTCTTCATATGTTCAGGACTGGGAGATGGGCTCTCCAATTCTTGCTGATT
Organism: Pseudocheirus occidentalis; assembly: GCA_028646575.1. NCBI lineage: Eukaryota > Metazoa > Chordata > Mammalia > Diprotodontia > Pseudocheiridae > Pseudocheirus > Pseudocheirus occidentalis. The sequence goes on along the minus strand of CM053601.1, from coordinate 186,757,783 downwards.
AGATGGTCCATCGTCTACAATCCCCTTACCTGTTTTCTTTATTCTATTGGGGGGGAGTTTCCATATTCAAGTACAATCACTATGCATCCCGGCAACACTTAGGGTGAAAATGCTGCAGAGAACAAAGGAACATGGATAATGTGGACTCTGTGAGAACACAGCTTCAGTCCTAACTTCCTTCCTTCCCTTAACAGACCAGCCGAAAGGGTAGCAAGGCTAAGATTTGGACAGAAAGGCCACCTATTAGAATAACTGACTCATCTGGCTTATTAGCAGAAGGGAAAGACTCCTCTGCACTTCAAGTGGAAAGTCTGTGACCATCCACTCCTGTTCCTACCCTATCCAACACAAAGGGCACGAAGTAATCACGCTGGCAATGCTGACCTTCATCCTTGTTCCGCATGGAACTTTTGCCACAATAAACTTTCACTGACTGTTTCACGGATATAATCCTTCCTATGTCACATAGTGAAAAAACAACTACATCAAGTGCTCAAAGAGTTGTTAAAGCAACTCTAATATTGAGGTATTTTAGAATTCAAATTTAAATATATTTAATTGACGGGCTGGGAGTGTGGACATGGGACTTTCTAAAAGCCCACTCAAGGGGGAGGAACCAGTTACCATCAAAGATAATTAAACCCATACTGAAGAGGTTTCCACCCAGGTACCAGTCAGCCAAGAAACATGTGTTGGAAGTCACCATGAACTCTGACCTCCTCCTCCTCCTGTGTAACGCTTCCCACTTTCCACCGTGCTTGCTGATACATTATCTCAGCCGATCATCCGAAGTCCATGAGGCAACCAGAGCAGAGGACAACCTCCACTTACAAAAGAGGAAACAAGCCCGGAGCTGACAGGAGCTGTTCTGCCCAAGCTCACACGACGGCGAGTCCTCTCCTACCTGAAGAACCATCTCCTGCCTCGTGCTACTCAGTGACGTTAGTATTTGGTCATAGACAGATGCCAGAAAGGGAATCCAAGAGACAATTTCCCAGCCCTTTAGCATAGGATTTCTTGTCATATACAAAACTATTTAAAAATTTACAGGATCTCAGCCTGGAAGACACTTTAGAAATTTTCCCAATCCACTCTCATATTTTACACAACAGTAAATAGTGCTTTAAGGGTCAACTTCCAAAAGTCGTGCAGCTGCTCGTAAGTGGAATAAATTTGGAACCCACCAGAAAACTGTAAAACTTAAGATAGAACTGATTCCACCGTCGGACAGATCAACCAAGACAGAAAAGTGTTGACTGCCTTATTCCACAAAGACTTTCTTACCTTTCATTCTCGATTCTCTAGACCCAAGATTTCCTTGATGGAAGTTGATTGCATCACTTTTTCTTTTAAAAGAAAGTCATGATAGGATACAAACAAGTCTATCTAGACCTTCTTGGCTGGTGTAACTTCCAGGAGAGTCACCAAAGTAGTGACAAGGAAGAGAAGCACAGAAAATGACAAGGATTTAAGAAAAACACCTCTAAATAGCGTGGCATGGTATTACTGCTTTAAGGATACTATTATGACACATGCCTTAGACTTCACAAACTCATTAAAATGAGAACAAAAGGTATTTAAAATTCAATCTGGAAATAAACAACTTCATCTTGTTTTTATGCAAGCAGAAGGCTGATTGCTACTATTAGAGGCCTGGAAACCATTTTGCAACAAGGAAGCTTCAGTAATGAAGTGGTGACTACATGCTGGAGTATCTTTATATGCAGCTTTTGTATTAAGTGTAAGACTTAAAAATAGAGATGTTGCAGAAGGCTCCCAGAAGCTGTGCTGTGCAAAGGAGACATCTGGATGTTTCTACCTTGGTATCTGATAGTAAGTGCAGAAGACACATACAAGGAAACCTTCATTCTTATCTTATGTGTGAACAATGACAGCCCCTGGGTACCACCTAAGAGTCTCCACTAGGAGATTTATGTCTTAAGAGACTCCTAAGAGTCTGTCATGAGGAAAATGAGTATGTGATAGCTCAGCGCCATACACAGGAAGAAACACGCAGTTAAAAAAAACAAGCTGGGAACTGTCAATTATTTGTATTACAAAAAGCTTCCCAACAAGATTCTTTCCTTTAAAAGGAAAAATTTAAACAAAAAGATTTGTTCACGTAAATACTTAGATAGCATTTACTGTGGTAAGAAAGGAAAAAATTTATCACATCAAATAAGAAATAGGGAGAACTTTAGAGATAATGTATAACAAGCCCTTTAGTTTACAAATGAGAAAACTGAGGCTGACTTTTCCAGAAATAAAGATACGAAAGCTTTAAAATTATAATGTAAGGTAATGCAAAAAAAGAACATTTACTAAAGTTTAATGTATGCACAATTTGGGGGGACAATACCCATTACATAGGAGGAACTTCATTTCTCCTTACAACATGTTTTATACATGCAAATACATTTAGAATCTACCCGTGATGGACACACATACCCACACAAGTAGTCAAATTAACTTTTTTTTTGGAGGGCAGTTGGGGTTAAGTGACTTGCCCAAGGTCACACGGCTAGCTTTGTGTGTGTGTATGTTAAGTGTCTGAGGCTGGATTTGAACCCAGGTCCTCCTGACTCCAGGGCCGGTGCTCTATTCACTGCGCCACCTAGCCGGCCCTAGAATTAACTTTTGAAAAAGTGATGTGACTTTTAACCATATCATGAGAATGCAAGGCAAACCTACCTTAAAAGATATATTATGCGTAAAGAAGGAAAAAAAATTAAGTCGAATACTGTGTAATTTTGGCAACCGTGTTTAGGCCTGAAAAACAGTAGCTCCTTGTTGTCTTTGCAGGGGAGAGAAACTACGGCTGCGGACTCGTGTACATGCTGTCAAGACTTAGTGGACATGCTGGTTAACTTCAAGGACTTATTTTTTCCTGTCTTCTTTGTTCTAAGGGGACAGGAGAAAGGTTCATTTAGAAATGGTGACGTAAAATCAAGGCGCTAATAAAAATTCTCAGAGAAAATCAGTTACACCGCTCTCAGCAGTGGATAATACAATAAATGAAAAACAAAAGATGGTGGCTGACGCCAATGACACCAAAGATAAAGATGAAAGGAAACACTAGCTGTGTCACTAGACAGTCAACTTTACTATGTAACAAAAATCATTCCAACATGTCCCTACTAATAAAGATGGACAATTTTTTCAGACAGACAGCAACAGAAGAAAGGAACCCTGATGTGATTTCATTTATGCAAAAACTGGGGTGGCTGAGTGCTGTACGTGAATAGAGCACGGGCCCTGGAATCAGGAGGACCCGAGTTCAAATCCGACCTCAGACACCTGACACAAAAACTAGCCATGTGACCTCGAGCAAGTCACTCAACTCCAGCTGCCCTACCTTCCTCCTGCAAAAAAAAAAGAAAAAATCATTTATGCAAAAACTGCAAATTTTAGAATTAAATGTTAGTGCTTCCTCTAGTCAATCCTTCCATCACCATATGGCACAAAGGTTTCATTCCCAGAACTATGGTCTAGCTCAGGTGTCAAACACAGGAGAATGCCACCCAGACCAGTTTAAAACATAATTGGTAAATATTTAACAAAATAAATAAAAGTAGGGGCGGCTAGGTGGCGCAGTGACTAGAGCACCGGCCCTGGAGTCAGGAGTACCTGAGTTCAAATCCGGCCTGACACTTAACACAAAAAGCTAGCCGTGTGACCTTGGGCAAGTCACTTAACCCCAACTGCCCTCCAAAAAGCAAAAATAAATAAATAAATAAATAAAAGTACAATAAAACGCGGATAAACAACGCTTAAAAACAAAAGTACCGGCAAAGATCCTTCCGTATGGATTAGTGGCCCTCTTTTTCTACTTGAGTTACGACACTAAGGGTCTAAACCACAAAATGAAATTTAAATTAAATGGGACGTATACAATAGAAAACAAAGGGATCCAACACGGCAGATAACACTAAAAGCCCAAGCTGCCAAGGGCGTGGAATAATGCCCCTCCCATAAACCTAGTTGCTTAGTGATACAACTGCATTTCCCCTAGAATTTGGAAGGTAGAGAAAAACATGGAGAAACCAGTGTTTAACGCTAGCGCAGGGATCCCAGATCTGCAGCCTCACCAGCTTCCAATGAAATCAGCCGCTGGTGCTGGAATTATCCCGGGCACACTGGGAAACCCAATAGGCCGGGAAAGGCCACGGAACAGGTGCAAACCAGAGCTTGGAATGCACTGGGAACCTGCGGCTCACCTCAACAGGGGAACGGGTGGGGGCCCCAGGGACAAGGACCGACTGAAGCCCGCCGCCCCTTTAAGAAGGGTCACCTGCCGCGGGCCTCGCTCCCCTCCGCCAGGCATCCGCAGTGCGGTTCTGGGCGAGGGGGCGCCGCACAAAGGAGACGGCCGGAGGGCTCGGCCTCGCCGCACAGACAGCCCACGCCCCTGCCCTGGTGGCCCCTTCTTCCCCTCTGATCTCACCCTCGCCACCACCACCCCCCGCCGGGGAGGGGGGGCTGCCCCGCCCGACCCTTCCCCCACCTCACGCCGTTTCCTAGGGTCCCCCGCACACGTCAGGTGCCTCGTCGGTGCCAGCCGACTGCCCCGATCGCCCTGGCTGGGCGTGGACCCCTCCCGATCCTTCTCTTGCTCACCTGCCCCCCTCATCCCGCAGACCTGCATTCAAGGCTAAGGAGGGGCTGGGGGCTCTTCGGAGCTCCGGCTCCCTTGGGGAGGGGCGCCCAGCCCCCGCTGCAGAGCCACC
>CM053601.1:186735487-186752956 GCA_028646575.1 Pseudocheirus occidentalis | reverse complement strand
CTCCCTTCCCCCTTCTCACCCGCACAGGACGAGGCGCAGCTCTTGCCCCCCAGGCCTGGGCAGGTCCCGGGGCTTCCCCCGCCGCCCGCCGCGGCCCCGGCGGCATCGGCCCCGGACGACGACGACGAGATTGACGGGGACTGGGTGGCCGCCGACGGCTCCGCCATGGCCTCGCCAATGGGAGGCGGAAAGGGCAGAGACGAGGCGAGAAGACGAGGGCCGGGACGACGGCGAGGCGAGCAGCAGCTCCGGTTCCGAGGGCAGACGGCGAGCGACTGAGCCACCGACCGACTGACTGACTGACTGACTGCCTGGCGGTCGGGCTCAGGGGGAGCGGGGGAGGGGCGCCGAGCTCGGGCGCGCGCCGAAGAGGACGCGCAGGCGCACTGCGGCCCCGAGCCGGGCGGGAGGAGGTGGGCGGCGGCCGCGCCGAGCCCGCAGCGGAGCCAGTGCGCAGGCGCGGGAACCCCTCCCACCGCCCTCCGCGCTCTCGCGCGCCACCGCAGCCCCCCTGCGGAGCTAGGGAGGGATGGAGGCGGTGCCGGTGCTGGAGCCCCGCCCCCAGGCGCAGTCCCGGCTCTTGGGAGCACGTGTCTAGGGGCCGGCGTGGGGCTGGAGGAGCGTCCTGCAGCGTCCGTCTGTCGGGCTGGTTGGCGGTGCGTGCATTTGGTGTCCATCCAGCCGCTGCTGCTCCGGCAGCGTGCCCTGTCCGACCACCCCACCCCAAGAATGGGAGTTCCTCGGGGGTCCAAGCCGTGCTAGGCCCCCGCTGCTGGTCCCCGAAGCTCCCGGCCCCGCCATTTCCCCCTCCCCGGGCCCGGGCTGGAAGCGCTAGAAAGGTGGAGCTCCGAGCTGGCGTCCCCCGGTGTGACAATTGAGCACTGGCCCCGCGGGGACACTGGCCCATGGGCCGCCCCTTTCCATATGGGAAGTGCTTTGCAAACCTTGGAGGTCACCCAACTGTTGGCTGTCATCACCGTGCGGGGCCTTGCTGGGGCCCTAAAAGACAAAGAATCTGTGGTCAGGAGGAGCCGAAATTTAAGGCTGGATGGAATCTGGGGGCTCAGCAAACAGGACGGAACGCGGCTTCCCCAGCTCTCACAGGCACTAGTGAGCAGGCCCTGAAGGGACTGCTCTGGAGGAATGGGGTCAGTTCTTCTAAAGAGAAAGGCCTCCCCGCAGAGCAGCTGGAGGGGCTGTGATGGATGGTGAGCAGAGCTTTACAAAGAGAACAATGGCCCCTGACTGAATAGCCTGAATTTTAGGGAAAGACTGAAAGACGCCTTTCCTAGCAGACGTTTTGGAGGCTAACAGAGGGGCCCCAAGTGGAAGGGGTTCTGTATGTGCCTCTGTATAATTTTGGGGGGAGGAGAGAGATGTCCCTTTGCTAGAGACCTTTGAGCAGAATCTGCTTGATCATGTGTCGGTATTTTTTGGTTCAGGTAGGACTGGGAAGGGCCCCTACCACCCCTTCCGGCTCTAGGATCTTATGATTTGTCCCTTTATAAAAAAAAACAAAACAAACTATCTCTGGGGCCCACTGGCCTGCTGATGGGTCCATTGTGCTGACTCCCAGCCTGGGGTCTGGATGTTCAGAAAATCAAACAGCCCCTGCCTCCCAGGGGATGCTGAAATGCCAGGCAGTGAAATTTGTTTTTGCTGAGACTGTGATGGGTAGCAGCAATGCAGTCCCAGGTGAAGCCGCAGACTGGCTTCCTTGAGAGATGCCAGCTCAGGGAGGAGGGTCAGCCAGCCAGCCAGGAGCAGAGGGGAAGAGAGATTAGACAAATGGAAGGAGCCTCCTGGAGCCCGCAGCCCTTGACAGCAACATCTGAGGTCAGAGAAAACCCAGACAAGGGAAGGTGGTGGTCGCTGCAGCAAAGCAAGGAACAAAAGACAGCACTCAGGCCAGGCCTGCTGTGAGCATCTTCCACTGAGAGACAGAAGGCTTGCTGAAACAGCTACAGCCCTTGGAATGACCCAGAGCAGCACAGGCCTCGATGGCAATTGTGCACAAGGCCCCATATCCTTTCAAATAAATGTGTATTTAGGTAACTGCCTGACAGGTGGGGCAAGAGAAAAGAAGATTTTGGCAGCTCAGACAATGAGCATCAGTAGGCAGGAATCTGACATCCAGGGCCAGCCACCAAGCATAAGGCAGGCAGAAAGAGCTGACTTCCAGACTCTCCGACTTGGGATCAAGCAGGTCTGAGTTCAAAGGCACCTAGGAAGCTTAACTAGTCATTTGACTGTGGGCAATTCATTAGGCTTTCTGAGTGTCAGTTTTCCCTATCTGTATGATGGGAATAGTAGCACCTATGAGTCTACCTCCTCACAGCCTTTTTGGGAGGGGTCAAATGAGATAATAAATATAAAGGACTTGGTAAACCTTAAAGAGCTGGAGACAGGCCGGTTATTGCTCCTATCATCTTTGTATACCCTAGAGTAGCAAGTAAGGGGAAAAGAAACGAATTTTTTATATATTGATTTAAATATTTAAAAAATTTATTTCATTAAATATTTCCCATTTATATTTTTAACATTCCCTCTTTAAAGTTTTGAGTTCAAAATTATCTTCTACTCTTCCGCCACTCCTTGAGAAGGCAATTTGAAATTATACATGTGAAATCACACCGCACATATTTCCATATTAGCCATGTTGCAAAAGAAAACATACACACACACACACACACACCTAAAAACAAAAAAAAAGTTTTAATTTGTGCTTGGAGTTATCAGTCTCTCTTTCATGGGTCCTTTGGAATTGACTTGGATACTTTGTCTCAGAGTAGCTAAGTCTTTCATGTAACAATGTTACTGTTACTGTGTACAGTGATCTGGTTCTGCTCACTTCACTATCTATCAGCTCATAAAAGGCTTCCTAGGTTTTTCTGAAACCATCCCCTTCGTTTCTTACAGCACATTGGTCTCCCAATCGTAATCATATATCACAACTTGTTCAGCTGTTCTCCAATTGATGGGCATCCCCTCAATTTCCCATTCTTTGCCACCACAAAGAGTTGCTATATTTTTTTTACAAATGGGTCCTTTTCCTTTTTAGTTGATCTCTGAGATACAGACCTAGTAGTGGTATTACTGGGTCAAAGGGTATGTTTAGTTTGATAACCCTTTGGGCATAGTTCCAGGCTGTTCTCCTGAATGGTTAGACTGGTTCACTACTTCAATAATAGTTAATTAATATACTATTTTCCCTCATCCAACACTTGTCACTTCTGAGTGGTGTGAGCTGGTACCTCAGAATTGTTTTAATTTGTATTGCTCTAATCACTAGTGATTCAGAGCATTTTGTATGGTTATAGATAGCTTTGATTTCTTCTTTTGAAAACTTCATGCTCATATCCTTTTTCTTTATCAATTGGGAAATGACTCATTTTTATACATTTGGCTTTGTTCCCTATTTATTTGACAAATGAGGCTTTTATCAGAAAAAAACCTGCTGTAAAATTTTTTCCCCAGTTTCCTGCTTTCCTCCTAATGTTGGCTGCATTAATTTTGTTGTACAAAAACTTCTTAATTTTGTGTAATCAAAATTATTCATTTTACTTCCCATTTTACTTTCTATCTCTTGTTTGCTCATAAACTCCTCCCTTATCTATAGATCTGACAGGTAACTTTTTCCATACTCCCCTAATTTACTTATGCAATCACCCTTTATGTTGAAATCATTTATCTTCTTTGACCTTATTTTGGCATGTGGCCTGAGATGTTGGTTTATGCCTAGTTTGAGCCAAGCAGCTTTCCAGTTTTCCCAGTAATTTTTGTCAGGTGGTGAGATCTTGCCCCAAAAGCTTGGGGTTTTTTTTTTTTGTTTTTTGTTTTGTTTTGTTTTGTTTTGGTTTATTGAACACTGGATTACCATAGTCATTTACTACTTTGTAATGTGGACCTATCATATACTACTATATAATATGAATCTATTCCACTGCTCCCCCACTATTGCTTAGCCAGTATCAGATAGTTTTCATCATTACACTTTGTAATATAGTTTGAGATCTGGTGCTGCCAGATACTATTGAACTTAAGTCTTTCAGACCCCTCAAACTGACAGGGTCACCTCCAATGCCAGATACTCCCGCCTCTGGGTGGATCGTATAAAACTGGGAAAACATAAACAAAAAGGGAAAAGGCCGACAGAGGCTAAGGTAGAAAATCTCAGCATTGAGACCCCCTTAGACCAGCTGCTCCATGGACAAGGGCACCATAATGCCAGCCAGAGAAAGACCTCTCTTCCCCCTCAGTCACATGGTACCACCTGCTAAGTGTTATCTGAAAGAGAGCTTTTAATTGCCACACTCCCAGTGGCCTCTCATGAGTTAGGGGAATGACTAGGAGACCACCCAATTTGTCATATCAGATTAAAATGTAAAGTTCTTCTGGGCTTCAGTCATTGAATGGTCAGAAGTAGCCAGGAAGTACAGTGTCCCTCCAAGACCCAAGTGAACCCACCAACATTTCCAGAAGTGTATGCTCCCAGAGATGGTCAGAAGAGGCCAGTTACACATGATGTTTGGAGATTTCCCAGAGTAAATTCTGTTTGGTGTGTAACAAGTCAAAGGGAGAAATCGAGTTTTCAGGGTGAGTCCCAAAGATCAGCCTCAGGTTGTATCCTCTCTGTGTCCTGAGACAGCCTGGATCATGAGATGTAAGGCACATCCTAAGGCATCACCTGATTGTGGCCAGATGACAGTGAGAGATGAGAGTATGTTCAATCTGGTGTCAGAGGCCCCAGGTTTGAATCCTGCCCCTGCCAGGGCCTGAGCCAGGCCCCCTTGAGAAGAGATCACACACTAGAGGTCTGAAACGGACCTGAGATGTGCTCCAGTTTGAAGAACAGCAGGCAGCTCTCTCTTTTCTTGTCTAAAGTCCCAAAGGCAGGAGGGAGCAGAGCTGTGGGTTTGAACCCAGCTCCTCAGACTCCAAATCCCCCATTCTAGTGACTACACCAACGGGTCTGTAGTAACCTGGATCACTGTGGCCATGTTTTCCATTTCTAACTCCCACTACAAGGCTGTTCAGTTGGTTTCTGTTTAGGGGGCTTAAGTTTAAGTGGGCAAACTCATGTGGGTCTCAGAACAATTCTGTGGGGAGGTCCTATGGGCATCACAACACTCCTGGGGATGTACTTCTTTGCACCACATGGCCTTTCCTTCCCATCTTTGCCCCTTATGAGCCCTAGCGTCCTTCAAAGCACCACCTTTCCTGACTCAGTGGGGCACCAGAGCCTTCCCCCAAGTTATGGTACGTTTACTCTGTATCATTTTTGTGTGCATACTTATGTACACTCACATACCACAGCCACATGCATATACACATGTATATGTCATTTCTCTCAATAGCATGTAAGTTCCTTGAAGGCAGGGAGCGTCCCACTGTTTGCCTTTATCATGCCATGCCATAGCACCGTGTTAGAGCTTCATAAATGCTCATGAATTTAGTGATCAGAGGATTTATGTGATTTGTTTGGGCATTCATTCAAGAAACATTCCTAACACCTATCAACAAGGACCTCCTTTGGCCACCATGAAAAAGCCTCTAAAAATGGCCTCCATCACATGGGTTCTTTTCCTCTTTCTTTGACCTTTGTGCTGTCTACACCTAGGAGTGGTATAACAGGGTGTGTGCAGTTCAGTAGTTTTGGGGGGCTTTGTCCCAAATTGCTGTCCATGGTCTAGTTCCCAGTCTCATGAATGATGTACTAGCAGATAGCCTGCTTTTCCACAATCTCCAATATTTATCCTTTCCCTTTTTTTGGACACCCGCATTTTATAGGAGAGGTAACAGTCTCATAAAGGTTAAGTGACATATCCACAGGTCTCAGCCCCCCCTACCTACCTGTTTTTCCATGGGCAAGTTCCTTGTCTCCAGACCTCCATAAAATGAATTGACTTTAGTTTCATTGAATTCAGCAAGCACTTAATAAATTAGAACTAGAACACACAAAATGAAACAGTCCTCAAAGGGCTTATATTAGAGGGGAAGGAAATTCCATGTTGTATTAGTAAGTACCCTAGCACACCCAGGATGGCCTCCTAACACAGGTTTGTTGATCTGCTTTTCTAAAGGAAAGACAGCTTCAAAGGGGTCAACAATCTTACTTTAATTAAACATATATAAGTCATGCACTAGTTCAGGGGAAAGGTCAGCACCCTGAATGCGGAGATCCAATAGATAGGGTTCCAACTGTCTAAACAAAGGAATAGATACATGATCACCAGATCAGCAATTGTCCACATCTGGGACTCCTTAACAATGGCTACTCAGAGTTCTGTCTGGCCAAATCACAAAGAAACATTCTTCCCATGAGTAAGTCCCAAAGTAAAACTCCAGCCTCCAGTACATATAGTTTTCAGCTAACAGGCTGAGAACCAGAAGGCTTCCCAACCTTCGGAGACTCAGCACCGTTGTGAGTTACCAGGGTTCAAAGGAGATTGATCCTTCAGATGTTTACAGATTCGTGTGTGCCTGGGAAGCTGAATCCCAGGAAAGACAACAGAAGATTCCACTTTGCTTGTTCGAGGCCTGTGTGTTCCTGCCTCTTCCAGCAGATTGTCCCCTCACTTGTTTTCTATCTCTCCCTGTACCAACCCTCTTCCCCTTTAGTAGACTCCAGTGATTCCCTGTTACCTCCAGGATCAAATATAAATTCCTCTGTTGGGCCTTCAAAACCCTTTAAAATCTGGGCCCCTCCTACTTGTCTGGCCTTCTTACACTGTCTTCCTCCTCCACTCTGGCTTCCACACTCTGGGATCCTCCTAGTTCTTCACACAACACACTCCATCTCTAGACTCCAGGCATTTGCACTGGCTGTGCCTCTTTGTGTCTGCCTTGTGTTTTCTTTTGAGCCTGGCTAAAGTCCCATCTTCTACGAAAAGCCTTTCCTGATCTCCCTCTAAACGTCAGAGCCTTCCTCCTGGTGAACACTTCCAAGTTTTCCTGTCTGTGTCTTGTTTGTACATAGTTGATATGTTATCTCCCTTATAGAATGTGAGCTCCCAGAAAGCAGGGAGGGTCCTCACCCTTCTTTGTACAATGACTGGCACACTAGGCCCCTAATAAATGCTTATGCACTTACAGATGAGTGCGCACAAAGGGATGCTGATGTTTGGGGTGGATGATTGAAAGGGGCAGCTGAAACGGTGGCTTTTGACCAGAATCTTGGAGGGAGCAAGGGCTTCCCAAAGGGAGAGGTAAGAAGGAAAAACATTCCAGGCTAGGCACCGGGCCAGTTGGCAAGGGGATGCTGGGAAATGTTTAACCACCATTTCTAGGGCTGGAGACAAAGCCCTCAGAAACCCTTGAAAGCTTAATGGGCTTATTAACATTTCCTGCTTCACTTTCTTAAGTCACGACATCAACAGAAGAGTAAATCAGGCCCCGAATGGTATCTGGCTGAATTCTGAGGTGTAAATACTTCCAGTGAATTTAACACTCTCTGGCTCCGGCTCATAGTTTTTGCAAAGGCACCCAGGTGAGATATGAATTTGTGCGTGAGTTTGAGTGGGATTGGGGGAGTTGAGAATGGTAAGTAGGCTCCAAAGGTCCCTGCCAGCTTTCAATCTTGTCATTGTATAACCCTTGCTTTCCTTAAATGACTTGTGTAATCACATCTGACTCTCCTTGACCCCATTTCTTGGCAGACATACTTCAGTGCTTTGCTACTTCCTTCTCCAGCTCATTTTACAGATGAGGAAACTGAAGCAAGCAGGGTGAAGTGACTTGCCTAGGGTCACGTAGCTAGGAAGTGGCTGGGGCTGGATTTGCACTCGAGAAGATGAGTCTTTCTAATTCCAGGCCCTTCTATATACCCAACTGCCCCTACTTGAATGTTTACCACCAGTTATTTTCTTGCTGAAGGATTTCCCATACTTCCATTCCCTTATTAAATCAATGAGTGTCTTTGGCATGTCTAATGTGTGCAAAGCTCCCTACTCCAGTCTTATTCCTAAGCCAGTCCCAACTTAGAAGGGCTGATATTGGAAATGTTCCCCGTCTTGGGTTTAAGACAAATCTCTCCTCCCACTCTTTTCATTTTTGAGTGGAGGAAGAAGTTAATCGGTGCCCAATGAGACCCACTGATGAGGGCTGGTCCCAGGCTGTTGCTAAACAGTGGCCTGGACAGCAGCCAGGCTGCACACGTCCCACCTAGACTGTGGGGAAGGGAGAGGATTCCTCTCTCTTGAGCACTTAAGGCACCGGGGTGCAGTAGACTGGAATCTGGAGTCAATGCTCTAGGGTCAAATCTCGTTTTCAATGGGCACTACCAGTGTGGTCAAAACCCTCCAGGCCTCGGTTACCCTATTTGTAAAGTAGGGAGGGGAGCTGGGCTAAATGACCTTTCTCTGGGGCCCTTCAGACTCCAAACAACAAAACACCCTTTTAATCCTGTGACCGGTGTACTGAGTAAAGGAGAGAGAGTGGGAGAGGGAGAGGGAGAGGGAGAGAGAGAGAGAGAGAGAGAGAGAGAGAGAGAGAGAGAGAGAGAGAGAGAGAGAGAGAAAGAGAAGAGGGAGAGACAGAGAGAGAGAGAGGGAGAGGGAGAGAGAGAGAGAGAGAGAGAGAGAGAGAGAAAGAGAAGAGGGAGAGACAGAGAGAGAGAGAGAGAGAGAGAGAGAGAGAGAGGAGAGAGGAGAGAGAGAGAGAGAGAGAGAGAGAGAGAGAGAATGTGTGGGGGTGTCCACAGGGTCCAGCACTGGGTTGCACAGTGGTTCTTGGGATGGAAGTTCCTCAGCAACCCCAACGTAGAGCTCAGCAGCAGCTCTGTAGTGTCTACTATGTGCCTGGCTTCTTGCCAGAATTTTCTCCTTTGCTCCTCACAGCAAGCCTGGGAAGGGGGTACACTTACAATCCCCATTTTACACTTAAGGAGGTAAAGGCTGAGAAAGTTGCAAGGACTTGCCCAGGGCCACACAGCCAGGGAGTGTCCCAGGCCAGATGGAGACTCAGGTCTTCTTGACCCTGGCAAGCTAGGTAGTGCTCTAGGTGGGTTGAACACCCAGCCTGGAGTTAGGAAGACCTGAGTTCAAATCCAACCTCAGACACTTTCTAGCTGTGTGACCCTGGGCAAGTCACTTCAGTCTGTTCACCTCAGTTTCCTCACCTGTAAAATGAGCTGGAGAAGGAAATGGCTAACCAGTCCAGGATCTTTGCCAAGAAAGCCCCCATTGGGGTCACAAAGTGTGGGAAACCAATTGAACATCAGCTTCTTGACCCCAGGCTCAGCATTCTTGCCCCTGTGTGCCCAGCTGTTTAATAAGTGCTGGCTGATTGACCAGATGGATTGCTCCGTGGTTTGTCCCATGCCCTGCTGGGGCCAGAGCCTTGCCAGGCAGTTGTTCAATGGTAGGCTTCTCGCTCCCACAGTTCTCCTCCCCAATCACCCCTTAAAGCCTTGAATTGGGTAAGTGAATTTCTCCAGGCTGGGTCTCTTCCATCAGACCTACAACCCAGCAGCAGGCCCAGACTGGAGTCTTTCCAGTTTGCTAGGACTTGCCACAGCTTGAACTCTGCTGGCACTGCCTATGGAACCCTGGGTCGCCCACAAACTGTGATGAGTCATAGTAGGAGGCCTTCAGGAGGAAAGGTTAATGGGACAGTAAATCACCCTGTGCTCCTGAACACTCCCTTGTGGCTGGAGGTGGGGTGGGGGAGCAGGGTCAGAGGGATGTTTACTTGTGCCCCCTCCCTTCTCCACCCCTGCCTGGGCACATTCCAGCTGCTCAGGCAGCTCCCTCCCAACAGCCTGTTTTTGGGTTGTGCAGTCACCACCACCACCATAATGGTCTGTGTGCTACCCTCTGAGGGGTGTGTGAGTGTGTAAATGTATATGAGTGTATGCATGTAAACGTATATGAGAGTATATGTGTGTAAATGTATATGAGAATATATGTGTATGAGTGTGTAAATGTATGAGTGTATGTATGTAAACACATATGAGTATATGTGAGTGTGTAAATGTATATGAGTGTATGTATGTATGTAAACATATATGAGAGTATATGTGAATATGTAAATGTATATGAGAATATGTGTGTGTGTAAATATGTGTATATGTAAATGTATATGAGAGTATGAGTGTGTGAATGTATGAAAGTGTATGTAAATGTATATGAGAGTATATGTGAGTGTGTAAATGTATGAGTTTTGAGTGTGCAAATGTATATGAGAGTGTATATATGTGAGTAAATGTATGGGAATGCGTGTGTGAGTGTATATGAGAATGTGCTATGTGTAATGTGTGACTGCATATGGGAAGATATGTATGTAAGAGTGTGTGTGTATGGAAGAGAATGTGTGGACAGATGTGTGAGCATGTGTATATGCGTGTGTGTGTGTATGTATGCACATATTGGTGCGACCATGCCATTTCCGAACAACCAAGCAGAAGGTGTTGTCGGTGGGATGGAAGGCAGGCGTTCCTTCTGGGTGCACGCCCAGATATTTCTGCTTGCTGCCAACCTCTGAACCTTCTGGGCCCTGCCGTTTATGACCCCTAAAACTCCAGACAAGGCCCTGCCCTCTCTGTATTGTGGGGGCTGTGGCAAAGGCTCTCTGAGGTCAGAAGCCTGTGGGTCGAAGAAGGAGCCAACTGCTGGATTTTATTATGAGATTTCTCTGGCACAAAAAGGGAGAACCACAGTCTCTTCTCTGGTCTCCTCACCTCCAGACTCCCTGGTTTTCTAAATTGTCTCTTCAGTATAGACCCATGGCCTCCTGGACAGATGTGAAACTCCTTGAGAGCAAGGATGGAGTCCTTTTGATCTTGATATCTCCAGGACCTTGGGTGGTACCTGGCCCTAAGCAGGTGCTTAATCAGCCATTGTTGATAGATTGATTCATGGTCAGCAGGAGTGCCTTCTGTTCCAGACATGGTTCTTGCTGAGAGACCCTGGGCCAGTCACCGCTCCTCACTGTGTTTTAAATTCCTCATCTGTAAAATAGAAATGATAATATCACCATTCCTCTCTCAAGCAGCAGCATGGAGGACCAACTGAGAAAATAGTCATAAAGTACATTGCAAACTTTTGTTGCTGCTCAGTCGTATCTGACTCTCCTTGAGCCCATTTGGGGTTTTCTTGGCAGAGATACTGGAGTGGTCTGCCATTTCCCTCTCCAGCTCATTTTACAGATGAGGAAACTGAGGCAAACGGTACAGTGACTTGCCCAGGGTCATGCAGCTCATAAGTGTCTGAGGCCAGATTTGAACTCCAGCTGATGAGTCTTCCTGCTTCCCAGCCCAGCTCTCTGTGCATTATGGTGCCACCTAGCTGCCCATTGCAAACTTTAAACCAGCGGTTCTCAACCTGTAGGTTGCAACCCCATAGGAGGTCGAACGACCCTTTCACAGGCGTCACAGGGGTTGCCTTAAGACCATCAGAAAACACATATTTCGAGTATGCCAACATACGAGTATTAAAGGAAGGCTGAGAACCACTGCTTTAAAAGGTTATGAAAACTCCACTCATTTTCCTAAGGGCTCGCCGTTGTATGTTGTCATATTGTATTGTGCTCTGCTTGCTGCTTATGGTATGTGGTGCGTATACGTGCATCATGGCTGGCAGGATGGCAAAGACAGGCAGGAGAAATCTGGGTTCAAGTGCTGCCTCTGACCCTCACAGCTGAGTCACTGGGTATGGCAGTTTAGTGCTCACCTCTGTAAAATGGAACCAGGAATCCTGGCGTCCCCTGCCCCACAGGGCTGCTGTCAAGACTGGATGAGATGAAGTGTTTAGAGAATTCTAGGCATTGGCTAGTATCATAGTTCCCTGTGACCTCAATACTCACCAGAA
Source organism: Pseudocheirus occidentalis (assembly GCA_028646575.1). Classification (NCBI taxonomy): domain Eukaryota; kingdom Metazoa; phylum Chordata; class Mammalia; order Diprotodontia; family Pseudocheiridae; genus Pseudocheirus; species Pseudocheirus occidentalis. Next base: position 186,741,149 of record CM053601.1, on the reverse strand, counting down.
TAAGAAGAATCCCCACTAATAAAGCATGTTTTTCCTCATGACAGTCCCATGAAGCAGCTTGTGCAGCGATTATCTGAACCCTTTTCAACAAGGAAGAAGTCACTGCCCAAGACCACAGAGCTGCCTAGTGGCAGGATTAGAACTCAAACCCAGGTCTCCTGACTCCACTTGTCTTTAGAAGAAGCCACTGGGGCCATCATCCACTGAACAAAACCACTCAGTAACAATTATTTATTGAGCAATTACTGTATACAAATCCTTGTGCTGAGTCCTGACTGGATCCAGTTTAGATAAGCTAAGGAAGAGGCCCTGTGCTCACTAAGCAGATGGATGAGAACCGGCAGCTGGGCATAGCCTCTTGGAATCTGAGCCAGAGGTTCAAAGTCCCCCTCCTCCCTGGGCCTCACCTTCTCCTTATGTAAAAAAAAAGGGCTGGCCTAGGTGGCCTCTGAAGTGCCTTCCAGCTCAGTGTTTGCTCCTAGGCCCTTTATTTCCACTGGATTCCTTGGGCTGGTTGCTCTGAGGCCCCTGGAATAAAATATGATGAACAGTTTGGGCAGGACCTGAAAGAAAGTGGTCAGGAGGGTGTGTGTGGGTTTGGGAAGGACACAGGATTCTGTCTGTGGCTTCTCTCCCTTCCTTCCTACAGCACTTTTGTAGGTCACTAAATCTAGCCCCTTCGGGAGGAACTTGGGTCCCAGACAGGGGTGAGTGACTGGCCCGAGATCTCATGTCGTAGAGTCAGGATGCTCCTCTAGACTCAAGGCTATGGCCACAACATGAATTCAGCCCCGCTTGGGCCTCTCAGGTCTGGTGCTGAGTACTCAGAGGCTTCAAAATAATGAAGAGAATAAACGGTGATCAATAAGCAAAGTTGGTGGGAGAGAAGGCTCTTTTCTGGGGTGACTGAGGGCCGGTGATGACACAGCAATTATCCTGGACCCTGATGTTGCACCTGGAGGTGAAGCCACCTCTATTCACCCCAGTTCAGTAACCTCCTCTTCCTCCTTTGTGGCGTCTGTACAACTTTTAAAATACAATGTTGGTTCACTTGCGGGCTTATGGGAAAGGTCCTTAGAGATCCTCTGGTCTCGTCCCCTCATTTTAGAGGCCTGGGGGGGAGAAAAGACTCGGCCATGAAGATCAGAAACCGCTGCAGAGGAATGGGATCTGCCTTTGCTGCTGCCTCAGTGCTTTAGGATAAACACTCTTAGGCAGAATGTGCTTGTTTTCCTTTTTCTTTCAGTGCTGCTTCTAGGTGTGATGTTTAATGGAGGGGCTTTATCAATGTTTGTTAAATAAAACAGAATTGAATATACATGACCTGGGTTCCTTGCCCATAGTGGGCCCTTAGTAAATGTTTGTTGACTGAAGTTCATCGTGCCCAGAGCCCAACACAGTGAATTTAAGTTCAGCTCAGGCTTGAGCTTGGTTCTGCCAACTTTCACCCTTGTGATCTCGGGCATGTGATGTTCTCCCTGGGCCTTTGTAAAATGAAGGGTTGGAATGAAATGAGCTCCAAGGTTGATTCCAGTATGCTGTATAGAGCCCCAGATTTTGCATCAGAAGTCCTGGGCTCCAACCTCTTCTCTGCCTTTAATTGGCTGTGGGCAAGTCATTGAATCTCTTTGGGTGCCCACCACAAAAAGATAAAACTACTGAATCGTCACCCCTTTGGGTGTCATCATCATTCCCCTCTCCAGGGCTCAGCATCCCCACTTACAAAACCGACAGCATGGTCTGGATAGGCTGAGCTTTCAAGCGTGGCTTAGCTGTAGGCCCCCACCTTCTCCCTCCCTCACCCTGCACTGGGCCGGCTGGGGGCTGGAACACAAGGGGAAGGGATCTGGTTACACGGTATATCTATCTCCACCGGAGGGCCCCGCCTGCTTTGGGTTTTGGGGCTTTTTTTGGCCTTTGCAGCAGCAGCTCCTCCCTGGCCTGGTCCCTCGTAAGCGCGGGTTTGGACACGAGGCCCCAACACGCGGCCCAGCCCGCAGGAAGCCTGTAAACGGGCCACCCGCTGAGACCGCGTCAGCGATTAGCCTGCTGGGAGTTATGGTTTCGCTGGAGTGTGAGCGCCGGAGATCCGAGCTTCCCCTCCCAGCGGCCGCGCTCCCGCATGGACTGCTGGGAGTTGTGGTTTATTGGGTGCCCCAGAGCCTGGGTGGGCGCGAGAGTAGGACTACGTTTCCCAGGAGGCTGTGGCGGGCGAGGGCTGCCGCGCGGGCCCCGCCCCCGGCCTGGGCGCGCGTGCGCAGCCCGTTTCTCCTCGCCGCCGAGTCCCCGCCCGTCTCCCGCCCGTCTCCCCCCTGTCTCCCGCCCAGCTCCGCCCGCCCGCCAGCTCTCCGGCCCGGCCCGGCCCCGGCCCGCCCTCCTCCTGCCGCCAGGGCTGAGGAGGAGGCGGCTCCATGTTTTCTTTTCTGCGAACGGTGGCGACGGCCTCAACGGAAAGCGGGGAGAACACAGGTAACCCCAGCCCCCCGATCCCCTTCCTGCTTCAGTTTCGGCGCCTGTAAAACGGAGCCGTAGGACGGGGTGGTCTTGGGGGCCCCGCCCCTCGCTGCCCCCAGCTCAGCTGCCCGTGAAGGGAGGGGCTTAGACCGGGTGGTCTCCGGGCCCTCCCCTGCCACCGCTTCAGTTTTCCCGTCGGTCTGATGAGGTGGCGGGACCTGGCGCTCCCTGCGGACGCCGTCCCTTCCCTGGATCTCAGTTTCCCCATCGGCAGCCAGAGTTACACTGGTTGGCCTTCAGAGCTCCTTCCCAATCCCGGGCCTCAGTTTACCCATCTGTCGAAAAGAGGCGCGACTAGTTGGCCTTTAGGGGCCCTGCCCCTCTTCGAGCCTCAGTTTCCTTCTGTGTGAACTGAGGGACTCTGCAGAGAGGGCCGCATTTGTAAGTTTCCTGCGTGGCTCCTCCCCTTGCTTTGGTGTTGGGTGGGAGGGCTTTTTTACCGTCCGGGTGGGTTCCTTCAGGGTCCCTCCTTCCACCTTCTCCGTCTCCCTGCGTGTTCCTGCTTGTGCCCAGAGCAGTGGGGTGAGGGGGTGGCTCCCCGTGCCCCCTGCCCAGAGCACACGGGGAGGGGGCATTCTTTCCCGTGCCCCCTGGCCAGAGAACTGAGGGAGGGGGCATTCTTCCCCTGTGCCCCCTGGCCAGAGAACTAGGGGAGGGGGCATTCTTCCTCTGTGCCCCCAGCCTGATGACCAGTGAGGTGGAGTTGGGAGTTTCCTATCTAAGCTTGATTTCTGCCAATCCTGTTTGCTCCACCCTTGGGCACCAACAGTAGTAACTGACCCCGCCACGAGGTTATCCCCATTAAAGGTCCTCCTTCTTTTGCAGACATTTCCACCCCTATTGGACTAGAAAGTTTGAAGCAGATACTTTTTGCCATATTAGGGTGGAAGGATGGAGAGGGGGAGATACTGAAGGCTCAGGGCTAGTCATTACAGGCAGAACTTGTCTCCGGAAAGAGGGCAGGGTTTGGAATCCAGGCTCTACCGTCTGGTACCAACCTGTGTGTCATCTTGGGCAAGGCTCCGTCCCCCCAGGAACCTTGATTGAGCTGAGGCCCCTTCTCATGTTAACCATGGTCCTGTCACCTGGAGTATGTTAGCTGTTAGCTTTTATTAAACCTACCCTGGGAGCCGTGAAACTTAAATTATTTTTAACCTGGATCTCTCTGTGTCAAGGGACTGAAACCAAAAGTGTGATAGGGAATTTGGTGTTCTTCAGGTTTTATTTACAGGACTGAAAGAATGTGATCTTCATTTGGAGAAAATTTTCAAAAGTTTTTGAGTACGTTTCCTTTTTTTGAAAAGAGAGTTCAAGGGGTATTATTAAAGAACTGACCCACCACCCCCATTTTCAGCATAACATTTGGGAACTTTTACAAGTTCCATTTGTGAGTTTTCTAGACTCAAAAGACAAGTGAGGAACCTGGGTGGGAAAACTTTTCCAAAGCCAACAAATTTCTGGTCCCTCTGTTTGATCTTAAGAGTTGTGTTGAAGCTATAGAAGGAAGGAGGAGAAACTGTGAAGTGGGGGTCCCGAGGCAGGCCTCCTGCTTCTACTAGGAGAGGCTTTTTTTAGGGAGTCGCTTTTAATGGATGAAATAATAAAAGGAAGAACTATGGTTTTTGAAATCTATTTCAAATTTTTAGCTATGTTCCCACTATGTGATTTTAGAGAGTTTAGAGGTTAACTCATTAGCCCAGGGTCTCAGGTCCACTGTCTGTAATAGGTGAGATTTGAACCCAGAACTTCCTAACTCCATGTACCATACCACCTTTTCTTTTGAATATATGGTAATGGAAAAAACAGTCACAAAAAGACATACTATAGTATGGTATAGTATAGGTATAGTGTGGTATAGTACAGGTGTAGTACAGGTATAGTATAGGTATAGTATGGTGTAGTATAGGTATAGTATGGTATAGTACAGGTGTAGTACAGGTATAGTATAGGTATAGAATGGTATAGTATGGTATAGTATAGGTATAGTATGTTATAGTACAGGTGTTGTACAGGTATAGTATAGGTATAGTATGGTATAGTACAGGTATAGTATGGTATAGTGCAGGTATAATATGGTATAGTGTGGTATAGTACAGGTATAGTATGGTATAGTACAGGTATAGTATGGTATAGTGCAGGTATAATATGGTATAGTGCAGGTATAGTATGGTATAGTGCAGGTATAGTATGGTATAGTGTGGTATGGTATAAGTATAGTGTAGGGATAGTATGGTATAGTATGGTATAGTGCAGGTATAGTATGGTATGCTGTGGTATAGTACAGGTATAGTATAGGTATAGTATGGTATAGTACAGGTATAGTATGGTATAGTGCAGGTATAATATGGAATAGTGTGGTATAGTACAGGCATAGTATAGGTATAGTATAGGTATGGTATAGGTATAGTACAGGTATAGTACAGGTATAGTATGGTATACTGTGGTATAGTACAGGTATAGTATAGGTATAGCATGGTATAGTACAGGTATAGTATAGGTATAGTGCAGGTATAGTATGGTATACTGTGGTATAGTACAGGTATAGTATGGTATAGTACAGGTATAGTATAGGTATAGTGCAGGTATAGTATGGTATACTGTGGTATAGTACAGGTATAGTATGGTATAGTATAGGTATAGTATAGGTATGGTATAGGTATAGTACAGGTATAGTATGGTATACTGTAGTATAGTACAGGTATAGTATAGGTATAGCATGGTATAGTACAGGTATAGTATAGGTATAATGCAGGTATAGTATGGTATACTGTGGTATAGTACAGGTATAGTATAGGTATAGTGCAGGTATAGTATGGTATAGTATAGATATGATATGGTATAAGTATAGTGCAGGTATAGTATAGGTATAGTATGGTATAGTATAGGTATAGTATGGTATAGTGCAGGTATAATATGGTATAGTGCAGGTATAGTATGGTATAGTATAGGTATAGTATGGTATAGTGCAGGTATAATATGGTATAGTGCAGGTATAATATGGTATAGTACAGGTATAGTATGGTATAGTACAGGTATAGTATAGGTATAATATGGTATAGTACAGGTATAGTATGGTATAGTGCAGGTATAATATGGTATAGTACAGGTATAGTATAGGTATAGTATGGTATAGTATAGGTATAGTATG
>CM053601.1:186671658-186734987 GCA_028646575.1 Pseudocheirus occidentalis | reverse complement strand
TATGGTATAGTGCAGGTATAATATGGTATAGTACAGGTATAGTATAGGTATAGTATGGTATAGTATAGGTATAATATGGTATAGTGCAGGTATAGTATAGGTATAGTATGGTATAGTATAGGTATAATATGGTATAGTGCAGGTATAATATGGTATAGTGCAGGTATAATATGGTATAGGATAGGGAAGGGCAGGTAAAGTATGGTATTGCATGGTATAGTGGTATCGGATTCCAGCAGAAAGGGGTTTTGCCTGGCTTCGTATTGACTTAGCAAGCCACATATTCACATTATCTGTGTTTTACTGTATCTTTATTTATTTTGTTCACTGTTTCTTCTCCATTACATTTTGTTCTGGTTTCCCAGCTGTGCCTCAGGCTTTGTCCTTGCGTTGGACGCTTCTGTAGGAGGTAGAGGTAGTGCAGCCGAAGAGCTGTGTTCAAGTCCTGACTCTGACACATCCTGACTGTATTGACCTTATCTTAGGGCTCTAGACAGGGTCCTCAAGGTTCAGCCCTTTGACTAAATCCAGACTTCACAGAACAAACCCCCTTAATAAAAGGGTTTGTTCCGTAAAATTTTGACTCATTCAAAAGGGTGCACCCAAGGACCTAGAGGGCCACACATGGCTTCTGAGGCTGCAGGTTTGCCACCCCCTACTCAAGGAAGCTTTTCAACCTTCTTAAGTTATAGGGAAGTTTTAGGGAAGAGAGTTTTCTCATCTGGGAGGACTTTACTCTAAGAAAATCATAGGTTCACTCTTTCTCCCTTACAATTCCAGGATTGTTTCCACACTTAAACTTTTGTTTTATAAAACCAGTTTTGTCCTGTGATTCATGTCTCTTAAAGTTCCCACTGTGCCGTGACTCCCCAGGAAAGGAAACATTCGCTCACTTGGCATTTCTGTTGTTGATCGTTCTCATATCTGGCGTCGTAAGCTCACAGTGCCCTCTGACATGAGGCTCTCTATAAAGCCTCCTGTTAGCTAGTGGTGTTTTAGAAGAATTTGACCGTGGCAAGCACTTGATTTTTTAAAAAAAGTCAATAAAAATAAGGGGAAATAGAGACTGTATTGATTGAAAAACCAATGTCCCAAACAATAGTTTGATTGCCTTTTAACATAGAGAGCACCAGCTGTGGAGTCTGAGGGCTCAGCCAATCATTCAGCTCCGTGGGCCTCACTCTGCTGATTTGTAACAGAAGATGACTTCTGGGGTCCCTTCCAGCTGTAGAGGGAGGATCCCGTTTTAGAAACATTGTATACTGATGGAAGCCTCATGCAGTGGGTCTTTGCTTTGGTGGAAAGGGTGCCAGATGATACAAAAAATCAAACATTGCTGCACTTTCTGAAGGTTCCTCATGGACTTTCTAGAAACTGTAGGGTCAGAGGGAGTGACTGGCTGCTCCTCACACTGGTACAGAGCATATGTATTATGGCTGGTGTGTATGTAAAGGATTATATCCTTTATGGGATATGTTCTTAAAGTGTTCTGAATCATTCTTAAAGTGTCCATTCCACCCTCATTTAACAAATGGTCTTTTGAAAACAAATTCTAAGCTGTGATTTCCTTTTGAGATTTCCTATGGGTGCAGATCTGTGGCTGCCTAGAATCTGAAGAGGGAGCACAGAGTTCTTTGGGGATATTGCAGGCCCCCACAGCCTCTGGGTCAGCCTGTGCACTTGCACCCAGCTCATCTGCGCTAGAGGCAGCCCTCCTGCCCTTAAGCCAGGCTGTTGCTTGGCCCTTTTGGGAAACATTTCTTTGAAATCTAAGGATACCTCCCAGAAGTTAAGGAAGGAGCTTCTGACCTTTTCAGTTTGTTAGATGCTGATGTATTAACCAAGGCCCTATCATCAGCACACTCTCATGATTTTGAAACTTGGAAGGGTCTGCATTTTGTGAGGTGCTTTATAAATTCTGGGGATCACAGGGTGAGAAGCAGAAGGACCTTTGAAGTCTAGACCTGGACACTTTGCCAAGGTAATGCTTTAGGCAATTCAGAGCAGAGCCAGGGTTGGAACTCAGGGCTTTCTCCAGGTCTCTTGTACTTCTATCCAGTCAGCAAGCATTTAGTAACTGCCTGAGATGGGCTCAGCAGCAGCTGGGATCAAAGATGGTGCCACTCCATGCACATTTTTGGGTTACCAAAGCATTTCCAAAATATTTTTGTTGCCGTTGTCACTGAGATGCTTACGAAATGACATGGATTCAGTTGTCTCCACAGAAGCTTCCCAGATCTGTATCTGTAGCTCAAGACTTTGCTGAGCCCTAGTCTGATCTGACCTGCTCAATGTTCCGTGGGTACCTCAGACCCAAACTATCTAGAACAGAGCTCCTTAGCCCTCACCTCTCCCTCTCTCCAGATGCATTTCCTTTGTAACCTTCCCTGTGTTCATGTCGAGGCCAGCTGATTCCTCAGGGAGTTGGCTCTTGTGGCTTCCGCCTCCAGAACAACTCTACTTTGGTCCTGGGTTTCATTGACTCGGGTCCCTGCCTTGGTTTCCTCTCTGAGTCAGTCCTTCCTCTGTAGAGCTGCCAGCCTGATTTTCTTAAAGTTCGTGTCTGACTGTATTTATGGGAACAAACTCATTTGTTTGACATCTGAAATCCTTCCTGGCCGGGCTTTGACCAGTTAACCATTATTGGTTACTCCTCTTTATGAACTTCATGGTGCAGCCTGTCACCCATGATAATCTATTTCTTGCTCCTGGGCTGTTAGGCCATCTGCCATGCCTAGAACCGTTTCCTTTTGGAATTAGAATGGGAGTTCCCAGAGGGCCGAGTTTGTTCTCTGTATCCTCAGTGCCTGGCATACTGTATGCCGCTAGTGAATGCTTTTCCATTCTATTTCCTTGCCTTTGCTTGCCCAGGCCCTGGCTGCTGGGTAGGCTAGCCCACGTTAGACCTGTTGCCTCCGTTTTGTGTGAGCTGTAACATTCCTGTAAGAAAAGAAGGAGTGTTTGGTGTCACTGGTTGCTCTGCCTCTGGGTGTCTCCTGTTTTTTGTACGGCAGTCCAAGAGTCACTGGTGCGAAGCCTTTCTGGCCCACATGAGTGGCTCAGACTGCCTCCAGCCAAGATCCTCGTGTCCATTTGTGGACCTTTATACCTGTTTGTGTCTCTTTGATAGAATGTGAGCATCTTGAGGAAAAGAACTGGTTTCACTTCTGTCTTTGTTGTTTTTCACTCCAGAAGTGCAACAAGAATAAATTTGGGCCAAGTAGGGCCGTGGCAGAATGATGGAGGTGGTATGGGTACTTCTCATATCTGCTTTAAAGTTTATAAAGCACTTTCCTTATGACAGCCTTAGGAGGTGCAGGAATTTCCCCCTTTTAAAAATAAATTTATTATTTTTACTTTTCAGGTAACAGGTATTTTAAAAAGGAACTTGGCTCCCCCATTATCTTCCCCCCCCGAATAAATTAAAAAGCACAACCTCAGAACAAAGCTGAAAAGATTCTTTTAACGCATCCCGTCTACACCGTCAGAGGCAAGTCCCCACGTTAGCCGCGTCTGAACACAGATCGCAGTCTTCCTCTCTGGCTCCTCTGTCTCTGCCTCGCTTCCTGTCTCTCCGTTCCAGCTTTGTCACTTTCTGTCAGAAGCTAAGTGGTTTGCTTCAGCTTTATTCGCTTAGAATACTGGTTTGATTGACAGAAGTTCTGAAGTTTTTCAAGGTTATTTTTCTTCCACAATGTTGTCATTGTTGCAATTCTGTTCATATCCTTCTGTATCAGTTCATAGAGAGCTTCCAAGTTTCTTCTGAAATTGTCTGTTTCATAATTTCTTATGATGTAGCAACATTCCATTATACTACATACCACGATTTGTTGAGCTGTTCCTTAATGGGATACTCCCCAGTTTCCAGTTTTTGACTATCATGAAAGAGTTTCACAGCTTGGTAACTTGGGGCAGAATTCCAGGTTGCTTTCCTGTATGCCTGGATCTCTTCATAGCCCTGCCAGCACTACACTGGTCTACCTGTTTTCCTGCATCCCCTGCAACACAGATCATTTCCTCTTTTGCGCATCTGATAGGGGTGAAGTGGAACCTCAAAGTTGCTTTAATTTGTATTTCTCTAATTAGTGATTAAGAGCATTTTTTCATTTGATTATTGTTAACATGAATTTCTTCCTTTGAAAACCGCCTGTTCATATCCTTCATTGATTTATTGTTTGGGGAATGATTCTTAGTCTAATAATTTGAATCGGTTTCGTATATAGTTTCAATGAGATCTTTAGCAGAAACTTGTGGCAAAGATTTTTCCCCAGTTACCTGTTTCCCTTTTAATCTTTATGATACTAGATTTGTTTGTGCAAAAATTTGTATATTTTACATCCAATTTATCTTGAGCCGTCTTCTCTGTCACTTCGTTAGTCAGAAAATCTTCCCCTTTCTGTAGATCTTGCTCTTCCAACTTGTTTATGATGTGACTTTCTATATCTAAGTCATGTGTTCATTCATCTGGAGCTTATCTTGGTATGTGGTGTGAAGTGTTGGTCTAAAACTAATTTCTGCCAAGCTGCTGTCCAGTTTTCTTAGCAGTTTTGGTCAAATAGTGACTAGGATCTTTGGGTTTATCAAACATAATGTTTCTGTGTTTTGTGTATGGTGTACTTAATTTGTTCCACTGATCCCACTCTTTAACTTATGCCCAATCATTTTAATGGTTACTGCTTTGCAATATGTTTGAGATCTGGCACTGGTGGTCTTTCTCCTACCCCCCCCCCTTTCATTATTACTTCTGAGATTCTTAACTTGTTCCTCCATATGAATTTTGTGATTATTTTTTTCTAGCCCTATAAAATATTCTTTTCTGAGGTTGACTGGTACAGCACTGAGTAAGTACATCAATTTAGGTAGTATCGTCATTCTATTATATTGGCTCAATCAGGCTAAATGACTTTTCCAGATCCACACAATTGATAAATATCAGAGCTGGGACTTGAAAACCAAGGTTTTAGACTCCAAGATCTTGACTCTCTAGTTTTATGGGACTAAAAGAATTAAAAAAAAAAACCCACCCAAGCAACATGTGGAAACTGTAGTAAAAGCCTTCATTAACTAAGCAGAGCCTTAAATTCATGGGCATTCTCCCCACTGCCCCCTTCTACATTTGGGAAACAGATGGGTGAAATGGGAACAAGTGGCCAGACGTTCATTTTTCTTCCCCAAACCCCAGAGCCCTTCTGGGGGTTTGTGTCTCCAGCCTAAGTCTCCTTTCTTTCTGCAGCTGGAAGCCTCAGACGTGTAGTCAGACCCATCACTTTAGAGCTAAAGAATCAGGAGGCCCATGGAGGGCATGTCAGGCCAGAGTCATTCCACAAGTTTGTGGCAGAGCCAGGATTAGAAATCCAGATTCCTGTGTGCTTACCCTGCATGGGCTTTCTCCTGTGCATCCTCATAATCAATCTTAAGGATTCCTTACAAAGTTCTCAGGCATCAGAGAAAAGGCAGTTTTGTTCTTAATGTAATGTGAAGGTCAGAAAGTCTACTGCTTTTTAGAAAGATTTTCAACAGGAATTGGAAGAAAAAGGACGTTCTGCTAACCCTTCATTTTCTGAAACATGCGCCTTTCCCCTGACCATTCTAGCTTCTTGAGGTTTCCTGTACTGTACCTAAATGTGTATGTGTAACTATGAACACATAGGCCAACAGCAGATATGTTATTTCAAAAGACAGTTCTTAAACTGGTTTCAGTTTGCCTTAGCTTCTCAGTTCCTAGGCTGAATCCTATAACTCTGTTTTTGATGATATTTAAAGGTTGTTAGTAGGAACCTGGCGTGCTAGTCAGGGTGTGTGTGTGTGTGTGTTTGGGTGTTTCCTTGCCTCTCAAAAAAATGTGGTATATTAAAAAGAATGGAAAATCTTGGGTCATAATTTTTCTCTGAGTCATTCTCAGACGCACACACACAGTCGCATTCACTGTGATGCAGTTGTGGGTTCCCTTGGTTTATGTTCAAGCTCTTAGGAGCTTGAAATGAGAAGCTTTACCAAAGTTGCTGCAAAAGGCCAGCGAACGGTTTAGTTCTGATCACAAAAGTTAGGGATACTCTGGCAATGTGACCCTGAATGGCTTCCCTGGACTCAGTCTACAGGCCTGGGTGAATTCAGCAAAAACGACTGTTCCCAGTTGTCTGTGACGCACCTGGTTTTCTCCTTCTACGTACATAATTCTCTCAGGTCCTGAAGATAGTTTTGATTTTTTGAACTTTTACAGAAGCTTTTCACTGTGCCTGACTTCTTCCCATTTAAGTCCCTTTATTTTGCTTTCTCGTAGGACCAACTGAAAAAGCAGGCTGGGATTCAGCAGGCTTGTCTACTCCTTGTACCTGGCCTTCCAACAACGGCAGGACAGCAGCACAGTTTGTATTATTTATTCATTTGGATCCATTCACAACACCGAAGCAATTTCTTTTCACCCTTGTTTTCAAATTGGATTAGAAATAACTTTTTTGGATCTGAAAAGCCCGAGGCTACCTTGCCTAACACAGAACCTATTCCTTGGTTTTGCTGAATGACCGCAGGGGCATTGGATGGAGTGTTGGACTCAGGGCTCCCAGGCTCACCATGGGCTCAGATTTACAGCTCCACAGCTTTGAGGGACTCTGGAAGCTGTTTAATCCACCCCCAGACCCCCATTCCCTGAGGTTAGGGAAGTTCAGTGAGCGGTCAGCCAGTCAGCTAGCATTTATTCTGCGCTTACTCCATGCAAGGTCTTGTACTAAGCCCGGGAATACAAAGAAAGGCTAACGGGGTCCTTACTTTAAGGAGCTCACAGTCAAATGGAGCTCACAGTCAAATGGGGAAGACCGTTTGTATAGGGCAAACAACATATGTACAGGGCAGACTAGAGACCATCTGGTTTACCTAGGATTACAGGGGACCAGGAGGAAGCTTCTTGTAGAATTTAGGATGTTAGCTGAGACCAGAAGAAAGCCAAGAGGCAGAGGTGAGAGCGAGAACATTCCAGGCCTGGGAGACAGTGAAAATGCATTGAGTGTGGACATGGGGCATCTTGTGCAAGGAACAGCAAGGGGCCAGCATCGCTGCATTATATTATACATGGAGAAGAGTGAACTAGAAGAAAACTGGAAGGGCTTTAAATACCAAACCTGAGTGACCCTGGAGGCCACAGGGGCTGCCTGGAATTTGTTGAGTAGGGAGATGTGGTCAGACCTATGCTTTTGGAAGATCCCCTAGAGTGGGAAAAGACTTGGGTCAGAGAGACCAAGCATTAGGCTGTGAGGTGGTTGAGGGCAGTGTCAGAAGAGAAGCAGGTGTATATGAGACATATTGCAAAGGTCAAATCAGCAAGACTTGGCAGCAGAAATGGGAGTTGTGGGAGAGGTGAAGGAGAGGAGTTGAGGGTGGTCCCTAGTCACTGGCCTGTCCAAGTGGGAGGTGGCGCTCTCAGCTGCATTGGGGCTGTTGGAAGGGAGCAGGCTTTGGAGAAAGACAGGGAAGTCCGTTCTGGGTGTGTTGAATTTGAGCTGTTAGAGGATTTCTGGCTCAAGATGTTCAGTAAGTGACTGGAGATAAGAGATTGGAGAATAAGAAAGAGGTTAGGGCTAGGTAAATAAGTTTGAGAATCGCGAGCATGAGCCCATGGGAGTTGATGAAATCACTGAAACAGTGTAGAGGGAAAGAGAGTCCGGGTCACCCTCATTTAACAGGCATGACCCGGATAAAGATACAGTAAAAGAGACTGAAAGGTATCACACAAGTAGGAGAACCAGGAGAGAAGAGAGAATTGAGGAAAAGAGGGTGATTCACAGTGCTGAAGGCTGGAAAGAGGCCAAGAAGGACAAAGACTAAGAGAGTGCATTAAGAGGGCACAGGGAGGTGGGGTGAGGGGAATGGGGAGGAGCCAAGAAGGCAAAACAGCAGGAAGGGCGGTGAGCTCCCCCAGCTCCTCCCAAACCGACAGAGAAGCACCACACTGAATCCTGATGGAGCAGTGTGTCTGCAGGAGGAGACAGAAAGCTCTGTAGACACTGGGGAAGGGAGTCTGGCCAGGAGCTTGCGGCTCGTAACACTGGTTGTGACCTGGAGTCAAAAAAGGAAGTCCTGGGTCCATCGTGAGGCACCTCAATGGGAGCAGGTGACAGCTGGAAGCCTTGTTGCTGAATAGCCAGTTCTAGTGCTCAGAAATCACATTTTAAGAAATCTCAAAAGAAAACTGCCCAGATCTCTAAGAACCATAAGACAAAGAGGAAATCACCTCCTGAATGACACCCCCGAAGGAAGACTCCCAGGAATGTTATAGTCAAAGTCAGAGCTTCCAGGCCAAAGAAGAAATACTGCAGTTGCTAGGAGGAGAGAATAAGTACTGAGGAGCCAGTTAGGGTCACACAGGATGTGGTAGCCACCGGTAGAAAACGGCAAAAAACTTAGAATATGATATTTTGGAAGGCACAGGTATAGGTTTGCAGCCAAGAATAATTTACTCTTAAAACGGAGGATAATCTTCTAGGGAGAAAACTGGATCCTGCGAGCATTCTTCATGAGAAGACCGGAGCTTTAAAGAAACTTTGAGGCTCAAACACGAGAGTTACGAGAAGTACAAAAAGGCAGGCGTGGGGGTCGTTGATAAAAGGCTTCTGTTCAGTATGGGGAGATGATGCATGTGTCCCCTCCAACCGCTCATATCATCTGGCCTCAGGGGGAGTCCAGTCAGATAAGGCCTGGACCGGTTCTCTTTTGTCTTGATGAGCTTAAGAGAAGAACTTAGGGTTAGGAAAGAGAGGGGAAGGGGAAGGAAGCTGAGGGAGAATGTGTCTCATAGTGAGGGTGTACAAGCAGATATTTACATACACCAAGGTGACGTAGAGGGGACTCACTCTTCTCTGAACTGGTCAGAATCAGGAAGAATAGACATGCCCAGTTAGGTTTCACTCAACAGAGAAATGGGAAGGAAAGGTGGGAAGGAAATTAGAGGGAGGGATTAATTCTAAGCACCACAAACTCTAAGAAGGAACAGAAATGCTTAGAACTTTTTGAGGTAGCAAAGAATGGGAATCTGAGGGGGATGCCATGAATCGGGGAATGCCTGGACAAGTTCTCGGGCATGTAAATATGATGACTGCACTGTGCTATAAGAAATGATAAAGGGGATGGTTTCAGAGAAACCTGAGAAGATTTGCATGATGCAAAGTGAAACATGTAGAACCAGGAGAATGGTGTCTATCACAACAACATTGCAAAGACAAACAGCTTGGAAAGATTTGGGAGTCCCACTCAAACCCTGTTGAAGAGGCACGGAGGTGAAGCGCGCTGTCCGCCTTCTGTTAAAGAGGCACGGGACTTGGGTCAGAAGGAAGCCTTCTTTTGGACGTGGCAAGGCAGAAGTTTGTTTTGTTTGTAATGGGGGTTACAGAATTCTTAATTAGGGGGAGGGGTGGTGTGGGAGGCTGAGGAGACAGATTTTTCCTGATTGAAAAAAAAATTTTAAATATTTTTTTGGAAAGAGATCTTTGGTGACTTGAGAGAGAGCAGTTTCAGTTGAGCAACAAGCAAGGAGACTTGAGAGCGTGAGAGGAGGGGTGGCTAGGTGGCTCTAGTGAATAGAGCACCGGCCCTGGAGTCAGGAGTACCTGAGTTCAAATCCGGCCTCAGACACTTAACACACACACACACACACAAAAAGTAGCCGTGTGACCTTGGGCAAGTCACTTAACCCCAACTGCCCTCCCCCGCAAAAAAACGCAAAAAAAAAAAAGCGTGAGAGGAGAGGGCGTAGAGGCAGATATGGATACTTTGTGTGGGGAGTTAGCAGAGGTCAGAACTGCCATGGCCTGTCCACAGGGGGTCTGCCAGGAAGGGAGAACCGGCAGAGGGCGCTAGTGGGATGGAGTGAGGGCCGTGTTTGTGGGCAGCAGGGGAGCAGCCAGCGGTCAGGGCGAGTGAAGAAGAGTGAGAGTCTGAAGAAGAGCGAGAGTCGGATGATAGGGGATTCACCCACGCCCTGTCACCCCTCGGGAGCTGAACAAACGCTCTCTGGCCCTTTGGGCCTTTCTGGTCTTCTTAATCTTCAGAAATGAATCTTGAATTCCCTCCCTGTGCTCCAGAATCCAGCAGCCCTGGCCTTGCACATGAGCCCTTCCATCTCCTGGTGCCCCTCACCCCACATGCTCTCCTCCTTCACAGAGGCCTTCTGAGGCCCATGATCTTCTGGTGGCTCTGGTTTCCTTTGAGCTTGAGATCAAATCCTACCTTCTGCAAGAAGCCCTCCCCACTCCTGTCCCCCCCACCCCCTCCACTGCTAGTGCCTTGGTTCTGCCTGCAGGCACCTCCTCACTAATCTGCGCCTTTGTGTGCTGTCTCTCCTGTTCAGAGGACCCTGTCTGGGCAGTCCTTTGTTATTGTGGTCAGTACTGGGTGTGGCCCAGGCCCTCAGTAAGCGCTGGGGGAGTCAGAGTTTCGGCAGTTTGCCCATTGGTGCCTTGCTGGCAGTCAGGAGGCCTGGCAACAGTCTTCCAATTCCAAGCCTCTCCCGTGGGGCCAGAATCATTACTTTGCAAGTAACCATCAGAAAGCTGGCAGTTGCCACATAGGTTTTGGAGGGCTAGAGGGCTATTTTCTAAGCAGGCGCTCATAATGAGCTCAGAGGGGAATCCGTGCCTTCTTGGGCCAGCACATTAGGGACTTCTCTCGGTTGACTAAGGGTCGTTGTATGCTGCTTGCTTCTTCGAGACCATGTTCTTGTCCTTAGCCACATGTGACCACTGCACCTGGGTACTCTTTGGGCTGGTGTACCCGGTGGCAGGGCCCAGTTACTTTATAAGAGATTTTTCTGGGGAATCCTGGAAGTTAGTGCCCACACTGAGGTGTGTGGGTGAAGCAGTGGTTACGGTGGCTGATACAAACTGCCATCAGGAAGACCCGAGGTGTGCTCAAGGGATTAACTTATATGTCCTCATCAGCACAAATGCAGCCCCCTCTTAGGCAGCATTGACACAGCTTAAATGGAGCCGAGGGCTGGTCAGCAGTCCCAGCGGGGCATGGGAGGAGGGCATTAAGCTAGCACCTGCTAGCTGTAGGACAATGGGCATTATTTGTAGTTGCCTCCTCTGTTCAATGAGTCTTTTCGTGCCCACCTCCCCCACTCTTGGAGATGTTGGAAGGCTCTATGGCTGCTCCCAAGGTCAGCCTCTGTGCCTCTTATCCAGAATTTTAGGACAAGGCTCTCCCATAGGCTACCTGAGGGAGGACAGATGGTTGGGCTTCATGTGATATGGGCAGGCCTCTTCTTTTCTGTTCTGGAGATGACAGTGTAAGAAAAGTGCCTCTTGATGGTCTGACCCAGGAAGTAATCCATCCCTGCTGGTTTTTCTGTTCTGCCTCCTTGGCTATGGTCCAGTTCCTGGTGAGGGCACTAGGAGGTCATCTCCTTCCCGGTTTGTTGCTGTGGTCCTGCCCCTGGGAGTCCTGGCTTAGTCTTGGGGGTTGGGATGCCCAGCCTGTGCTTGTGATCTTTACATGTTTGTTAGGCATGCCCTAGCGTGTTGATGGACTGAGGCCCCCAGGAGCAGAGGCCTGAGTTCTTGGTGTCTAAATGCTGAGCACGACTGCTGGTCATTACAGCTCTTTGGCCCCAGGGAGTGGAGGCTGACTCCTC
Organism: Pseudocheirus occidentalis; assembly: GCA_028646575.1. Lineage (NCBI taxonomy): Eukaryota > Metazoa > Chordata > Mammalia > Diprotodontia > Pseudocheiridae > Pseudocheirus > Pseudocheirus occidentalis. The sequence goes on along the minus strand of CM053601.1, from coordinate 186,723,367 downwards.
CCTCTGGAAGGGCCCAGTGTTGTGCCCTTGTGATTGACGCCATGTTGCCCTAGGAGGGTTAGGAGTGGGCTCCCTCATGGCACTTGCTTTCTCTGCTCCATTCAGGTGGTGACATCATGGAGCCCGCGGTGCCTGGCCCTGTGCAGGTCGTCTTGGTGAACAAAGAGCAGCATTCTTTTGAGCTGGACGAGAAGGCCTTGTCCGACGTCCTCTTGCAAGACCACATTAGGGACCTTGACGTGGTGGTGGTGTCGGTGGCTGGAGCTTTCCGCAAGGGCAAGTCTTTCTTCCTGGACTTCTTGCTTCGCTTCCTGTATAACCAGGTGGGCCGGAATCCCTCCATGTCTCGGGTCCTTATTCTGTACCTCGTTTTCCTATCTTCGTGTTTAAAGGAGACTTATTTCTCATCTTGCAGAAGGAAGGTAACCATCTTCATTGGGTGGGTGATGATGATGAACCGCTAACAGGATTTTCATGGCGAGGAGGTTCTGACCCTGAAACCACTGGAATTCAGATCTGGAGTGAAATCTTCATTGTGGAGAAGCCTGATGGGAAACAGGTAAAGGGGGAGGGACACCTGCAGATTCACGAAGAGCTTTGCCTTTTTGATCGTTGTGTAAAATTAATATACAAATCTCTCTGTATTGGCGTACGGTCGGAAACATTTCTGTCTTTAATTGTAAGCCCAAATAGATCTTCCACCTGTGAAGGATGAGTTTTTCCCTTTAACATGGCCTCTGGACCATAGCTCATTCCTGCTCCCTCCGTAACCCCTTCTCTTCTCTCTTGTTCACAGTTGTGGTGTCCGTGCTACAGTTCTGTTTTTTTTTCCGGCCAGTTGGCATATACTGTTTTGGTTTTGTTTCTGTCTGAATCACTTCATCTCAGTCTTTGCAGCTTTCTGCGTATCACTTATTTGTCATTTTAAGTGGCCCTGTATTATTCTATTATATCAATATGCTGTAGTTTATTTAATGATTCATAGTAACTCAATTTTTAAAATATAGTTAATCATCAAGCATTCTCTACTCCCTGTCCCACCCTTCTCTCCCAATTGAACAAGTCAACAGAAAATGAAAACCTCATTAGGGATAAGCACAGTTCAGCAAAGTGGATTCCTGTGTCTCATTCTGCATTTTGATTCCCTGCTGGTAATGTCCTTTATCAAGAGAAGCCGTCTCTAGTTGATGCTGATTTTAGGAAGGCAAGTGGAAACCTCCTTGGTTTTTCACCCACTGCCCTTATTCATACGGAATCTGAAAATACGGACGTGAAAAGTGATCAGATCTGAGAAACATGGAACTGAGAGAAACCCGAGAGAATGCGCGGTCAGCCCCTGAAATGGAGGAGAGGAGGGGATCTGGAAGAGAGGTGGCACGTGCCGAGGATGCAGCCGGCCCTGAGCCCATGTAATGTGTCACTCGCTTCCTAAGCCGGACGCTGTGTGTGCCCTTGGAAGGCAAGCTTGGCATCGCCAGTTGGTCTGTGCTGGGCTGAGGAAGTGACGCCCCGACCCTGCCCCTCCCCTTCCAGAGGACTTTTGTCCCTTTCCCACCTTTTCCCGCACCTCTCCTTTGTCCCGCTGTCATACACATACAGGCTTGTCTATGGATTTTTAACTCTTTGGGTTCCACGCAGCATGTTTGTTTCTTTTGTAAGAAACCTAGTTTTCACCAAAGTTTTATGAAGTTGTGAAGTTGCTGTTTCAGGAGCCAGGTCACCCCGAGTGACTCAGGCCTGGGCCTCCTGCTCCGCAGCCTTTTTCATTGCGTTGTGGCGCTTCTTTCTGGTGTCTCTGTGGGCTCTCCGCTCGCTCTGCAAAGTGTGCTTGTGTGAAATGACGTCGTGCTTAGAAATAGGAATAATGCCACCAGAAAAACCCTAAAAATGACAAAGATGGAGGAAGTCTGCAGTTAATTATCTACCTTTAGCACATACAGGTAGAGATGTGTAGCTTTATTACTATGTATTCCTGAAAGTTTGTAGGATTAAGAGAAATTAAATGAACATTTTTGGTTTCCTGTCCAAGCAAAATAAGAATTCTGGCTCTGAGTCTGCTCAGAAGATGGCAGTGGCTGCATTTGGTGTGCTCAGGGCTCAGCACGAGGCCTTTTGCCGCCTTCCTGCCGGATGGGCTGGATCTGGTGGTTTCAGCAGGTGCCCCTTCCTCCATGTTGCTCCATGTGCTTTCTTTCTCAAGCCGCCCTTGGGCAGTGAGTCAGAGAGGACTGGACCTTCTGCAGGAACACTGTGGTCAGGCTAGATGAGCAGTTGGGCTCTTCCTCTTCTAGAAGCATCCGGAAGGTTGGTTCCCTAGGTGTCTTTGTAGGGTAGTTGTATTGTTTCAGAGCAGCTTCTTTAACCTCGTACTTGCCTCTCTCAGTGTTCTCTTGGCATTTTGCCTTGTTCAGGTGGCAGTGATTTTGATGGACACTCAAGGTGCATTTGACAGCCAGTCAACGGTGAAGGACTGCGCCACCATATTTGCCCTCAGTACCATGACGAGCTCTATCCAGGTAAGTCGGCTTGATTTATGAAAAAAAGGGAGCCTTCCTTGGGATGTTCCAGTGATGCCGATGCCAATCAAAATCCCTGGAACTTTGAGGAAGGCTGGACATTCAGTGCCCTGCTTGTCTACCTAAGGAGGGCAGCCTTCTTGGGTCTCTAGGTGATGGGCACTGAGGAGCAATTTGCTTAGGAGAGGCTGCCCCACTGCCGTGGGGTGAGGCGGTCTTAGACACACAAAAAAGAGGGAGCTGTTACTATTCTTGACACTCCTCCACTCCCGGAAACTGCCCTGGAGTGGTTCAGGCTTGGACTGAGTTTTTTCAGGTTAATTTTTCTTGTCAGGATGGCATTAATCTGAAAACTGCTTTTATTACAGATTTATAATTTGTCCCAGAACATTCAGGAGGATGACCTACAGCAGTTGCAGGTAACAGTGGCTCACAAAGGTTTTGCTGGGGGATTGGCATAACCTCTTTTGAAACAATCTTAAGAGGGTGTTTTTCTACAAAAGGTTCAAGGGTGTAAGAAGGTTACTACTCCTCAGGCCCTGCCCCAGTCCCATGTTTTGGGCTTTTTCACTGGGACTCTCTTCAGAAAACACCCCCTCCCATGCTCCCTTCCCATGTCTCTGGCGTCCTCGGTGGCACTGCTCTCTCTTCCTGCTTCCTCGTGCCTGGGCTTGTTTTGGAGGCTGCTCTCCTACATCCAGTCCATGACCAGGCTTGTCCTTGTCCTCCTATGCACCCCCCACCCTTCCCCTTCATGGACCTAGGCCTCGGCCTCCAGTTGCTTGCATCTTCAGGCTTCCCGGCCACGGTTTGGTCTGATCTTTATCGTCCCTGGGATCACGCTGTTCCTCTTGGCAGAAGCTTGTGTGTCTCAGGCTCATCTGTCCTGCAAAGGCCTTGGTGTGTTCCTTGGCGCTGCTTTGTGGAGGTTTGCCTCCTGCTTGGCACATGGGGTGCATGGTGTCCAGGAAGGCTCACAGTGGCAATAACAGAATTTGGGTGTCATCTCTGAGAGCTTGTTGACTTAGGGCTGAGTCTGTCTTCTTCGCTTATCTCATTTCCTCTACTAGCTATACGCTCTTTGAGGACGGGGTAGATTGCCGTTCGGGAAGTGTGTGGCGGTGAAGGTGACGGGAGCATCGCGTCCCAGAAATGGGATAATGCAGATCCCTTGGCTCCCTGTCTCCAGGACTCCTAATTAGGGTATCAGAGTGAGGTATGAGTGAACAATCTCGGAGTCCATCCCTCCTTGAGGCTCTGCTGCCTATGGAGGGAGAGGAAGCTGGAGAAGAACTGGTAGCTCCAAACCTGCAGGCTCCCTTGCATGCCAGCTCACTGGCCCACACTGTCTGAGAGAACCGGCAGCTGCAGTGGCCCAGTCCGTTGGTGGTCTGGGAAAGAGGGCAGTGCATTGGCGAGGAGCCGCCTGCCTTGCAGTGTGCAGACTGGGGCAGGAGCTCGACTCCAGCTTCTGAGAACATTTCCAGAATGGAACACCCGTGAAGGAAGGTGGGAGATTCCTTAGAACTAGCAGAGATCACTTCCTCAGCAATGAGTTCTGTCAGATTAACCTCTTTTTTTTAATGGGGTTGTGAAAGTAGCAGATAAGGGGAATGATAAGGATGTGTTTGGCATTTTTGGTAAATTATCTCCTGTAGTTTTTGTGGAGGAGATAGAGAAATGTCCCTAGAGGATAACATCATTGTTGGGGTTCCCAGCTGATTGGAGAGATGAACTCAGGGTCTTTGTTCAGGACACAACTTTCCCATGGTGTTAGATCTTGGGTGGGTCACTGTGTGAGCTAGAGTGGCGATGAGGATGACTGAGCCCCCCCTTCTTCCCCAAATGACTCTGGCTCCCCCGGCTGGCCCTTGGTGTGCATGCGTCCAAAGGGTACAAGCCCTCTCCAGCACTCTGTGTGCCAGCCAGGCTGACTGGCTTGACATTTTCTCATGTGACAAACTGTCTCCTGTCTCTGGCCTTTGCCTAGGCTGCTGTACTGGGAATGTGCCCGCTCCTCACCTTCTCTCAAAATGTCTCATTTCTTTCCAGGCTCATCTCGAGCCCAGCCTTCTACATGAAGCCTCCTCTGATACTGTTGTACCCAAACCCAAATTCTGTGCACAACAACACCTCCCTCCCCATCCCCTATTTGCACGCCTTTGTTTTGTGTCTTTTAGAGGAGGTGCAGGTGTGTTTCTGCCTCTGTCTCTGGTGCTGGCCCAGAGCCTGGCCTCTTCCCTCTGTCCTTTGCACTCTTTCTCCACCTGCTGGAGGTGATGGAGCTTCTGAACTGGGACTCCCCCTCCCCTTCCTCGGCCAGCACCCTTCCCCTGTGTAGCCCCAGAGGAAGGCCATTGCCTTGCATGGGCTGTAGATTCTCGTTTCTCTCCCTTCACTGTACCACGCTGGGGGCACTGGGTGCTCGCTTTGCTGCCTGCAGGTCCCCAGACTGGGACTTCTCTCATTTTGTGGCAGCAGTTCTTGGGCCTGGCCACTAGTTGGCCAGCAGTGGTGAAGCCCCTGCTGTGTGTCAGGCCCTGCTCAGAACTCTGGGGCTGGTTTGGGCCACAGGCTGGGCCACAAGGTGGCTGCCGGGCAGACTCCTGCCCCTGCCGTGTTTTTACCTATTGTCATTTATGCCTGGTTCCTTTTTCAAGCTGTTCACAGAATATGGTCGTCTGGCAATGGATGAAATTTCCGAGAAGCCCTTCCAGGTAGGTTGCTTCCCTCTGCCTGCCAGCCCTGTGCCCATCTGCTGTCTTGTTCTGAGGTGAGAGTCTCCCAAGTCTTGACAGCGAGCCCGTTGCCCTATGGGGCCTCACGTGAAAGGGGCTAGAGGTGAATCTGTGGGCTTTGGGTGGGTGGTTCTTCACCCTTCACCCTGCTCTCCTTCTTGCCTTGCGCCATGGCTCCCTTCCCTGGGTTCTTATGAAGCAGGGGAGCAAAGGTGGCCTAGGGGGCCTGGCGCCTGTGTGCCTGCTTCATGCATAGCCTTCTGCCCTGGGCGGTCTCCCACATGCCCAAACTTCCTAGAACAGGGAATCTGGAGCTGTGTCAGAATTCTCCCTGCCTTCTCTTCAGGAGGGCTGACAGTACTGTTCTGCAGAGGGGCTGTTTCATAGCAGCAGCTCACATTTTTGCGGCGCGTCTCACTGCATTGCGGGGTAGGGACTGCGCTCAGAGCCTCACAGATGTTCCCTTAGTGTTCCTCACAACCACCCTGGGAGTAGAGGCTATAACGAACCCCATTTTGTAGATGAGGAAACTGAGACAGACGGGTTCAGTGACTTGGCCAGGGTCACACAGCGTTTCAGGTCTTCTTTTCTCTGCTGAGCCACCAAGTTTATACAAGGCGATGTATGACCCACCCTCTTCCTTCTCTCCCTACGTAGATGCTGATGTTTTTGATTCGAGACTGGAGTTTTCCTTATGAATACGGCTATGGACTCGAGGGAGGAATGGCATTCCTGGAGAAGCGCTTACAGGTGACCCGCTGTGGGGGGTGTTAGAGGCTGCTGGTGGCAGCCCATAGAAGGGGTCTGTCTAACCTCTTTGGGGAGGATTAGCAGGGGAGTGTAGGGAACAGTGAATTACTGGGACGCTTTCCTGCTGCTGCCTGTTCAGGCTCGGGGGTACTCAGTCAGAATGTGGATCACCATTCTCATTTATACATTTGGTCATCCAGAGCCTCCATCAGAGGCGCTGACTGGTTTAACAGCTTGTCTGGGACCCAAGCCTTCTTTTTCTCCTTCTCACAAAGTATTGGGCAAGCCCAGTTGTATTTTGTAAGTCGCTCTTTTATTAGCTCAGGGGCCAAAGCAGGCTTTTCACTTTGAAGGTTCTGCCTGGTGGTTCTTTTAATCACGACAGGATCTTCTGGCGTGGGGCTCTTCTCCAGGCATCCAGGATCCTGAAGGCCTCAGGGTCAGAGTGGCCCATACAGCCGGTCTTCAGTTCTCCCTTACAAGAGATGAGTTCTGTCTTTGTTGGTTTTTGTTGGCAGGTGAAGGAGCAGCAGCATGAGGAAATTCAGAATGTCCGAAATCACATTCGATCGTGTTTTACAAATGTCACCTGCTTTCTCCTACCACATCCAGGGCTCCAGGTGGCCACGAGCCCGACTTTTGATGGAAAGTTGAGAGGTTTGTGCCGATGAAATGAGCCAATGGGCAGTAGCCCTTACTGAAGGAAGACAGCCCTGCTGGCTTTGCTCTGGCCTCCACTAAGGCCTGGGGTGTCTCAGTCTGGGCCACTGTCTCCCCTTCCATGAAATGGTGAGAATAGTGCTCTCAGGGTCTTTCCAGTGGGGTGCTGTGACTGCAGAGATGTTCCCAACACCGAGACAGAAAGGGCCCGGGAAGGGGAGGCCATGTTCACAAAATACATGGGGATCCTGGGGGAGAGAGAGGAGAGGGTGCAAGGGAGAGCACACCTTCTGTTTTGACTTGGGTTCTACAATCTTGTTTTAGACCCAGTAGCATTGTGCCTCAGTGTGTCCATCTGTAAAACTGACCCGGCTTTGTTTTTCTAACTTCCCTTGTGATCCTTTTAGCAATGTTGGGTGATGTCTTTGTGTAGGAGGTCAGCGTGGAACAGGCTGCTAGATGGGCGTTTGGTGGAAGAGACAGGCCTGGCTCCCTGGGCCAGTGGGGAGTGTGCTGAATGTAGTCAGAGAAAATGAGTTTGCCAGATTGACCTTTGTCCTCCATTTATTGACTTGGAGGAAGCTCGTCACCTCGTAGGCAGCTTCTCCGCCCAGGAAAGGTCACGAGCCGACTACATGGTCATTTAGAATCAAGGTTTCACACAAAAGTCTCCGGAGGCTGATGGGGTCACATCATTTGTAGACCCCTCCCTCCCAGTAACTGACTCTTGAACATGAATTTTCATAAGCGGACAAGAATAACAGGTGGACAGGAGACCTCTTCATCTGTGTTTTGTGACATAGACCTCCTGGGCTGTCCAGGGAGCCCCTACTCAGAATCATGCTTTGTTCGGCTTTTGAAATTCATAATTAAAGGAAATGCCTTAGTTGGAGGTTTGTGGAAAGATGTGACTTTTCCTATCCAAATTTCACAGACCGTCCCCTTCCAGGTGAGAACCCTCTGAGATCTTTCCGTTTGTTTGCTCATAGCACCACGTGGTTGGGAGGCCTCGGGCCTGGGGTTCGTCCCCAATCTGCTGACTCTCACAGCATGCAGCCTTGGTAGGCCTGGCCTGCCCTGGAAAAGGAGAATGGTGGACGAGCGTGGGGCTTGTGCCTTTGCAAACAGGTTGGGTAGTCACTGTTCCAGCAGAATGGGTTGTCTTTGTAATCCCAGGAATTGGATTTGATGCACTTGAAAGCATGATTCTGGGAAGGGTCCCTGGGCTTCCCCAGCCTGCTGAGCCTGGAGGAGGCCGTTTCTGGCAGAGCCCCCCAGCTCAGGCTGAGTCTTCGGGTGGAAAGGACCCACCCGCTTCTTCATCACTGGAAAGAAGGGCCCCAGGGGGATGGACGTTCCAGCTCTGGAACCATTGTGTGACACACTTGGGGGTTTTTTTGAGGGCAGAGGGAGCAAAAAGGCCCCACAGTGTCTCCCAAATGTCCGGCCACCTCAGTGAGCTCTGGACAGGTTTGGAGCCAAGAGATGCAGGTTGTCTGCCTTCTGGCTCTGCCACTCCCCGGCTGTGTGGCTGGCACATGGTTTCACCCGCTTTGTCACGCTGGGGAATGTGGATGAAGAGAGTATTTGTATTAGTGCTGGCTCTGCCACCCTGGGCAAGTCCCTTCCTCTCTGCCTCAGCGTCCTCCACTGTAAAGTAGGGATCATAATAGCACCTCCCTCGGAGGCTCATTGTGACAGTCAGATGAGCTCATGTTTGTATAGTGCTTACACCAAGCCTGGCACACAGTAGGTGCTCAGTAAGTAGATGCTCGTTCCCTCCCTTCCTTCTTCCCCTCCCTCCCTTCTGTCCTTCCCTTATTTAATGGGACAGTGGTTTAGAAGCTCCAGGCTTAGGGATAGGGCCTGGATCATTGATTTCATTGGTGCAGGGAATGTCCAGTTGAGGAAGCTCCCTCTTTCAATGTGGGTCAGCAGCCCTCTGCCCCACGGCGAGGCTGCGTGTCCTGTCAGCCCTCTGCCCCATGGTGAGGCTGCGTGTCCTCTCAGTCCTCTGCCCCATGGTGAGGCTGTGTGTCCTGTCAGCCCTCTGCCCCATGGTGAGGCTGCGTGTCCTCTCAGTCCTCTGCCCCACGGTGAGGCTGTGTGTCCTGTCAGCCCTCTGCCCCATGGTGAGGCTGCGTGTCCTCTCAGTCCTCTGCCCCACGGTGAGGCTGTGTGTCCTGTCAGCCCTGCCGTGACACGCTGTCTGTGTGAGCAGTTAGGAACTCCGTGCTATGCTGGGAGAGAGTCTGAAGAGGCTTTTGCCTCTCGAGAAGTCTTGTGGCACGTGGGGGACTTGCTTCCATTGCCTCTAGTCCCAGAAGTCCCTGGGGCGTTGGTTATCACCTAATGGATTTTGCAGAGATCGAGGCTTGCTTGTCTTGTCACTTTTTGAAGTTGCCCCAGCTTGTGTCCAAAGGTCCTTAGGTCTGGTACCTTAGGGGGTAGGGGGGAGGGGGCCTGGAAGCTCCTTGACTCTGTCCGTTTCTGGGCCTGGCCTGAGTCAGGCCCCTCGCTTACTCTGCTTCTCTCTGGTGCCCTGGGCAGACATCGCTCCGGAATTCAAAGAGCAGTTACAGGTGCTGATACCGTTTGTGTTAGATGCAAGCAACTTAATGGAAAAAGAGATCAACGGCTCCAAGGTCACCTGTCGGGGTCTGCTGGAGTATTTTAAGGTGAGTGCGGCCCTTCCTTGCTGACCTGCTGGGCTCGGCCACAAGTGGCCACGAGGGGGCAGTGCTGGCATGCAAGACGAGCTCAGAGAGTTCGGAGCAGCCGGCCAGCCATGGCCCGGCGAGGGCGCCTTCCAGGTTTCTGGCTTGGGCCAATGTCGGCGTTGTTGACCTCTCTGCTGGGCCCCCAGCCTACGCACCCATGGGAAATGCCCCGATGGTGCCCCCCAGGTCTGTTCTGTGACCAGCTGCCACAGGCGGTGGGTTTGCATAATCTCACTATTTATGTTTCAGGCCTACATTAAGATTTACCAAGGAGAAGGTCTGCCTCACCCCAAATCAATGCTTCAGGTAAGCCATTAGCTGTCATCCTAAAGAAAGTCATTCTGCTGCTAACATGAGTCACATCATCTTTTAAAACCAGGGAGCTGTTGTTCCCCTTCACTGTGCCCTGAGAGGGAAGCTAAGTGCTGTTCGCTTTTAGGCCCATTTTCCCAAATGGTTGGCTGAGATTTTTCTGACTTTTATCTCTATAAATATGTGACATTGGGATCAGAGCCGAATGGCAGCTCTGCACTGGGATCACAGGGCTGCAGGGAGCTCAGAGGCATCCGGCGTGGCCCCTGAGCCTGCCAGAAGGAAGCCTGTGCATGCCGTTCCTGAGGCCTTTTAGCCAGAGACCCCTTTTGCTCCTTGGGCAGGCAACCTCTTCTGTGGGGGGCCCTGGATGGCAGCGATTGTTCCTTTTCTCCACTCAGAATCTTTCCCCTTCCCTTTTCCTTTCTCTGCCCTTGGAAACCAGCCTTTCTTATCTGGACACACTTTCCAATGCTTAGCTGTCCTTTTTCCGCTCAGTTTTCCCTTCATCCAAACTCGGTGTCCTTGGTTCCTTGGTCCATCCGGCCCTCAGCCAGCTGTCTTGCCCCATCCTGGTCCCACCACTGTGGATGCTCCCCAGTATGTTGGTGTTCTGATCAGGCGTGGCTCCCCCTGCTGGATCTCCTGCTTGGAAGCGAGCTGAGCAGAGAGGACTGGTTCACCTGGCTCTGTGATGTCACTGAGATGCTTCCCTCTGACTGTGCAGAGATGCCGCCCGTTCCTGCCTCCTCGTTCTGTCTTGTGCAGCTTCTGTCAGTGGGCCGGCATTTATCAAGCACAGATATATATGGCAAGATGTTCCCTGCCTCCAGGGGCTTATGTTTGTGTGGGGGAAGACGGCCCATAAAAGGGAGCTGAAAAGTGGGGAAGGGAGGTGGATTGAACACAGCCAGTGCAGGCTGGACAAGGATGAGGCCTGGCGGCCTGGGGGCGGCGAGCGTCCGGCATGCTGGTGAGCTGCCTGTCGTCTGCCGACATTGCAGGGGTACCAGGGGACCACGGAGGTCCATGAATCAGCGTCATTTTGTCATGTGATGAGCTCATATCATTTTCTTAAATCCCTGTTTGTAGCACGCTGTAGTCTGTCCCCTGCCTGAGGAAGTCATGTTCCTCTTGAGTTCCTGGGTGCTCGCTTTGCTGCCTCAACAAGACAGGGAAATCAGCATGGCACAGATGCTCCCTTTGAGGGAGAAGCTGCCCTTCTTCCTGACCACCATATAACCTGGACAGTGCCTTTGGTCTATCCTTGGTGGCTCCCTAGGCCATGCTGGTGAGGGGTAGGGCAGGGGCCTTTGCAGTGTCCTGTGTAAAGAGCCTCCCCATCCCCAGGGAAGCCTTTCCTGAGAGCAATGACGAGAGGCTCTCCAGACCAGGACCTTCCATGGAAGCTTGTCTGATGTTGACATAGAGAGCCTTCCTGGGCATTGTGCCAGCCGGACCACACGCTTTGGCAGTCAGCCAGCACTGAGCCCAGGAGGGGCCTATGTTCCTGACTTCTCGCATGATGGTGAAGATGGGGTTTGGGTGAAATGCTAGTCAGCAGGCATTCTTTGTGTGCACCACATTAAGCAGAAGCCTGGCTGTGCCCTCCTGGCACTGTCCTCAAGGGCACCTCAAGGGCAGATTATTACAGTAAGAATAGTCATTAGCATTTGTATGGTGCTTCCTGTTTGCCAGGCATGGGAGAAGCTCTTGACAAATCTGTCTTGTTTGATATATTTTATTCTCATGGAAATTTTACATAGATGGGAAATTCAGCGCGGTCCCTGGCAGGTACATGCTTTCTCTTGGTCCCCGTCCTTTCTGAGTGTTAAGTAGTGAGGACCAGGCCCTTCTCTCTGCCTTTGGTCTCTTCTCCTCCTCTGCTCCTATGGTTGGTTGAGCGGTTGGTGTTGCTGCCGCTTTTCCCAAAGCCTTTGCTTCTATACATTTGGCTTCGGCCCCTTGGGGTCCTTCAGCTGGACCCGATGACTTCCCTTCTTGGGTGACTTGGAGCTCACCGTACACACAGACCTTCCGTTCTCTGCTGGGGAACTGCTTTCTACCCATTATCTCACTTTTTGAGGATCATTGTCTTGTTTTTAATGTTAAACATGTCCACGTTAGTCGTGTTGTGATAGAAGAAACAGAACAAAAGGGGAAAACTGCCCCAAAAGAGCGAAAAGCGTGCTTTGGTGTGCACTCAGACTCTGTAGTCTTTCTCTGGATGTGGACGGCCTTTTCCATGGGGAAGGAGTCTTTTGGAGCGGTCTTCACTGCCCGAGTCAGACCTCCTCCTTCTCCCGCTTGTGCTCACTGGATGCTACTCCGTGGCCTGGCCTCTTTTTGGATTCTGACTGCTCTGTGTGTTTGCCATGCCTCCCGGCGTCGGGGCATCTGCAGATTCTTGATTTAAGTTACTGATGAGCGTGCCCTGGCCCTGGCCGGTCTCCAAGCTGACATCAGACCACTGGCCTTGGGCCTCTAACCATTTCTGAATCCACAGAACCGTCCTGGTGGCCAGTTTCTGTCTCTCCATCTTGATTCAAGTCGAGGTTGTGTGAATGGTGTCCGGGAGGTCACAAGAGCAGCTCGTGGCCCTGGTGACTCTTCCTGTGAATGACGTGGTTTCCGGTTCTGCGTGGAGCTGTCGCCCTGCTCCTCACTCCCTTCCCGGGTGACTCCCTTCTCGGGCCTCTGTTCACCCTTCTTTCAGTAGGACTGTGCTGTGCTTCAAGTTCAGCGTGAATCAGCCATCTTTCTTTTGATTTTTCTGTCCATTTGGCATGTTTCTTCCACTCCCCCACTTCTAATTTGGAAAACACTGTTCACTTGTACGAAGGAGAACTCTTCCTGCTTTTGATCTGCTTTATCAAATCACTTCAATATTATCTGCTTCCCACCTTTAGCTCTCTCTTCATGAAAGTTAGCAGCAGTCATGAATCAGGCTTTTATCTAAGCTGCAAACCTGGTTCTGTTCCAATAGATAATGCTCAGGGACTGGGCAGAACGGCAGTCAGATTCAGGGCTCCTCAACAATTGAACATTTCCCAAGGGGCCTGGAGCCCAGCACTGCCTCAGTGGTGTTAAATGTACATTGTTGCCCATGGCTGCTGAGCTCATCCTTTCCAGGTGGTTAGAACCACGGCCAAAGAGAGTGTGCCCTTGATTTGGGGAGGGGTACCTCTTTACATAAACTTGTATATTATGTGGAAGCTTACAGAGCTCAGCCTTATTGTCCTTCAAATGGAAGACCAGTTGCATGTGATGGCAGAAGCCCTGCCCTTAGGCTCCCATGAGGCACAGGCCTGCTGCTCCCTCTCCCCCCACCCCGGGCCTGGGTCTCCTCTTCCATTACTGTGACCTGGTTATAGAAAGCGCTGCTCTTTGCGAGTCTTGGCAGGAGCCTGAGGTGCTAGTAGAGATGCGGGCTGGCCTTGGTACTGACCAAAGAGGAAGGTGGGAAAAGGGAGGGCTAAAAAGATGGGCTGCCCACGGAGCAGCAGCAGCTTGGGGCCTGGGATTGTGGGGAGCTGCCGTTTGGGGACCAGGCCCTTGAGGCCATTTGTTTGACTTCTCTCATGTATATTTGTGATGGGTTTTGTTTTTCCTTTGTTTTTTTCCAGAAGGGAAAGAAATGTGGGAGGAGAGAAGAAATAAAGACTTAGTAATTGGAAAAAAAAGTAATTAAAAGACAGCTAACTGAAGTTATTTGTGGAATGGTATTGAGTAAAGGAGGCCAGACATGTTCTCTTTCCCTTTTTCAAAGGCCACTGCAGAAGCCAACAATTTAGCTGCTGCGGCATCTGCCAAGGACATGTATTATAACAACATGGAAAAGGTAGGTGGGGCTTGGGAGAAGGACCCCTTCTGGGACAGGCTGTGTGACCTCTCTCTAGAAGTGCTTCAGTTTCCCTCATCAGTAAAGTAGGGAGAATCCTGCCTGGGGCCTTGTAATCCTTACGGCTCTTATAGAAATGAGCTGGAATTGGAGAGCTCCATCCCCTCTATGTGTTACTGGCTTCAGGAAGCCACTGTTGGTGTCCCTCCGGATGACCCTGACTTGTGGCAGAGGTGGAAGCTGCCTCTCCAGGGCCCCCTCAAACCTGGACGCCAGCAGCCGAGCACGCCATCCTCTGACCCACACCCATCCCACGGCCCCACCTCTTCCTGCAGGTCTGCGGCGGGGAGAAGCCCTACCTGGCGGCCGACACGCTGCAGGAGAAGCACGATGAGTTCCGGAAGCAGGCCTTAGACCACTTCAAGAAGAGCAAGAAGATGGGGGGCAGGGACTTCAGCCTGCGCTACCAGAGTGAGCTGGACCGTGAGATCCAGGAGCTGTACAGCAACTTCGTCAAGCACAACAGCAGCAAGAGCGTGTTCAGCTCCTTCCGCACGCCGGCCGTGCTCTTCAGCTTCATCGTTGCGCTCTACCTGAGCTCGGGCTTGGCGGGCTTCCTGGGCCTCGAGACCATCACCCAGCTCTGCAACTGCATGCTGGGCCTGCTGCTGCTTTCCCTGCTGACCTGGGGCTATGTCCGCTACTCGGGCCAGTACCGTGAGCTGGGTGGCGCCATCGACTCCAGCACAGCTTTTGTCCTGGAGCAGGTGAGTGGCGCCCCCCCCCCCCCTTCCTGCATCGAGTCAGGCACAGGGGACTAGAGACAGACCTATAAGCAGCTATGGCTCCCGCCAAGGCCCCTGCTCCTCACGATCTTTAGGTCACCTTTCTCCCCCAACTGCTTTAGGAAGGTCAGATTCCACATCAGACATTCATTGAGGAAGCTTACCTTAGTTTTGAGTCACCATTGGGTTCAGCTGAAGGACGGGTAATGGCCTCGAGTCGCCTATACCAAGACCCCCTCCCCACAAGAGTCCTAACACTTGGGCCACGCCCACAAAGTCCCTCCTCTCCCTCATGGCACAGGGAGTGAGTGATAGTGACTGGGCCATTTTTGTCTCCACTGATGAGTGACTTTGGGGTGAATGGGGATCCCCTGCTTCTCCCCAGCTGCCTCTTCCTCCTGGGTTCAGGAGGCCTGTGAAGAAAGGCTGGGGTGCTATGTCACTGTTCACTGTCCTCAGACTTGGGCTCCACTAGCAACCTTAACAGGATGGCTGGCTGCTCTGAGGCCCTGCTAGACACCCACTGGCTAGGTTTTAGCCTGAGGGGAGTAGGGTATGTGTATGAGCTTTCTGCCCCCCAACTTCCAGGTGAAGGGGAAGCTGATCACAGATGGAGCATTCCCTTCCATAGACAGCTTCCCTCTCTGCTGACTGTGGAGCCCCTGCCGCTCCTTGGGGCCCTCCTCGCCCATCTGTAGCCATGGGGGTGTCTAGCTATCTGTGGAAATCGGGGCTGGGTGTGTGCCTTGGTGTTTCGGGGGCCAGTGGGGCTCTCTGCAGGGATTTGGGGGTGTGATGGCCATGGTGGGGCTGTGGTCTGGAATGTCACATTCAGAAGCCTTGTACTCTCCTGATTGTGCTGTTCTAGTTTTGTGAATTCATGTTGTGCCAATTGACTTTTGCAGGCCACCTCTTGCATGAATAATTCCACTCAGCAGGCTGTCGGGGAAGCAGGGTCCAGGAGACCTGGTGTGGATAAAAAGTGCCAATAAAGCAGGGCCCCAGCCCGAGCGTGCCGCATCGCAACGGCCGCGATGGGCCTTCTGCAGCAGCCGCGTGCGCCTGTGAGTGGGACGTCACCCTGGAAGACTCGAAATACAATGCTGTAATAAATGGAGCAGACGTTTGCCTGTGGCTTAAACCCACCTCCAGGACTGTCGGGAGCCTTTCTTTCCTTCCCGGTAGAGGTCCAAGCCCTTGTCTTGTTCTCGCATTATTTCTCTTTCCTTTTTTGCACTTTATGGGGGTGGGGGAGGTCAGAGGGAAAAGGACAAAGCGGCCTGCAGAGTCCCTTTTGTACCACAGAGTGCCTTTTTGATTTGGACTCGTGCCGGCCACGGACACGCTGGGGAGGATGGAGGACCAGGGGAAGGGATGGCCAGTTTGTGTTGCCACATGTCACCTCCGGGAGCTCTCACCCCTCTGAACCCGCAGAGGCTCTGGTCCTGAAGACTTCTCTCCAAGAGAGTTTGAAAGCAGGCTCCTTGGTGGTGCTGGAGACTCTTTGGCGCATCTGCCCTGTGGGTCACAACCAGACTCCAGAATGTAGGGCCCCTTGGGCCTCAGGGTGGGGCAGATGCAGCATCTTCCTTGGGGAAGGGCAGGTAGGGCCCTTGGCCCTGGGTGCCTGTGACTGCCTTCCTGGTTCTTAGCAATAGCTTCCTTTTAGCCTAGAATGTTGGAGGGAATTTGGGCCAGAGATGACAAAGTGAACAAAACTCAAAATTAAGGAGTAAATTGAGTGACCCCTAACAAGTCACTTGATCTTGTGCCTTGGTCCCATTAACTGTGTCTCATATATTTGAAATATGAGCTTTAGTTTAAGTTTTAAATTTTACTTTAAAATCACCTTGTTCTCACAGAAGCTGTGTCAGAGCAGACCTTTCTGGAGGACAGGGAACATCTTACCCAGTAGAGCTGCCTTCCTTCCGATGGTGCCTTGGTGGTCAGAGGCTCAGCAGGGATCCATTCCATTGTGTCTGTGGGACCAAACAAGCAGCTGCCCCCATCCCCACCCTCCAATTCCTTCCTGGGCCTATGGATGAATGTAATTAAGTGAGACCACAGTGACTTGGCCTCCTTTGGCCCATCTCCCCTGGAGATGAGGCAGACGCCTTTCAGAGAGCTTCTGGGGCCCCAGCTGACAGGGCTAAGCCTCTGGCTTAGGTGTGTGATGGGGACTGGTTTGGATTGCATCGGTCGGCCATTTCTCTACTTCAGTATTCCACATTTTAAAACTTTGTTTTCTTCAAGGTGCCTTTGTGTACTTAGACTCACATCTACACAGGAGTTTTACATTTCCAGAATAAATTCGAGCGTTGCCTTTTGGGAACCATGGGAAAACAAGGTACTGTTTTATACGTGTGACTTCTAAATGTAAAGGTCAGGCAGATGGAGTCTCTGCTCACATAGTCCTCCTGTCTGGATTTCTTGATCCTGCCTCTCAGGGTTTTGTATCCTCTTAATCCAGGATTAATTCTAAGTATATTTTCTTACAAGTAATATTTTCTTTCTTCTAAAATCAAATGTAGTGACATATGTATAGTGCTTTGTAAATGGGAGCTGCTGCCGCTGCCTTACTCACTGGCTTGGTTCATGCATTTGGATTCAGTTGGCATGAAAATGGGATGCCAGCTTGTTTTCAGAGTTTGTCTACTGGCCTCATCAGGGACCTCAAACCTCCACTTTTAATGAAGGGATTTCAGGTAGGGGGCTTCTGAAACATGTGTGCAGTTCCCAGGAGCCCCTCATTTGGTTAGAATTGGAGAGAAGCTTTCCCACATGGTTGGGTTCCTGATCTCTGACCAGTCCTGAGACCCTGAAGTAAATGGAAAGCATCCAGTTCCCGTGCATTTTGGTGCAGTGGGTGATGCTGCAGAGCCCTGAGAAACAGGTCAGCTCTCTCGTTTCTGCTTGGTGCTGCCCTTCTTTGTGTCTTAACTTGCTTGGCTTGGGCAGAGGGCGTGATCCAGTCTTCTCAGGAGGAGGCGGCTCATTTTACATTGGCTCTGTTTTGTATTCTCCCAGTCGGATGTGGAGGGCGCTGCAGTGGTTGCTAACAAGGTTGGGCCACGCGAGTCTCCTGGCCAAGCCTTGAAGCTCAGCGTTCAGGCCTGTTCGCCTTCTTCCGCATATCTCCTTCAGCACATTCCCTTGACAGGTTATCAAGCCCATATAGCAAACTCTGGATGTCGGAGCCTTGATTACCCCAGAGAAGTGACGGAGGGATTTTTGTAAAAGTCTGTCTCTCCTAGACAGTTTTCTTTGATACTGATGTCACCTCTAGTGTAAAAATTAAGAAGCATTAATAAATTGTGCCCAACCCTGGGCCGCAAGGACCACCCAGATCAGGGAGAAGGGGCCTCACATTGGGACCTGTTTTGGTTGAAGAGTTGACTGCCAGCAGCCTGTGCCGTGGGGCTCGTGATATTACCATCTTGTTTGCACATTATGAGATTGCCTGCATGGGTTTGCTGCTTGTCTCCTTTTTTCTTTCTCTCTATTCACAGAAAATCAAATGCTCTCAGCAAACAAAAACCCAGCCGAGAATAAAAGCTGCCCTGTTTTGGCAGCCTTGTTTTGCTGGCAGGCCGTGCCTAGGACCTGGCTCTTTGGCTAACTGAGGAGAATGGTCCCCTGAGAAGAGGCTGACACGGCTAGTTTTGTTTTCTCTTGGACACACACATTCACCCACATCCAAAAAGGTGGTGATTCAGGCAGAAGCAAGCTTGAATTTTTAAAGTTTTTTTACAGAATCTTTTTGAATTAACGTAGTTGGTGGCTTACATGATGCTCTGACCTTCAGTTGTCTGCTAGCAGAAAAATAACTTGGTTTAGCTGAAAAGGAGCGGGGAGTTGAGGCTTGGTTCCTGAGGTAATCTCCAGTTAGGTGGCGGCGGCTGCCCTCAAATTCGGGCTCCGTGACCGCCTTGAAGGGGAGCCCTCACCCCGCCCTCCACATTCCACAAGGTCATTCACTGAACCTCCGAGCTGACATGTCGAAAGAGGAACTTCTGGCTTGACCTTCAAGGTGATGATGGATGGCCTCTTCAGGGCCTGGGCAGCAGAGAAGCTGGGTCACAGGAGGTGTCTTAGTGCCAAATCCAAGCAGGTGAAGGCCAGGGTTAGCTTGTCCCGACTGGTGATACGGACTGGGAGGAGGTCACGGTGCCTTTTGTCCTGTGTCCAGTCACGGACTGACAGGGATAGAACTGGGAAGTTGCTTAAATCAACTTGGGCTGCTGTTTTTTATTTTTTATTTTTTAATTAGAAAACAAGCTGAATCCTTTCACTCCAATTGCTCAGACATTGAAAATGTCCCTCTAGGACCCAAATGGAAATTATGAAATGTTCAGATTCAGGGACAGGAGAGGCCTTTGGCCTGGTGGCCTGGTGTCCTGGTGCGGCTCCTGGGAGCTGAACCTGCTGATCCAGCTCTGAGGGTAGCGAGACTTTGAAAAAACTTTCCTTTATGGACCAAGATGACTGTTTTGTTGCCCACATGGAAATTCCGTGTGCCAAAGCAAAGAATGCGCTTCTGATTCCCAAAGATTCCCGATTGAGGTACCGTCAGGCCTTGACAGGTCTCCCACCAGCCCCAGGGGCTTCTGCTCAGGCCTCTGTTGTGTTTGTACCAGGGAACCTCTCACGCGTCCTGCATGTGCTTCTGGTCAAGCACCGACTCCCATCCAGCAGTTTACCTTTTTGAGTTTGTTAGCCTGGAAAAGTGCAATCAGATGAATGTGTATCCATCCATCCAAACGTTGGACTCTAACCAGAAGCGTGCATGTCTCTGTATCCCATACACTGAGAGTTGTGAGATTGTGTAATGGAATAAAGACCACAACCTGTTTGCATCTGCATTCTGCCTTTTCTTCACCCTTGGAGACTTCTCAAAGAAACTGGACCCTTGAGGGAGGTGCGGGACCAGATTAAGGACCAGTGTGCCTGGGGCATGGAAAGTTGGATTCCCCTCTCCCCACCCCTACTGCCTCCACCTGGCCCTCCTCCTCACCTGAGACATTACTGAGCTAACCCACTATTGGGTGTAGTTTAGGAGGAAGCCAAGTTTCCTTGGTAGTTCCTTAGGATCCCATAGAGAAGGGTTGGTTATGGTGCTTCTTCTGACCTGGCTGGGTACAGAAGACCAAAACCCACACTTTGACCTCTTGGTTGAACTTGCTGTTGGCTTTGGGGGTTTTGTGGTTGTTGGAGGGGGAAGGTGTAGGGAGGTTGGACAAAACTTTCAGGAGGTCCACCCAAAAGTCAGAGGGTCAGGAACTCCATTCTTGGGCCCTAAACTTTCAGGCCAAGTTCAGGATCCCAGGATCCTTAATGCTTACAGGGGGGTGAACAACACCCATGCAAACCACCCCAACCCTCCAAAGCTGGGGAGAAATGAGTGGATAGTCCTCTCAAAAATGGCCCCCTACCTCTCTGCCTAGTGTTCTGGTTACTCACCAATGCGGGATGACAAAGATGCTGCAGAGAAGTCTCCAGAGCATTTTCTGTGCCCGGTGAAAAGGGCAAAGTGCTGGCTATCCATCTTTTCTCCCTGGATGGCAGACAGTGTGTGGCTGCACTGGCCTGCACTTAGCCTGCCTGTAGTGAGATGCCCACAGAGAGCTGACGTTCTAGAAGGGCACAACAGCCCCAAGTGTAGGTCTGCCCATCCACGTATTGGTCCTTTTTAAGGTACCTGCGCTAGGAAGACTTGGGAACAGGAGGAGGAATGTGGTGAGGTGCAAAAGGAACTGGAGGGTCAGGGACCTCTGCTTTCAGTTTGTGTGAGCAAACCCTTTTCTCTGGCCTGTTTCCTCCTGTGTGAAACAGCAGGTGCTCTCCCAAAGCTCACATTTTTGGGCTGCTTCCAGCTCCCATGGGTGAGGATTGGTGACAGCCGATCGCTTCTCTGTGGCTCAAGAAGCTTCTATGGCTCTCTGTTACTTCTAACATAAAATACAAACTCTGACCTCACATCTGAAAACCTTTATGACTCAGTTCTGACGGTCCATCTCAGACATTACATTTGTGCCACTGGCCTATTGGCTGTGCCCAGTACAAGACATTTCCTACCTTGCCGTCATGCCTTCATGGTGGCTGGGGCGGGCCTCTCTCCAAGCCCAGTGATCACCTGGCTACCTGACTGGCCTTCAGGGGGTGGGGTGGGGTGGATAGTTGCTGTCTTTGTAGCAGATTAGAGCAACTCTAGGGAGGGGGCTGGGCAGAGGTGGGCACAGTGCCTATGACCTTTGCTGAAAGTTAGTCTAGTGGGGAGGTGAGGAGGTTACCCCATTTGGTAGACTTCAGAGAATGCTAATTTTATTGGTATGGGCCTTCCTATAACAGACCCATTTTGTAAATGGTCTTGGAGTGATCCTTTGCCTGGAAAACTGGCCTGAGGCTAACCTAGGGTGAGCATTGCCAAATGTGGCTGGGCTGGTCCTTGAGATGCCAGTATTCCAAGCCTGTCCAGCTTTCTGGCCACACCACTGACTCCAGTGTCTTCTCCCCCCTCTGAGGAGGTGGAGGCGGCCAGGTGAGCTAGCTAGGAGCCTAGGTGAAGAGTCACAAGCACAGCTGCAGAGGACGTCCCTGGGCATCCATCCCAGCCCACCTGCTGCCTGGTCTCTGATCAAAGACCTTAGGTGAAGGGTCCACACCCCCTGAGGCATCTCGTCCCACTTTGGGAGAGTTGCGTGTGGGCAGGTTTTTCCTGACGGCCAGCCTTGCTCTGCCTTCTGTGCTAGAGGCAGCCCCTCAGCTTCCTCTTCTCCAAGCTCGTCATCCCTTGGCACTCATTTCTTAGGAATAAAGAGTTAGGGTTGGACCTTTGAAGTCACCAAGTCCAACCCTTCCAATTTACAAATGAGGAAACCAAGGGCCAGGGAAGGTGTGACATCCAAGGTCACACAGGTAGCCAGTAGCTGAGCTGGAATTTACCCCTGCATCCCTGATTCCAAATACAGTATTTTCACTCTGAAAAGACCCCCAAAAGACTAGAAAACTGGGCCAAATCTTGTTAGATAACATTGATTAGTGGTAAATATAAAATTTTCCACTTGGGGTCAAAAAATCAACTTCCTAGGGGCGGCTAGGTGGCGCAGTGAATAGAGCACTGTCTCTGGAGTCAGGAGGACTTGAGTTTAAATCTGGCGTCAGACACTTAACACAAAAGCTAGCCATGTGACCTTGGGCAAGTCAACCCCAGCTGCCCTCCAAAAAAAAAAAATCAACTTCCTAAGTATAAGAAAGGGGAGTTCTGGTTAGCTATCAGTTTCCTTGAAAAAGATCCAGGGATCATAGTGGACTACAAATTAAATGAGTCCATAGTTTGATAGATAAGATAGGGGCAGCCAAGAAAGCTCATGCTATGTTAGGCTGCTTCAAGAGAGGCCTAGCCTGGGAGTGGGAAGAAGGGGGCTGCTCTAGTCTCACTGTGTTAATCTGTTCTGGTCAGGGCACATGTGGAATACTGTCTTCTAAGAAGACTGCTGAGCTGCAGATTGTCCAGAGGAGGAGGGCAGTGAGTGTGGTGATAGGCCTTGGGACCTCTGCAGTGTCAACCATTACTAAATTCGTTTGTAGAAAGACAAAATTAGTATGAATGTGAGTTTATTTCTTGCAGAATATGCATATAGACATACACATGGGGGCTCCTCGTAAGACAATGAACCCAAGGATGGACAAGGGGGACTTATTCTCAGAGCAATTCCCTTTCACCCCTCCTTCCCTCCCTGGCTCAGGATGCCTCTGTCAGCCAGAATTACACTCTCTACATGGCTCACCGTGATATGAGAAAGGAATTTCTTAGGTGAATAGGAGTATGAAAGCATCAATTGAAAATGCAATCCGGAATATTCATGTTCCTTTACCATTAACACGCCGAAAGAGAAGTCCTGTTATTCATGATGGCCTCTTGGATTAAGGTCTTCATCCTTAATGGCCACAAACAGGAAAAATGCTCTTAGCTGGATCTGGCCTTGTTGACATAGGAAGAAGCATTCTCTGATTCTCTGTCATACCAGAAAACGCTAAGCATTATGGTAGACTAAGCTCCAAGTGGGCCACAATGCCTCTCCTGATTGGCCATTCCAGGTTTCAGGCCTTTCCCAAATTTGAGGAGGGGTAGGGATCTACAATAGGAAGATCAGTGGGGATACAGCATTACCCAGGGGCTAGATGTCTGTACTTGTAGTCAGGAAGATGTGAGTTCAAATCCTCCCTTAGATACCAGCTGTGTGGCCTTGGGCTGGTTGCTTAACCACTCTAAGCTCAGTTTCCCCATCCATCAACAGAACAATGCCTATAGTTCTTAAATCACAAGGTTAAGGTCATCTGATGAAATCCCATAGGGAAATCAGGTTACTCAGCACCAGGACAAGTCCCGGCCCCTCCCTGGGCCTCAGTTCCCTCATCTGTAAAATGTGGAGGTTGGAAAGTCTCTTTCGGTTGTAGGCCTGTGTGATTCCCGTGATCATCCTTACTTTTGCTTGAAGGACCCGGGAACAGCCGGCCTTGGAAAAGAGAAAATGTAGTGGGGCCAATATTAGACTTGCTTGATTTGGCACCAGAGGGCAGTTAGGAACAGTTTGGGGAGCCCAGTGTCAGCTCCGTGTCAGGCAGAAAAGACCCTCTCCATTAGAGCTGCCCAGGAGAAGGGCTTGCCTCAGGAAGTGGTGAGCTCCCCATCCCCGGAGGTCTTCAAGCTAAGGCCGGATGACCACCTGTCAGGGCTGTTACACAGGAGATTCCCAAAGTTCTGAGATTAAGGTGGGGAGGGGCGGGCGGTCTCAGAGAACAGCTCGGAGAGCAATTTTAGAACCGGGGGCTGCTGGGATGGGACTAGGGTCAGTCGGATGCTGTCCGGCCGTCACGTGGACTGGAGGAGCCCGGATCCAACCCCGCCCACGACCGGCTCCGGAGCAGGGAGCCCCGGCCCTGGGGCTGGTTGGGACATTTCCAGACTGCCAACTTCCCGAGCCGAGGAGCACTTTCCTGGGCCAGAGCCGCCTGCACTTCCTTCTGAGCCTCGACTGCTCCCATAGGCTGCCCGTGCTCCGCGCTGTCACCGAGGTGAGTTTCCATTTAGCTGCTCAAGCTGCAATCTTTGGTCTGGGAGGAGTCAAGGTGACCTCAGCCACAGCTGGCGCTCGGGCTTCCTCGGCCTCGGGGACCTCCTGCTGACTTCCTGCCTGCCCGAGGGTTCTCGCCGGTCCTGGATCGTCAGTCCCAGGCCAGGAAGCACAGGTGGGATGGCCACGCCGTGTGTGTTTGAGTGCTCTGGGTACCCCCGGGGCGGCTTGGCACTGGAACAGATAGGGGAGACGGGCGGGACAGATCACCTGTGGTATCCCTACATCAAACAAGGCACTGACTGCCCCGCTCCCCCGCCTCCCCACCCGTTGGGGGAGGCGGCCTTGCCCGGGGAGCGCTTTCGGGCGGAATGTGTTCGAGTCAGCAGGTTCCCACTGGCACAAGTGCCTGTTAGCAGTGAGCCCGAGCGCGCCGGGGGGGGGGGGTAGCCTCAGCCCCCGCCTTTCAGGTACCCTAGCTCTTCTCTTCTCAGTGGTCCATCCAGGTTCAATCACGGCTTCAGGAGCGCTCTGCTCACTGCCCCATGGGACTAGCAGGGGAGGGTTGGAGAACGGCTAGCAGGCCGAGCTGCCAGGTCCGGCCGCAGCAGCCTCGGCCCCAGGGACCCCAAGCTCACCTTTGCCCACTCTGGCGTCCTCTTCTTGCTTCTCGTTATTGGCACTAGAGAGTCTTGCCATTTCTTTTTAGGAATCCCCCGGTGGCCAAGGAAGTGACATCCGGACACTGAGAGAGGACAGAGATGCAAGTAGGTACTTTTCCGGCTTTTGTAAGTGGCTACAGTAAGGATTTGTGCTTGGCATTCATAGACCAGCACTCGAGGGGAGAGGAACTTGGTAAACCCTAAGGCCAAGGCGCTCTCCAGGGTCCTTTGGCCCCATTTGGAGCGGGCGACAGTTCTTTCCCTTCATTTTGTTTACTAGGCAGGAGCTGGCTGGTGGCTTCCCCACAAGACACAGAATCTGCCTATTATTCAAAGGAAGTCTCGGGAATTCATTTGTGGGCTGGTTCGGGGGACAATGGGGGCATAGAATGGAACTGGATAAAAGACAGTGCTGGCGGGGAAATAGAACTTTCCTTTAGCGAGCGCCCAGAATGGGTGTGCAGAGCTGGAACAAGGGCCAGGCTTCATGGGCGCTGCAGAACCGCTGGCCAGGCGGTGGAGCCTCAGACAGAATGGCCCCGTCTGTTCTGGACAGGTCTGCTAACGCACTTGCTAACCAGAACTTCAGAGCCTTTCAGGTTTCAGTTTTACTTTAGTTTGAAACTTAAGCTTAAAAAAGACTTTCGTTTTCATGAATACAACACAGGGTCTGAGAGCTGGGCAGTGTGGGTGAAACTGAGAACAGTGTCATAGCTGGGGGGTAGAGGGGGGGCGCTTAGAGCTAGGGACCTCAGAGCAGGGATGTTAGAGCTGGGGGAGGAGCTTAAGGCACAAGATGTCAGGGCTATTCTGTTTGACCCCAGAGGAGAGCTCCACGGGCTGTCAGAGCTAGGATGTCAGAAGTGGGGGGGGGTCTTAGAGCATAGGATGTCAGAGTTGGGGGTCTCAGCATGGAATGTCAGAATTGGAGAGCCTCAGAGCTTGGTATGTCAGAGGTGGGAGATCCTAGAACAGGTTGAAAGAGGTGGGGGGGTCTTAGAGCACAGTGTCAGAGGTGGGGGTCTCAGAGCACAGGATGCCAGACTTGGGGGGGTCTTAGAGCATGGGATGTCAGAATTTCCATCATGTCCACAGGCCTCTGCTGCTATAAAGAAAGGAGGGCATTTTCTTGTCTCTTCTTCCCATTCTCCTGATGTATGAGGGGGAGGCCCTGTAGAGTCCTCAGGTAACTGCAGAAAAGATACTACATCTAAGGGCCTGATTGAGAAGACAAGTTGCAAACCGATCACTGCCACCAGAGGCAAAGCACAGCATGTGTTGTAGGACAGGGATAACTCTGGTGCTGGGGGGCGTTCTGCCAGTGTTTTCCGGAGATGAGGCTCCCGGACAGCCGTGGCAGCAGCCAGAGCAGGGAGGTGGGGTACTGCAGAGGACCTCACCAAAAACATGGAGCAGGTTTGGCCAATGTGGGGAAATCGGAGGGAACCAGGAGGGCTCCCTGCACAAACATGTCACTTTTATAGATTTGTTCCTTTGACTTTAGACTGTGTGCTCCTGATAAGGAGATTCCTTGGGAAAGGGATGAGAATTTAAGCCACCATCGATTGTGAAACCTTACTAAGAATTAGTTGAATTAGTCTGCCTTCCTGTTGTGGATTGTTTATACCTTGTGGGAGTTATAGATGGTAGAAAACATGTTTTTTAGTTGAGGTAAGTAGAGAAAGACGCCAGATGAGGGCTTGGGTCATCTTCTGCTTGTGGGAATTGTCAGGAATTAGGTAAGTGCTGCATCATGTCCCAAAAGGAACCTTGCCTTCTTCCCAGTTTTGCTTAGTATGAGCCAGGTCTGACCTTTAGTTTCTTTCCCCATGGTCACCAAGGAGGACCTTCCAGGCCTGTGCTTGCACTGCCATGGCAGTAGGGGAAGGGTGATACCCTGGATCCTCTGTTTGGACCAGAGACAGGATAGTAGGGGAAGGAGAGGACAGCACAACGGAAGACATATTCTGGGTAACAAGGCTCTAACTTTTCTGTGTGCCTGCTTTAGCATCACACCCCCCTGCCCCCATGCCAAGTCTGGGCACATGTCCTGGTGTAAGCATTGGAGGTGACAGATGACAGCTGCCCTGGTGTTTGGCTCCAAGAGGAGCCTGACATATGGCCTCCTTTTTACCAGCTTTACTCTCCCCAAATGGGTCGATTTTAACTCCAGCTTCTCTAAAGGGGGAACTCCCTCCCCCCAACTCTATGACTTCTATAACTGCCCATGTCTACACTGTTTTTCCACTTCTGGAATGATCAGAGACAGTTTTCCCAGAAAGCTGGACATGGTAAGAATAGAGAAGTGAGAGTTAAGGTGTTGCCGGTTTACATTCCAAAGTCAAGGAGGCAGTGACTTTCTGGAAGCTTAGAGCAGCAACATTTTTCATTTTAATTCACCTTAACTGAAATGCTCAAGAAATGCGGAATCAGTCAGACTACAGACATCTATGAATTGCTTATTATGTGCATTGTGCCCACGAGGAGAAGGTGAAGAGCAAAGCTAGGCAAAGTCAGGGCACCTGGGGGAGCTGCCAGTCACGTGGGAGATGCGAACAACTTCATATAAACAAGGTAGAGACAGATGCACTGGAGACAATGAGGGAGGGCGGGCACTCCCTGCATTGTTCATAATTCAATTTTCTGGATAACTGATTAGTCAGAAACCCTTTCGTGGTTTCGTCTCTAATTGCTGAAACCTATTAACGACAGCGTGGTGACATGACTCTCAGCCAGCCCTGCCCGGGTCACATCATTTGTCTAGGCCTGAAGTTGAGGGGCCTTTGAGGCTCCTCCAGATCGGGTCCCATGACCCTGTGACCTCAGGGCCCCAGGGCCTTTCCTCTGGCTGAAGCTGGAGCAGAGAGGCCCCACTGCTGTCAAGGCTGCCAGAAGAAGGCTACGAGGATGAATATGGACAAGAAGTGTTTGGTTTGGTGCCTTGAGAAGGACGATGATAAACTCCTGGAACGAGGGCCAGGAGAGGGATGTTCAGGCAGGAGATGACATTTAGGGGGCCAGGATCCCAAACAGAGGAAGATGAAGGACCAGAAGGGGCCTAGAAGCTACTGAGCCAGCCCCTTCCCGTGACAGACAAGGTGACGGAGCCTCCGTGGGACTTGGCCAAGGTCACACAGCCAGGAAAAATCTGAGGCAGGATTGGAAACTGGGACACTTGCCAGGGCTGTGGCACGGTTGGGGCCCCCAAAGGCCTCAGTCTTCACTAAACCTTCTCACATTCCCCCTTAATATGAAAGGATGCAAATGCTTTTACAAAAGAATTCTTTTTCAAGTCCAAACCTCCTTCATTTTGCAGATGAGGAAACTGGGGCCCAGGGAAGTGGTCTGTTCAGGGTCACACAAAGGTAGGAAGCAGCTGAGGCAGGATTTCAACCCAAATCTACTGGTTCTAAAATCTAGGGATCTCTCCATTTACCCATGGACTTTAAAATTCTTGAAGAGATGGAGCAGCTGAGTGGCACAGTGAAGAGAGCCCTGGAATCAGGAGGACCCCAGTTCAAATCCTGCCCCAGACACTTAACACTTACTAGCTGTGTGACCTTGGGCAAGTTAACTTAACCCTGGCTGCCCTGCCTTCCCCTTCCAAAAAAGACAAAAGAACAAATTCTCAGAGAGCTGTCATATTCCTCCTCCTCCTCTTCCTCCTTCCCTGTATTTTAATTTCAGCCTCTCTTTGTCAGCTGGTGGGTGCCCTGTCCTGTCTTCATTCTTTCGGACTCACAGTTTGGCGCTGTATATATCAGAATTTTAAAGCTATTTTTCTCTGTAGTGTTGTTGCCATTACAAGTTCTTCTACTTCTCTTCACTTCGCTCTATACAGAAGTCTTCCCAATTTCCTCTTAAATTGTCCACTTTAATTTTTTTAAACGATCATTTATCTTTTCTTTTTAAATTTAAAGTTTCAGATTCTCTTCTTTCCATCACTCTCCCACCCACTGAGACGGCAAACAATATACTATCCCCAGTACATGTGAAATCATACAAAACACATGTCCGTGTTAGCTATATTGGAAAAAAGAAGCCAAAAAAAGGGAGGAAATGACACTTTGATTTGTCCTCGGAGCTCATCAGTCCTCTCTCTGGAGGTGGACAGCCTTTTCTCACCAGGGGCCCTTTGGAAGCGTCTTGGATAATTACAGTGATCAGAGTAGCTAAGTCAGTTGATCCTCATCCCAACACACACCACAAAAAGAGCTGATATACATATATATATACACACATACACACACATATATATTTTTGCTTTTTGGAGGGGGGAAGGCAGGACAATTAGGGTTAAGTGACTTGCCCAAGGTCACATGGCTAGTTTTTGTGTTAAGTGTCTGAGGCCGGATTTGAACTCAGGTCCTCCTGACTCCAGGGCTGGTGCTCTATTCACTGCACCACCTAGCCACCCCTTGCTATATTTTTGTACATATAGTTCCCTTTCCTTTCATTTCTTTGGACTACAGACCTAGTAATGGTATTGCTAGTTTTATAGTCCTTTGGGGATAGTTCTAGATTATTTTTCAGGATGGTTGGGCCATTTCACTGCCCCACCATCAGTACCTATATGTACATATGTGCCTATTTTCTGTCATCTCCTCCAACATTTGTCATTTCTGATAGGTGAGGTGGTACCTCAGAGTTCTTTTAATTTGCCTTTTTCTAATCAATGATGATTTAGAGTATTTTTCATGATTATAGATAGCTTTGATTTCTTCTTCTGAAAGCTGCCTATTCTTATTCTCTGATCAGTTATCAATTGGAGAATGGCTCTTGTTTTTTTATTAATGCAACTCAGTTCTCCATGTTTGAGAAATAAAAATTTTATGTGAGAAACTTGCTGTAAAAATTTGTGATATTACTTCATTGTCTATAGCTCCTTTTATCAAAATGTAGTTTCCCTGAGTATCTCTTTTAATGAGGTCGGCCTTTGCCTTTGCTTTGTCTAAGATCATGATTACTACCTCTGCCTTTTTTTACATTAGCTGAAGCATAGTAGATTCTTCTCCAGCCCTTTATTTTTAACTCTGTGTGTCTTCTGTTTCCATTCCATGGGTTAGCTCATCCCATTGACATTCACAGTTGTGATGACTAACTATATATTTCCATCCATCATATTTTCTTGTTTATCCTCTCTTTTAATCACACACATACATTCTTCCCTCTTTGAACTTGTTCCCATGAGAGTGAGGTTCAAATATTACCCGCCATACTCCCCCCTCCCATGTTTTCTTCCACCAGAAAAGCTGTTTCTTGCACTCCTCTTTTATGTGAGAAAATTTACACCATTCTACCTCTTTCTTCCCCCTTCTTCCGGTACATCCTTCTTTCTCCTTGCTTCATTTTTTTTGGAGAGGGTGACAACACAACTCACACCTTTGTCCTCTGTCTATGTAGACTCCTAACTGCAGTAATAATGATAAGTTCTTGGGAGCAACATGTATTATCTTCCCAAATAAGAATGTAAACAGCTTAACTTTTTTGAGTCCATTATGATTTATCCTTCATGCTCATCTTTTTCTGCTTCTCTTGAGTCTTCTGTTTGAATACCAGATTTTCTATTTAATTCTGGTCTTCTCATTAGGAATGCTTGGTTCCCCTTGAAGGATTATACTCAATTTTGCTGGGTAAGTTATTCTTGGTTGTAATCCTAGCTCCTTTGCCTTCTAGAATATCGTATTTCAAACCCTCCACTCCTTTAATGTAAAAGTCATTAAATCTTGTGTGTCTCTGATAGTGGCTCCACAATATCTGAATTGTTTCTTTCTGGCTGCTTGCAATATTTTCTCTTTGACTGGGAGCTCTGAAATTTGGCTATAATGATCCTGGGAGTTTTCATTTTGGAATCTCTTTAAGGAGGTGATTGGTGGCTTCTTTCAATTTCTATTTTACCCTCTGGATCTAAGATAATCAGGACAAATTTCCTTTATAATTTTCCTGAAATATGATGTCTAGGCTCTTTTTTTTAAATCATGGATTTCAAGTAGTCCAGCAATTATTAAATTATCTCTCGATCTATTTTCCAGGTCAATTGTTTTTCCAGTGAGATAATACATATTTTCTTTTATTTTTTCATTCTTTTGACTTTATTGCTTCTTGATGTTTCACAGATGTTTCACATAGTTTCCATGTGCCCAATTCTAATTTTTAAGGAGGTCTTTTGTTCAGAGAATTTTTGTACCTCCTGTTCCATTTGGCCTACTTTATTTTTTAAGAAATTTTTGAAAGTTCTTTTTCTTAGTGAATTTTTGCCCTTTTTTAAACCAAGCTTTAACCAAAGCTACCAAGCTTTACCAGTTCTCTTTTCATAATTTTCTTGCATCACTCACATTCCCTGCCCCGCCCAATTTCTCCTCTATGACTCATCTCTTTTTTTAAACTCTTCCAGGAATTCTTGCTGGTCTTGTGTCCAATTAGCATTTTCTTTCAGGTTTTGTTTGTAACTGTTTTCACATTATTATCTACATCTGAGTTTATGCCTTGGTCTTTGCCACTGCCCTAGTAGGTTTTTTATGGTCAAATTCTTTTTTTGTTGTTCTTGTTTGCCCATTTTTTTCAGTCTATTTTTTTTTATGTAGAATTTTATGTTAGAGTCGGGCTCTGCTCACCTGGGAGCGAAGAGGCACATACCAAGCTTTTGGCTTTATTGTGCTACTATTTTCAGAGCTTGTTCTTGGGGGGTCTACAAGTTTTTGGTTCTTTCCCAAGGAGGTGTGATACTGGGAAAGGTGTAGTCACTGCTCTCCTGATCTGCTCTGGTCTTTACCTAGGAAGGACCACTGCTCCCCTGCTGTCAAAAGTGTCAGTGTTCCTCTTGGTCCTGTAACTGTTCAGGATCTCTGCTCCTTTGTGATCAATAACAAGCACTGTTATCTGCCTTGGGTTGTCAATTGATGCCAGCTTCACCCTGTATCGGCAAAGGGTCCCCTATAACCTCTTTCTGATCAGTTGTTTGATGTTCCTTGCCATTTCTGGACTGAGAGCTCCTGAAACTGCTGTTGCTGTCACAGCCACCTCCAAGGCCTGCTGCTGGTGCTCCTGTGTCACAGACCTCCCCTGCAGACCTCCTAAGTTGTCTTAGGCTAGAAAAATGGAACCCTCTGACCTTTTGTTGGCTCTGTTACTCCAAAATTTTGAGGCATTATTTTAAACTTGTTTGGAGGGGAATGCTGGGAGAGTTCAACTGTATCCTGGACTGTACTCTGCCATCTTTGTTCCCAATACATCATATTCCTTCAAAGCCTTTTTTTCTATGGTTCAACACCCCTAGTTCCTTCAATGAATCCTTTTATGACCTGTCCCAATCCCCTTGGAACATGTTCTCTCATCTTTTTCCATTTCCAAATGCAGCTTCTAACCTGGCCTTGGTTTGTGGTTTTGTAGCCAGAGCCCAAACCTGGAGACCTGATTGAGATTTTCCGAACATGCTACCATCATTGGGCTGTTTATGTGGGTGATGGTTATGTCGTCCATCTGGCACCTCCAAGTAAGAAGTACCCCTGCTTTGTGTATGTTGGGGAGGGGGCAGACCCTGAAAGGTTAGCTGATTAAATGACTGTTAAGGAGAACCTGTTTACAGATAACAGATTCATATTTGGTTGATGAAGCTGATGAAGTTACTTGGGTGGATCCCAAGTTTGATTTTGGTGAATGGTTAGATCATCTCACAACTGGCCCCTTTATGACACTGTCAGAGCCATGAAACTGGAGGGGCCACTGGGTACAAACTGGGGTGGAGCTGCTTAAAAAAGACCTCCCCAGGGGTGCCTGTCTTTTTTTCTTTCTGAAAGGTGAATATGCTGGGGCTGGTGCCTCCAGCATCATGTCAGCCCTGACTGATAAAGCCACGGTGAAGAAGGAACTGCTTCGAGTGGTGGTCGGGAGTGACAAGTACCAAGTGAATAACAAACATGACAGCAGGTACCAGCCGCTGCCTCCCAGCAAGATCGTCCAGCGGGCTTTGGAGGAGGTGGGGAAGGATGTCCTCTACAAACTGACCAGTGAGAACTGCGAGCACTTTGTGAATGAACTGAGATATGGGATCCCTCGAAGTGATCAGGTGTGCCTGCAAGCTTGTGGTGTGTGTGTGTGTGTGTGTGTGTGTGTGTGTGTGAGTGTGTGTGTGTGTGTGTGTTCTCACAGGGTCACAGCATTTGGGGGGCACAGGCTTGTCTACTCCCCTCCCCATCTTCCTGATTCAAGCTCAGTTTTCCCATCTGAGGACATCAACTCCTAATAATGGAAAACTGGGAATTCCTTTGACTGAAACAGGTGAAGTCAGTCACCAAACATTTATTAAGCACTTGCTGTATGCTAGGCAGTGTCAAAAGAAAGGTGCAAACAGGGTTTCTGGCCCCCAAGAAGCCCACAT
Source organism: Pseudocheirus occidentalis (assembly GCA_028646575.1). Classification (NCBI taxonomy): domain Eukaryota; kingdom Metazoa; phylum Chordata; class Mammalia; order Diprotodontia; family Pseudocheiridae; genus Pseudocheirus; species Pseudocheirus occidentalis. The sequence continues at coordinate 186,690,932 of CM053601.1, read as the reverse complement.
TTCAATTGGGGACCCAGTATGTAAAGAAATGGGTACATACAAGATGTACGCCTGTTTGAGTGGGGAGAAGGGGCTGGGAAAGGGCTGTGGCAGAAGGTGGGGTGGCAGCAATCCCTAGGGTCAAAGTCCCCCCATTTCTTTAGGAGAGATAATTCCAGTCTCTCTGTTAGCACGTTTCCAACATACGCCCTGGCTGCCCTGTAGTCTGTGACTCTTAACCTACTAGAACTGACATGTAAATTATGGCCAAAGGGTGGCAACTGATAATTTCCCTGAGTTGTTTGTTGGATTTATCCCCCTGAATGTCATACTGGGAGGTGGGAGCGCCCTTTGTGTCCCTGTGTTGTACAGGCCCTTTCATAAGACCCTCTATACTATTCATATGGTGTTAAAAAAAAATAGCTGCACAAAACCAGTCTAATTTTCTAATGTGACTTTCCTTGCCTGTTTTTGTAACACAGCTAACACAGAAATATTTTGTCTGATTTCATAAATATAATTGATATCCTATCACTTACCTTCTTGAGTGGTGGGGGAAAAGCTGCAGGGAGGGAGAGAACTTAAACCTCTAAATTAAAAAAAAAGCATGCTAACAAATCATGACAATTCAGAAAACATTAAAAAAGAGCTTCCAGACCCCGTGGGACGCCCTGTGGCTGCCGAGCTCCTCTTGTCTCCACTGCCTCGGAAGCCGTGCCCCACCTTCCTCTTCTTTTTCCTCAATTTCACATGCCCACCAACCCCTGCTTCTTGCCTTGAGGGGCTGGTTGAGGTGGGGAAGGCAGGTTGACAAATATAAATGTTATGGGAGGTAGCTACAGAATTCAAACTGCCCCCTCACAGCTTGTTTGGTTTGGTTTATTCCCATGCTGACCATTCCACTCCTCCCTCTCTGTACAACTGAAATGTCCCTGCATCATGCCCTGGCAATTGCTAATTCTTTACTTTTTCCAAGGGAACCAAGAGCCAAATCTAAGCTTGCCAGAGTGAAGCATTTGGCTGGAATGGTGGGGAGCAAGCTTCCCTCTTGACTCCGGCCTTTGTCTGTTCACAGGTCAGAGATTTCCTCATGGGAGCTGGGATAGCTGGCAGTTTGGCTGTTGCCGGCCTCATTGGCCTGATGGTTTCAAGAAACAGACGGCAAAACCAGTAAGACAGCCATTCAAGTTATGGGAGCTCAGCTGCAGCATGAGCTAATATTGTGCAGTGCGCCATTCAGTGCCTTATCGCTTTTAATAAAGATGGTTTTATTTCCAAAAGAAGGTCCACTGGGAAATGGCCCAGGATGAGTCTATTCCAAGCTCTCCCTCCTGCTTTAAACTGAAAACTGCATTATCTTCCATAAATCTTTCCTGGTTCAATGCTGGTCCAGTCTCTCCTTTGCTATACTTGGTGGAAAAGAGTCATATCTGGTCTCCGGACCGTGCCTCGCACTCCTTAATCAGGGCTTCAAAGTTGATCCTAATCCAGCATCTGAGAGAGGAGGGGACAGAGAAGTTGTGACTTGCCCAAGATCACAGAGTAAGAAAGGCTGAAAACTGGTCTCATCTGGGGTCCTCTAGTAGCAAAGCCCAGTACCCTTTTCACAATGCCCAGGTGCTGGGATACAGCTCAGGGGCAATACTACCTTTCTTGCCACAAAGACCAGCACTTTCTAAAACAAGCCAATCCTCACAAACACATCACATTCAGATGCTCATTATATAAAACAATCTGTGAAAAGTATAAATAAATAGTAATGTCCAACTTTATAGAATTATGGTGGTGGGGTGGGGGTTGGGGAAAGAAGGGAGGATAATGTCATCTGTTCTGTTTTCAGTTCCACAAATGAGAACTTGAGACAAGGTGGCAGGAGTCTGGAATTTCTCTCTATCCACATCCATTGGCCATGGCCAGGGTAACAGCTACCCACAGACTTCCTATGGCTAGCAACTAAGAATGGAGAGTGAAAATGCATCCTGAGGATTCCTGTGGGTGCGTGGGTTAGTCTCTCTCTCCATGGGAACAGACCCTCTTCAATTCTCCCGTGGCTGAGGGCTCAGGTGCAGGGTAATTTCAGGAGGACCACACTCAGCCAATCTTAGAGACTGGGCGGAGAGGGAAAAGATCTCTTTTTGACTTCCATGTGATTCAAGGAGCGTCAGAGAAGGATTACAGTATATTAAAGGACTAATCTGGTTGAAATTCACCATTAGAGATTGCCTGCTTTAAATTAAAATGCTCCAAATGCAGGAATTCTCCTCCATCCCCCCACCCCCCAAATTGTAGAGTGACAGGTAATACTTGTTTTGTAAGTTCTTACCATCTTTGTCTCAGATTCTGTCTGGCTAATCTCCCACCAGTGATCTGAGGAAATGGGGTACAGGGTAGGAAAGTCTGGGTGGTGCCTACCAGGCAGAGAAAAAGAGAGTCCTAGAGAACGGGCCTGGGATGGATGGGAGTGAAGAGCAGGTGGTAGAGGCATGTGGAAGAACAGGCCTGGGGGGAAGAAAGAGAGCAACCAACCAGCCCTCTGATGCTACATGAGGTGAGGCTCCCTTTGGTTTGAGAGAGAAGTCACTCCACTCACATATAGTCTCCTTACAAAGGGTAGTTTTTGGGGTATATGAACAAGGGCTAGGCCCAGTGTGGGAGCCAAGTTTTTTCACTTACTTGGGCAAGTTATTTCCCTTTGGGGCTCAGTTTCTTCATTTTCATTTGAGAGGCCAAGCACTTTCCTGACTTCTTCCTCAGCAGTACCTTAAGGCTGAAATGTGTGTGTAGATGCTTTGAAAAGCGAAAGATATCATATGAACATAAGGAATTTTTAATGTTTCTTAATAAAACTTTACCTGTTTTTCAAAATGTGTTAGTCATTTAGGTCAGGAGCAGAGGGGTAATACTTGTGGATTTCCTGCCCAGTCACTATGATCTTGTCCTAATGACCAGTCAGCTTGGGTGTCAGCGCCCAAGGCTTTTGGAAAGAGTGAAGGTGTGCAGGGGCTGAGAAGAGTTTGTTCTCGGGTGGTGTGTGTGAAAGCACTGGTTTTGGACAAGTCTTTTCAGCTGCCCAGATGATAATTTCGTGGATAAATTGTGATATGTGGAAGGTTGGAAATGGCTGAATATGCGTTATGGGGGCAAAAGGACTGCACCTGCAAGGAAGGGAGGGAGCCAGGGGGAAGGCTGAGGGCTTGGGCCTGGGTCCAAGGATGGGCTTCCAGAGTTTTAGAAACAACAAAAAGAACTTGGCTAGTTTCCAGCGTCATCATGTAGAATAGGCGAGCTTCCGTGTCTTCTCCAGGCATTCCCTCCGGGAAATCGTGGGAAGACCAGACGGAAGGGGCTAGGGCAGAATGTCCCGGAGTGTACCGGGATCGGAACAACTGAGAGTCAAGTTCAATGGGCTCCGCCGGGGCCGGGCACCAAGAGTCCGGGCCAAGGTTTGGGGCGGCCTCGCTGAGTCTGCGCCCCCTGTGCCCTCCGAGCTGCTTGGGCTACGCGGCTCACGGGGCACAGCCCGCTGGGGGGGGGGCCTCCCGCCCCACAGCCGGGTCCGGAGCCCTCGGGAGGCTCCTCGGGTCGCTTCCTCTGCCCCCCCGCGAGCTCTCCATCCAACTGCCATCCTGGGAGCGCAGCGGGGCGGCACGGGAGCTGCGCCCCCCTCCCCCCAGCAGCGCCCCCCAGCGCACTGAGCGGGGCCCGCTACTCGCGGGGTCCGGCACCTCCCCCGGCTCTGCGGCCTCATCCAGGGCTGTGAGCGCTGGTTCCGCGTGCCGTAGGGGCTGCTGCGGGGGCTAGTGGAGCACCCGGGCCTTCCTGGGGTTATCGGTAGGCTGCAGCCTTGCGCCGGCTCCTAGGATGCACTGGGTCCAAGGAGTCGAACTTAGAGAAGCCGGAGACAGGAAGAGGAGTTAACAGCCGGAGCCTGAATTCCAGCCCCACGAGCGCCACCTTCTGGGCTGGCAGAAGAGCGCTAGAGAGTCCTCTGCAACTGCGCAGGCGCCAGAACCCCCTCCCCGCCCAACACCTATTGCGCAGGTCTTTTAGTACTTTTCCACCCACAGCATTCCGGGCCCCCTGCGGTTCTAGGTTTGAAAACGATTGCTCTGGGAGGGAGCGGGGTGGTAGGTGGAGGGAAGAGAGCTGCCGCTCCGCCGCGCAGCCGCAATGAGGCCCTTGAAGCTCCCGGGGAGGAGCGCAGGTTCCTGGAGCTGGCTCTTTTGTTGGTGTTTTTGCTTTTTGGAGGGCAGTTGGGGTTAAGTGACTTGCCCTAGTAGGTGTTAAGTGTCTGAGTGCGCATTTGAACTCAGGTCCACCAGGGCCGGCGCTCTATTCGCTGCACCACCCGCTGGAGCTCGCTCTTAAAGGGCCACGCACACATTAGTCTGACCGCAGCTCGTGGCCAGGTGAAAATCGTAGTGATTTGGTCCAAAGCCCTCATTTTACAGATTGGGACGCTGAGGCGCCGAGAAGGGGGCGTGTCCATGGTACAAATGAGGAAACAGAGGCTCAAGATCCTCCCGCCACAGCGTTTGGCTTTGAGCCCGCCCCACGAGAGAATGCAGCGGCCTGGCCCCAGAAATGAGGGGGTCTTGGAGCTCATCCTGGGGCCCTGGTTTTATAAAAGCAGGGCCAGTGCGGGGAGGACAGACCTCGAAGCTGGCCCATCCAAGTCCTTATCACTTCTGTAAGACCTCCTGCCTTCGAACTTGCCCGTGTCCTACACCTGGCAGCCTCTCACCTCCTCCCCCTTCCTTTGGTTCCTTTAGACTGGAGCTCTGGGCCTGGAGTCTGGAAAACTCGACATCAAAACCAACCTCAGATACTTCCTAGCTTTGTGACCCTGGGCAAGTCCCTAACCTCTGCCTCCCTTAGTTTCCTCATCTGTAAAATGGGGATGGTCATAATAGCATCTGCCCCCAGGTTGTGGTGAAGATCCAATGACAGCGCCTGGCCCCTTAGTAAGGGCAGAATGAACCTCAGAACTTATCTTTCTCATCCCACTATCTGTAGGAAATTCCCTTGGGAACCATCTCTTATGAGATGACCCCGATGTACTGTGCACCAGGCCGGAAGCCTGTGTTTGCCTTTCCTACCCCTTGGCATGGGCTGGGCTTGCTAAATGTTTATCCAGATCCAGACTTGCTGACCCTGCAGAGCCCTGCCCATGCCTTTCCTTCTACTCCTGGAATTCCAGGAAACAGAAACCTAAGTGACCAGAGTAAGGAACTGAACCAGGGAGAGCTGGTTCAGATTTGGAAGAATTCATTCAGACCTTCTCTTTAGCCACGGGGAGCTTTACTGTTGGCCATGATACAGGACAAGGACTGGACTTATAGACAGAAAGCTACACAGCCCATAGGATGGTGATGTAAGTTTTAGGGTTTCTAAAGGGGGTTGGAGATTTAGGGACAAGAAGAGTCTAGCAAGATAAGGGAGACCGAGGAATTCCTATGACCCAGGATTGGAGGAGACAAGGAATTTTAGGATAAGGGAAAGTTTTGTGGTATTTCAAGATAAAGGTAAACTGTACAACGCCAGGGAATGAGCAACTCAACCTTTAGGGCACCTTTGTATACACGTCATAAGCAGAGGCATGCGATGACGGCAATTTTTGCTGGGTGAACGCTGCCTTCCCATTCCATTCCGGCCTCAGATTGCTCCTGAGCTCTTTTTATTCTTCCCATCACTCACCCCTGTCTTTTCAGCTGTATCTGGCCCATGTTCCAGAATTGTCCCTATATCTGTTGATTTCTTTTAATCTTTGTGGAAGAGCCAAAAGGTCGAGGCCCCAGCAAGATAAGACAGAAGCCGTCCTCTACGTCACTGGAAAAGCACCTAGAGACTAGCACTTCCTCACAACAGGACTGGGAGCTATTCTCAGAGCACACCAGTAAGTTAAAAACATGCAGAAATGCTTCTGGGAAAAGCAGGCATTTCATCAGGCAACAGGGAAGGCTGAGACTCAGTGCACTCCACGGAATCTCTCTACTGTAAAGGGAAATGCTTCCCCTACAGCAGGAGCTGCTGCCGCGGTTCAGATCTTAAGTCCTTCAAGGGTGGCCTGCCTGTGCAGGAGCTCAACCAAGAATACATGTGTTAGAAACATGCTCTGGGATCATTTGCCCACAACAACCTAGACATACAACTGATCCAAAAAACTGAAGAGACATTTGTAAGAGATGTCTGTGTGTGGTGACTGCTAAGCAGAGTAAGGAGGCTGGGGAAGGATGGAGATTTCATGAGTCTTAGGGAACAGCAGCATCCCCAGGTCCTATGTGTCCTTAGTCCTATGAGGAAGGTCAAAGATGGAAGGAACAGGAATGTGCCCACTTGCCCACTTCTCTCTCCCCTCTACCCACTAGAATCCACACATTCTTGAGCATCAATGATGGGTGAGTGTAGTAGGCCAAGACTTTCTGGGGCCTTGGCCACACTAGCTCCCCAGTTCTACAAGGTCATTAGGCAGATATGCAAGGAGAGTATAATCTTGTTGGGTGGATGCTCTCATTGGTTTTGTGAATAACTAAAGAAAGTACTGAAAGTTAATTTGCAAGTTTTGATTGGGACTTCCGGTTTGTGCCTCCGAAGAGAAGATGGTTCTAGGATAAAGATCTTAATGAGGGGCTGGAATAGGGGAAAGCCTAGACCCAAATCACATATTCGCCCCTGCAATAAGGAATATAAGCTCTATGATTTTCTTGTATCCTTGGCTCTGTATGAAATGGATCTGTAATAAACAGACTATGGATTACATCCCTGTCTCTCTCCCCCTTTTCTTATTCAGCTGGAAACTCTCTCTCTCCCTTTATTTTACTCAGCTGGTAGCTAGGCCCAGACTGTGCTGGCCGCAGCAGGTGAGGATCTAGGCCCAGCAAAGAGACTGCCAGAGAGCCAGGATTCTTTACTCAAGCACAAGGTGCCATGAGAGTGAGTACTTAGGGCAGCCACTGTTTGGGCCTGATCAGATGCCCTACTGTACTGAGACCAATGGTCTACACATATTTCCCCTCCACAGATGGGAGAAGGAACCACTAGGAGCCCTCTGTGTGCATCCAGTGTGTGCCTCTGCTGGAAGCATGTACCTCCCTACCCCCATTACAAAGAGGACTGGAGGGCCTCTGGGCTGCTCACCCATGGCTGCTTGTATTTCCTTAGACACAAAAATAGGTTAAGGCTTTGCCTAATGAAGTGTTTCTTAAGGAGATTACCTGCATTCAGTCACAAGAGAAGTCTGAATCAACTCATAGATGACAGACTCTATACCCTACAGGGTTATTGAAGCTATCTGGGGGCATCCCAATGCATGGGGTACATTTGATGTCAAAGGGAGGACAGCTGGACTCTCCCATAATGACTCCTTTGTGACACTGTCAGAAACACAGGGCTGGAAAGACCAGCTGCTCCCACTCTGCCAGATCACCCAGAAGGCCTTGAGGGCCTCAAAGTAGTTGGGCATGAAGTGTGTTCTATGCTGACCCAGGCCTACTTGGTGCCCTATGTGAGAAACAGGATTGCTGGACCAAAGCAGGTTAGTTCTAACGGGCACTTCATAAGTGGTGGCTGAATGAATGTAAGAAGGAGTGCATTTCAGCACATCATAATGCTGGGTTGTACGGTTGGTATAATAACACGCAGGATGCTTCCAAGGCTTAGAACTGAAAGGACGTTAGCATGGCTGCCTTTTTTCAGACCAACCAGGGGCATGGCTCTTTTATATTAACCTTGGATCTTTCCCACCTGAGGATGGCCTCTTGAAACAGGTCAAGTCACAATTCTGTGACTCTCAGAGAAGAGCTCCTATCAGTCCCTAAGTGGGGGAAACCACAGTCCACAGTCTCTATCCTGAGTCTGTTCCAGTAGCTGAACGGCTGCCATGGTTTCTGTTCAGCTTATGAGTCTGACACTTGCCAGAATTCACAAAGATGGTGATAAGTGACTTCTCCCAATGTTTACCCATGTCCTGGCCCTCCACAGTAGAATGCTGCCCTGGATCAGGGCATCCATTCTGTTCATCCCCCTTCCCCCCGCCCTGTACATTTCCCCTTCTTTTCAAGAGCTGCACAAGACTCTGTGAAGCTGGCCAGCTCACAGCTGGACGCCTCTGATCTTAGGTTCCTCTTGCGCATTCCCTCTCTCTTCACAGTTCCTTTGCCCCAGGCACCTGGATTTGCCCCTTATTTGCTGACTCTTTTTTTCCCTAGGGAGGTGGTTTTCTCCAGGACCAAGCACCCAAAGCAGTCTTGTCAGAGCTGAGTGCTCAGACAGAATGGAAGGTCACCACATTCTGTACTGCCCTGCTTTCCCCTCTGTACACTGGCCAGAGAGAGGTCTTCCTGGGATTCTGGGTCATTTGGCTCTTGCATTCACTGCTCTGCATCTTTTTCTTTCTGAGAAGCTGACATCAGAATGAATAAGATGAATTCTAGGAGGATTTCTAAGAAAAGTGATCTATATTTCACCATCACTAACACTAGCATTATCATAGAAACAGCAAACCCCACAGGATTATTCCAACAAATGCAGAAAATACCTTCAATAGAACAGAGCAGTCATTTATTTTTAAATCTCTACCCAAAAGCATAGGTATGGAGTCCTTTTCAAGTATGATCAAATGTGTGTGTAACTTAGAACTAGCATTATTAGTAATGGAGAAAGACTGTGTAAACTTTTGATGTCAGTAAGGGGCTTGAGCAAGGATCTTGCTGCTTCTTCCTATCATTTGACCTGGTACTGCAAAAGATAATAATCAGCATCATCCATCCATCTGTGGCAGCTATAGTAAACCATTCAAAAAGGGGAAGAGGACTGGTAGATATTCTCAGAGCATGTGACAAAGAGGTTTAAAACTTACAGAACTACTTTGTGGGGAAAAAAAAGCAGTCACCATTTTATTGTGTTGACAATAGGTGCATGCCATTTGTTGAAAGTAACCCAAAGTGAAGCCAGTGAAATATTTAGGAACCAACACTGGAATCAAAAGGCCCTCCATGGATAATATCCGCATCAGTTTGGTCAATGGTATGCTGAAAAAGCGGTGTTGAACAAGTATCTCAAATGTAGATTCACTCACAGAAATAAGAGAGATTTATAATGACAATTCTTATTCAGGTCTTGAATGGCAGAAGGCAGTCAGGAGCTGGTACTTAACCACTAACTATAGATTAGCCAAGGAAACCTAAGTATGGTGTAATATACATCACTGCAAGATGAACATCTTTAGCACCTACTCAGTGCCCAGCAAGACACTGTGTCTAGAGTTAGACATCAAAACCCTTTTGTCTTTCATAAATTAATATACAACAAATTTTCCTGGTACAAATATAGACCTAAAAATCAGCTTGAGAACTTGACAAATATACAGTTGCTACGACTCCAAAATGTGAAAACATTTCAGAATTAAGAGACTAAGCCAAAGAGATCAAAATTACGTAGGAAGAGGCTAAGATATAGATGTTTCTGCATCCCATCTTCTACCAAAAGTGTCTTGAGGTTTTCACTGAGCCTACAGATGATGAATTCTATCCCAATACTTTTATTCCATTATAAACACATTTATTCTGATCCACCTGTGCAATAGTTAACAGCTCATTAAATATAAAATAATAGCACAGTCACACACTGTTCTAGTTAAACTCCATAAAAATGAGAACAAGAGAATAAAAAGAATAATTATTATCCTAAGCAACACTGCCGATGCAGAGGGCAGGGGAAATTTAAGCATCTACAGAATATCCACAAAGATGCAAAGAGAAGGTCCATGTCGGAATATTACTATCCTTCATTCACAAAAACATTAGAAATCTCCACACCATAAATGGAGAAAACAAAAGATCAATGAAAATTAAACAAACAAACTCTACTGGAAAAAAGAAAATGAGCTCAGATAGAACATAAGAGAAAGGCATAAGAGAAGGGCTTTGAAGGGCGTCTGGCAGTGATGCTTCGGAGGCCCCTGTGGATCCCGCAATCAATGTGACAGAAGCTAAGGAGAGGAGGTGTGAGGAAGAGAAGGGAAAAAGCATTTATCAAGCCCCATTATGGACCAGTAAGCGATTTGCAAATACCCCATTTAATCCTCACAACAACCCCATGAGAGTAGGTGTTATTGTTTTCCTCATTACAATTGAGGAAACTGAGGCAGATGGTGGTTAATTGGCTTGCCCAGGGTCACACTACCAACTCCAGACCCAGTTCTCTGTGCAGTGTAGAACTCCCTAGCTGCCATAGGGAGGCAAGGTGGATGCCCTGAATAGCCCGCTCGCCTATACCCTCAATCCATTAATGTCCACACATTTTTTTTTTTTTGCACTAAGAGTTGTTCTAGGCAGAGAATGGCAAAGATCCTGGACCCTTTAATAAAGCACAAAGGTCCTTGGGAATGGGTGTGTAGGTCAATATCATTCGTTTGGGATGACAGGATACCCTGTTAGTATTGAAAGAAATGGTCTGCACCTATGTCCATACCAGAGATGGGAGAAAGAAGGGTGTACTGCAAGCTGTCTGCCTGGCTAGATCAGTCCTGGGGCCTTAAGCAATGCCCCCTCCTCCCCTGGCCTTTGTGATGCTTTGCCTGGGGCTTCTTGAGCTCCCCTAGGCACAGGATTCTAGCATTCATCTGCAAGAAGAGTTTGGATAAGCTTATGGATGACAGATTCATACTGAGTCATCAAAACTGCATCGGTGTCCCCCAATGGATCTGAGTTTTCACTCATTTGTGACACCATCCCCTAGGGACCACTAGGTGTGACCCAGGAAAGGACCACTTAAGAAAGAACTTACTGTTAAGTTTCTTCTCTTTTGGATTAAAAGGTCAATATGCTGGTTCTGACGAATATCTATCACGATGTCAGCTGTAAAGGACAAAGCTCTGGTGAAGATGGAATTGCTGTCCATGGTAATCGGCATAGACAAGATACAGACCAATAAAGAAAATGACGACAGGTACCAGCTACTGTCCAACAATAAGACTGTTCAGCAGGCCCTAAAAACCTTGAAGGAGGTGGGCAATGAAGTTCTGTACAAGCTGATGGAAGACTACTTTCTCAACTACCTGAGAAATGGGATCCCTGGCGGCATTCAGGTGGGTCAAGACTACGGGTCACTGCATAAATGGTGGCCAGAATAAAGGAATGGATTTGAGGGAAGCACCGAGCAGCCTTGTGCGGCTGCATAAAAGCTAAGGACCCTTGCGAGGGCTGGAACAAAGCTGAGCTGGTGCCCAGGAGATAAGGTCTGACCCACTTTCTCAGCATGACCCTGGGCCCAGGCCTCTTTATTTTACACTTGGTTTTCCTATCTGAAGGACAGAATGAGGCTTGTAAAGTTCCAAAGAATACTTTGAATGAAACTGGCCAGAAGCAATGCTTAGTGACCCTAAAGGTCAAGCTCCCACCAGTACTAGTAGGGCCATCCCGTGTGTGCCCATGACCATCTGGCTTGGTTCTAGTGCAACTTTTGAGTTTTGCCCTTGTGATAACTCTTCTACAATTCATAGGATAACTCATCCTATATTGTATGACAATACAGAACTTCCTTAAATGTTAATCCCTAATGTGTTTATTGCCACAGTTACAATGTTGGCTGGTTAGAGCACTCTCATGTCTCAAAGGCATAATATGGTTTTAGACCTTTGAAAGGTCATTGTTTTCAATCAGAGCACCCATTCTATTAATAATTCTATGGACTATGTAAGCATATATATGTATGTATATATATAATTGTGGAATTATATGTAATATACAGTATATTGGACAACCCTTTTCTAGATTTTCCTGGCCATATTTTTCATTGGTTGTCAGATTTCTATATACAATTTGAGATGTTACTATGGTGCCCCAAGCCCTGCTCCCTTAGTGAGCCAGTCACTTAAGTTGGTTGTTTTCTCTGTTAGACTCTGAGCTTCTTGAGGGTGGGGCCTGGTTTGTGCCCTTTTTATACCCCCAGTGCTTGGCACGGTGCCTGGTACATGGCAGGTACTTAATGAATGTTTTTGGTGGATTCGTCTGCCTCTGGAGGAGTGTTCTCTCCTCTTCTCTTTTCAAATCCTGTCCTGCACCCCAAACCACAGGAACCAAAGCCTTGCTTCCAAATCCCATCAGCCTCCGTGGGCCCAGTCCTGTCTTTCCCTTACAGAGGAAGTGTTACATGTATACATAAGCAATTTCATATTTCCTTTCCCTGGTCTCCATTCTGATTTGCTTGAGCTCTTATGACTGATTTCATCTCCTTCATCTCTCATTAGAATGTACGCTCTTTACTGTGAACTGACACAACCATTCTGGAGGGCAATCTGGAACTATGCCCAAAGGGCTATAAATAATTGCATGCCCTTTGACCCAGTAATACCACTTCTGGGGTTGTATCCCAAAAAGATCATAGAAGTGGGAAAAGGACCCGTACATACAAAAATGTTTATTGCAGCTCTCTTTGTGGTGGCAAAAAACTGGAAACTTAGGGGATTCCTATCAATTGGGGAATGGCTGAACAAGTTGTGTATATGAATGTAATGGAATACTATTGTGCTGTAAGAAATGGGAAGGAGATGGACTTCATATTTACCTGGAGAGGTTTATATGAATTGATGCTGAGTGAGAAGAGCAGAACCATGAGAAATTTGTACACAGTCACAGACACATCATATGTGTGACAACCAACCTTGATAAACTGGACTTTTCTCAGCAATGCACAGCTATAAGACAACTCTACAAGTCTCAGGATGGAGGGAGAAGTCTACATTCAGAGAAAGATCCAGAAAGACCAGAGTTTGAATGGAGACTGAAGCAACACATGCTATCGCTCTTTTCCATGTTTGGTTTTGTTTCTTTTTTCCCATTGTTCACTCCACTGGTTACAACCCTTCTATACAAGTAGACTGTTGTACAATGTGAAAGTATTCACGGATCCCATACACCATGGTGGGGCGGGGAGAGGGGAGAAAATTTGAAACTCAAGGGATTGTGGAACTGAATCTTGTAAACTAAAAGTAAATAAACAAATCAAAGAAAAAAAAAAGAATGCAGGCTCCTTGAGGGCAGGGATTGTTTTTGCTTTTCTTGATCTCTTCAGTGCTCAGCACAGGACCTGGTATGTAGTAGGTGCTTAGTAAACGCTTGTCGACCTGACTCCTCTCCATGACACGGTTGCCCCATGTCTCCAGATCTACCCAAATTGATAAGGGAGTCAAGAGGCAAGCACAGTCTTGCCAGAACTACGTTTTCAGCTGGGGGTGGGGGGCAGGGGCAGGTTTCTGTACTTCACCACTGCCTAGTGTCCTGGGCACCAGTTTATTTGGCTTTTAGCCTCAGTGTGGCTTGTGCATCTGGGTCACTAGGGTAGGGACACCTTCAACAGAAACGTGGAAATTCACAAGAAGGCTGGTTTGGGGTTGAAGAAGATAAGTTCTGTTTTGGACTTATTTATTTGAGGTACCCACAGGATATCTTGTAATTTTGAGGATTTTGATAAACTGATGAAGAATGAAACAAGCAGAACCCGGACTTAGCAAGTCCTAGCAAGTTATGCAATAGCAATAACACCGTAAAAACAGCGAACTCTGAAAGCTATAACAACTATGAGACAGTCTGTTTGGGATTCCAGAAGACTGGGAATAGAGCATGCTCTGCATTACAAAGCCATGACAGAATTCGGGTGCAGAAATATGCACAATATAAAATATATGCACATGATATATGTTTATATATATATTTGGTTTTTTTTAAAATAGAAAAGTCAAGGAGTCTTAAAGTGGTGTGAAATGTTGCACGTACTTTCAGTTGAGATTGCCACATTATTGTTTCACTTTGTTACATAAGAACACTCACACAATGAAAATATTCTATGAATAACTGTAAAAGAATTTTTGTTCTCCCACCCTTTTCCTTTGATTCTGATTGGGAAGTTAAAAAGAAAGCAGACGCCAGAGACCTGGTCACTCCACTCTTTGGGGGCAGGGGAGGCAGCTCTTACTAGGTTAGATGTACATCTATTTGCCCCCTTAATTATGGTTAGTCCAGAGAAAGTAACTTTAAGATTCAAGCTAAATTTTGGACTATTTTTGGAGAAACAGGGTCCCCAAGCTCTCTATGTAGGGTTTGACTCCCTTCCCACCAAATACTAGTTCCACAACATAGCAAATAGCAAAGAAACCCATTTATCCAAGTCGAAAGCAAAACAAACATCAGAGAAATAGATATAGGAAGGTATCTACCAGACAATACAGGCTGAAAAGCTTTCCCACTGGGAGTGAGAGAGCTCAGCTCAACCAAGAGGGAAGTCCCTCAGCCGAGGGGAAAATTCCCTGACGTCTCTTTTATAGCAAGCTGAGAATGAGGTATGCTAAAAGACCACCAGTTCCTCTCACATCTACTTCCAAGAGTCTTTCTCTCCTTTCAGCAATCTGACAAGAGGTTGGCATCAAAGATCTTCTCTCTCAAAACTGGAAGCCGGAAGAATCCAGCATCTCCTCCACCCTCTCTCTCTCTCTCTCCTCTCACCAATTCTGCCTGCCCCTCAAACAGGCTACTGAGTAATCAATCCTCCATAATAAGAAGAGAGTCCCATATAATTGGCCCTTCCAGCCAAGGGTTATATCACTTTGCAATAAGCAACTGATTATATGGGACTAATAGCTTAGGAAAGATATTAGTTCTGCATATGTAAAACTTGGAATCATCTAAGTAATTATGATAATTAAACCCATAGTAGGGTTTATTAATTCTCTCACCAACTGAGAGAATGAGTGAAGAGAGGAAAGAGAAAGTCCAAGACAAAGCCCTGGAGTATACCCACAGCTATGGGGGGGTTCAATATGGATGATGAATCAACAAGAGAGACTGAGAAGGATCAGATAGGTAGATGACCCAAGAGAAAGAAGCGTCACCAAATCCATGAGGTGGTGGTGTCTGGGAAGAGAGTATCAAATGCTTAATGAAGAAAACTGCATGGATCTGGTTTGTACACAGCTCATTGAAAAAACAAACGTTTGATGCTGTTTTCCTGGATAGTCTCTTGTCTCTGGGATTTGGTGACTCTTCTACTTCTCTCCCCATTAAAGAAAAAAAGAGAAAAACAAAACCCATTAATAAATAAGCATTATGAAGGAAAAACAAATTCCTATACTGGCCATGTCCAAAATATATCTCATACACACAGGGTACATATGTGTGTACACACATATATCTACACATATATACATGTATCTATATCTACACACACATCCATTCATATATTTTTACAAGTTGAGTGCGCCCCTGCTTCGGCACTGCTCCTCTGGAATCACAGCTGATCACTGTCAACGTAAAATATAAAAGAGTAAGCATAGAGGGATTTGTCTTTGGGCTACTTCTATTTGAACTAAATAAAAAAGATGAGAACAATATAATAATGATTCCATTAATTAACACTACTAGGAATGCTACTGTAGCAATAAGGAAAGAGAAAGTAAAGACATAAGTGTGGGCCAAGAGGAAAACCATCTCTGTTTGCAAGTAATATGATGGTTTACTTAAAAAACCCCACAGAATCAGAATGAAAATGAAGTGATCAATAGCTTCAGTAAAGTAGCAGGACACAAAAAGTAAATTCATAAAAATAATCACCGCTTCATATGTAGTACTAACAAAAACAAACAGGAAAGTGTAGAAAGAAAATCTATTGAATCTTCCTGTTTAATTCATAAAACGCGAGGTGATAAACAAGAGTGTGCTGGTAAGCGCTAACAAGCAGCCCTCTGGAAACACAGGACACACTCGCTTGTAAGTTTGATCTGCAATGTTGACAATTTTCTCCATCACTTTCTTACATACAGACATTCAGCCAAACAGTAAATCAAGCTCAAATGTTGCAGCCTTTGCTGATTTCTGAAGAGTCGATGTTCACATTGAAAATGTAACCACTGGCTCTTTGGGGGCTGGTAGGAGTCCACTCTGGCACATTTCTCTGATAGTAACCTACCAAGACACTATAAGCACTTAAATACAACTGTAAAACATTCTTTACACAAAGAAATTCTTAAATGATTGTAGAGTTTTTCATTGTTTATGATCAGGCCATATGATATATTTTCTACAAAATAAATAAAAAATCTTTTTTTTAACATCATTTATGTTTCCCAGTTTACTCCGGCCCCACTCTGAGTTCCAGAGAGTATGTCTGCCGAGAAAACCCCCAAACGGTGTCATAAAGAGTCAGATAAATGTGACCAAAACAAAGGAACAACAACAATAATTGAGTGGCTGATTGATAGTCAAAACAGTACCAGAACTCATTAGGAGTTACAAGGATCTCAAGAGATTTTTAGAGTGCCTGTCATTGTCAGACCTCAAACAGCTTGATTGTTGGAGTTGGAAGTAACCTTGGAAAACAACACACTCATTTTCCAACTAGGGAGACTGAAGGCCAGGGAGGTTAAACCAAACCGGCCCTGGCCCACACAGATAATCAGAGAAGTATCTCAACACTGTTTCTAGGACTCCAAGGTGAATGTTTTTTCCGTTGTAACAGTATCACAAAAGTCATCAAAATTATTGGGTATGTTGGATAAAAAATTAGAAGAGTAGATGACTGGCCCAGAAGGTTACAGAAGCTACACAAGGGAGGCCCAGAAGCAAGGAAATGCATGAACTCAGTGTTTGATAAAATCCAAAGGAGGGGGAGGCAGGAGGGATCTTTAGTGCACAAGGAAGGAAGAATCTGCCAATCATTTTGGCAGAAATAAGTTTGTTGTTTGTCCTTTCTTTTTTAAAAAAAATTTATTTTTAGTTTTCAACATTTACTTCCATGAGATTTTAAGCTCCAAATTTTCTCCCCTCTCTCCTCCCCCGAACCCAAGATGCTGTGTAATCTCATAGAGGCTCTCATATACATTATATTGAACCTATTTTCATGTTAGTCATATTGTAAAGAAGAATTAGAACCAATGTGAGGAACCTCAGGAAAGAAGAAACAAAGAAGAAAGAGCAAACAGTCTGCTTCCATCTGCATTTAGACGCCAAAGTACTTTCTCTGGATGTGGGCAGCATTTTCCATCGTGAGTCTTTTGGAGTCGTCTTGGATCCTTGCATTGCTGAGAAGAGCTGAGTCTATCAAAGCTGGTCATCACACAATGTTGCTGTTACTGTGTACAGGGTTCTCCTGGTTCTGCTTACTTTACTCAGTATCAGTGCATTCAAATCTCTCAAGGTTTTCCCGAAATTTATCTGCTCATCATTTCTCTTACCACAATAGTATTCTCTTACATTCATATACCACAACTTGTTCATCCATTCCCCAAATGATGGATGTCCCCTCAATTTCCAAGTCTTGGTCACCACAAAGAGAGCTGCTATAAATATTTTTGTACATGTGGGTCCTTTTCCCACTTTTATGATCTCTTTGGGATACATACCTTAGAAGTGGTATTGTTGGGTCAGAGTATGCACATTTTATAGCCCTTTGGGTATAGCTCCAAATCGCTCTCCAGAATGGTTGGATCAGTTCACAACTCTACCAACAACGCATTGGTGTTCCAATTTTCACACATTTTCTCCAGCATTTGTCATTTTCCTGTTTTGTCATGTTAGCCAATCTGATAGGTGTGATGTGGTACCTCAGAGTTGTTTTGATTTGCATTTCTCTAAATCAATAGTGATTTAGAGCATTTCTTTCATACGACTACAGATAGCTTTAATTTCTTCATCTGAAAACTGCTTGTTTGTATCTTTTGACTGTTTATCAATTGGAAAATGACTTGTATTCTTATAAATTTGACTCAGTTCTCTATATATTTTAGACAGGAGATCTTTATCAGTTTCTACCGGTTGTAAAAATTCTTTCCTAGTTTTCTGCTTCCCTCCTAATCTTGGCTGCATTGGCTTTGTCTGTGCAAAAACTTTTAATTTATGTAATTAAAATGATCCATTTTGCATTTCATAATGTTCTCTATTTCTTGTTTGGTCATAAATTCTTCATTCTTCACAAATCTGACATGTAACTTATTCCTTGCTCTTCCAGTTTACTTATAGTACCAGCCTTTATATCTAAACCGTGTACCCATTTTGACTTTTTTTGTTATATGGTGTAAAATATTGGTCTATGCCCAGTTTCTGCCATACAATTTTCCAATTTTCCCAGCAGTTTTTGTCAAATAGTGAGTTCCTATTCCAGAAGCTGGAGTTTTGGGGTTTATCAAACAGTAGATCACTATAGTCATTGACTACTGTGTCTTGTGTACCTAACCTATTTCACTGATGCACCACTCTATTTCTATAGCTAGTACCAAGTGGTTTTGATGATTGCTGCTTTATAGTACAATTTAAGATCTGGTATGGCCAGGCTACCTTCCATTGCATTTCTATTTCTTTTTTAATTTTTGGAGGGCAATTTAGGTTAAGTGACTTGCCCAAAGTCACACGGCTAGTAAGTGTGTCAGGTGTCTGAGGCTGGATTTGAACTCAGGTCGTCCTGACTCCAGGCCGATGCTCTACTCGCTGCACCATCTCACCGGCCCCGTTGCATGTCTTTTCATTCGTTCCCTTGATATTCTGGACCTTTTGTTCTTCCGGATAAATATTGTTATTGTTTTTTTCTAGCTCTATACAATGATTTTTGGTAGTTTCATTGGTACGGCACTGAATAAGTAAATTAATTTAGGTAGAATTGTCATTTTTATTACATTAGCTCAGTCTACCCATAAACGGATATTTTTCCTATTATTTAGATCTGACTATTTGTGTGAAAAGTACTTTGTAATTGTGTTCAAATAATTCCAGGGTTTCTTTTGGCAGGTAGACTCCAAAATATTTTATAATGGCTACAGTAACTTTATTATTTTTTTTACTTATTTTAAAAATAAATTTATTTATTTTCTTATTTACATCAGTCATTTCCATAAGATCCTGAGTTACAAATTTTCTCCCCATCTTTCCCCTACCCAACACCTCAAAACAGCCATCCCACTGTATAAACCCTCTCCCAATCTGCCCTCTCCTATGTCCTCCCCCTCACCCCTCTGACTTTCCGGTAGGGCAGGATGGATCTCCCTACCACAGTGTCTGAATATCTTAATTCCAAGTTGCATGTAGTTAATCATCATCATCATCATCATCATCATCATCATCATCATAATATAGATATATACATATATATTTAACATTTGATTACAGAACTTTAAATTTTAGATTCTTTCCCTTCCTCCCTCATCACCCACCCCCACTGGAAGGACAAGCAATTCAATACAGGCTGTACATGTGTAATTATGCAGAACATCTCCACAGTGGGCATATTGTGAGAGACTGAGTATATGTCCCTCCTTT
>CM053601.1:186649216-186671158 GCA_028646575.1 Pseudocheirus occidentalis | reverse complement strand
TTCTCTGCCCTGTCCCTGTCCCTTTACAGAAGTGTATACTTACAGCAACCCTCCCCCCCAACCTGCCCTCCCCTCCATCATCCCACCTCTCATCCCCATCTCCCCTACTCTCCTGTGTGGCAAGATACCCAGTTTAAAGTGTATGTGACTTCCTCCCTAAGCCAAATTAAATGAGAGTAAGGTTAACCCATTCCCTTTTGCTTCCTGTTCTTTCCCTACACCGTAATAGTTATCTCTTGCCTCTTCTATACAAGTTAATTAACCCCCTTCTGTCTCTCCCCATCTCCTCTCAGTATATTCTTCTCTCACCTCTCAATTTCATGTTTTAAATATCATCCCTTCCTATTCAATTGATCCTGTGTCCTCTGTCTATGTATACCTCACCACACATGTATTCATATGCATATATATCCTCCTATAAAAACATTTATGTATGTATATATGTATACACACATATATACACACACGTACACACATTTATATTCCCTTCAACTATCCTCATACTGAGAAAAATTTCATAGGTTACAATTATTGTTTTTCCATATAGGCATGTAAATAGTTCAACTTTGATAAGTTCCTCATGATTTCTTTTCCTTGTTTGCCTTCTCATGCTTCTTGTATTTAAATGTCAAATTTTCTATTCAGCTCTGGTTTTTTCCATCAAGAATGCTTGAAAGTCTTTTAAAATATTATCCCATCCTATTCAATTGATCCTGTGCCCTCTGTCTATGTACACATATACACACATACTCACGTATGTATTCCTACACATATATACCTTCCTATATAGACATATATGTATGTATACATATATACATTTATATGCCCTGCAACTATCCTCATACTGAGAAAAGTGTCATAAGTTACAATGATCATTTTTCCATGTTGGCATGTAAATAATTTGATAAGTTCCTTATGACTTCTTTTCCCTGTTTGCCTTCTCATGCTTCTTGTATTTGAATGTCAAATTTTCTACCAGCTCTGGTTTTTTCATCAAGAATGCCTGAAAGTCCTCTACCTCACTGAATACCTATATTTTCCCCTGAAATATTATACTCAGTTTTGCTGGGTAGATGATTCTTGGTTTTAATCCTAGCTCCTTTGATCTCTGGAATATCAAATTCCAAGCCCTTTAATCCCTTAATGTAGAAGCTACTAGATCCTATGTTATCCTGATTGTGTTTCCACAATATTCAAATTATTTCTTCTTCGCAGCTTGTAGTATTTTCTCCTTTATCTGGGAACTCCAGAACCTGGCTATAACATTCTTAGGAGTTTTCTTTTTGGGACCTTTTTCAAGAGGTGAGTGGTGAATTATTTCAATTTCCATTTTGCCCTCTGGTTCTAAAATATCAGGGCAATTTTCCTTGAGAATTTCTTGAAGGATGATTTCTAGGTTCTTTTTTTTTTATCATGGCTTTCAGGTAGTCCAAGAATTTTTAAATTGTTGATTTTTTCAATGAGGTATTTCACATTGCCTTCTATTTTTTCATTTGTTTGGATCTGCTTAATAGTATCTTGATTTCTCACAAAGTCATTAGCTTCCATTTCCTCCAATCTAATTCTGAAGCAATTATTCTTTTCAATGAGCTTTTGAGATTCTTTTTCCATCGGGCAAATTTGGCTTTTTAAGGCATTCTTCTCCGCATTGGCTTTCTGGGTCTCTTTTGCCATTTGAGTTAGTGTATTTTTTAAGAGGTTACTTTCTTCAGTCAGGCTGTTGACTCTCTTCATGATTTTCTTGCATCATTCTCATTTCTTTTCCCAATTTTCTTCCACTTCGCTTACTTGATTTTCAAAATTCTTCTTGAACTCCTCCATGGCCTGTAACCAGTTCATAGTTTTCTTGGAAGCTTTTTGGTGCAAGAGTTCTGGCTGTGTTGTCTTCCTCCTGTTCCATACTTTGATCCTTTTTGTCCCCAGAAAAGGAATCTAAAGCTGGATAGCTGTACTTGCTTTGCTTCCTTTGCTTGCTCATGTTGCCAATCAATTACTTGACTTTTGAGCTCTTTGCCATAGTAGAACTCTGCTTCCAGAGGGGGGAGCTTTGTCCCAAATCACCGGGGTTTTTGCAGCTCCTGGAAGTATTAGG
Organism: Pseudocheirus occidentalis; assembly: GCA_028646575.1. Classification (NCBI taxonomy): domain Eukaryota; kingdom Metazoa; phylum Chordata; class Mammalia; order Diprotodontia; family Pseudocheiridae; genus Pseudocheirus; species Pseudocheirus occidentalis. The sequence continues at coordinate 186,669,066 of CM053601.1, read as the reverse complement.
AGGGCGCTGCCTCCTTCATTCTTGAAGAATACCAATGAGAAGAGTAACATCTTGACCTGCATGTGAATTAGACTTAAGTGAAGCAGATCTGTGCAAAGTCAACAAATTGTACTCCATATGCCCAAATTGTTACTCCAGTGAAATATAAAAGATCATACAAAAAAAATAGAGCATAGATGGAAGTCTCTTGGATCTTTGGATAGGTAGAAAATTTAAACCTAAAAGGACAGTGATCATAAAATAATAGATCGCTTTATCATTTAATATTTTTTTAAAGGCATGAAGAAAATCAACAGAAGTAGGATAAGAAATCGGGCCAATCCATTGGACCTCTGTGAGCCAAATTTTCTTATTACTTTTGAATCTTGGAGGCTTCATTGGATCTTTCTGCACTAGGACATCTTTGCACCATTGTCTTGACAGTGATACTATGCTGAGGAAAGTAAAAAGGGCTGCTGAAATTTAGTTGTTATTAATACAATTATTATCCCCACTGGCCTCTGCAAAATGACAATAAATTGAAAACAAAGAAACATAAAATTTTATTAGAATGAGTGAGAAGAATGATATTGCTTTTGAGAAAGAAATCAAGGGAACATAAGTCACTAATCCAGATCAGGAGTGAGTGAGGACACTATTCTCATAAAGATGAGGACTGAATAATTGGTAAGTGGCTATACTTCCCAGTATGTCAGTCATTTAAAAAATGCCTGATGGAAGTCTGAGCTGAGGCTCTGTTGTGGCAACCACACTGGCATACCCAGGATAGTTGCTAGTATGGGTTCTTAGATCTGCTTCACTAGGAAAGATAACTGTTTATGGGGGTCAATAATCTTTTTAAAAATTACATTCATTACTTCAGGGGAAAAGTCGGCACCTCGAACTTCAGAGAAAATATAAACAGAGAAATAAAGAGCAACAAACAGGAGTTCTGTCTGAGAAATTAATACAGATGGACAGATCCAACTGTCTGACCAAGGCAATATGTACATACTTACCAGAGAGAGAAGCACCAACATCTGAGTCTTTCAAAGCTGGGGGTGGGGGTGGGGGTGGGATAGGGAAAGGCAGAAACTCCTTAATGGCTACCCAGAGTCTCATCTGGTCAAATCAAAAGAACGCTCTTGTAATGGATGAGTCCCAAAGCAAAAGCTAACATCACAGTATAGATACCCTTTTTAGAGTCAGAGGGCATCACAACCCCCATGACTCAGTGCCTAATTAGAAATTAACAAAAGGTGTGAAAGCCTTCCTACAAGCAAGCCTCCCCTAAGCAAGTTTCCCTTAATGGGCTCCACATAAGGCCTATTAATGGGTGGGGAAGATCTTATGTCCCATTAACATTACAGGCTCATAGAATTAAAAATATCTCAGAACAAAAGGGACCTCAGAGGCAATCAAGATCATTTTATAACTGAGCAGGAACCACCTCTACAAATGTTATTAACAGTGAATGGTTCTCCAGTATTGACTTGAAGACTTCCAGTGGCAGGAACTTCACTACTCCAATAAGATAGCCCTTTCTACTTTGGATAAAATCTCATTGTTAGGAAGTTTCCTTTCTATCAAGACTCAATCTACCTTTGAATTTTCTATCCATTGCTTCCAGGTCTGGCCTCAAGGACTGAGCAGAACAAAATTAATCCTCCTTCTCATGTAAGCCCTTCCAAAGCCAAAAATAAGTCCTCATGTTCCTCCTGAGTTCTTCTCCCTAGGTGTAATGTTAATGGGATTTAAAATCTCCCCCCCCCCACATTAATAGGCCTCATGTGGAGCCCATTAAGGGAAACTTGCTTAGTGGAGGCTTGCTTATAAAGGCTTTTACACCTTTTGCTAATTTCTAATTAGGCACTGAGTCACAAGGGTTGTGATGCCTTCTGGCTCTGAGAAGTGCATGTGTACTCTGACTTGGTATTTTGCTTTGGGGGCTCACTTATGAGAAGGATCTTGTAATTCCCTGGTCAAGATTTTGAGTGCCCCAGATTCTGAGTGATTGTATGTTCAGAACCCCCCACCTGCTCAGATGTAAAGGCTCTCCTGATCCAGGGATATATGTAAAGTGTATAGTTGATCCAGGCAGTCAGAGTCCTGTCTGTTGGTATTTATTTCTCTGCAGTTCACGGTGCTGACTTTTCCACTGAACTAGTGAATGTAATTTAAAAAAAGATTGTTGACCCTTTAAACAGCTATCTTTCCTAGTAAAGTAGATCTAAGAACCTGTGCTAGCAGCCATCCTGGGTATGCCCATGTAGTTACTGGTACGCTAAGCTAAACATCTCTAGTTTTTTCAATCAACTCTTTATGGTCTCATCTCTGGTTCCTCCATCACTTTGGCCACCTTTTTTTGCATGTGGAGTAGCTTGTCAAATGTACCCCTCTTCTTCCTCTAAACTGCTTCTAACATAGGCCTGTTTTTGGTTTTACAGCAAGAGCCCAAGCCTGGAGACCTACTTGAGATTTTCCGAACCAATTATTCTTACTGGGCTGTTTATGTGGGTTATGGTTGTGTTGTCCACCTGGCACCTCCACGTAAGAAGTTTCTCTCCTTCACTTCTTAAACATGGCTTGGCTGTGTGCAGGCAAGGGGCTGGGTGTCAAAGTGGGGTGGTTTATGATACCTATTAGCAATGACCAACATTGGGAAGGGTTCTTGGTGACAGATCCTTAAATGAGTCAGGATGACTGCAGACGTGACAGGGTCCTGAATTTAGAAGGCACTGAACTCACTTTCAACAGTATGGAAAAAATATAACTTAGCATTTGTCCTTCCTCCCACCAAATCAACACCTACTGTCTATTGGTCTCTGCTTCAGAGAGAGACAAGGAATATGAACCCCAGTATGGAGGCTGGGACTGGGGCAAAGGTAATAAGACAAAGGTAATAAGAACATTTCTAGTCCCTGGTGCTGTTAGTTTTGGTGGGCCAGGAATGGCACCATTATTGAAGGAAGATAATATTCCCTTATAACCCACCCAACCATCAGAATTTTTGAGCACTTCTCTACCTCTTTGCACTGATAGGGGATGAGGCCCAGAGGAAGGAGGAGAAAGGAAATGGGAAAGGATCTTCTATTGAAGCAGAAAGGTTATGGAGTTGGTGCTTAAACATCATCTGTGACCTTGCCTGATCAGATGTCTACAACAGATGGGAGAAGGAATTGGAACCATTGTGTGTCAGTCTATGGGGGTGTAGTGGGAGCTATCTTCTGGCTTGATCAGTTCCTCCTTTAAAAAGTTGGCCTGATGGTCTTTGTGGCATTTATTATGTCAGTATTTGCACTCCCCTAGAGAAAAATAGTTAAGGCTCTCTTAAGGTCTCCCGAGTTTGTCCGCAGCAAGAGTTTCATAGTTGACTTGGTTATTGAAGCTGTCTGGGAATATTTCTTCATATTTGAATTTGATGTTAGTCAGGACAGCCAAACTGTCCCTCACTGTTGTCTTTCTGACTCTGTCAGGAACATGGGACTGACTAAACGGACTGCTGGGCTTCACCCATAAACAGACTGCTTATGGATTCACTGTACTTATCCTTTTTTTCTCCTTCAATCTCAAAGACCAACATGCTAGTGTTGGTGTAGGCACCAAGAAGTCAGCCTGGAAGGAGATAGCCCTGGTGAAGATGGAACGGCTCTCTGTTGTGGCTGGGAATGACAAATACCAGGTCAATAACAAACACGATGACAAATACCAGCCACTACCACCCAATAAGATTGTCCAAAGGGCTTTCAAAGAGGTGGGCAATCAAGTGTTCTACAAACTGATCCAGGAGTACTTCCTGACCTACCTGAGATATGGGATACCTGGCAGCAATCAGGTGAGTGGTCATAAAAAAAGGCTCTTAACCAATGGTGCTTAAATGAATGGATGATGATGGCTAGCATGTATCTGGTGCTTCAAGGTTTGCCAGGTACTTCATTATATCACTTGATTCTTATGATACTCCTATAAATAGGTACTATTATTGTTCCTGTTTAACACATGAAGAAGGCTGAGTGACTTGCTGCAGGGAGATCCCCACATACAGGACATACAGAGCTTTTTTCCTGGGTGTCCCCACACCCAGGAAGTGGACTCAACTCAGGTGGTCTTCCTGACTCCAGGTCTGGTGCTCTCTCTGCTTCACCACCTGGCTGCCCGAATGAATGGATTTCGGGAAGTGACAAAGGAGGACTATGGCATGACCTATGGGATATTTCTAAGTGGTTTGAACTGAATAGAGCAGGCGCATAATAGATGAGGTTCGGCCCATTTTCTCAGCCTCCTTTTTTTCTATTTGGAAACCTCTTCTTGCTTTCTTGGGTTGAACAAATGAAGCTTGTATAGCTCCAATAAGTTTTCTGAATGAAACTAATTTAGTATAATTTTGAGTGACTTCCTAGGACCAAGCTTTCACCAAGCTCCTTAGGCAAGACCATTCTATTGCCAATACTGTGTGCCTGGTTAGAGAAGCCCATGAACATTTGGCCTGACTGGTTCAGTCTATGAATTTTACAAGTGAGGTGCAAAATAGGACCTCCCCAAATGTTAATTTCTAACTCATTTATTACCATGGATTTGGTTAAAGCACCTTCATGTGTCCTAAGGTATAATATGATTTTGAGACCTTGAAATGTCATTGCTTTCACTGGCATATCCTTTCTACTCACAAAATTAGATAGATATGTATATATTTCAAAATTCTCCTTCCTTTCAAGAGCTATATAGAAACCACAGGAAGTCTCCTGGCTCCAAGTCGGACACCTTTGATCTGAATTTTCCTCATGTTTCTCCTGTTTTTCCTTTTCTTTCATTAGTCATTCACTTGCCATCCCCATAGCCTGAATCATCTTCCATACCTCCAGTTCCTAATCTGGTTAACTTGAGTTCTTATGATTCATTCTATTTCCTCCCCTCTCAATGTATTGGGGTTGCCCCTGTTCTCCTATCCGTCTCCATGTTTGTTGACTCTGGTCTTTGGCTCAGAAAGCCAAGAACCAAAGGCAAACTTGAGGGGTCAAACACAGAGGAAAGCAATAGGCAGTTGTATGCTGGTAAATGTTTAACAACCAGGTCTCTAAAAACCCAATGCACATTTTTAAGCTTAATGGGCATGACTACTATATCTTCTACAACTTTCTTAAGTCTAGACAATCAACCACACAATAAATCAAGCCCTGAATGGTATGCTTCACTGATTTCTGAGGTGTAAATTATCCCACTGACAATTTAACAGCTGGTCAGTAGGAGCTTGTTCTACCACATTCCAGGTGTCAGGTTTCCACAATAACTAGCCTTCTTCTACATTCACAGGTTAGAAAGGCCTTCCTAAGATTCTGGATAGTATCTTTGACTCAATAACTTGGTGCTTTTGAGAAAATGACATCAAAATGAATAAAATAGATTCTAAGAAGTTTTATATGAAAAGTGATCCCATATTTCAATATCGCAAATATAATGAACACAATCATATTGACATAATTATGTCAAAAATGAAAAAAAACTTCTATTTATGCTAAAAATTTTTTTGTTACATTTTGAGTACCAAATTATCTTTCCTCTCTCCCTGCTAATCCTACATTAGAGATGGTCAACATTTGACATAGCTGTATACGTGGAACCGTGCAACACTATATATCAGTTCTTTCTCTGGAGGTAGACAGATTTTCCCTCAGAAGCCCTTCACCGTTGATCTGAATGATTATATTACTCAGGGAGTTTTTCGTTTTTCTTTCTTTTTTTAGTCATTCATGGTTACTCTTCAAACAGTGTTGCTGTCACTGTATACAGCATTCTCTTAGTTCTACTCATTCTACTCTACACTATTTCATGCAAATCTTTCCATGTTTTTTGAAAACCAATCTGTTCATCATTGTTTTGTGTTTTTGCTTTTTGGAGGGGGAAGGGCAGGGCAGTTGGGGTTAAATGATTTGCCCAAGGTCACACGGCTAGTAAGTGTTCAGTGTCTGAGGCTGGATTTGAACTCAGGTACTCCTGACTCCAGGGCTGGTGCTCTATTCACTGCGCCACTTAGCCGCGCCCCGGTTCATTATTTCTTACAGCACAGTAGTATTCCATCACAGTCACATACCACAATTTATTTAGCCATTCCCCAACTGATGGGCATCCCCTTGATCTCCAATTTTTTTGCTACCACAAAGAGCTACCATGCATATTTTAGAACATATAGAGGTTCCCCCCCCCTTTTCCCTGATCACCTTGGGAAACAGACCTAACAGTGGTATTGCTGGGTCAAAGAGTCAACCTCCATTTCTGTTACAAATTCTAATAAGCAACACAGGAATGGAAAGGTCTTCTTAAAAATATGATAAAAATCTACATCTTGAACCAAGAGCTAGCAATATTTGCAATGGAGAAAGACTGGAAATCTTCCCAGTAAATAAGGGGTAAGGTAATGACACTCTCCACACTATTATTTGAAATAGTTATAGAAATAACAATGATAATACATTATTACTATAGCAATAAGATTAGAGAAAATATAGGTATGAGTATTTGCAGAGAGGAAACAAAATTAACCTTATTTTCAAGCAATGTATTTTATTTAGAAAACATCAAAGAATCAGTTAAGAAACAGATGATTACTTCAGAAGAGTAGCAGGAAATAAACTCCACAAAAATCATCAATTTTTCTATAGTATTAACAAAAACTAGGAGGAAATGATAGAAAGATAAATTCTACTCAATTTCTCTACTAAAAATACATAAGATATCTGAGAGTTAACCCACTGAGACATACTTAGGACTTAAATATTTAAGTATTTAAGGTATGACCAACCCCATCTCAATGAATTGATAAAGAGACTAAGTTTTAAATGTGTAGAGATGATGGTTTACAGCACACAGGGTGATCTGTGGGTTTCTCTGACTAGGTTAAGAAAGAAGGCAGTATGAGTGGCCCAGAGGATCAGCCATGCCCACTGAGCCCATGTATAGCAGTCAGTCTATGGGTGAATTCAGACCAGAGGGGTCCAGTACAGCAGTGGAAAATTTCAGTTCTGTCCCTGAGGATTCCAATTGCAACCAAGCCCCTGAGAAGGAACCACTCTTGAAGGGAAGAGAGTTTTTCTATTTCTCTCCCCTTACTTCCAGTGGCCATGCTATTGGAGAGAAGGGAACAATCTGGAACAGAGACATACAAGAAAAAACATAGACAAAATACAGACAGACAAGTGCAGAAAAATAGTAAAGTGCATGACTCCCTGAACCAGAAAAGAAAGCTGGTGATGGATTCAAGAAAGGACCTCTAGTAACCCAAAGCTGTGAGTTGACCTTTGGGGCACTCATGAAACTGACTGGTTACATCCGACCATTTTTGAGTTTGCTGTCAGGAAGGATAGTGATACTCTCTCACAAAATGATACCTTTGTGCCACTGTCAGAAACTTGGGGCTGGATGGACCACTAGGCCTGAGCCAGGATGGGACACACATCACCGACTTCCCATTGGATGTTCTGCTTAAGATGGAATCTACGGTAGACATCTTTTTGGAATGAAAGGCAAATAATACTGGTAGAGTCTCTTCACTTGCAAATGAGGGAATAAGAGCATATAATGTCTAAAGTGACTTATCAGCTCTAAATCTCTGGTCCTCTGGTCCTTTGTCAGTCATTGCTGATATTGCATGCATACCTCATCACTGTCATATTCCAAGTTTGAGTACATTCGCTTTGGATCTCTATGCATACTTACGGAAGAGCATGCCCCAGGCTATAGGCGAAAATGCTGTACACACCAATTGTTCTTACTATACTACCTTAGTAAATACTCTTTCTAAAAGCTAATTCACTCTAGCTGAGACTCAAGTCCTCCAGGTGACCTCACTATTTTCCATGAAAGCCTCTTCCACTGTGGGAGAGTTTTCATTGTTAGGAAGTCTCTCTTCATATCCAGCCTCAGTCTGTCTCTGTCTTCTACCCACTCCTGTGGCCAAGAAGAACAAGGCTACTCCCTCTTCCTCATGGCAACCCTTCAGATGCTAGAAGTAAGTGATTGTGTCTCTTTCCTAGTGCTATTTTACCAATCTCTTTATGGTCTAGAATCCAGTTCCCTCATCAGCATGACCACTTTCCTTTGGGTTTGAACTAGCTTGTCAAGTCCATCTCTCTTTCTTCCTAAAAGCTGTTTGTCTAATCTGGCCCTGTTTTTGGTTTTACAGCAAGAGCCCAAGCCTGGAGACCTGATTGAAATATTCCGAAGAGGCTATTCTCATTGGGCTGTTTATGTGGGTTATGGTTGTGTTGTCCACCTGGCACCTCCACGTAAGAAGTTTCTCTCCTTTACTTCTTAGACATGGCTTGGCTGCATGTAGGCAAAGGGCTGGGTGTCAAGGTGGGGTGGTGAACTATATATCTACAGGCAATGGCCAGCCCTGGCAAGGTTTTTTTTATGATAGACCCTTAACTGTATGAGTTTGTGTGATTAAGGATTTACCAAGGGCACAGACTATAGAAGACACTGGACATATTTGCAGGCCTTCAGCAGGGCAGAAAGAGCACAGATTAGCACTCTTCCTCCACCTCCTCTCCTCTCTCTCCTCCCCTATGCCCTCTACATCAGCATGGGCTGCCCTATGGTCTCTGCTATGGAGAGAGATAAGATGTTAGACTGAGTGGTTTCTACATCATTGCTGACCTGAGCTGACCATATGCCATCTTCTGTTGATAGACATGTTTCATTTAACCACATATTCTAATTTCTCAATGCCACTTTCTCCCAGATGCCTTCCCTCCCCCCCGCCCCCAGTACAATAAGAACCACACTACTGTTTTTGGTAAAGGGATAACATTTGCTAAGCCTGGACAAGCGTCCTGCAAAAAATTCTGAAGAAGACATTCCACACTGCTTGTCCTTGCCTGGTTTGAGCTACTCCAAGCACAGATATTGTTAGTTCTCACATTTATTTATGTATAAGAATTTCAATAGATTAATGGATTTCAGAATCAAAATTGGATTATTGAAACTGATTCATTAAATCCAATCATTTTTAAGTTTGCTCAAAACTTAGGGATACTCTCCCACAAATGATCCCTTTGTACCACTGTCAGAAACTTGGAGCTGAAGGGACCACTGGGCCTGAGCCTGGGTGGGACCACATCACCAGCTTCTCACTGGATATCCTGATTAAGATGGAGTCCTCTGCAGGCATTATCTTTTTGGAACGAAAGGCAAATATATTGGTAGAGTCTCCTTGTTTGCAAATCAGGGGGCTGAGCATTATATAACCTCTAAAGTCATTTATTAGCTCTAAATCTTTGATCCTATGGTCCTCTGTCAGTCATTGCCGATATTGCACCACTTAAGAGACAACTGCTCTATGTGATGGTTGGAAGCAACAGGTACCAAGTCAATAACAAGTATGACGACAGTGACCCACCACTGCCACCCACCCAGATTGTGCATCGAGCTTTGAAATTGGTGGGGAAGACGGTTCCCTACAACCTCCTCAACAATAACTGTGAACACTTTGCAACCCGACTGAGATCCGGAGTCCCTCGAAGTGATCAGGTGTGTTCTAGAGTAGCAGGCCCCTCATAAAGTTGGTGACTGACTGGCTGAATGAATGCCTGCCAAGAACCACTTCAATCCAAACTTTATTAAGTACAAACTTCAGGCAAGGCATTGTGCTGGGCACAGAGACAAAAATGGGGACCTTATATTCCTCCTGGGTATGTACAAAATAAGGAAAATGTAAATACTTGACAAAATTGACCCGACTGTCCTATTGACTCCCTTTCTAGATTTCTCTTCCCTCTTGTAGCAATGCTCCTAGAAAAAGCTCCTCCCTTTTATCTAATTTAATTCTCCACCTTTTGCAACTGAACTTCATACCTTATTCTTCAACTGAAACAGTTTTCTCCCAAGTCCATAGTGATCTCCTAATTGCTAATGGTTTTATTCATCATCCTTCTCCACTTCTCTGTCATGAGCCAGTTGACAAAACACTCCTTGAGATTTGTCTTCTCTAATTTTGTTATGCTGCTTTTTCTTGGTTCTCCTCCTACTAGTTGGTTCTTCCTTATTCTTCTTATCATTATCCTAATCCCACCCATAACTCCTTATTATTATCCATAATTCTCTCTTCTTCCTCCTCCTCTTTTTTTTCTTCTTCTCCTCCCCAAACCCTCTCCTTACCTCCCTCCATCCTTATCAGCTCCCATGAGTTCAATTATCATCATCTCTACACAGAAGACTCCTAGAAATAAATATCCAGTCGTGGTGCCACATTGCCAACTTTCCAAAGGCCATTTACAACTGGATTTCCTGTAGGCATCCTAAAATCAACATGTCCAAAACCAGAATTCATACTCTTCTCCCCCCTCCCCACTTCTGTATATTTGTTGAGGGTACCACCGTTATTGTGGTCACCCAGGTTTGCTGCCTTGGATACATCCTAGACTTCTCACCCCCCTTTCCCCTGGTATCCAATCAATTGCCAGATCTTGTTGATTCTTCCTCTGTAACATCTTTTACATCCTCTCATACAGTCACACTCTAGGTCAGGGCTTCATCAACTCTAACTTAGGTTATATAACAGCCTCCAAGTTGGTCTTCCTGCCTCCAGGAAGTGTATTTTCAATATAGCTACCAAAGGGATATTCCTAAGCAGAGCTCTAACCATATTATTCTCCTGCTCACAAAGCTCCAGGGACTCCCTTTTGCATACAAGATCAAATTCAAACTCCATTGTTCTTATTTTAAAGTCATTCACAACCAGGTTCCAACATACCTTTCCAGTCTTATTGTACTTTACCACTCCCCTTCCTATACTCTATGGCCATATGAATTGGCCTCTGTGTTATTCCTTACACAGGTCATGGCACTTCTGGTTTCTGTGACTTTGCACAGGTGGTCCAACCTACCTGGAATGGATTCCCTCTTCACCTTTACCTCTAACATTCCCTAGCTTCCTTCAATGGTTGGCCAAAAGCAAACACTTTATCCTGACAGGGCTGGGTATTTACTTTGTGTAGATATCAATACAGTACACGCTGTTTTCTGAGATAAAATATAAGCCTCCTGATGGCCGGGATTGTTTCATTTGTTGTCTTTGTACCCTCAGTGCCTAAAATGCTTGTGGACTGACTGATTTATGGTGAAAACATGAACAAAGAAAGGCCTCTGGAAGGAGGTATGGCACCTGGAGGCCTTTGTCTCAAAGTAAGCTAGGGGTTCCAAGAGCTGGTGAAGAAGGAGGGAGTGCCTTCTAGAAAGGGAGGGTCATCTGTATCAAGGCACAGAAGTAGGTGATGGAATCATAGAGAAGAGAGAGGCAGCCAGTCTGACTGGACAGTAGAGGACATATGGCCACTCAGGCCAAATATAGGAGATATTTAAATGTCTGGATGAGGATTTTGTATTTTATTCTAGAGGATACAGGAAGTCACTGAAGTTTTTCAGTGATTTAGGCAAATCAAGGGAGGTGATGTAGTCACATCTGTGTATTGGGAAAATCAGTTTGGCAGTTGTGTGCAAGAGAAAGAGAGCCTCGAGGCATGGAGACTGATTTAGAGGCCCACTGCAATAGCACAAAGTGGGAGATGATGGCCTAACAAGCAAAGGTTGGGTGAGTTCAGAGAGCTACCTGGGAGGCAAAATTAACAAGATTATTCCACATGGGACCTGAGGGAAAGGGCAGAAGCAAGGAGGACACCAAGACTCAGATGACTAGAAGGGTGGTAGTGCTCCAAAAGCAACAGGGAAGTCAGGAAGAAGGGTGGTTGTAAAGAGATGATTATTTCAGGAAATCCTAGAGCTGGCAGGTGTCAGTGTTTGTAAGGCCCTCGAGGATATTCCCAGATAAGATAGATGTGAGGACAATGGATGTTTATCACCTCAGCTTGACCTTGACTCTAATCTCTTTAATTCATTTTTCTCATCCAGAAAACTAAAATAAAACTCCCATCTGTCCTTCTTTCCTTAGTAAAGGAGCTACTGTGTATAAATCCATGAAATTTCTTGGAATCAGCCTGGCTAAGTCTCATATTCCACAATTCTTGGGCCAGATTCTCATTGTTTCTTTACGGGAGACTGTTTCATGACCTCTCCAGGGAGCATACTTCTCATAGTTTTCTGCCCTGGCCAGATCACATAGAGTCTTGTCCTGGACAGTACATTTTAGGGATTGCACCGGCAAACAGAGCATCCAGGCAACAGTGACCAGAACAGGGAAAGGCCTAGAGCCTGTGGCCAAGGAGGATCATTTGAAGGAACTAGGAATGGTTAGCCCAGAAAAGAGGAACCTCAGGTGGGAAGTGACAACTGTCTGAAGTATCTGAAGGATTGTCCTCAGGAAAAGAGGGATTAGACTTGTTCTGTATGGTCTAAGAGGAACCATGGGTGGCAGCTGCAAAGACACAAATTTAGGCTGGATGAAAGGGAGCCTTCTTAACAGGTTCAGCTTACCCTTTGTGGAATTGGCTGTTCTGGGAAGGAGTGGGCTCTCTCTTACTGGATGGCTTCAAACAAAGACCTGATGATCACCTGTCAGACGTGTTGTGGTAGGGATGGGGAAGGGGGTATAGACTGAATTAGATGACTCCTGAGGTATCCTTCCCAACTGTGAGATTCTGTGCAAGTCAGAGCTAGCTTTTTGGTACTTGTGAACTCTTAATTTGTCAGAATTTACACCCAGAGTCACAAAGGATGATAATGAATGATTTCACCAAACAATGAACTTGTGTATTACCTGGATAGAATGCTGGTTGATTAGAACGCCTAACCAACCAGACCTAGTTTAGGTCTCCCTAAATTATGATGTCATTTTAGGACTTTCGATCGAGCTTGTACACTATGGATGGCGACATTCCCTTTTCCAACCTCTCCCTTGTTATTAGAGAACTAGGGGAAGTCCTTGGGCTACAAATTGATCACTGCAGATCTAGATTTTCCTAGCAATACCCCTCCTCTCCTTTCTCTTCCTTGCTGTTCCTCCCCAGCCCCAGAAGTTTTCAGTTTTAAATGCTAACAGATTGTAATCCTGTTTCCTACTCATAATCCCAGCTTTGTTTATCCTAGTTTTTCTAAAAGATTCTATTTTTTTCCCACTCCCTGCATAATGCAGTTGCCCCACATCCATAAGCTAGTCCCTATTTTTGTCAACTCTTTTCTTTGGTTAAGACAGCTGGAAAAAACTGAGCTGAGTGCTCAGAAGGGGATGGGGTGGGGGAGGAGGGGAAGAAGCAGGCTTCCACCCTGATGGTCTTTCCCTCTCTGTTCACAGATCAGAAATGCTCTCCTGAAATTGCCAGGTTTGGCTGTCAACCTCATGCAACTCATGCAATGAGAAATAACTTCAAGAGAGGAAAACCAAATGATGAAAATAAAATTCATGAACAAAGTGAACACACACAAGAGGGAAAGGAAAAGAATTATCAGAACCTTCTATACCCAGTTATGTCCTAGCAAAGCCAAGAATTTTAAGCAAATGTGGATGATTATCTACAAAAAGCTAAAATACCCACATTAACCAAACAAGAACTAGAGATCTTAAACAGCCCAATATCATACAATAAAACTGAAGAAATCATAAAGAAATTACCAAAAGAAAAAGCCCCAAACGAACCCTGGTCTAGATAGATATATACAAGTGAAACTTATCAATTGTTTAAAGTGAAATTAGTGCCTATGCTACAAAAATTACTCTCTATAATTGAGAAAGTCCCCTGACTCCTTCTCAGAGATAAATATGGTCATAATACTGAAAACCAGGGAATACTAAACAGAGAAAGAGGGTCCAAAATCACTACTGGACACTGATGAAAAAATGAATAAAGGACTAGTACAATGTGGGGGGAGGAGCTGAGGAGGAATTCTGATCGAGGGGAAACCACCCTGATTCATTTATTAGGTACCACAGCAGATAGAGTTCTGGACTTGGAATCAGGAAGACCTGAGTTCAAATCCATCGTTGTTGTGTAACTCTGGACAAAACACTTAACCTCTGTCTCAGTCTCTTTATCTGTAAAATGGGGATCATACTGGCACTTAACTCCCAGGGTTGTTGTGTGATCTAACGAGATCATATTTGTAAGGCATCTGCAAACCTTAAAACTCGATCAACACTAGCTTTTGTTCTTATTAGATACGTCGCCCTCGGTCACCCTGATGCGATCAGAGGGCTGGGGTCCCTGAAAGGTGCCTTGCATGGAAGTTCAGGCCTCCCTCCACGCTGAGAGGACCCAGGGAGCAGAGCCGCCTCCAAGATGACCACTGACGCCTGTCACAGGAGTTAGGTCCTCTGCAGTCTGGAAGAGTGAGCTGGGGAACCTCCCATCTTGTCTTGTCCTGAGCTTTCTCTCAGATTTCCACACCCAAGCACACAGTTACTGCAGGGGAACATTTCCCCTCCTTCTCCCTGCCCATCGCCCCCTTTCCCCCTCCAAGCAGAAAATTGCTACTTGCTGGAGAAACACAGGCCAAAGCAACCGTGTTTGCCTTGGGGAAGCGAGAGGGGCATTTCCAGCTCTGTTTCTCCGTTCTTCTGTTTTCCCTTCCGGAGCTTGATTGACAGTCAGCAATCCTATGAATGAGTATTTCCAGCTCAAGCTTTATTTCCTGGGTAATCCTGAGTTTGACAGTTTTTCAAGTTAGGGAAACTTGAGTTCAAGAATGAGGCATCAGCCTCCCTGAGGAAGAAGATGGGTATCTGGACCTTGACAACCCCATTGGGATTTACCTGAATCCCTGACAGATGGAAAGGGAATGGGGAATATTCGTTATTCAGACCCAGAGTGTCTTCACCTAGGGAGGGGGGAAAGGCCCAGGGGACCACAATGAAGCAGACTGGACTCACTTGGACCTGGGTGCTTCCCTCTGGGGGGGGGAGGGAAAGATCTGGGCTGAATCCAGAGATGGCCAGAGTCTGTCTTCAAGGCCTATTTTCACCTATATCCTCCCAAAAAAATCTCTAAAATGATGCTTAAGTATGGCTCACATCTAGGGTTTCCCCCAAAAGGGTAGGTATCAGGGAACCATTCCCACAAAGATACTCAATGTTCAATATGGATATCAGGTATGGGACAGTTTTCACTTCCCAGAAAGGTCGCTGCAAAGGACTCAAATGTATTCATGTGCACAGAAGCAAATCATCTCTAACAAGCCACTTTACTGCTACTGGAAGGTAAAGACAGCTGTGTGGGAAGGACTGCTGAACTTGGCTCTTTTGTACTCACTCTGGAGCCATCCTCTCCAAGTAACTTGTGAGACCCATGCTTTAGGAATATCCCTGCAGCAATCCCTGAGGAGGGCTCAGAGTACAGAGAGACTCCAACCAATCAGAAAGGCACTGGGACAGTCCAGGCATGAAGTAATGAGAGCCTTCACCAAGATGGCAGCTGGACTGGATGTGTGGGGTGAAGGAGATGCAGCAGTTGTGGATGGCAGACATTTTTGGAGCCTGGTTTGATGCCTGAATCCTATACCCAGAGACTCTTGACCCACAAATATCTGTTGATCAGAATCACCAGGATCTGACCTCAGAAAAGGAACTGGAAGGCAGAAGGCAGTTAGGGAGTCAAGTCAATCTGCTGCTACCACAGATTTCTGTTGCAGGCTTCCATTTGCCTTGGGGAGATTAGAGAGTTGGGAGGGGAAAAGTCCCAGAAAGTCTATAAGTCTGAGGAAAAGAATCGAAAGTCAAGAAGTCATCAAGCATTTATTTATTTATTTATTTGCTTTTCTGGAGGGGGGAAGGTAGGGCAGTTGGGGTTAAGTGACTTGCCCAAGGTCACACAGCTAGTTTTTTTTTTTGTTGTTGTTGTTAAGTGTCTGAGACCAGATCTGAACTCGGGTCCTCCTGACTCCAGGACCAGTGCTCTATTCACTGTGCCACCTAGCCACCCCCCCCAAACATGTCTTAAAGTGCCAAATATGTGTGTGCCAGGCATGTGTGTGAGGGACCGGGGATACAAAGAAAGGCCAACAATCCGACCCAAATCCTTGCTCTTAAGGAGCTCACAGTATAATGGGGTAGACCAAAGGGAAACAACTCAGTTCCAACAAGGCACTAAGATTATTAAGAAGGACTGGGACAGGCTTCTTCCAGAAGGTGGGATGTTAACTGGGACTTTGAAGAAAGCCAGGACGAGGATGGAGGGACTTCCAGGCCTGGGGGAGCAGTCAGTGAAAATGTTCAGCTGGAAGATGGAGTATCCTGTGTGAGGAACAGTGAACAGTCCTGTGCTTCTTGGATCAAAGAATACACAGAGGAGAGTAAAGTATAAGAAGACTGGAAAGGTACGTTATGGATGGCTAGGATAGGAATTTTATTTTTGATCTTGGAGGTAACAGGGAACCACTGGAATTTATTGAATTGAAGGGAGGGTGACATCAGACACAGGTTTTAGGAAAATCACTTGGGTGGCTGAATGGAAGATGGACTGGAGTGGAGAGACACTTGAGGCAGGCTGACCCATTCCTAGAGTGGGTTCCAGTAGTCTGGGTAAGAGGTGACAAGGGCCTGCACCAAGGGGAGGCAGAGTCAAGGTAGAGAAGGGAGAGTATCTGAGAGATGTTACTATGGTAGAAAAGAAAGCACAGAGTAGAATAATGCAGGGGTAGGGGCTCTTTCCTCCTGACTCTCCATCACCCATCATCTTCAGCACGGCCCTAGTCCATGAGGACCAGAGGGACCACTGCATCCCAGCACAGCACATCATACTCTCCTCCACGACGGGCTCAGCATTTAGATCTAACTCCAAGGGACAGACTCCAATCAACAAAGGTCCATGCCCTGTGATCTCAGCAAGTGAACACCAAGTCAGTCCAGGCTCCCTGACTACTGTATTCTTCTTCCCTAATCAAATACTCCAACAAATCAATTAGTGTGCTTTGGGCACAGCAGTTCATCCCTTCAATGGTGGATAGTCTTCTGGGGGGGGTTCCTTTGGACCTTCGGATCTCCTTTGGATCTCCCCAGGACCTTGACTAAAGGGTCTTAGCATTGTCTACACAGCATAGTGTTTTTAGGAGGTTTTTCCTTGTTTTTAACTTTTTACATCAACATAATTCTGAATAAGTGGCCTACTGGGTATCATTCAAAGAGTACAAGCAAAATCTGCTTAGTACATAGATAAGAAAACATATACAAATTCAACAAGCAAGCATTTTTCAAAGTTATCCTGGGCTACCTCCTGCCTGCTGCTTATAAGGGCTTGACTAAACCCAAGGCAACTAGAAAAGAACAAAATTGAAATAACTAGCAACGGCCAAAAATAAAAGGAAACAATCCAGGTTTCTCCACTCACAGGGCAAGCACAGGCCCAGATGAGGTCTCAAGACACATATGTGGTGCTTTATCAACAGGGATGGGAGAGCAGGGGTTGACTTGAAGTCACCTGCTCACAGGTGGATGACAGAGCAGCTTTCCTGTAAGAAAATCTCTCTTAACTGACCCCTACGACCACAGGCCAGCCAAGATACTTCTCAGACGGACCCTGCAAATGCACACGACAACCCAGTTTGAGGCAGGCACCAAAATTTCCATAGTGGGTCCCCAAAACATTTAGGGAAGTGAAAGTACACAGGGTCATCCAAATGAAGTTTGAAGCCACTTCACGTTAGGACAAGGTGAGCTCAAAAAGAAATATAACAAGTTCATACAAGGCCCAAGATGCACGTGACTTCCAAAAAGGCATTAGTTAGAAATCAATCCTTCATATCCCCAAATCCCCCCAAAATGTACTTCATTGTCCCTAATCAATCACCAAGGATTTATTCCATAGCATAAAACAAAGTAATAATGTTTACTCAGAGGAACAAAAACTTAGAAGTTGCAGGGAATAATGAATAATAATATAAAGGGCTCCTCAAACTCCATTACAATTAGGAGTAGTCCTTAAAACGGTTTAGTATTGGTTAAATTTTACAAGAAATTAAGAAACTCAATTCTGTACAATTGTAATGTTCAAGTCTGACCCTGGAGGAGAGTTGAAAAAACGCATCTCCCTGCTCTCTCTGCAAAGGGGGAAATTATGGATTGAAGGGAGCCAAAACATCTGATCCTGGAGTCAGGCTGGTCCTTGATAAGTTAGCTCCAGATTTTCCAGAGATGCAACTGGCCCATACTGTCCACTCCTGGTTTTCTCTGTGATATGGCTGTAAATCTGAGCCTGTCTCATGTCCAGGGCTCTGCCCTGTTCTGGGATTCTTGCCAGAAGATGTTAGCTCCCTTTTAAGATTATTAATACATTTTAGATACTATTCATGTGTATGGAAACACCAAGGACATGATTACCATCAAGGCTTACTTGATATCACTGTCTGGCAACTTGAAACTGAACAAAGCAGTATCAGAAGCCTTAGTAACCTATAGTTACCTTCTTTGTCTTGCTTGTGGTATCAATAAATGGATTGCGTTGATGCTGTCACCTGGCCCATGATTATTTCCATACTTCCACAGTTTAGTGTGTCATTTTAGAGCTGGCATAAGAAACTACTTACGGTTGGTTCACAATAGATATGGAATATTGTTAGGGTTGTGGCTGTGTTGGTAGATATTTTGAACTTTTTTATTTAAAAAATCATGGGATAGCTTCCTTAGTGAGAGCAGGAGAAGGACGTGTCCTGAAACAAAAGTGATACAAAATCTAATGACGTCAATAAAAGAAGCATTTTAAAATGATTTGGTATTGATTAGATTAGGAAAGTATTTGATAAGGAAGGCCCAGAAGTAAGAGAACTTTGTAGTTTGGTGGCTGATAAACTTAAGAACGCAAACCACTTCTTATTCAATAAGAATTGGGGGGAAAATTGGAAATCTGTTTGATTAGATTTCAACCAATAAATACCTCAGACCGCGTGCCACCAGACGCTAAATGAACACTGCCTACGTATAATAGTCACATCACAAGACACTTAGAGGTGCCTTTCACTATTAAATGCTTTGGAAAGAATAACTAAATAAGGGATAGATAAGGTCATAAAAATGGAATTAAATGTAAAAGTCTGTGCACTGTGCTAGTGTAATCCATATCAAATAGTTTATCATGGGAGGAGAGGGGGGAGGAAGAATTCAGAAATTACAATTTTAAAAACAAAAGTTAAATATTTTTACCATGTAATTGGGAAAAATAAAATATTTCTAAAACTTTATGCATTAAAAATAAATGCTACTTAGAATAAAAAAAACTACTGATTGTACATGGGAAAAACACACTTTGGGGGTTCACATGACTTTGCAAATAGGGTCAGGGAGTTAGCCTGGGACAAACTTCTGATGCCCATTGCTTCCTTTTTGGGGACTCTTAGAAAGATCCACATGTATTGGTTAAATTTTACAAGAAATTAAGAAACTCAATTCTGGACAATTGTAACATTCAAGTCTGACCCTGGAGGAGAGCTGAGAAAACGCATCTCCCTGCTCTCTCTGCAAAGAGGGAAATTATGGATTGAAATGGGAAACCCCTTCTCAATGAAAGACCTCAGAAACATAGTGTATGATGAAAGTATTAATAATGCTTCCAGCAAGGAAGCAGGTTTGGTATTCACTAGAGACACACCCATACTCCTAGACAAACAGGAGTGAGAGTCTGCAAGTTCTGTCCTTCTTGGTAGACTTAGGGTTAGTTAAATTCCTCAAATTCCTTACTTTCTTTCTTTCTCTCTCTCTCTGTCTCTCTCTCTGTACACACACACACACACACACACACACACACACACAGTCAAATTTCCTAAAGGTTAGTCAAATTCCTCAAACTCACTTTATTTCCCTCTATATATTCTATGTTCCCTTAATATATGCAGATTATATGTAGATTACAGAGATGTAGTAGTGAGGATACTTGAGACCTCACTGGGAGGAGGCCTGACCTCTTCTAAGGTCAGCACACAAGAGCTCTATGCCACCCCCCCCC
>CM053601.1:186613603-186649116 GCA_028646575.1 Pseudocheirus occidentalis | reverse complement strand
GCCCCAACGGCTACTGCGCAGGCGCCCTCTTCGGCTGTTCTACTGCAAGAGGATTGGCCCTTCTCTAGCGTCAGCCCCGCCCCCGCCCCGCACAGGCGCAGTTGCGTCAAGTGGCTGTTAAGTTCTGCTGCTAGCTGGGCATCTTGCTGAGAGTACTGGAGATACCAAGAGAAGGTCCCTGCCCTCCAGGGGCTCACAGTCTAATGGGAGACAAGACGGAAGCAACCACGCACCGAGAAGCTACGTGCAGGAAAATTGGAGATGAGGCTCTAGCATTAAGGGGGATGTGGAAGGGTAGGGTTTGAGCTGGATTCAGATCTAGAAGTGGCCAGATAATTCTGACTTGATATAAATTAGTACAGTTTGGTTCTCCATTTTTGAAAATTCAGAGAATTTCAGTTTATAAATTATTTGCGGTTTCTGTCCTTACCTGCATCCTGTACCTGGCATAAGAATCGTTTAAAATGTGAGGGTTCAACCATAAAACGAGCTCATCTGCCTTTTAAAATGATCAGACACTTTAATAAAGGAGAATAATTTCACATTTACGTTGTTTTATAGAGTCCTTGTGCTAAAAATTCACATTTGAGATCTTATTAACAAAACATGTTTAAAACTTGAATTTTCATGATAGAAAAATTTTGGAAACCAATCTTATACATCTGTATAAGGAAGGAGGTGTCTTAGCATGGCGAGCTCTTGTCTACCTACAGTCTCAGGAGTTTTCTCCAGTAATACTAAAATAGTCAATGTCCAACTTCTTAATGATTAATCCCAGAATCTGCTATTATGTTTTTAGCTATATCCAACATTTCATTGTAGTTCCAGGTTGGCTGGACCAGAAACGACAAGGGAAAAAAATCGTACAGATTTATTTGTTTCCCTAGCTGCAGCCCTAAGAAATCTCTGACTGCCTGCATTTTAAATCTTACAAGATAACAGATTCATTCATAGCACACGTGATACAGACACAGAGATACCCATTGACAGACAAATGGACAGGATAAATGTAAAAGAAGTTCACAATTCATGACAAAAGAGGAAATTATAGCCTTGCCAGAAATCCACATCATCAATTGGCTATTCTAGATGTTTTGTTGACTTTTAAACTTAATTTGGTTTCAAGATAAAGTAACTTTGGTCCAAAAGAGCCCTATTGTGGCCAATATATCTTAAGCTAACCTTAGTTAATTAACAAATGCTGGTAATGCATGTGCTAATTTTCCTAAGATTAATCCTCAAAGGGGACTTAATTAGTGCAAAGTGATTTAACACAAAATCATCCCCATTCTCAAAACTAGCTTAAGGGAATTTCAGACTTCAACCAAACTAGTGGGAGTCCTTTGGAAGCTGGGAATGGAGGAATGAACTCAATTACATCAAAGTTAAGACTCCAAGAAAAATGAATCCTGAGGAGCCTGAGTCAATAGTGTTGAAGTGGAGGGCTGTTCCGCTATTCCAACAGTTCATCCAACGTCACTGGCACCATAACTGTTGACCTGAAAGTTTGGTTAAAGGAGGCAAATGGTTGAGGTGATACATAAAGTTTTGTTTATTGTTTATTCCCTTAAAGCTAGAGGAAGCTAGCAAGCGTGTACATATAAGGAACCAAAACCTAAGTTCTGACTGCTTGATACAAGATTGACAAAGTTTTTATATGTTTTAGGACAATCTCAGGATGTCTGTGTCCCTCAGACTTAGGATCTCAACATGTTTATAAGACAATTGATAAAGTAGTCAAAGTCAGCTGGAAATTATGATCCCGGGATACCTGAGTTTTCCCCCATGTGGATGTAACAATAATGCAATATTCACAACACCCATGGTGGTTATGAATATACTAGTATAGCTGTGAATCAAAAATGTAGCAGACTCTCCACATGGAGGGCAGAACCAAAGTCTTTACTCAAATACCAGAAAACCGAGTCCCAGAACCAGAAAGCCAAAGTCATTACAGTAGTCACAGAGTTGATACACATGGTTAACGCAGTGAACACCCACATTCCCAAGCTTCCACAATAGAACAGGCTCCTTCAAGCAGGGCTCCTTCTCTCACTCACACTAGCTCCTCATCCTGGTTCCTGGAAGGTCTCACCAAAAAGTAGCAGCCTCCAGGTGGTGACTGAGAGAAAATCTGACTGTCCTGCTGGTTCTCTTCCTTATATACTGTATAGCTCCTCCCAGTTCTGCCCCTTCCTCTTAAGGTGTTAACTACTTCTGTGTTAATTAAATAGCTTGAACAAGATGTTAACTTGAAACAATGTGCTAAGTGCTGCTTACTTGCCAATACTAAGGGGCATGGAAAATCTTCAGATTCCATTAACATTACAATGGAGTATGCCCCTAAAATAAGAGAAATCTCACTATCTGACTGGAGGCATCCTTCCACAAACAGGAAGAATAATTACCGAGTCAATGGCCTCCCTGGTCACTGTTGACCTTATCTGGTCTTTCAAGTTACTGACATAGGAAAGGGCATTTTTAGAGCAAAGCAAAGCAGTCTGATTCATTAGTCCAGGCTTTGGCTCTTATTGAGGTCCAAAAATGACGTTAAATTATTATCAGTATTTACCTATCTAGGTTTCTCTTATTTCTTGTCTCCTTGAATTCTTCTCAGCTTTGGGCTTTAAAAAAAATCAGGAATGCTTAGGTGGCAGGGACGGCTAGGTGGCACAGTGAATGGAACACCAGCCCTGGAGTCAGGAGGACCTGAGTTCAAATCTGGCCTCAGACACTTGATACACTTACTAGCCATGTGAGTGTATTCATTTAACCCTAACTGCCCTGCCTTCTCCCCTCCAAAAAGCAAAAAATAAAACAAAACAACCCCCCTGAAACAAACAACCCCCCGAAACAAACAGCTCCCCCAAACTCATTAATCAGGAATGCTCGAAAATTCTCTCTTTATTAAAGATCCATTTTCCACCTTAGAGAATTATTCATTTGGAAGCTGTGGTTTTTGGTTATGACATTTCTGGATGTTTTCAGTTTGAAGTTTCTTTTAGGGGGTGACTGGTGGAATTTTTATTTTTACTTTACCCCCTTATTCTAATAGAAGATCTGGGTGGTTTTCCTGACGGTTTCCTGATCTGTGATATCCCGGTTTTTGTTTTGTTTATGGTTTTTAGATAGTCTGATGATTCTTAAATTAAGTCTCCTGGACCTTTTTGATAATAAGTACCTTACACTTTCTTCTTTCTCCGCTCCCCCCCCCCCACTCTGAATCTTCAGATGTTCTAATGTTTCTATTATTTGATAGAATCATTAAATTCTGATTATATTTTTAAATATTTAATTATTCAATATTTAATTATTTCCATCTTCTCAACTATTTATTCTTCCATTTTTTTCTTTCTATAGCTGTTATTTCAGATCTCATTTTCTTCTTCATTCTCTTGCTTTGTGTCTTCCAGACCTTTTAGAGTCACTGCAGACAAGCCAGTTTTCATTTATGTAATTAGTATTTCCTTGGAGTTACTTTCTTTGTCTCGGTTTACCTCTTGGATGTGAGAAACACCCTTGTGAGGATCACAGGACTTCCCAGGCAAAGTCGGGGAGTTAGCCCCAATGTGCTTTTGCTGTTACTGCTTCCCGGATCACATGCCCTCAGGAAGATCTGGGTGATAGACTCCTTCTCACTGAAAGAACTCAGAAACAGAGTGGGCAGAGGAAGGTGTTCCTTAGGCATCTCTTGAGGGAGTGGGTATGGTGCTCACTAGGAACATTAGGAAGTGATACAGAAGCTGGAGTGAGGTTAAACAGTGCTACCATTCCTGCCTGAGCTAAGGTTGCTCATTCTTTATTACCCTACATTCCCTCCTTATGCAGGTGGTAGTTAGGAGTGACTGGCATGACCCCTCAAGGATGAGCCAGTTGTCCCAACCCAGACGTTCTAGTCCCTTCGGTGCCAGGATGGCCATTGGCCGGCTAACATAAGATAAGCAAAATTTCTCCACAGCTTGTGAGTGTTAATTATATCCCAATAACATCTGTGGGCATGAAGAAGGTACCTGAAGAGGGCTAGGGCTGCCTGAGACCCCAAATACCGACATGCCGGGTGCTGCTGAAAGAATTCCACTCAAGTCTTCTCAGCCAAGGAAAAACAAAGTTTATTGAAAGTTCAAGCTCACCATATGGGGTAAACTCTTAAGGAGCCAGTCTATGCTAGGTTGTTCTATGGCGCTTTCACACAGTAAGTCTGTGCTAAGCTATTCTATGGTGCTCTCACACACATGGAGGGAAGATGGGGTCTTATATACAGAGGAATCTAGGGGTGGTCTAGAGGAGGAGCCTGGGGAAGGTCTTCAGGAGGAGTCAATGAGGTCAGACTCCAGTAATGAGTTTGGGGAGGGTCTTCAGGTGGAGTTAATGGGGGTCAATGCAAGAGTGGATTGATATTTTGATAGGCTCAAGGATGGGATGCAGATGGACAATGGAGAGCCAGGCTAGTAACAGAGGTTTGGGCCCAGCCACAATGAAATAATTATGGCCTCTGCAAACACCTCATCAAGTAGGAAGATTCAGTCAAACTTCAAGGGGTTTCCCAGAGCCTATACCTTAAAGATTCAGGGAGAGCTCAAAGGGGGGGGGTCCCAACAACTTCCAAGGTTCAGATTATCAGCATAGCAAACCCCATTTATTCAGCAAAACATTCACAGAACAGAGAAAGTCAAAATACAGTGTAACTCATTCATTTAGCAAGTAAGTTCTCAATTCAACTGCAAAGTACCAAGGTGCAAGGTATCCCACCCCTGGATCAGTAGTTGAAGTAGCCCACTCCTGGGCAGTACATTCATTTAGTCTCTTCTCAAATGGAGAATAATACATTCATTTAGTCAATCACAGAGCACAGAAAGGCCAAAGGTTTCCCATCCCTGGACACTACTGAATTACAATACCATCCATTAACACCAAGCACTTTCTCAAAAGGGGCGGGACAGCACAGAAGACCATCTACCCTTGAGTTACAACAAGGTTAAGATATCATCTCAGCATTGAAAACCCAAGGAATGGCCCTCCTTTCATCTTCACTCTAGGCAAGCCCTCAGCAATCTCAGTTCCTGGGGAGACAAGGCTCAACAAAGCCACAGCCAGTGTCCTCATCAAGTCACTCTCTGCCTGTAGAACAGCCCCAGAACCCCTGAAAACATCAGCAGGGCCCTCTTCCAGGATTTCTGTAAACATAACACAAAATCCTCCTTCAGGGCTTCTGAACCAACACAAGGTTCCAGGACCTCTACAACAGCTGCAATGTCCTTCACCGGCAGGTAAATCTGGCAAAACAACGTCAAAACAGATAAAATTCCGGCATCACAGCCATGCCTCCTCAGTCCTTGGCAGCTCTGGGTAGCAGTTCTCAAAAGTCCTGGGCAGCTCCAACAGGCCCTCAGCAGTCTTTCTCTCAGCAACTTAGGCTCCATGATACTGGATACTGCTCTCCAAAAGTCCTTCTGACCTTCTCTTGGCTTAGGCCTCTCTCCCAATTCACAGCTCCTCCCAGTTCAGCCCTGTCTCTTCACATCAATAAGTCCATCCCACAAGTGGGATTCACAAGTTCTGGGTTTTAACACTCAGCCCCAAAACCAAGCCAATACAGAGGCATCTCCAAATTCCATTACCATTACAGGAGGTCACCAGAGAGACTGGGGCAAGATCTGAGACTCAATGTATCCTGCAACATAGAAATGGTAATAAAATTCATGGGATTTGATGAGATCAACAAGTGAAGCAGCATAAAAGGAGAAAAGAGGAGGGTCCAGGACAAGAACGTGGGGAACACCTACAGTTAGAGGGTGTGATCTGTGGAGACAGAGAAGGAGTGGTCAAAGAAGGAAGAGAATGGGGGACGGGAAGAGAAAGAGAGAGACAGAGAGACAGAGAGAGACAGAGACAGAGAGAGACAGAGAGAATTTGAGAGAGATATTAGGAGAGACACACACATACACACAGAGACAGAGAGAGAGACAGAAACAGAGACAGAGACAGAGAGAATTTGAGAGAGAGATTAGGAGAGACAGAGAAAGAGAGAGAGAATTTGAGAGAGAGAGAGAGAGATAGAGAGAGAGAGAATTTGAGAGAGAGATTAGGAGAGACACAGAGAGAGGAGAGACAAAGAGAGAGAGAGAATATGAGAGAGACAGAGACAGAGAAAGAGAAGACAGAGAGAGGAGAGAGACAGAGACAGAAACAGAGAGAGACAGAGAGACAGAGAGAGACAGAGACAGAAAGAGAGGAGGGGGAGACAGAAAGAGAGTTAGACAGAGAGAGACAGAGACAGAGAGAGACAGAGACAGAGAAAGAAAGACAGAGAGAGAGAGAGAGAGAGGTGTCCTGAAAACCTAGAGAAAAGAGTATCAAGGAAGAGAGAGTGATCAGTAGTGTCCAGGGCTGCAGGGAGGTCCTGGAGAATAAGGATTAGAAAAACTGCCCTGCCCAGGTCTACCTCATCCTCAGGCTCTGGGTCAAGGTGAAATTGAAGGGGGCCCCGGAGGCTGACATGTTCTTAGCTTCCCACACCAGCCTCATCTAATTTTTAAGCTTAGCACTCCTTTCTATGTTTTCCATACATACATGTGTGTTTATATTTACATGCTTATATATTTCTATAATATTCATATGCACACATACTTTAGATATAGGTGCAAAAAACCTTTCATGAACTGGCATGAGCTGACAAGGCTAGCCGGGGAATTTCTGTGGGTAATCTGTCCAGTTCCAGAAGAGAGGTTTTAATGGCTTGTCAGATAAGTCAAGAGCTGAACTGGGAAAAACAAAACAAACAAAAAAAAACCCCTAGCAGTGGTGGGAAAAACCGGTGAATATGAAAAGAGAAAGTTGGACTAAACTATGTTTAGAGAGGAGGGGCAGTCATTGACTGACAGAGCACTTTTAAGGGAAGGCCCAGGCTGGAGCCACCACTTGTAATCACATCCTCAAGGACAGAGGGAAGGTCCAAGAAAAAGTCTGCTCTTTCCCCATTTTCCCCTCTGGGTGCTGCCTGTTGCCACACTACTTAGCAAGTTCAGCAATGGTAATCTCACCTTCCTTAACTCTTGCCTATTTATCCTGTTTGTAGCTTGTTCACAATATATTTTTGCTTACAATATATTTGCTTACCGTGGTGTCTCCTTGAGGGCAGGGATGGTCATTACTCTCTTTTTGTATCTTTAGGTCTTAGCACAGTACAGGCACACAGTAGGTGCTTAATAAATTTTAATTGGTTGATTGATTAATAAATGTTACCCTTCTGACATTTTCTCTGCTGCTTCTTTCCCCAAACCTTTGCTGAAATGGTAGGATTTTTCCTAACTGGGGGCTTGGAGTAATTGTCATGATATTCTTAACTTTTTGTTTAATATAAATTTCCTACAGTATAGATATAAATTTTGTTTAATGTTTCCTATAGTAGCAGAAGAGAGAACCACATGGACCTCAGAGGTCATTACATTGCTCCTAGTCTAAGTATTATAAGGGAGTTGGGGAAACTCACCCAGTACCCTTTTTTTCTTTGTAGCTTAAATTCTACACTATTTTTTTTGGAAGGGGGAGTTGCCTTTTTGTTTTTTGTTTGACTTTTATTTAAGTGATATTTTCTGCATTATTGCTTAACCATTATTTTACAGAATTATTTAAATATTTTTTGATAAAAATTTTAATTCTGATCTATGACCGAGAGCACAAGTGATTTATAATTGCCATAATGAGTAGTGGTGGTTGGTGCATCACCCTTACTTCCGATCGCATTGTTGGAATTGATCAAATTGTTTTGGGCATTTACTCTTCATCGTTGTTCTTTGGTGGATGGTAAATATTACCATAATGTAGCAACTCTATGCAGATGTGAAGATGATGTCTGAAAAATATTGTCGATTGATATTTGTCAGGGACATGGAAGAAAACTTATGTTTAATGACGAGCATGTTATAGAGTTTATGAAGATCAGAAAAGATAATTGGTACTCTAGGAAAGGATGTATGGGAACATGTTCAGGAGCAACTATTCTATGCTCTGTGAATGACAAAAAGTGATCCAAACATTCAAGAATACTTGAAAAATCCCAAGGAAGGTACCATATCTGTTGACTGTTGTTACTGGTCTGTTGAGAGAGTCATTTAGAGTGGAAGTTGAAGTCAATGGTTCTTGTTTTCCCAACGTTTAGACAGAAATGAGGAGGCGAGCACTCTCAGCTTGGGGTTCAGTCAGGTAAGATACGAGATAGGGAGACAGAGTCTCATGTGTGGGGAACAGCAAAAAGGTCAAGTGTCACTGGACTGTGGGGGATGTAGACAGGAATAAGGTTTCAGAAGAGTGGAGAAGTGGGAAGGGAGACGTGATGATGGGTTTTCAGAGCCAATTAGGGGATTTAATGTTTGATCCTGAAGGGAATGGAGAGCAGCTAGGTCACCTAATGGGGTGACACACATGCCCAGGTGTGTATATACATGTGAAAGGGGCAGGTGCTCTTTTGTTCAGTATTAGATGTTGTGCATTTGTGAGATGGGTTCAGGTGGGCCTCTGATCTAGGAATCAGGGGGAAATCTCAGTACAAATTTGTGCTTCTCTTACTGTACAGCCTAAGAGAGCGTTTGATTGGGCTTTATTATTATTTTGTGGTTATTGAGGGCTGGCTTTTGAGCCAGGAAACCGTCTTGGTGGCAGCAAGTTCATCAGCTGCTGAAAATGCTCCCTTAGGAGCCGTTCAACAAACATGGATTAACTCAAGTGACTTACACCCACAATGTATAGGAGATAGAGGTCTGGCCTCTTAGTCACAGGACCTGGACTCCAGTCCTTCCTTTTGCATACATGCATATGTACAAAACTCTGTGTGTTTGTGTTTGTGTGTGAGTGACAACAACTGGGTGACATAGTGGAGAGAGCGCTAGACCTGAAGTCGGGAGGACTCGTCTTCCTGAGTTCAAATCTGGCCTCAGATACTTACAAACCCTGTGACCTCGGGCAAGTCACATCACCCTGCTTGCCTCAGTGTCCTCATCTGTAAAATGAGCTGGAGAAGGAAATGGCAAATCACTTCAGTATCTTTGTCAATAAAACCCCGGATGGGGTCATGAAGAGCTGGACACCGATTGAAATGACTGAACAACGACATTTATATGTATATATGTGTGTCTGTATGTCTGTGTATACACACATATATGTGCACATGTACGTGTACATGTACATGTACGTATATATGTATATGTATAAGCTGGCTAGCTGGCTATGTGCACAATGCCTCTTGATTAGAATCTTGAAGCTGGAAGGACACATAGTCTCACAAATTTAGCGCTGGGAAGGAGTGGAAAGGTCATCTTTTCCAAGCTGTACGCGTTATAGATGAGGAAATCACAGAGTTTAAGGAACTTGGAACATAGCAGGTAAGTGGCAGACATGGGATTGGCTGGAACTCACGTCCTCTGATTTTAAATCTAGAAAGCATCTCACCCAGCACATACTTGAGTGGGAATTCCCCTCTGCATCAGCGCTGAGAAATGGTGGTCTGGTCTCTGTTCAAAGACCTCCAATACCCCCTGTAGATAGCACTCAGTATAAAGAAGTTTTTCCTGACATCCAGCATAATTCTGGCTCTTTGAAATGTTTGGCCATTTGCTTCAGCCTGAAAGAAAATTCCTTTCTCCTGATCAGCCTCCACAAATTTGAAAACTGCTAAGGGCAGCAGGGTGGTGCAGTGAATAGAGCACCGGCCCTGGAGTCAGGAGGACCTGAGTTCAGATCTGGCCTCGGACACTTAACACTTACTAGTTGTGTGACCTTGGGCAAGTCACTCAATTGCCCTGCACTCCCCCCTCCAAAAAAAGCAAAAAAAAAAAAATTGAAAACTGCTGCCACGGTCCTCCTATATCTTCTCAATGTCCTCATTTTCTTCACTGATTCCTGTGTGGCCTGTTCTTCAGGCCTCTAGATCCTCCAGCTTTTCACTTAGACACTATTTTTGGTTTTACAGACTCAGCCCAAACCTGGCGACATAATTGAGTTCCTGGATTCCCCCATTCACCATTGGGCTATTTATGTTGGGCAAAATGCTATTGTCCACTTGGTGCCTGAAGGTAAGACGTCTTCTAGCATTACCTCTTACTTGTGGTTCCACAGTATGCAGATAAGGGGCTGGGAGTAGAGTTGTAAGGGCAGGCCTCTTTGCAAGGTCACCTGATTACAGAGGAAGGGCTTTGCTATCCCTGGAGTGCCTTCCCTTCTCACCTCCACACCTGACTAGCTTCCTTCAAAGCTCAACACAAACATCACCTAAGGTCTTTCCTGATCCTCTCCAGTCAATCTCCCCTTCCCACCCCCTTCATCTTGCCTTTATTTTGTATATTCCTACATAGGTAACATTCACTCACCAGAATGTAAACTAAGCTGAAGTCTTACTGATAAGCACTCAAGCAATTATTATTGATTGCTGCCTCCCACTATGAGTGTGCCATTCCCCACTCCCCACTCCCATCAAGAGAGACAGACAGACAGACAGACAGAAGAGAAAGAGAGGGAGAGAGAGAGAGAGAGAGAGAGACAGAAAGAGAGGGAGAGAGAGACAGAAAGGAGAGAGAGAGAGACAGAGAGGGAGAGAGAGGAGAGAGAGAACAGAGAGAGAGAAAGAGAGAGACACACAGAGAGAGACAGAGAGAGGAAGAGCAAGAGCGAGAGCGAGAGCAAGAGAGAGAGAGAGAGAGAGAGAGAGAGAGAGAGAAAACGATTGCATCAGAGATCAAAGTCCAGCTTCATCACTTGGCTGCAGCAGGGACAATGGATTGGTGAACCAAGTTTCCACCCTCCTCTCCTGTCCACTCCCCTAGTGTCTACATGATCTTGGACACCTGACATTTCCTTTTTGCACTGAGCATAGCTCTGTCCTAGGTCTATGTGGGGAGTCTCAAAGGGCTGGGATCTTATTTGGACATACAGATGTGTTGAGAGTGGTGTTGATGGCTCTGTCACCAGCTCAGGCTGTGCAGACACTCTCTTCCATTGCCACAGAGGGGTCATACATACATACGTGTCCTCTGAGGAAGGAAGTAGTAAGTACTAGTTTCTAGTGTGGCCTTATAATTTGTGTGCAGAGGGACACAACCCCAGTAGAAGAAGCACCCTGATCCTTTCTAGACTCCATCTGAAAAAGATGAATGAGGGGCCATTTTAGTGATGCTTGTCATGGGCTTAGTTTGAGCTGCTCCAGACCCAAGTGTAGCTAGTTTCTTCCTGATTAGCTATTTTTCAAGGAAAGAGTTTGAATAAAGTCATGGAAGACAGATTCAGATCAAGCCACTGAAGTTTCTTGGGTATATCACAAATTTTTTGAATTTGAGTACTGGGGAAGCAGCCATACTTCTCCACAAATAATTCTTCTGGGGCTCTATCAGAAACATGGGGCTAAGGGGACCCAGAGCGGGACTATTTGAGAAAGAGCTCACAGTAAGTGGCCTCTCCTTTTCACATTAAAAGGTAAAAATAGCTCTTCTGGGTCATTTCAAACAATTGGAGCTACTCGGGCCAGAGTGGAGAAATCGCCTCTTACCAGCAATAGAAAAAAGTACAGGATCAACAACATGCATGATGACATATACAAGCCGCGTCTACCAAAAGTGATCGTTGATGAGGCCTTGAGCATGGTAGGGGAGATTGTGTCCTATGGCTTCATCACTAGGAACTGTCGGTGTTTTGTGGAGGACCTGAGATATGGGAAATATCCCATCAACGAGGTATATTATAATTAACTAATAAATGGTGGTTAAGTGAATGAATTTTAGGAAATAAGACAGGCTGGTGGAACCGGCGTAGACTCTCTGGGGTGCTTACAGTAACAACCAGACAGCATGTGCACAGTAGATGAGATCCATCTCCTCAGCGCAACCCTGGGCGTGGGGAAGGTTGCACCACAGCCATTGTTCCAATTCAGAATAATATCTGAGGATAATCTGTCTTGGCTTCACTCTGATCTATGATGTTAACTTATCAGATAGCACATAGGTAATGGTGGAAGGGTGACCAAGGGTTAATACCAGATTACCCAGAATATAATGCTGGTGGGCTAGAGCTTCCTCATGTGTCCTTAAAGAACTTGCAAAACCCACTGCTTTTCATCAGACCCTCTGTAATATTCATCATGGGGTTTTAAAATTCTCCACTTGATTCAATAATTGCATAAGAACCAGGAGAGATCCATGGGCTCTCAAGGATGTCTCCTGTGATTTAAATTGTCCTAGAAAAGCCATTGTTGACCTTCCTCTTCCTACTTCCTCCTCCTGCTCTCCTGTCATAGGCTGGAGGCATCTTTGGTCCCCATTTGGGTTTATCCCAGTTTGATTCCTTCAGTCTCCTCCCCCCTCTATCATGTGGTTGCTCCAAGTCCCTGAGCTTCCTCTTAATTTTGTTGGCTCCTTTCTTTTCCCCAGGGAGCTAGTCAGAGCAGAGCAGAGGACTTGACTGGAGTGAAGGGTAGCAGGCTTCAACACTGACCAGTCTTCCTTTCTATCCACAGGTCTCTGATGTGACAGCCTTGGGGGTACTTGGTACCTTGCTTCTTGTTGGTTTCATAGTGTTTCTATGACTTTGAGAGACGTCAAAATTATCATGGCCACCTCCACTATGGTAGCGTAGCTCAGCTGCAATTTTGATTTAGCCATGTAGCTTGTAGTTATATACATGTATATATGTTTGTGTATATGTATGCACACACATATGTGTACATATATGAAAATAAGGCCTTCCCAGTTTTTTCCTCAAAGAGTGGCTGGAATGCATGCTTTGCCCCAAGCACTGAGTCAAGCTCTTTAAAACCCAAAACAAGGTCAACTCTAGCTGAATGTAATAGTTCTGGCAAAGCTTGGACAGGATGCTTTGCTAAATATCAGGGACTATGTGGGTAATCCTGTTTGTTCTCTAAGTGACATGTCACACAGGAAGTTCCTCTTTCTTTCTAGAAGCCAGGTCCTACTTATGTAATTTCTGATGGAATGCCAATAAAGCTGCCCCTAGCCCCAATATTCTAATTTCCTTATGGGTCCCAATGAACAGCAGCCATATCCTGATTCACCCACACAGTCTGGTTTTAACCATATCACAGGCCCCCATACTCAATATAGCCACTGCATTTATCTAGCCACTGTCCCTAGCTTGTCTCTGCCCCCAATGATCATGTTTAAATGGGTGTGTCCATGCACTCAACCACATCATACATTTAGCTCAAGACAAACTCTCCTCTTGAGCAGACAGGACCATAACAGCTAGCCAATCAGAAAGCAGCATGACTAGGATGTTTGACCATCAAAACATAGAAGGGCCTCCACCCCCACCCCAGATAGCCCCTGTGCAATAGTAAAGAACCGACCTAGAGTAAACTCATACCATCGAGGTTTATTATCGTTGTCATGCATAAATGCTGCCCCCTCCCCCCAGGGTTTTTCTGTATGCACTGTGGATGATGCATGCACATTTCCACTGATAGGACCCCTCCCCACATTACCTAATCCCTCCTGCTTTTTCACATTCATAATTTCTTTTATGTAATTGCATCTTTACCCTATATGAATTTGCTGGTTCCTCTTGGAACTCAGCCTGCTTCATGAAAGGTGGCAATCTCAATAAATGACTTCCCTTGGATTAGAGGTGGTCTGAGTCTGAATTCTTTCAACATGACCACCCACAGCACATCATGAAACCACAACAGTTTTTAACTCTTTAGTCCGATTCTTTCTTTTGCTCCCTCATGTGGGTTCATTCATTCCTCTTCATTCAAGGTCATAATTCAAATACACTTTAAATTACGTCAGGAGATACATAGTTAAAGCAGAAGCATTGATCTGACATCCCAGCTCACAGGGCTTTAGAACTGACTGGGTCCTTAGAGATCCTCTAATACAACTCCATCATTTAAAAGATGGGGAAATAGGTTCTGCAAGGGAGAAGTGACTTGCCCAATTTAGAAGTGGTCAGACTACAGGAGAAGGGGACAGTCACTAGTGTTTAAAGCTTCCTTATAAATTCCTTCCTCGTGCCTCCCTCTGGCTTTCAGGAACTGTGGCCTCTTTTCCTGATCCTGGTGGACCCGAAGGCCTGAGGTGGGCTTGGGGGTCTCTGAAAGCTTACTGGGGAAGGCGGGGAGATACGAACCTAGGCCATGTGGGAAAGCCCCAGGGCTTTTAGGAGTCCATCGTTAGTAACTCATCAGCTCACCTCAGTGGCTACACTGACTAATGACGAGTTTGCCAAGACTGGCCAGGAGCTCGGCCCCAGGAACCCCGGCTAATCCTGCACTGCCCCACCACAGGATCTGAGCTACAGAATTGGGACGGACCCAAATGGAGAATTCAGCAAAGGGAGACATCCGAAGGGAGTCTACCCGGGCAAGAAGACTTCCAGAGCCCAGATGTAGGGGCTGATGAGTCCAAAGAACCCATCCTAGGTCTGGAAGAAAGTCAGGATCAGTTGCTTTTCAGCACCCGGATCTGTGCCCTCGGGCTAGGATAAACTCTCAATTGTTGCGGGGAGGGGCAGGAGCCTTAAAAGTTAGACCCTTTAGGCCAAGGTGGGAGGTATAGAGAGCAGCTAGTCCGAGCCCTGACCTTGTCCCCTCCTGGCATTGTGGAGCTGTCCTCACAGGCCGGGTAACTCCCAGGAGATCGAGGTGGTGGCCTCCCCTGTGTTCCTACCTCGCACTCCTCTAAAACGTGCTGGTCTAAAGCCCTCTCCCCGGTCCCCCCAAGCTCCCTTCCCCAGTCTGACCACTTCCTACTTAAATTCCATTGACCTTCCACCTTTATTGCGCATTCACTAAGGCAGTGGTTCTCAACCTTCCTAATGCCGCAACTCTTTAATACAATTCCTCATGTTGTGGTGACCCCCAACCATAAAATTATTTTCGTTGCTACTTCAAAACTAATTTTGCTACTGTTATGAATCATAATGTAAATATCTGATATGCAGGGTATATTTAAATTGAACATAACCCACAGGTTGAGAACCGCTGCTCTAGGCCCTCAAGTGTAACCCTTTGGCTGAATCCAAACTTGACAGAACAAATCCCCTTCATAAAAGGATTTGTGCTGTAAAACTTGGACTTGGTCAAAAGGCCACATCGAGGGCCTAGAGGGCCACATGTGGCCTGGAGGCTGCAGGTTCCCCCCCCCTGCTCTAAGCAAATGTAAGATTCTTAATCAAAGAACAGATAGTAGAGGGAATTTACTCAATAGCAGTTCCCTGTACCAGTGAAATCACAAATCTAATTCATAGTGTGTGTGTGTGTGTGTGTGTGTGTGTGTGTGTGTGTGTGTGTGTGTTCTTTGAGGGCAGAGACTTCCATTTTTTGTCACTGTATCTTCAGTGCATACTACAGTGCCTGGTGCACAGTAGGTGCTTAATTAATGCTTGGTGTTTGATTTGGAATCAAAAACTCACAGGGCTTTAGAACCAACTGGGTCTTTAGAGATCCTCTAATACAACTCTATCATTTAAAAGATGGGGAGACAGGTTCTGCTAGGGAGAAGCGATTTGCCCAAGGTCACACAATTAGTAGGTATCCGAGCCAGAACTCAAACCCAGGCCCTGGGACTCCAGTGCCCGGGATTTCCCTGCTTGGCCCCTCTGTTGTTCCAGGCTTGGCCTTTGGTGTGCAATAAGAGATGACTGTAACTGGGGCAAGGCAGCCACATTTGGAAGGAGTTGAGAGCCTGGCACTTTGCCTCCTCTCCAGGGCATCATCCCATGATTCTTCACTCAACTGAAGTTGTCTTAAGAAGTTGGTGACGTCCCTGTCATGATGCTCACCTTGGCAGCAGGGGACTTTAATGCCCCCCACTGGCTACTTATGGTTCTACAGATGAGTATGGCTTATGAATGAGCCTGAGGACACTGAGAGCGCAATGTGGGCTGTGAGAGGGGTCTGCCTATAATCAGTAATAAAGTAATTCATCAGTAATAATAACTAGCATTTTTTTGTCCTTACGGTAGCCCTGTGAGGTAGGTGCTATCTATTATTGCCCTCACCAGGAAACCGAGACAAACAGGGTCACACAGCCGATAAGCGTCTAAGGCCAGATTTGAACTCCAGCCTTCCTGACTTCAAGTCTAATGTTCAATGTCTAGTGAGTCACCTAGCTGCTGGAGAGTCTGGGGTCCTGGGTTTGGGGCACCCAAGGGCCTAGAGGCTGGAGCACATTTCTCTGATGGGGCATCCTTCATGTCTGCATTTCTCTAGCCAGGTGGAGAGAGCTGGAGAAGGGGTGTGTGTGAAAGAGGGTGGACATCCCAGACCAGGGGTCAGGCATCATGGCCACGTGTCATGGAAAGGATTAGGGTGCTCCAGAATTACAGAATATTCGCATCGGAAGAGATCTCAGCAGTCAGCTTGGCCGGTTGAACACATACCACCTTAACATCCCTGACAAGCAGTCCTTTCCCACTTCCCAAGGTGGTCATTTCTCTTTGGGATGACTTTCCTCCAATTAAGCTTAAATCTCTCTAGCTGTAGCTCTCCTGGACCTTCTCTCTCACCCTCCAATCTCCCTCCTCTGCTCCCAGTTCTACCTTTTGAGACCAAATGGAACAAGGCCAGTCCTCGTCCCACAAAGCCACCCTTCAGATC
Organism: Pseudocheirus occidentalis; assembly: GCA_028646575.1. Taxonomy (NCBI): domain Eukaryota; kingdom Metazoa; phylum Chordata; class Mammalia; order Diprotodontia; family Pseudocheiridae; genus Pseudocheirus; species Pseudocheirus occidentalis. The sequence continues at coordinate 186,632,519 of CM053601.1, read as the reverse complement.
TGAGGAGACTACTTTCAAGACTTTTCTTCTCCAGGCTGAATGTGCCCAGTTCCTTCCACCTTTCCTCATAGAACACGGACTCAAGGCATCTCCCCACCCTCTGGAGCCTCCTCTTCAGCTTCTCACTGGTCTTTCTTAAATCGTGGTCCCTAAAATGGAGACATTACCTAACCAGGACAGAGAATGTGGAATATTGATTCCACATTCCCAGTCTTATCCCTTCTTTTGGCCCCTCATTTATATAATTATATTTAGTGAAATATATTTATAGCATTTAAAAATGAAATTCCTTTTGTTGTCCCCAATGAGCCTCCTTCCCCAGCTCCAGCTCATTCTGAGCACTCCCAACACAACTTTCATAGGTCCAGGCCCCAACTCTGAGATTTTCCCTGTTACAGGCCTTGCTCTTGCTTCCATCTCATCCCCTTCCCCTGTTCTCACCTCATAGGTTGGCCACAATGGTAGCCGGTGGCTTCGATGGCCACCCCCACCCCCTGCTTATTGTGGAACTGGAATTCTGATGGAGTTCCATGGTTGCCAAGACACAGGCCAGGCTAAGAGTAGAAAACTGTCAGGGTGTGGTGGGCAGTTGGAGCAGGGGTCTAGGCTTCTCAGGAGGTGGCAGAAAGTGCAAGGTTTCTTAGACCAGGACTTGTGGATGGAAAAGGAGACAGAAGGCTCAGAGCTCAAAGAGGCTGAATTGTTCCCAGGGAGCAGCAACATGGACTATGGTAAGGAAGGCCTCGCCTCAACTCAAGGAAAGCCCCAGAAAGGAGGAAAGGAAGGAACAAAAGGAAGAAAGGAGAGAAGGAAGGGCAAGAGGCAAGGAGGGCTGAGAGTCAAGGCAATTGGAGTTTGCTGTTGCTGCTTATTAACTGTGATTCGGGGCAAACCTCTTGCCACCTCTGGGTAGTAGTGTCAACCTCAGCAAAATACTGAGTTTGGACCAAATGGTTGGTTGGGTCACATGATTGCACTCTAAATTCTGAAACCCCACATTCAGGAAATATAAAGGCAGGGGAGAGGAAAACATTCCCCAGCGTGGTCATGGCCCTAGAGGGAGGAGAGGCGGGAACGAGATGATCCTGGGGACATCTCTCCTTTTGTCCCAGTGACAACAGGCCCTGGTCCAGGCACCTGTTTCTCCCTGAGCAAGTCACATAATGTTCTTTATTTGATACTCAAGCTTAGGATAATGGTGGAGACCTCAGCACACATTGGGATTTGTTGTTGTCGGGCATCTCACTTTGGACAATTCTGCGGCAGGTGGCACGTTGGAAAGAGGGCTGGACTAGATTCAGGGTTCAAATACTGGCTTGGGCACCTAATAGGTGTTTGGCCTTGAGTGATTTCTGGGGAAGGAAAGCTTCAGTGTGTTCATCTGCAAAGTGGGGATGATGAATAACTCATACTGCTCTTGTCTGTTCCCAGGAAAATTACTTTGAAAACCTTTCAAGAATGATAGCATTATAGTATTCCTTTAAAAATTGTTTTTTGTTGTTGTTGGGTCATTTCAATGGTGTCCGACTCCCTGTGACCCTATATGGGGTTTTCTTGGCAAAGATAATGGAGAGGTTGGCCATTTCCTTCTCTAGCTCATTTTACAGATGAGAAAACTGAGGGAAACATTGGTAAGGGACTTGCCCAGGGTCACACAGCTAGGAAGTATCTGAGACCAGGTTTGAGTTCAGGAAGATGAGTCTTCCTGACTTCAGACACAATTCTCTATCCACTTCACCACCTGAATCATTAGTCAAGATGAGGCTAACGCTGTGATTGTGACTGAAGGTACTCGGTCTCTTTATGCTTTAATATTTAACAGAAAGGGTCCTAGGATTATCGATTTAGACTAGAAAGGACCTTAGAGGCCATCAGAGCCATCCCTTTCCTTTGACAGATAAAGAAACTGAGGCACACGGCTGGTTTGTTTTGACTGGAATAATTTGTTCATTGACTGTGGTCGTAGCCTTGAGTTTTGTCGCTGTCCAAGGTAGGATGTTCGCCCTTCTCTGATCTGATGCCCTTCCTCTCCCCCACAGACCCACCTTCCATGTCCAGGGATCAAATCAGATCCGTGGCGAAGTCCGTGGAGACTCTGCTGGCCGAGGCGGAGCAGATCCGGAATCGGTGTAAGAAGCAGAACGCGGATGCCCGCGTATTGATGGAGGAGCTTCGCCAGGAGAACTGCGAGCTGGTGCAGCGCTACCAGCAGGCTGAGCACGAGATGGAGGAGGTGAAGAAGGCCCTGGGAGAGCTCATGGAGACCAAGGCGGCCTTCGATGCCCGCGAAAGGCAGCTGTGGGAGGCGGCTTAACAGCAGCTGTGAGGGGCCGTGGCGATGGCGGGAGCCTGCTTTCAGGGGGGCAGAGGGGGCCTGTCTCTGGCCCCTGGCCCAGCTAATCCCGTCTGTCCACTCACTGGCTTTCGTTAAGAGTTCCAGCACGAAGAAACCTTCAAGCAGAACTATTAAACCATATTCCTAACGAAAACTGCCTTTGTTCTGTGAGCCCAAGTCCCGAGAAACAGCTCCCCAGCCCCGACGCGGTGCACTTAGGATCACAGATTCAGAGCCAGAAGAATCTTGGCAGATAGTCTAGCTTCCTTAATTTGACAGATGGGGAAACCGAGGCGGAGAGAGGCAAACAAGTGTCTCAGGCAGCATTTCTTGACCCAGACTGGCATTCCCCTGGATGGACAGGAAGCAGTTGGGAGGCGGAGGAGGGGGCAGCAGCCAATCCAAGGAGCACAAAGTATTCGGCAGGCCCCCTTGGGGGAGGGGAGAGAAGCCAGGCGCCAAAGGTTTGGGGGTGTGTCCAAGGTCACTCAGTCTGTGGGAAGATTTTAGTGGACCCCAAACTGGACCAGCAAAGCATCAGGGGGTCATGGCAGCCAACCCCTCCCAGGCAAAGAAGTGAGATTTTAGGAAGCATTAGGAGGGCAGAGCACCCAGCAGGAGGTCAAGTCAAGCTTTTATTAAGTGCCTCCTGTGAGCCTGGCATCGTACTGAGTGCTGCTGGAATACAGAGAAAGACAGACACAGGCTTAATTCTCCCGTCACTAACCTCTATTAGGTGCCCTTGTATCCTGCCCAGGTTTAGATCACATCACACATGGAATATTATATTCTGTCTGTGCCTTGGACCTGGCAGGGCCTAACCCCACACTTCTAAGAAAGTTATTAACCCATGGCTTAGAAGTTACCTTCTCCCTTGCACTCTGAGAAATGCATGCCAGTGCTCCCCCCACCTATTTGATTGTCATGCATCCCTGGTGAAGTGTGCACCAGCCTAAGATCTCTTCTAGTTTGACCGAGGACCCCTAGGGTGAGAAAGTAGGCATCCCTGAAACTTTGAAGCCAACATGAGATTCAGGAGTCAGAGGGGCAGCTGACAGAGGCCTGGGCTGCTGATGGATGGGCCACTCTGGTGGCCCAGGGCTGGGGATGCTCATGTGGGCTTCTAGCACCTGATGCTGTAGAGCTCCACACTGCCATTGATCCGAAGCTCCCGGAGGTGCCCTAGGGACCACTGCCCCAGGCTTGCTGCCCCCACTGCATTCCCATTCAGGGCCAGCTTGAGACCATTGTCCCTGCACAGGAGCAGGACCTAGGGAACAAAGAGGGAGATTGAAGGGCTTGCTCAGGAAGCTGAGAGTTAGAGCATCCTGGGCCCAGGGAGCTAGAAGGTAGGGCTGGTCAGTTGGGACGGAGGCATCCTAGGACCCAAAGGGGCTTCAGAAACCATTTGTTTCAGCCCCCTCATCTCACAATGAACAGACTAAGCAGGAAGAGATTGAATGATTTTCCCCACATCAGACAAGTGTCGGAGTCTAAATTCAAACCCAGACCTCCCGACTCTCATTCTAGCTTTCTTCCACTTGGCCACATTCATAATGATGATCTAACAGAGAGGTCTCGGATGCCCCACTGTGCTGGTGTGGCTATGCTCTTCACCCATGCTGATCACAGCTCTCCCTCCAACTCAGGCAGTTTGGAAGATTGTTGTGACTGAAAAAACTTCCTCTCCTGTGACTCCCTTGGGGATGTGTCCCTCTCTGAATGGAGCTGGGCTGCTTTTAGGCAACAGACAAACAGCCCCAGCCTGGACTCAGTCTTTTCAATTCATTCCATTGACATGGCCTTTGAGAACCCAACTTCAGCTTGCTGATGCCAGTAAGCATCAGCAGGAGGCATGAGGATAGATGTTTTTTTTTTTCTGTTTGAACAGGACTAGTAATTTCTTTGGTACAAGGAACCCCCTGGGGGCGGGGAGAGATCCCCTTCCCAAGTCAGGTCCACACCTAGCTGGCAACTTCCAGCCTTAGGGAGTTGTCCAGGGCACAGAGCTGTTAAGTGTGTTGCCAAGGTCAAACACAATCAATTAATGGGTCAGAGTCTGTGGGACTTGAATCCAAGGTCTTTTTGACTCTGAGGAAGTTCTCTCTCCCTCTCCAAAGCTGTTTACTTCCTCATAGTCATATGACTACATTAATAGGACAGAAAATAGAAGAGTCCCACTAGCTCTGTTTCACCAAAAAACTCTATGAGCAAGTGGCTTCCCTTCTCCATGACCCCATCACTGAAATGAGGCTGTTTGGGGAGATGCTTTCTGTGCTACTCCTCTCCCCTCTTCCCCCAACCCTTCCATCCTTGGAGACTAAAGTCTGGGGGTGATTTTAGGAAAACAGAACACCTTGCTAGAGTCCCAGCAGCCCCTGCCTCTTAGAATGCCTCACCTCAAAGAAGCGCTGGGGATGAAAGAAGAAAGGGGAGGAGATGAGCTCCTTCCTGCCCCACGGGGAGATCCAAGCCAATGTTCTATTTCTAAAGCAAACCTTGAGTGTCACGGATGGGTGCATGGAATCATCCCATAGGCTCAGTGTGAATCTGGACCACAGAAGAGGGAGGGAAAGGCAGGGAGGTGGGGAGAGGGCACACTTATTTACATCCCTGGAATGGATTCCAGGGTTCTAGTGGGGAGATTCCTGCCTATACAAGAGCTTTGGGGCTGGCAGGTATGGTCCTATCAGAATACGGGAGACACTAGTGACCTGTGAACCCCAGGGGTTTCCTCTTCTAGTCGTTTCAGCCAGAACCACACACAGAGGACATGAGGTCTACACCAGGTCCCATGAGGTAGGTTCTTTAAAAGGAGAAGGGACATCAGAGGCCAACCCTCTCATGAAACTAAGAAAATGAGGCCTAGAAAGGATGTGCCCAAGGTCACACAGGTATTAAGTGGCAGAATTAGTGCCAAATCTAGTGCTCTATGCACAGCAGAACACTAATGTTTTTTGCCTTTTTTTTTTTTTTGCTTTTTGGAGGGGAGAAGCAGGGCAATTGGGGTTAAGTGACTTGCCCAAGGTCACACGGGTAGTAGGGACACTGATTTAAGTAGCAATAGTTGGCTAAAAACGCTGAGGCCTTCCATAACTCCCACCTACTCTCCTTCCCACCCAAAGAAGGGAGGAGGCGACTTTCCATAAGAGCTACTCTCCCAGCCTTTGGAATCTGTGTGTCTGACTACTGTCTTGGTACAGCCTGGGTCACTCTGTCCTGAGCCAGCATGGGCTAATATGAAAGAGGATGTAAGGGAAAGGACCTGGAGTCTGGTCTTGTAAGGCAGAGGGGCACCGTTAAAGGCACTGTCTGGAGTCAGAGGTGCTGAGATCAATTTCTGACGCCTTTGTGACTGTGAATAAGTCACTATCCTCTGAGTCTCAGCTCCGCCCTCTATACAATGAGGGACTTTAATCTTCGTGGGCTGTAAGGTCCCCTCAGATACTATGAATGGGACCTTGGGCATGTTCCTTCCCTGCTTCTTGCCAGGTTTCTCCATGCAAAATGAGAGGGGTGGATGAGGGGATCTCTAAGGTCCCCCCCTTGGCCCTGGGGTCCTTGGGATTCAGGGCCTTTTGGACCAAATGCTCCCAGGGGAGACCAGCTAGACCTTGGAGGTCACAGGGAAGGCCCTAAGGTGGGGTATGGCAAATAGAAACAGAATGCCCCCCCTCTCACTGGAGGGCAGCTAGTGAAGTGATCTGGTGGGAGACTTGGAGGCAGGAAGACCTGAATGGGCCCCCTGGTAGGCCATCAGTGACCCTCTCAGGAGCTCAGCCCCTTGCAGCCAGGCTTCAAGGGATAAGCAGAGTCAGAGCAGGTCCATACCAGAAACCTCGGCTTGATTCCCCTAGCACAGTCTCATAGCCTCATGGCTCATAGTAGGAGCCCAAGGTCACTTCCGAGCAGAGATGATGAGCCAGGAGGTTGGGGTGCTGGATAATATTTAAGAGTGCTGGGGTTTGGACGGATGGTAAGGGGATTGTGCAAAGCATGTCAACGACCCTCCTGTCCAAACAGCTTGGCCTGGGCCCCAAGAGAGGGGACTGGCTGTCCATGTTGATTCCCACCAACCCTAGAAGTATGGGGACCCTGGCTCTGAGAGATGCCGTGGAAGGAGTGCTGACCTTGGGGCCAGGAAGACCTGGATTCACATCTGGCCTTAGACACTTAACGGCTGTGTGACCCTGGGCTTGTCATGCCTCCCTGTCTGCATCTCTAAAATGGGGAGAATCTTCACAGAGTGGGCCCTTAGTGTTGCTTTCCTTGGCTCATCAAATGTTTTAAGGGAAAGGTGCCGGGGGTAGCTGGCTTCTTGCTGCAGCTCTGAAGTTTGAGGTTTCTCCTGACCTCTGTCCTGTGGCTGCTCCTTCCCTGGGATGAATACTTGTCCACCTCCACCCTAGTCTCCAAGCTCCATACAGGGAACTCACTTCCTGTCTTCCCCCTCGAACCACTCACTTCCTCCATCCTGTTGGTACCTACTCCTGAGGGTTGGGACAGATGAGGCCCCGCACCACGATGACCTGTCCTGGCCACAGGCCCCTAGGAAGAGGCCAAGTGCAGGGAATTGCCTGAAAGGACAAAGGAGAGTTAGGGAGATGGCAGGAGGCCCTGGTTCAGAGGGTACCCCACAGGAGAAGAAGCTGACCCAGTGGGAAATCCCCACTCCATTCAAGGCCACAGCTTCTTCCTGAAAGGCAGATTCAGGCTGTGGGTCCTCAAGCCCAGAAAAGTTTCCAAGGACAAAACCAGGGCTGGCTGCCCCTCCCCCCTAGCCCATGTCAAAGAAAGTGCTTTTATAGAAAACCTCCTGCACCCTCACCCCTCTGAATTCAGTGCACATTTATATGTGTACGGCATCAAGCCCGGTGCTGAGGCTAAGGAAGCAGAAAGTAGCCCCTGCCCTCAGGGAGCTTCCAGTTACCAGGGCCTTGACACAACTTCACCTGCAGCAGCCAGCTTTCTTGCCAAGAAAAGGAAGGAGGCTAGGAAGAAACAGAGGTCTTCCCCTTAAATCCTAACTTGTTTGGAAGTCTTTTCAGCCCTGAATCTCCCTGTCCCCAGCCATCTGGTTCCCCAGGAATAGCGGGTTCCCAAAGATAGAAGGAAAGCCTCACTCACCAATCTGGAGCTCTTCAGTAAAAAAGGCTGTCAAGAGAAAAGGAGTTTGGGAGAGCCTATCTCCCTCATCTAACCAACCACCCCACCATACCCCCCCCCCCCAACCTCGATGTGAGCTCCTCTGGGTGCCCCATCTGGCCTCATCTAGGCTCTCTGGCTCTTCTCCACTGGGCCAAGGAAAAGGGACTTTGGTGCAGAAAAGGCAGAGTTCCAGACCAGGGCTGGGGGTGGGGTGCTGAAGCCTGCCTGACCTTGGGTCTGGGAGAGTCCCCTTGGACCATGGCAGTAAGGGAAGGGGCATCCCTGGACTTGTGCAAGCTGAGAATGGGTGGGAAGGAGGGACGGGCATACACAACCCTTTGCACACAGTAACCTCCCCAGCTTCCCTGTCCTCAGGGCTCAGGTCCCTCCCTACCCTGGAGAGCACAGGGAGCCAAGACCCCTTATTGAAGAACAGCAGATCCTAGGAAGCTCCCTTTTTACTCACATGTCCAGCTGGGTACTCTGTTCCACCCTCCACAAAGGGCTGTCCACAAAAGACAAGATGGGGGTGGGGTGGGAAAGAGGAGGGCTGTGACCAGCAGATATCCCTAAGTGGCTACTTGAGAGTCTGGTGTTTTTTCCCCACATATTGGGGCTTATACTGCCCAGAGAGACTATTTGCTACTTGGTACACAGGGAGGTCCAGCCTTTTTCCTTTGAGCCCACAGGGCCTATCAATGCCTGAGAAGTCATCTGCTCCACCCAGGAAATAGCTCACAGCTTCCCCTTCCCATCTCTCTCCTGTAAATCATCCCGTGTCTTTGTAATTGTATAATAAGGCTTGCTTCTTCTCTCCCTCCCAGCTAGAGGCAGAATGTCCTGACCTGCCCACCCAGGTCTGTGGGATAGACAGGCCCACTAGCCCAGGCCTGGGTTCCCGGAAGTAGTTACATTGCTGTTCAGAAATCCGACGGCTTTCACAAAAATCTGGCCATAAACGCCCAGGGTGTCCACTCTGGACAGTGGGAGCCGGTACAGATAGTGGAGGAAATGTTGGCCATTCACGCTCACCTAGAGAGATAGAAGGGCCAGGCTCTCTCTACCCCCTGCTGGCTCCCACCTGCTTCTTCACTTTTAGGATGAGGAAGGCGCTGGTCAGGACCTGCTGGCCTTCTGGGAAGGACCTCAAGTCAACTGCAAGTGTTGGATCCAAGAATTCCCCCTCTGGCCTCCCCTGGTCTATGATGGCCTTCCTCCCTCCTCTCCCTTTCTTTTCTAGACATCCTGTCCTCCCTCTTCCTCTCTCTTCCTCCTTCCTCCCTTTTCCCTCTTCCTCCTCTTCTCTCCTTTCTCCTTCCCTCCTCCTCCCTCCCAGACTGAGGACAACCCAGGGCTCTCCACCCCCTGCTTCACGTATTTATTACCTTTACATCCTCATTTCCAAAGAGGAAGAGGATGAGGAAATCCTCCCCTTTAGCCAGGGCCAGCTCAGGCCAGCGTGCCTCCCGCTGCCATCGTCCTCGGTGTAGGGTGTTGCAGATGACATGGGGCTTATTGGTGTAGAATCGAGGATTAAAATGAAAGGCAATGTCTGGCCGGGGCTGCAGGCTGCAGCCACACTGGAAATCGATCTGGAACCTGGGGGGGCCAGGGCAGCGAGGGATAAGAGGTGCCCACTAGCCCAGATGCCCCAGAGCCCTGCTTGGGAAGGCTGTTACCCCCCAGCCTTGACAATGGGCAGGCCTGTGTCCAGCATCCAAGTATCTGTGCAACTTCAGGCCAAGCATTATTGCTCTAGGTCCTACAGAGCAAAGCAAGTACCTTGCTCCCTTCCCCATCATTACCTTCTGGGAGGAGGCGCTGAGGATGGCGGAGCCCTTCAGAAATCAAGGACTTGAGGCCCCTTACCTCTGAGCATCAGGTGGGACCACGCCCTGCACCATGACCATCTTCCCAGCTTGAAGGCCACCCAGAATTGTTGTGACATAGGGAATTACCTGAACCAAGCAGGGAAACAAAGCCATGAGTGTGGTGATCAGATGAGGCAGGGTACTTACCCTAGAGACAGGAAGACTAGAGAGAGAGACACTCTGAAGGAGGTTTGTTTTTAAGGCAAGATGATATAATGAAAAGAGAACTGGAAACAAGGTCAAGAAGAGATGTGACCTCGAACTCGCCCTCTAATACGTACGACCATGAGCAAGTCTAAGTGACTCCTCTGACCCTCAGGATCCTCTTCTGTCAGGTGTGCAGAGGAGTGTTATTACCTACCTCACAGGGGTGGGGTTTGAGACAAAGAGCTTTGTGACTTTAACTCACTATTAAATGCTGGATGTTGCCATTGCTGTGGGTAAAGGGCATTCATGATTCTGAAAAAATCAGAGTCCTTACATGAAAAAAGAGGATTCTTCTGAATTTGGGTTTCCTTCATCCCCCAGCCCCACCTTTCACCTCCAGGGTGACATCAATGTGCATTATACACTGGGGTGTGGCAGCTCAGGGGGCCAGTTACCTCTCCCTCCTATCTCAACAGAGTGTAAACTCATGGAGGCAAGAACGGTTTCAGGGACGCTTCTGATGGATTGATCCCTAAGGTTTCCCTCTCCCGAGAGAAACTGCATGATAGAAGGCACAGAGCTGTGAACCTGGAGGCAGAAGGCTTGGGTTCGAATCTTGCCTCAGACAAGTGATGCTGGGCAAGCATGTCAACATCTGGCAGCCTGAGTTTCTGCATCTGTGAAATGGGCAGAATAACACCTCCCTTCCCAAGTTGTCGTGAGGCATAACAATAACAAGGAAAGCAACAGCCAACATTTATATGAGGTTTTAAGGTTTGCAAAGCTCTTCACACACAGGTCTTTTCTCCTGTTCATCTGGGTTTCTACTGTAAGGCTGTCATTTCTTACAGCACAATAATATTCCATTTTATTCACACACCACAGTCTATTCCATCATTCCCCTGCTGATGGGCACCTGCTTTGTTTCCAGGTTTTTACTGGTTGGTCAGATTTTAATCCCATTTAAACTAGCATTTTTAGCTCATTTGCTGATATATGACAAGTTATGGACTGAAGGATTGACCCCATGGAGGGGAAGGACAGGGCTGATGGGGGGGAGAAGTATCTCCACTTGCACCTAACTCTGCCAAACCCCTACTCCTCCATTTTCCTGTTTGGGTGAGTCTTGGGCTTCCCAGGGTGATTAGAGGAGCCAGCTCTCAAGACCCTGCCGGCAGACCATGTGGGGAAGCAGGGATCAACAGGTCTGGGAAGAGTGAGTCCCCAGAGGCCTACTTTATAGGGACAATGTGTACAGAGAAGGCTCTCTCTCTCTCTCTCTTTCTCTCTCTCTCTCTTCCCCCTCTCTCCCTCCCCCTCTTTCTCTCCCTCTTATTTGAAAAAAATTAAAAATAAATATTTGTTGAATTGGATTTTCTTATGTATCAGTTTTGTTTTTATCATTTGCCTCTGTCACCCTAGACTGTAAACTCCTTGAGGACAGGGATTGTTTTTTTGCTTTGTCTCCTCAGTGCCCAGGGTGTAAAAGGCATGAGCTAATAGGCAGTATTTAGGTATATAGACATATATATATATATATATGTATATATACCTATACAGACACACACATACACAAGCTTGTATATACACATAAATATACGGGCCCATACACAGAGATAGGTGCAGTATGTCTATACAACCATCTGTCTAGTTAGTTATTTCCTCCTGACCCTGAACGAACCAAAATTCCAGGGAAGTGACCACATAAAGGCAAAAAAGTAATTAAAGCATCTCAGGAACTAATTAGCTCTCATTACATACCTATATATGCACATATTTGCATGCATATGCATATATATGTACATGTATGCATTGTGCTTTGCAAACCCTCAAAAACACTGTATAAATGCTACCTATTATTATATGGCTCTGTAAAGTTTGTAAAACATTCTACACCTGATCTCATTTGAGCCTCCCAACCACCCTAGGAGGTTGTGCCATTATTATCCTTATTATACAGAAACTGGGGCTCACAGAGGTTTAAATGACCTGTTCAATGTCACACAAGTAGTATCTGAGGCTGATTTGAACTCAAGTCTTCCTGACTCCAAGTCTATTATTCTGTGCATGATGCTAACATAATGTCATAATACAACTTTAATATTTCCTGCTTGATTTGAAACTTTCTCCCTGAATTTTTCTTCCTGGTTCTAAAGGGCAGGTCTGATCTACCGCTTCAACCAGATTAACATTCTGGGGGTCTGGTGGGAGAGGGAAGTGGGGTGGGAGGCTCAATTGGCCTAGCAGACCCTTCTGGGTCAGCCCAATGAAGGATTTAGCACTGAGAGCCGGAGCCTCAATGCAGGACCAGCTATCTGGTCCAGTTATCACCCAGCATGCCTTCCTGGCTTCTTATGAACCAAAGTTCTAGGGAGGAAGTGGTGACCACATAAGGGCAAAGAACTAGTTAGGGAACTTTGGAGTTTTATTCACTCTCATTAATCCTTCCTTACTCCCCATGGGAAAGGAGCATCTGCTTGGAGCTCAGCCCTTAGAAAGGTTTAATTCAGCCTTGGGTAAGTCAAACAGAGGATATTGAGCTGCCTGGGAAGTCTAGTAGAGGAGACTTCATTATTGGGGGAAGAGACTCTTTGACTTCCTCTGGAGAACAGAACGGACCTTCCCTAAAAGACTGGGAGCAAGCTATATAGAGAACTGATTCAGGTTTATGAGGACAAGAGCCATTCCCCATTTGACAAATGATCAAGAGATATGAACAGGTATTTGTCAGGAAGAAATCCAATTAATCAATAACCAAATGCTCCATTAGAGAAATCATTAGAGAAATGCAAATGAAAGCAATTCTGTGCTTCTCCTTTACAACCATCATATTGGCAAAGATGATGAAAAAAGGAAAATCACAAATGTTGGAAAGGTTGGTGGAAAAACGGACTCTTTGATGCCTGTTGCTGGGGCTTCGGGCTGGTCCTGTCACCCTAGAATTGACTTGGAAGAGGAACCATCCCTCGTAAAGTCACTAAATCGTGCAGGCTCAGTGCCTCAGCCATACTCCCAAGAAACAGGACTGATTTCGAGGCCTGATGAGGAAGAATGCACTTCCATCTAGATAGAGAGATGATGGGCTCATGCAGAACGAGATCCTTTTTTTGAGCATGGTCAACGTAGGAATTTATTTTGCTCAACTATATGTATTTATTACAAGGACTTGGCTTTCCTTTCTCTTTTCAAGGAGGTGAGGGAGAAACAAATAAATGCTCAACAATTAGAAACAAAAGTGGGAACAGGACTGGGTTTTGAGGGAGGGGGTGCTACCTTCTTCACTCCTAAAATATAGAATTGCAAAATGTTAGCACTGAAGGGAGCCTTAGACATGGTTGAATCTAACCTGTTCTACTTTTATCACTAAGGCCTTTCCAGGAGAGGAAGAGGGGAATAGTGGAGTAGTTGAGACGTTGGTTTGGAGTCAGAAAGATCTGAGTTCAAATCTTATTTCTGACACCTATTGGCTATTTGATCCTGGGTAAGTCACTTAACCTCTCAGTGACTGACCCACAAACTCCTCCCCCTCCTTTTCTCTAATTGGTAGATAGAGGAAGTTCTTTTGCTTGCTGGGAGCTCCTTACACTGATTAAAAACAAACAAGGAAATAATACAAAGCTGGGGCCCAGAGTGGGAAAGTGTGAGCGGTCAGTTTGTTCTCCTCTTTGCGGCTCCGTCTCTTTCTCTGTAAGGTAAAGAGGGCGGTCTAGATGATATGAAGGATCCTTTTCCATTCTAAATCTAGAATTCTATGGTCTTCCAACCAGGTGTCACAGAGTATGAGCTGCTTCTGGGAAGGAGGAACACCTAAGTCCCCAACACTTGAGTCAGAATTAGGAGACAGAGATCATCTGTTTAGAGCTGAAGGGGCCTCAGAGGTACAGTCCCATCTACTATACAGCCACAGTAGTTATCCCACTCAGAAGAGCTCAAATGATTGGAGGGGGTGAGATTTGTGCCCTAGACTTGTCCAAGGTCTCAGCCATAGCAAGGGAGATAACAACAGTTAGCTTAACTAGCTTTAAGGCAAAAACACTTTACTAGGATCTCCCAGGAGCCTCACACTCACCTGGTGAGGGTAGGAACAGAAGGTTTTATTTTCTGCATTTTATAGAAAATACTGAGGCTGAGTAAGTCTCAACTACAGCCACAGAGCGTTTTACTGTCAGAGACAGGATTAAAATTCCTCTCTTCCTGCTTCCAAAACAAGTACTCTCCCCACTTTGACATGTGGCATGTCACAAGAGTCAGGATTTGAACCCAGGACACCCCAACTCCAGATTCGGGGTGCTTTCCCATCCACTACATACGTGGTCCTCTGAGGATAGGAGAGTTGGCCACAGTCAGAGACCACAGGTGGTGGGAAGAGGTTCAACCTGACCCACTTCATAGTGGAAGGTCAGAGCACCTGGGACCAAGACTTCTACTCTTGGGAAGTTACTCACCGGGTAAAAGATTGGTGGCTGCAAGATGAAGCTGTCAGGAAGGGGGTCCAGACCCCCTTCTCCTCGCCACATGGAGGTGGTTGAGGGAGGGCGGGGGGACCTGGGTCTGCTCAGTGTGAGGTAGGGAGCTTTATCTGAGCTGCTGAGGCCAAGGCCAGCCTGTCCCGCTCACTGACTCACGTCTTCAGGGGCTGGTCCAAATGCACCCAAAGCCCTTTCTCCCTGTTCTTGGCCTACCCTACTCACTTCAGGGTCCTAATGCCCTCTGTAGGCTCTGGCTGCTTGCCTCAGAAGGCTTTTCAGGACTCAGCCAGGCTCCCTTCCCCCACCATACTGCCAAGCTGGCCTACGAGTCAGAGAATCACAGAGTTAGTCCTTAAAGTGACTTTAGGGACTAATCCATCCTTCTCTCTAATTTAAAGATGGGTGAATGGAAACCCAGAAAATTCAATTCAATTCTACATTTCTTAAGTGCCTACTATGTGTCAGAAAACCAGAATATAGAGCCAAAAAAGAAATATTCCCTGTCCTCATGGAGCTTAACCTCTGGGAGGGGGAGGGGTAGTGGGAAATCACTGAGCTGGAAGGGGCTTCAGAAGTCATATGCTTTAACCTCATCATTTTGCAGATTTAGAAACTGAGGTCCCAGCTAGGGAAATGACCTGCCCAAGGTCACACAGCTAGGAGGTGGGAGGACAGGACCTAAACCCCTTCCCTTCATCCTTCCCCTTATACCATTTCCCCTCTTTTCTCCCCAGCTCCTGCTGGAGCCTTGACCTCGGTTGGCACCCAGAAGACTCAGTCAGATGGTATGTAATGGGGGTGTGAGCAGTCAGACTCTCAGAGACCAGGTTGAAGAAGTTAACCCTTTCCAATCAGGAGTAGGTAACTTCTAAGAGACCCATATTCTTGGGTGGGCCAGGAGCTGGGTAGGGTGGGACTGGGGTATGCCAGCACCCCTTGGGGTGAGCATGATTGTTGCCTCTTCCCCATCCTCTCAAGGATTCCTTCCATTTCCCCCCAAGCACCCTAGTCCCTCTGTTCTTTGAAAGAGGGGGAGAGTCCAGAGCTCAGGAAGATGTTCCCCTTTCTGTAGCCTAGGGATGGGAGTGGGGGAGAAACAAAGGCCTGCCTTCTCTTAGTATACTCCTTTCTGACACTTGACTCTGCCCCTTCTCCACCCCCACCCCCAAGTCCCTTCCCTATTTACAGCATTTTTCTGTCTAGTGTCCCCTTTTCTGCCTCTTCCTAGGACTGGCGGCTTTTGGAAGGGTTCCTTTTCAGTCCTGACTCTGGGAAAGTACCCAGGTGTCCCAAAGCCTGGGAAGTCTGATCCAAAGGAGGACAGAGGATCTCAGAGCATGGGATTTAAACCTTCTAGTTCAGTGGGTTTCAGCTTTTTTGAATATGAGAACCCTTTTTTAATAGCAAAGAATTACTGGATTGGGGAAGAGGAAGACCTCAGTTTAAATCCTATCTCTGACGCTTCCAAACTGCTCAAACACGGACAGGTATTAACCTCCCTGAGCATCAATTTTCTCGCTTTCAAGTGGAGGTGGTTATAGCACCTAGCTTGAGATGATCATACATGATATCTCTAAAGCATTTTGCTACGGAAACAGCAGTTACTGTAACCACTTTTGCTGCAGTAGGGACTGGACTGAACAAATGCCCAAGGACAGGAAGCTCACACAGATCCAGTTAGAGAACAAATTTCATCAGTTCAGGGTCAGAGGTCAGGGTCCGGCTGTCTGTAACTTAGAGGGTTAGAAGAGGGATTCTTAGCTTTTTCTGCATGTATGTCAGAGACCCCTTAGGCAGTCCAGGGAAGCCCTTGTTGCTGTAAAAGACCCAGAGTCCTTCCCTTCCAGGGGCTGTTGGGAAGATCATCCATCCCTGGTGTTTTCCACCATTCTAGCAGATCTGGGAGGTGAACCCAGATCCTTTGACTCCACACCCAGTAATGCCAACAATAACGCAACAGCTCACACTGATAGAGCCTTCAAGGTTTGCAAAGTGCATTCAACACTCCAGTTTGAGCCTTGCAGCAACCTTAGAGGCAGATGCTGTTATTACCCCCATTTTGTTATTGCTCAGTCATTTCCAGTCCTGTCTGACTCTTCCTGACCCCATTTTGAGTTTTCTTGGCAAAGATCCTGGAGTGTTTTGCCATTTCCTTCTCCAGCTCATTTTCCAGGTGAGGAACCTGAGACAAACAGGGTGAAGTGACTTGCTCAGTGTCACTTAGCTAGTAAATGTCTGGATTTGAGAATTTCTTGAAGGATGCTTTCTAAGTTCTTTTATGGATCATGGCTTTCAGGTAGTCCAATAATTTTTAAATTGTCTCTCCTAGATCTATTTTCCAGGTCAGTGGTTTTTTCAAGGAGATATTTCACATTGCTTTCTATTTTTTCATTTGTTTGTATCTGTTTAATAGTATCTTGATTTCTCATAAAGTCATTTGCTTCCATTTGCTCCACTCTAATTTTG
The DNA here is from genome assembly GCA_028646575.1 of Pseudocheirus occidentalis. Taxonomy (NCBI): domain Eukaryota; kingdom Metazoa; phylum Chordata; class Mammalia; order Diprotodontia; family Pseudocheiridae; genus Pseudocheirus; species Pseudocheirus occidentalis. The sequence goes on along the minus strand of CM053601.1, from coordinate 186,616,083 downwards.
AAGGAATTATTCTCTTCAGAATGCTTTTGAGATTCTTTTTCCATCTGGCAAATTTGACTTTTTTCCCCCTCATTTAATCATATTTTATTTTTGACATAGTTTTCAACATTCATTTTTATAAGATTTTGAGTTCCAATTTTTTCCCTTCCCTCCCTACTCCCTAAGATAGCATGCAATCTAATATAGGTTATATATGTGCAGTCATGTTAAACATTTCCACATTAGTCATGTTGTGAATGAAGAATCAGAACAAAAGAGAAAAACCAGAAAAAAGAAAAAAAAGTGAAAATAGTTTGCTTCGATCTACATTCAGACTCCATAGTTCTTTGTCTGGATGTGGACGGCATTTTCCATCATGAGTCTTTTGGAGTTGCCTTTGGTTGTTGTTCTGTTGAGTAGAGCTAAATCTATCAGTTGATCATGATACAATGTTGCTGTTACTGTGTTACAATGTTCTCCTGGTTCTACTTACTTCACTCAGTATCAGTTCATTTAAGTCTTTCTAGGTTTTTCTGCAATCTGCCTGTTCATCATTTCTTATAGCACAATAATATTCCATTACATTCGCAACTTGTTCAACCATTTACCAAGTGATGGACATTGCCTCAATTTCCAATTCTTGGCCACCACAAAAAGAACTGCTACAAATATTTTTGTACATGTGAGTTCTTTTCCATTCTTTTTTTTTGGAGGGCAGTTGGGGTTAAGTGACTTGCCCAAGGTCACACAGCTAGTTTTTGTGTTAAGTGTCTGAGGTCGGATTTGAACTCAGGTCCTCCTGACTCCAGGGCTGGTGCTCTATTCACTGCGCCACCTAGCCGCCCCTCCTTTTCCATTCTTAATGATCTCTTTGGGATACAGACCTAGTAGTGGTATTGCTAGATCAAAAGGTATATATAGTTTTATAGCCCTTTGGGCACAGTTCTAAATTGCTCACCAGAGTGGTTGGTTCAGTTCACAACTCCACCAACAATGCATTAGTGCTCCAATTTTCCCCCGTGGAGAACGTTTGGTAGAACATGGACCAGAGTAGCATGAATGAGTTGTGATTAACATCACTGGAGGGAATTCCTGAATTGGCAAAATCACAGATCCATTTGAGTTTGAGTTTTCTGTAAGAAAATGTTTCATTTCCCGTATGAGATGGTGTACTCAGAGTCCACAACTTACTTACATTAGTGTACCTCTCAGGCTGGAGCTCCACGGCTTTGCTCAATAAAATATAATAAAATGAAGATAGGTGCTCAATAATATTTTGAATGGCTGGGGACTTTGAAGTCATCAGTTACAGTGTTTTCCCTACTGTGGATCTATAGTAAATTGTTTACATTCCACAAACATCTTTACTACCAAAGGTTCCTACTTAATGCATCATAATTCATATCTTTCACTTCTTAAGTCTTGAAAGGTTTGCAAGGCATTTTCTTCCAGTACTCCTATGGTGTAGGCAACATGGGTGGTATCCCCATGAGCGAACAGATCCAGATGGCTTTCTGAACTGGTAAGTGCCAGCCCATATTTAAACTGAGTTCTATAGAGTTGAAAGTCCAGTGGTCTTTCTGTCATACTACAGTGTTTCTCTTAAAACCTATAAAAATATTGATTTGTCTTCTTCTTCCCTGTGTCCTAGTTCTCCTATCCCTCACTCCTTCTTGTTGCCTAGTCCTGGCATCTTGAGCCTCCTATCACTTGAGTCTTAGAGAGATACCATGCTGAGAATGGATGTGGAGAAAAGGAACAAAAATGACCCACCACCTTCCTGTATTTTCTTAAATCTCTGATTTTGACTAATATCATCTACTTGTTCCAGGAAGTTGGCTAAGTTATTTCTGGATGGTAGAAGGAGTCACCACTTGCTAAATATAAATTGGGCAGCTAGGTGATAGAATAGATAAAATGCCAGACTTGGAGTCGGGAAGACTCATCTTTGTGAGTTCAGATCTTGCCTCAGGGCACTTACTAGCCCTATGACTCCGAGAATGTTACTTTACCTTGTTTGGCTCAGTTTCCTCATCTGTAAAATGAACTGGAGAATAAAATGGCAAACTATTCCAGTGTCTTTACCAAGAAAACCCCAAATGGGGTCACTAGGAGTCAGACACAGCTCAAATGACTGAACAACAGAGTTTCAGTCCAGAACTCTAGACTTGGAATTAGGACACCTGGGTTTGAATGTCAGCGCTGAAACTCACTAACTTTGTCATTTTGAGCAAGTCAATTCCATACTCTGATTTCTTTTTTTAAAATTCAACTTTTTAAGGCATTCTTCTCCTCATTGGCTTTTTGGGCCTCTTTTGCCATTTGAGTTAATCTGTTTTTTAAGGTGTTATTTTCTTCAGTCAAGTTGTTGACTCTCTTTTCCTGATTTTCTTGCATCATTCTCATTTCTCTTCCCAATTTTTCCTCCACTTCTCTTAATTGGTTTTCAAAGTCTTTTTAAAGCTGATCTATGGCTTGTAAGCAATCTTCGTGTTTTGTGC
>CM053601.1:186598811-186613103 GCA_028646575.1 Pseudocheirus occidentalis | reverse complement strand
TTTCTGAGGTTTGGAGCCCTAAAATTTGTTTAGAGTCATATTTTATGGGTATTTGAGGTGGCTATGTGGGAGCTGTGAAACCTTGCTGCTTCTACGCTGCCTTCTTGGCTCTGTCCTGAGGCTAGATTTGAATTCAGATCTTCCCAACTCCAGGCCCAGGGCTTTACCTACTATACCACCAGTTGCCAGAGCATAAGACTAACAGAACAATCATTGCTAGATAGCTTATCTTCTTCACTGGGTCCTAAATGTAACCTGCTAAGAAGGTGGAGGTGCTACTTGAACCCTCAAACCATAGACTGAGAGCTGGATGGGGCTTCAAGGGTCATCATGAGAAAAGTGAGGCTTTTCTCTTAGAATCCAAGGCTTGAAGATTCTGGGCTGGAAAGGACCTCCCAGGTCACTTAGGCCCAGAGAAGTTAGGATTTGCCCAAGGTCACCCACCTAGCGAGCCTTGGAGGCTTGAACTGAACACAGCCTTCTTTCCCTGGTCCCTGCTTTTGTCAGCAGAGAGAGCCAAGGCCTGTCCCCTGTGTCCTGGGAAGGCTGACATCTGCTGGACAGGGACAGGACTGAGGGATTTCTTCAACAGAAATCTTTTTCTGACTTTTTCATTTCAGGTGGGTCGGTTCCCTTTGTTGGGCCTCTCATTTTCAAAGTCTATAAAATGGGGGAGGGATTGTATGACAGCAGCAGAGAGGATAGAGAAAGGGGTGATGAGGGGTGACCTTGGGATAGGGAGCCTCCCTCTGATGCCCACTCCATGTAGGACTGTGGGCAAGGCATTTATTCTCTTCTGTAACATGAAAGTTTGGGCCAGAGGACCTCTGAGGCCCCTTCTAGCTGTAGGATTAAGATCCAGGCTCTTTACCTACAATTAGATGTCCCAGTGACTAGAATGCCTGGCCTGGAACTTGGAAGACTTGAGTTCAAATCTAGACCCTTACTAGCAGTGTGATCCTGGGCAAGTCACTTAGCCATGTTTGCCTCAGTTTCCCCATTTGTAGAATGAACCAGAGAAGGAAATGGCAAACCAGTGCAGGATCTTTGCTAAGAAAACCCCAAATGGAGTCTTGGAAGGTTGGACATGACTGAAATGACCTCAACAGCAACAACAAAAAATAAAAAGTAAAAACAGTGTCTATCTCCTGGGGTTGTTATGAGACAATTTTGAGGAAGGACAGGGTGAAAAGGTAGAGCAAGAGAGGAGGATAAACTAGGGGAAATAGGATGGAGGGATGTACAAAGTTAGTAATCAGAACACAGCAAGTTTCTCTGATGAAGGTCTCCTTTCTCAAATATACAGAGAACTGAATAAAACATATAAGAATACAAGTCATTCCCCAATTAATAAATGGTCAGAATATATAAACAGGCAAGTTTCAGATGAAGAAATCAAAGCTACAGGGGCAGCTAAGTGGCACAGTGAATAGAACACTGGCCCTGGAGTCAGGAGGACCTGAGTTCAAATCCAACCTCAGACACTTAACACAAAAAAACTAGCTGTGTGACCTTGGGTAAGTCACTTAACCCTAACTGCCCTCCATAAAGCAAAAGAAAGAAAGAAAGAAATCAAAGCTATCCGTAGTCATATGGAAAAAATGCTCTAAATTCACTATTGATTAGAGAAAGGCAAATTAAAATGACTCTGAGATACCACTTTATATCTATCAAATGACGAATGTTGGAGATGTGGAAAAATAGTGGCACTAAAGCAATGTTGTGGAGCTGTGAATTGGTGCGACCAATTTGGAGAGCCATTTGGACCTAGGTCCAAACGGCTATAAAATTGTGTGTATCCTTTGACCCACCAATACTACTACTAGGTCTGTATCCTCTCCCACCCCCAAAAAACCCCAAAGGGAAAAGGGACCTATATGTACAAAATTATTTATACTAGTTCTTTTTGTGGTGGCAAAGAACTGGAAATTGAGAAGATGCCCATTAAATGGGGAATGGCTGAACTAATTGTGGTACATGATTGTGACACAATACTGTTGCGCTATAAGAAACGATGAACAGGAGGTTTCCCGAAAAACCTGGAGAGACTTATATGAAGTGATACAAAGTGAAGTGAGCAGAACCAGGAGAACATTGTACACATTCATAGCAACATTGTAACAACGATCAACTCCGAATGACTTAGCTCTTCTCAGCAATACAATGATGCAATACAATACAATTCCAGTTGTTAGGAGAGAAAAGATTGATGGAGTCTGAATGAAGATCAAAGCATATTTTAAAAAACCTTTCTTTTTCTTTTTTCTTTGTATTTTTGTAATTTTTTGTTTTTTTCTTTCACAACATCACTAATATGAAAATGTTTTACATTACTGTACATGTATAACCTATACCAAATTGCTTGCCTTCTTAATGCTGGGGCAGGGGGGCAGAGGGTGAGTTGAGGGAGGGAGAGAGAGAATTTGGAGCTCAAAATAAAGAAAAAGAATATTAAAGTTTGATTTTACATGTAACTGGAAAAATAAAATACATAAAAAGAAAAAACAAACACTAGTAGCTGACCCAAAGTCCATCTATGCATTTTTTTTGCTTGAATACATCCCTGACCTTTCTGTTGGAAAGAAAGAAAGAAAGAAAAAAGAAAGAAAGAAAAAAAGAAAGAAAGAAGGAAAGAAACACCTTGAACTAGAAAAGGAAGAAAATGCTGTGGTTGTGGGATTTAAGGCTCCCCTAAGAGGACACTACCTCACTCCCTGCACCCAAAGAGTGCCTTAAGTATTCTGGAGTGAGTACTCCGTAAAGATCATTGATCATTTTCTGGCTTCAGAGTGTTGGCCTTCTGGCCACCTAGCTTATTACCAGAAGCTAAATGAAGGTGGGGCACCTAACCTTCCCCCTCCCCCCCCTGCCCCATGGGAGGGTAGGGGAATGATGGCACCTGTGCCCCTTTAGCAGGGCAGAAATAACTGAGGTTAGCACAGAGGTGGCATTGATTGCTAACATGGGAAGTTCCCAGATGGCAGCTTCTCTGCCTAGCTCAGTACTTTCCAGGTGTAGCCACTTTCTGGCCCATTCCTGCCTGGATTTCTCCTTTGGGATGAGCCTCACCTGCAACCTTTATTGAAGTTTTTCTCCTCACAAATTCCCTGAGGTTTGAGTCCTTCTTTTGGTCTTCCATTTCCAAGAAGTAGGTTCAAGGTTGTCTTCTCTGCTTTTACCCCAGGATTTGCTAATGACTACTCTCCCCTTTAACAGAAGGCCTTCAAATCAAGGAGATCCCAGATCTAGTGGAGTACCAGGTATAATAAATCAGTACATATCTCACAATATTGTATTTATAATTTATGATACATTTTGCAGTAACCATATTATATAGTCTGTATTATATGAGGATGACTACCCATGATTTCCTGACTCTACCAATGGAGTTCACAGCCTGTCTTCTACTTGCATTCTTAGAAATGCTAGAGTTTAAGGGACTTGCTGTCACAGGCCAGATCTGAAGGCTGGTCTTCTTGACTCTCCAACTATGCCAGAATGCTTCTCTGATCTGAAAAATGCTGCTTGTGTATTACAGAACTGCATATAGTGTGTTGGACCAACTAGATTGGGTTGCTGCTATATAATAAAAAACCGTGTGTGTGTGTGTGTGTGTGTGTGTGTGTGTGTGTGTGTGTGTATAACGTACCCTTTGCTTTCCCTGTTTGCATTGAAAACAGCCTCTTTCTGGTCTTATTGGCCTTGGCCAGCTCCTCCTCCTACCTCCTGGGTCTTGAAGCCATTGTATCCACACCTGAGGCCACACTAAGTCCCTCTGCAGTCCCTGCTGGGTGAAGACCTGGCTAGGCTCTTCCTTCCAACCCCCATCTCCCACAAACCCACTATTCCTCTTCCTCCCTCCAAGAGTGCATTAACGTGTCTGCTTCCAACACTTACCATTCCTATTTTTTGTCATCTTTGCCAATCTGATGGGTGTGATCAGGAATCTCAGAATTACTTTAATTCACATTTTTCTAATTATTAGGGATCTGGAGCATTTTTTCATATGTTGGCACCTGGGAACTGCAGTGGATAGGACACTATGTGCAGAGTGAGGAAAACCTGAGTTTAAATCCTATTTCAGACCCTGTGCTATGATGGTGGCACAGAGGCTTTACAAAAATAAAATGGGATCGTGTTTGTAAAGCTGCACTTCATGAACCTTAAAGATCTATAAGAATTCTAGCCATCCTTCTCTTCCTTCTCCTCTTCTTCTTCTTCATCATCATCATCATCATCACCACCACCATCGTCACTGTCATCATTGTTTTCATCAATAGATTTTTGAAAGCTTGGATGGAAACTGCCTATTTTTATCATTAGACACTTATCAATTGGAGATTTCTTGATCCTTTCTTGATCCCAGATCATTCTGTTACAAGAGTCTCATTTGCCCTATAAATGGAGATATGAAACCCTGGGTTTTACACACTGAATTCCACCTGATTTTATGCTAGCTGTCAAGTTTTACTGATCTCTCTTCAAGTTGATTTTTAGTAATTCAATTTGATTCAATTCAATTCAACAAACATTTATTAAACCTCCACTGAACAAGGCACCATTCTAGGTGATAAGGAAATAGAGAAAAAAAGAAACAGAAAACCCAATCCTTCCAGGAGTTTATATTCTTTTTTCCCTCATTTTTTGCTAATTAATCACTTATTTACTTATTTTTAGTTTTCAACATTCATTTCCACAAGACTTTGAGTTACAAATTTTCTCCCCATCTTTCCCCTATCTCCCACTCAAAGATAGTGAGCCTGCTGAATACCCTTCTCCCAATCTGCTCTCTCTTATATCCTCCCCCTAACTTTCTAGTAGGGCAAGATGTATTCTATATCCCAATGTCTGTATGTCTTATTTCCCAGTTGTATGTAAAAAAACATTTTTCAACATTTGTTTTTAAAACTGTCATTTCCAGATCCTTTCCCTTCTTCCTTCCTTACCCACCCCACACTGGGAAGACAAGCAATTCCATATAGGTTGTACATGTGTAGTTACACAAAATGTTTCCATAGTAGCTATATTGTGAAAGACTTAATTATATTTCCCTCCATCCTATCCCATCCCCCACTTGTCCAATTTTCTACTTTGACCTTGTCCCTTTTCAAAAGTGTGTGCTTCTAACTACCCTCTCCCCCAATCTGTCCTCCCTTGTATCATCCTCCCACTTATCCCCTTCCCCCCTATTTTCCTGTAGGGTAAGATACCCAATTGAGTGTGTATGTTATTCCCTCCTTAAGCCAAATTCAATGAGAGTAAGGTTGACGCATTCCCTTTCACCTTCCTGCTTTTTCCCTCCATTGTAAGTTTTCTCTTGCCTCTTTTATATGAGATAATTTACCCCATTCTATCTCTCCCTTTCTCCTTCAATTATATTCCTCTCTCACCTCTTAATTTTATTTTTTAGATATCATCCCTTCCTATTTAATCCTGTGCCCTCTATGTATCCATGTACACACATATACATACTTGCATATGTAATTATACACACACCCTCATATACATACATGCATATGTATGTATGTATATATATGTGTATATACATGTATATATATTCAGAAGAAAAGTCTCATGAGTTACAATTATTATCTTTTTCCACATATGAATATAAATAGTTCAACTTTGATAAGTTCCTTATTATTTCTTTTCCCTGTTTGCCTTCTCATGCTTCTTGTATTTGAAGGTCAAATTTTCTATTCGGCTCTGGTTTTTTCATCAAGAATACTTGGAAGTCCTCTATTTCACTGAATGACCATATTTTTCCCTGGAGCATTATACTCAGTTTTGTTTGGTAGGTGATTTGTGGTTTTAATCCTAACTTCTTTTATCTTTGGAATATCGTATTCTAAGCCCTTTGATCCCTTAATGTAGAAGCTGCTAGATCTTGTCATCCTGACTGTGTTTCTGCAATACTAAAATTGTTTCTTCCTGACAGCTTGTAATATTTTCTCTTTGGCCTAAGAACTCTGGAATTTGCCTATGATATTCCTATGCATTTTCTTTTTGGGATCTTTTTCATCAGGCAGTTGGTGAATTATTTCAATTTCTATTTTGCCCTCCAGTTCTAGAATATCAGGGCAATTTTCCTTGAGAATTTCTTGAAGGATGATTTCTTGGCTCTTTCTTTGATCATGGCTTTCAGGAAATCCAATGATTTTAAAATTATTCCTCCTGGATCTATTTTCCAGGTCAGCGGGTTTTCCAATGACATATTTCAAAAACATTGCCTTCTATTTTTTCCATTTGTTTGGATCTGTTTTATAGTATCTTGACTTCTTATAAAGTTATTAGCTTCCATTTGCTCCAATCTAATTTTGAAGGAATTATTCTCTTCAGTGAGTTTTTGAAATTCCTTTTTCATCTGGCCAATTTGACTTTTTAAGGCATTCTTCTCATTGACTTTTTTGGACCTTTTTTTTTTTTGCCATTTGAATTGGTCTATTTTTTGAGGTGTTATTTTCTTCAGTATTTTTTTGGGTCTTCTTAAGCAAGCTTTTGAATTGTTTTTCATGATTTTCTTGCATCATTCTCGTTTCTCTTCCCAATTTTTCCTCCACTTCTTTTACCTGATTTTCAAAATACTTCTTGAACTCCTCCATGGCCTATAACCAATTCATATTTTTTTTGGAAGCTTTGATGCAGGAGTTTTGATTTTGTTGTCTTCTTCTGGATCCATGTTTTGGTCCCTTTTGTTCCCAACAAAGGATTCTGTGATCTGATTTTGCTTCTTCTGCGATCTGATTTTGCTTCTTCTGCTTGCTCATCTTGCCAGCCAATTGATTTTGGAGCTCTTTGACACAGTAGAATTCTGGTTCCAGAGTGGAGAGAACTGTGTCCCAAACTGCTGGGGTTTTTGCAAATGTTGTCGGAGGTCCGAGGACAGTGCTCTCTCTACAGCCACCATAAGCTCTGGCACACTGGCATTTCTCACCCCAGGACCACCACCCAAGACTGCAACCCAGATCCAAGCAGGTCAAAGCAAGAGTGATTACCCTCTGAATGATTGCTTGTTCCCCTACAATCTGCAGGCCAGGAGCTCTGGAGGCAGATACACACCACTAAGCCTCCACCACCTCTCACCCCAGGGGCAGGGGCTGGACCATGCTTTTCCATCACCCTGTTCCAACAGAGTTTCTCACTGACCTTTTACTTTCTCTTTGGTGGTTATGGGTTGCGAAGTCTGGAAACTGCCACAACTGCTGGTAATTCACTCTCCTGAAGCCTTCTCTGACCAGTCTGTGCTACTGGTTGGGGCCACCCTGAGTCTGGGCCCATGTGGCTCATGGGGGACTGTGCTTGGCTCCCTGCCTGGTGCCATAGACCCTTCCTGCTGGCCTGCCAGGCTGCTTTCAGCAGGAGATTTGTTTCTCTTTGTCCTTTTGTGGGTTCTATAGTCCTAAAATTTGTTTAGATTCATATTTTACAGGTATTGGAGGTGCTTGGAGAAGGAACTGAAGCAAGTTCTTGCTTTTACTCCACCATCTTGGCTCTGCCTTGGGGCATGGGGAACTGATCCAGGCCCCTGTAAGGCAAATAATACATGAAGAGTAATGAATATAGCAAGGAATTTGAGAAAGGAAAGGTCACTGATAATTAGGAGAATGAGAAATGTGTTTCCACTGGAGTCGGTCCCTAAGGATTGTTGGAGGGAAGGGTAAGTTGGCAAAACAACCTCAGCATAGGAGCACAGCCTGGGCAAAGACAGGTAAGTGGGAGATTACGAGACAAGTTTGGCCAGAAGTGATAAAGGGAATCATGAGAGTGAAGTTTGTTTGGAGCCAATTTGTGGAGGACTTGAAATGCCTGGCAGAAGAGTTTGATCCCAGAGGCCAGAGGAAATGATGGCGAGTTTTGAGGAGGCTAGGAAGGAAAAACCAGAAATCACCTTTGGGTCCCCTTTGCAGCTAAATTCCCATGGAAATCCAGGTTTTGCTCAAGGGTGGAGCTTTTCAGGCCAGGGCCTGTCAAAGGGCAGGTCTTTAGAGACTTTGAGTATATTTTGTATTTATTCATTTGGGTTTGTGTTATCTCCCCAGACAGAATACTTGAGAGTAAATATTTGAGAGCAAAGCTTGCTGGGTTTTTGCCTAACACTTAGTAAGTGTTTAATTGTTAATATTATTTTATTTTTCTCAAATTTTAACATTTATTTCAACATTTTGGGTTCCAATTTTTCTCCCTCCCTCCCTTCCTCACCTCTCCCATCCCAAGACAGTAAGCATTGATTGATATAGATTATATGTGTGCAATCATGTAAAGCATATTTCTACATTAGTCATGTTGTAAAAGAAGAAACAGGACAAAAGAAAAAACCCATGAAAAAATAAAGTGAAATTAGTCTGCTTTAATCTGCATTCAGACTCCATCACTTCTTTCTCTGGATGTGGACAGAATTTTTCCTCATGAGATCTTTGGACTGTCTTGAATCATTGTATTACTGGGAAGAGTTAAGTCATTGATAGTTGATCATCATACAGTTTTGCTGTGACTATGTATAGTGTTCTCCTGGTTCTGCTCACTTCACTTTGCATCAGTTCATATCAGTCTTTCCAGGTTTTTTTTTAAACATCTTACTTGTCATTTCTTATAGCACAAAAGTATTTCATAACAATCATATAACACAACTTGGTCAGTCATTCCTCAATTGATTGACATCCCCTCAATTTCTTATTCTTTTCCACCACAAAAAGAGCTGCTATAAATATTTTGGTACAAATAGATCCTTTTCCTTTTTTTAAAAAATCTCTTTGGGAAACAGACCTAGTAGTGGTATTGCTGGATCAAAGGGTATACACAGCTTGATTGACCTTTTGGGCATAGTTCTAAATTTTTCTCCAGATTGAGTGGATCAGTCTAAAAACTCCACTAATAGTGCATTAGTGTCTGTCTTTTCCCAGATTCCCTCCAACATTTATTGTTTTCATTTTCTGTCATAACAGTCAATTAACTGTTAAGTGTGAGGTGGTACAGAGATGTTTAGTAAGTGTTTAATTAACTTGTGTTGGTTGATTCACACTACTGAAAGCTCCTTGAAGCCTGGAGTCCAAGCAAGAACTAATCGTGCTCCAAATGCTGGAAGCATTGCCTTCCCACCAGGAGAAGAGGAAACCCCAGGTTAGACTAGAATTGCTTTCTTCTCAGACTCCTGAAGCAATCTTAAAACTGGCTTATTTTCACCATGTTGTCACCTTCATCTCTTGAATGTTTTGTCATGAATGAATGGAAAGAAACAAATGTGAGTACATGTAATGGAGGGAAGGGAATAAGCACTGATGAAGCACCCACTATGTGCCAGGCATCACCCTAAGTGCTTTTTACAAATATTACCTCATTTGATTAAGGGGAAAGAAACTTATTTGAGATGCAGAGCCAAGAGGCCCTTGAAGGCTATCAATGGCTATTGATTGGATGTGTCCTTGTATTTGGGTGCCACCTGGTGGTAATGCCCTCTCCTCCTCCTCCTGCTCCTCCTGCTCCTCCTCCTGCTCCTCCTGCTCCTCCTGCTCCTCGTCCTCCTCGTCCTCCTCTTCCTCCTCGTCCTCGTCCTCGTCCTCCTCCAAAATATCCTCTTCTTCAGGAAGCCTTTCCTAGCTCCTCCACTTTCTCTGCCCTGCTGCAGGAGAGCAGGGCTCTCCATAACTGGTTCCCCACACATCCATACATGCATACATGCATAGATAGCATGCTTATGTGTTGTCTCTCCCAGTAGAGTGTGAGTTCCTTGAAGACAACGACTGTCTTTTGTCTCTTTCAGCATCCCTAGTGTTTAGCATATCACCTGATACATAGTATCAGGCATTCAACAAATGTTTACCGACTTACTGAGTGAAAAGAAAAATTTCACATTTCCGATAAAAATCATTGTAGAAAAAACACAAAACTATGACTTTCTATTACGTATAAAGTTTACTTTTCCTTCTAAGTTTTTACTACATTCAGCACGTTACTTTCAATGGTGTCCTGCTTGTCTCTGATTCTTTCTGGCTTTTCTTCATTCTCCCCTCATTTGTTTGGGAGGAGGGATTTGGAAACTTTATCCCTAGCCTTCCTACCTCACTGACCCTCTCTCCTTCACTGAAATAAAAGAAGAGAAAATTCTTACCAATATGCATAGTTAAGCACGAGAGATTCCCCCACTGAGCATGTCAAAATATATGGGTCTCATGCTCCATCTTGAGTACATCGCTTCTGTCGGGAGGTGATTCATCATCAATTCCCTGAAATCATGTTTCCTCATTACACTGATCAGAGTTTTCAGTCTTTCAGAGCTGTTTTTCCCTAAAACATCATTCTTATTGTTAAAAAATGTTCTCTTGGTTCTACTCACGTCATTCTGTGGCACTTCATAAAGGTCTGGCAGACCTTCCTCTGAAATCCTGCCTTTCACCATCTTAATGGGGAAATAATATTATAACCAAGTCATATACCATAATATATGTAACCACTCCCCACTTGCTAGATACCTGCTTAGTTTCCAGTTTTTTGACACCATAAAAAGATGTGTTGCAAGTATTTATTTTTTTTTTAACACATATGGGTTCTTTTCCATTGTCTTTTATTTCTTTGGGATAGACCGAGTAGCGATACTGACAGATCAAAGAGTTTACATGATGTGGTGGCTTTGGGCGCATATTTAAAAATTGCTTTTGTGAATGGTTAGACTAGTTCCCAGCTTTGTCAAGAGTACATTAATGTGCCTGTTTTCTCATAGCCCCTCCAACAACTTGTCATTTTTTTTGGTAACACCTCTGCCAATCTGATGGGAGTCATCTGGAACTTGAGATTTGCTTTAATTTTATGTGTATATATATATATATATATATATATATATATATATATATTAGAGATTTGGAGCATTTTTTTTCGCATGTTGGCACCTAGGAACTGCAGTGGACAGGGCACTACATGTGAAGCTGGGAAGACCTGAGTTCAAAGCCTGTTTCAGAAGCTAGATACATGACCCTGGCACAGAGTTCTTCTAAGACTAAGTGGAATAATATTTGTAGTGCAGTACTTTGTGAACCTTAAAGTTTTATGGAAATCCTAGCTTTTGTTATTTATGTTATCTTTATCATAATTATTATTAATAGGTTCCTGATAGCTTATTTTTTTCCTTTGCAAACAACTTATTCAAGATCAGGGACACAATACACAATAAGTAATAACCATAGTATTCTAATGTTTGATAAACCCAAGGATCCTAGTTTTTGGGATAAGAACTCACTATTTGACAAAGTTGCTAGGAAAATTGGAAAGCAGTTTTGTAGAAATTACGCATACACCAACCTTTCATACTGAACTAAGGTAAAAATGAGTATGTGATTTAGACATATAAAGGGTGGTACCATCAGCAAATTAGGAGAACATGCTGACAGAGCTATGCAGAAAGAATTTATGACAAAAGAAGAGACAGAGAGTATTACAAGATATTAAATGGATTTTAATTATATGAAATTTAAATAGTTTTACATAAACAAAACCAATGCAGCCTAGATTAGAAGGAAAGCAGAAAACTGGTAGAAGTTTTTATTGCAAGTATCTCTGATAGAGGCCTCATTTCTTAAAATATATAGAGAAATGCATAAAATTTATAAGAATATGATTCATTCTTCAATTGATAAACAGTCAAAGGATATGAACAGGAAGTTTCCAGATGATGAAATCAAAGCTATCTTTGGTCAAATAAAAAAAATGCTCTAAATCACTATTGATTAGAGAAATGCAAATTAAAACAACTGTGAAGTACCACTTCACACCTCTCATATTGGCTAATATGACAGAAAAGGAACATGACAAATGTTGGAGGGCATATGGAAAAACTGAGACACTAATGCCTGTTGGTGGAGTTGTGAACTTATCCAATCATTCTCAAGAGCAATCTGGCGCTATGCCAAATGGACTATCAAACTGTGCATACCCTTTGATCCAGCAATACCACTACCAGGTCTGTACCCCAAAAGATTAAAAGCAGGGGTAGCAGGAATTATTTGTACAAAAATATTTATAGTAGCTCTTTTTGTGGTGGCAAAGAAATGCAAACTGAGTAGATGTTCATCAATTGGAGAATGACTGAAAAAGTTGTGGTATATGATTATGAGACAATATTGTCATGCTATAGGAAAAGACCAGAGGAGTGGTTTCAGAAAAAGTCTTGGAAGACACATTTGAACTGATGCAAAGTGAAGTGAGAAAAAACTGGAGAACACTGCACAAAGAAATAGCAATGTGGTACAATGATAAACTGTGAATGACAGTTGTATTCTCAATAATACAATGATCTAAACCAATTTCAAAAGTACTTATAATGAAAAATGCTATCCACCTCCAGAGAAAGAACTGATGGAGTCTGAATGCAGATCAAAGGATGCTGTTTTTCACTTTCTTTGTTTGTTTCTGTTTTTTTTTTGTCTCTGTCTTCTTTCACAACATGGCTATTATGGAAATATGTTTTATATGATCACATGTGTATAACTGATATCAAGTTGCTTACTGCCCCAGGGAGGAGGGAGGAGATAGGGGAGAATTAAGAACTAAAAATTTTCTAATGAATATAAAAAAATTATCTTTACATGTAAAGAACAGAAATAATCAAAAAAGGAAAGCTGCCTATTCATATCTTTTAATAGGACTTTATCAACGGGATTTATCAGTTGGAGAATGAGACAGCTGGCTTCCTGCTTTCTTGTTCTGAGGTCATTCTGTTCTAGCCAGGAGTCTCATGGCCCTGTACAGGAATATACAAAGCCCTAAGGTTTACATTGTGAATTTCACCTGCTTTTATGCTACTTGTCAGATTTTTTTGACCTCTCTTCATACTGATACTTAATCATTCAATTTGATCAGTTTAATTCAACACACAATTATTAAGACCCTGCAAGACAGGACGTCATTCTGGATGCTGAGGATGCAAAAAGACAATGAACAAAAACAGTTCCTGCTTTCCAACAGTTTAAATTCTATGGGGCAAATTGCAGCTGTACTACATATGAAAAAATGCATATAGCAGGCAATGTGAGGAAGGGAAGATCACTGATAACTAGGAGAATGAAGACCTTTTCCCACTGGAGTTGGTACCTAAGGATTGTCAGAAGGAAAGGCAAGTTGGTAAAAGAACCTGGGTAAAGGGGCACAGCCAGGGCAAAGGGGCACAGCCTGAGCAAAGGGGCACAGCCTGGGAAAAGACACAAAATTGGGAGGTTGGAAGACAAGCTTGACAGTGACAGAGGTGTGACCAGGGGAATCATGAGACCTCAGCTTTGGAGTCAGGGTAGTTTCAAGTAAATGGGCACATTTTTCTTCTTGAAGTATTCTCTGGGAATCTTCATTTTAATTACTTTTGGTATTTATTTATCAGGCTTGTGCTGTGTTCCTAGGTAGAATGGGAGCTCCTGGAGGGCAAAGCTTGCTGGGGTTTTGTCTTTGTATCTGTAGGGTCCAACACCTAGGAAGTGTGGAATTCATGCTTGTTGGTTGATTCACATTACTGAGCCCTGCTGGAAGCCTGGAGTCCCACCAGGACCACTGGTGCTCTAAATTCTGGACTCATGGCCTCCCCACCAGGAGAAGAGGAAATCCCAGGCTAGACCAGAGTCCTTTCCTTCTCAGTCACACTCCTGGAGCAACTTTAAAACTGGCTTATTTTTACTGCACCATCCCCTTCAGCTCTTGCTCTTGCTTCTTCTCTTGAATGTCTTCCCATGAATGAATGGAAAGAAAAGAAACACATTTTTTAGGACATACAGGGGAGGGAATAAGCGTTCATGGCACTATGTTCCAAGTACTGTGCTAAGTGCTTTAGAAAATATTACCACATTTGATTGAGGGGGAGGAAATTTATCCGAATTAAGGGTCCAGAGGAATCTTGATGACTATTTTATGGCCATCAGTGTCTTTTTGTACAATGAATCCACATCTTTGGGAACCACCAGCTGGCAATCTGTACACTCGCTTCCCCCAAACCCCCAACATTCCCTCCCTTTCCAACTCTGGAAAGGTGCTGAAAACAATATTGCTATTGCTCCTGGAAAGACCTTGACAATTGGCTCGCCTGTGGCTCCATTCCTGCTCTGTGTGACTCTCCAGGCTAAAACATTCTTCCAGGCCCCCCAGTTCACTCATATACATTTTCTTCTCCTAGTAGAATGGGACCTCCTCCAGGGTAGGGACTCATTGCTCATATATTTGTTTCCCAAGTGCCTAGCACAAAGCTTTATGAAGCACTGAGTAGGTGTTAAATAAACCCATGCTTACATGCATTCATTCATCTAGTCCAATTCCCTCGTTTTACAG
>CM053601.1:186570294-186584293 GCA_028646575.1 Pseudocheirus occidentalis | reverse complement strand
GGTTTTCAAAATCCGACTTCATCTCCTCTATGGCTTATAAATGTAATCAGTTTACATTTTTCTTGAAAGCTTTTGGTGTGGGAGTTCTGACTGTGTTGTCTTCCTCCTGTTCCATGCTTTGATCTTTTTTGTTAAAAAAAAAAAAGAATCTAAATGTGTAAATCTAAAGGCTCTTCTTGCTTTGTTTCCTTTGCCTGCTCGCATTGCCAGTCAATTACTTGACTTTTAAACTCCCTGCCACAGTAGAAATCTGCTTCCAGAGAGGAGAGCTGTGTCCCAAATTGGTGGGGTTTTCACAGCTACTGGAAGTATTAGGAGGCCGCTGTCTCTACAGCCCCCACCAGCTTTGGCTCACTGGTCATACACCTCAGGACCACCACCCAAGACCACAATCCTGATACAGGGAAGTTAAGGCAAGAGCACTTGGTCTCTGAATGGTTGCTTAGCCCCCCTGCAATCAGCAGGCTCGAAGCTCTGAAGCAGCCACATGGAAGTGGCTTCATAGCTGCTTCTGCTGCTTTTGGCTCTGGGGGCAGAGGGACAGACGCACTCCTCTGTCCCCCCAAACCCAGCCAAGTTCCACTGACCTTTTACTTTGTCTTTGGTATTTATGGGTCAATAATTCTGGAACCCACGTCAGCTGCTGGTGATCCACTCTCCCAAATGCTCCAGCCGGGCTGGTCAGGCCACCCTGGGGCTAAAACTGTGGGTTCATGCCAGGCTGATCTCGGCTTCCAGGGCACTGCACTGAACCCTTCCTGTCCACCTGCTGGGCTGTCTTCAGCGGGAGATTTGTCTCTCTGTCAGTTTGTGGGTTTTGGAGCTCTAAAATTTGTTTAGAGTGATATTTTGTAGGTGTTTGGGGTGGTTAGGGGAGTAGCCACAGAATTCTCCTGATTCTATGATGCTAGCTTGACTCTGCCCCTGAGAATTGTTCTTTAAACATATTTATTTACTTTTAGTTTAGTTCAGTTCTGCAAGCCCTTGAGTTTTGAATTTTCTGCCTCTCCCTCTCCTCCCATGGAGGCATACAATCAAATATAGATTGTACAAATACCTTCACATTAAACATTAGTCAAGTTGTAAAGAAGAAGTATGACCAGTAGCATGATCAATGAGAAAGAAGTGACAAAAGTAAATAAAACATAAAAGACAGAGAGCAAGGAGTCTGATTCCATCTGCATTCAGACTCTGTAGTTCTTTCTCTGGATGTGGGGATCTCCTTCAATCATGAGTCCTTTGGAGTAGTCTTGTATCCTTGCATTGCTGAGAGTCTGTCAGTCAGTGATCACAGATACAATGCATCTGTAATTGTGTACAAAGGTCTCCTGGTTCTGCTCTCCTCATTCAGCATCAGTTTCTGTGAGTTTTTCCAAATTATTATGAAGTCCATCTGCTCCTCATTTCTTATAGCCCAATAGTATTCCATTATATTCATATACTACAACTTGTTTTGCCCTTCCCCAGTTGATGGGCATCACCTTGATTTCCAATTCTTGCTACCACAAAAGAGCTGCTATAAATATTGTTGTACTTATCTGTCCTTTTCCCACTTCTGTGGTTTCTTTGCGATGTAATCCTAAAACTGATATTGCTTTTTTTTTTACAGCCTTTTGGGCATAGTTTTAGATTACTCACCAGAATGGTTGTATCAGTTCTCAATGCCTCCAACAATGCATTAGTGTTCCAATTTTTCCACACCCTCTCCATCATTTATCATTTTCCTGTTTTGTCATCTTGGCCAATCTAACCTGTGAGATGTGGTACCTGAGAGTTGTTTTGATTTGCATTTCTCTAATCAATAGTGATTTAGAGTATTTTTTCATGTTCTTATAGATATCTTTAATTTCTTCATCTGAAAACTGCCTCTTCATATCCTTTGACTGTTTATCAGTTGGGGAATGAGTGGTATTCTTACAGATGTGACTCAGTTCTCTGTACATTTTAGAAATGAGGCCTTTATCAGAGACATTGGTTGTAAAACTTCTTTCCCAATTTCCCTCTTCCCTCTTAATCTTGGTTACATTGATTTTGTTTGTACAAAAACCATTTCTGTTTAATGTAATCAAAATTATCCATTTAGCCTTTCATAAAGCTCTCTAACTCTTATTTGGTCACAAAATCTTCCCTTCTTGATAAGTCTGACAGGTAAACTATTCCTTGGTTTCCCAGATAGTTTATGATACCTTTAGACCTGGATCCTACACCCATTTAGACTTTATTTTGATGTATGGTGTAAGATATTGGTGTATGCCCAGTTTGTGACATATTGTTTTCCAATTTTGCCAGCAGTTTTGGTCACATAGTGAGTTCAAAGAGTACTTCCTTTGGGCAGACTTTTGAAAACCAATTCCATTTCTACTCTGGAAGCCACTAAAAATACATAATCATGGGCACAACACTGGTGGCAGGAAGCAAGAGGACTGAGAAGATTCTGGCTTTTTAATGTATGGAGACAAGAACAAAGGGTGAGGTAGAGCAAACCCTTGATGGCATGAAGGGGTGAGACGATTCTCAGGGGAACGTGGGATGAAGGTCTTTTCTCCACTTTTAAACAATGAGTTTAATTGTTGCCTTTTGCTTTCAATATCATAATTATTTCTCCATCCAAATCAAAATTGCACAATCCCTTGTAACAATCAATCCAGCAATCAATAAGCTTCTATTCTTTTCACATTAAACTGATTTAATGCTCTCAAAATTCTGCATCAGATTTTTGATCATTTACAAAAACTACTGATTTTTAAAACTAATAACTTAAGCAGCCAGGAAATAAATGCACCAATAAAAACTTTCCTTTCCTCCTGAAGCTTTTACAATGTTCTCCAATCACTAACTGTTCTTTTTCTCTTAAACCAAAATCTCCAGTTGAGACAAAGACTTCTGAGCCCTTTCTTCCATGACAGATTAAGACTGGGGTGGCAGGCAGTATACAGAATATACCTTGTGCCTTCTGGGCAGATTTTGTGAACTTGCCAGCTCCAGCAGCCTCCTTGTCAACTGCTTTGATCACACCAACTGTAACAGTCTGCATCATATGAGAAATAGCCAGGTGACCCAGAGGAGGATAATAAGAGAAGCTGCCTGGAACCATGTCACTGAATTTCAGCAATTTAGCACCGTCTTCCAGCTTCTTACCAGAAACACCATGAATGAGCATGAAGAGTGTCACAATCAAGAATAGATTGTATTGTTCACATTAAAGAAATATGCAGTGAATCCATTTCCATAGGTGTGTCATTCATCCTCTCACTAGCCACATTACCATGGCAGACATCTTTCACAGACACATTATTGACATTGAAACCGATGTTATCCCCAGGCAGAACCTCATTTAAATTTTCACAGTGCTTTTAAACAGACTTTACATCATTTGGAGTAGTGACAGGGGAAAACCTGGTTTTAGAACACCAGTGAATGAGGAGAAACCAAGTGAAGACTCCCCAAGGATAGGGAACTCCCCAAGGATAAGGATTCTAACTTAGTTAGAATGGATAGGAAGGAATAAGCACTGAACCTATGGAATTCTCTCTCCTTTATATACACAATTGTTTTATTTCCATGTTCACACTACCTTATATGTGCTTTATATAATCCCTGATTGCACATTTGTTTTATTTCTATGTTCACATTACCTCATATGTGTTTTATATAATCCCTGATTGCACACTTGTTTTATTTCTATGTTCACACTACCTCATATCTGCTTTATATAATCTCTGATTATTCATTACTGTTACCCCTTTTCCCTGGACCTTAAGATGTGAGCCAAGTTCTGAGCTGAACAAAGAAACCGGGGCAAGGACAGCCACTACCTCTCCTACCTCCCCTCACTTCCTCTCCTACCTCCCCTCACTCCCTCCCTGCTTCCCCTCTTCTAAGATGTAAAGCGCCCAATCCCAGAGTTGGGGGGGGGGTGGAGAAAGGACACTCTAACCCAGAAGAATTCTCATCACTTGAGCCACAAGGAGGATCTCTTTGTTATAATTCACACCCAAACTGTACCCCGCCCCCTCTCCAGTAGGAATGGGGAGGCGGGGATGAGGCTTGCCCTGGTCCATTGTCTCTTTCCTGGGCTGAGTGTGGTGACCAACAGAAATCAGGAACGCCAAGAGAAGGTAATTTGATGAGACTCAGACTATAAAACCTTGATCCCAGCCTTAGGGGCTTGCTTTTTCCTGCCTTACTTGGACAGGAGAAGCCCCAATTCCCAGGAATTGCAAATAAAGATATTCCTATTCACCAAAAGACTTCCTCTAAGCTTTTTAATTGGGTAAGTGAATTTCCTTACCCCAAAAACCAGTGTCCAGTCAGCCAATGGGCACAGCATCAGTACCGCCAAACATGTAATTGTATTGGAGGTGCAGACACAGGGGTTTGTCAGTTGGATGAGTTGGTGACAGGAGGTAATCCAAAGCTTCAAGCAGTACAATTGCAATAGCATTGCCTTCCTTACAAGTGACTTTACATCCCTTAAATCATTCCAAACAGAAATTGGTAAAAAATCTGCTGTGTCAGGGTGGTACCCAATTTTCTAAATATAGGTACTGCCTTCCTAGATAATTTCCTCCTACCCCTTCCAACTGGACAGGGATTTGGTAAGAATCCATTTTGTTGACATCAACAATCAGTTGTCTCCCACCAGTGCATAGGCCAGAAGGCATGCTAAATAGTCTGTCCATTCTTTGAGATGCCAGCTTGAAAATCACCAGCAGCAACAAGCAGGAAAGCCCTGTCCACCTGAGAGTCACCTGACATGATGTTCTTGATAAAATCTCTGCATCTTGGAGCATCAGTAATGGTCCAATATCACTTACTGATCTCAAATTTCCACAGGGAGATGTCAATAGTGTGTTACTACACTTGTGTTCAGCCCTTAGCACATCCAAGAACCAGGCCATTTCCCTTCTCAGCAAGCTCCTCCAACTTCTCAATGGTTCTCTTAACTATTTTACCACATCTGTAGATATGCTAGGCTAGAAACACAAATACAAAAATTAAGAGGTCCTGCCATCAAGGAGCCAACACTATCAGAGGAGATAACAGGTACATATATTAGTATATATAAAGTATATATGCAAGGTGACCCTGCCTTTAACCAAAAGGTGGTCCTGCCTGTAATGGAACTTGTTAATGTGATTCTGGGCAAGTAACTCTCCTTCTCAATGTTCTAGGCAAACCACAATGACAAAATTGCAGTGGTAGAGAGATTTTCACCTTCTGGGAGATTCCTATTTCAGTGAAATCAAAGGGTCATTCCTTATCTCTATCTATTTCAGACTTAATTAAAGAAAGTGGGCATTTTTTGAGTCATTGGGTCTGGCTTAGAATCTTTACTGGTGGTCCATTTAAGGCCACACACCTCCTGGCACACTGGCTTCTCCTACCAACTCTCAGTGTCAAGGGGGCTCCTGAATGTGCTGGACAGCAACTCCTATATTCATCTGCACCAATACCTAATCCAGCACTTCTAGGGTAATGACATCAAGAGAAGCTATTGAAGAAATTGTGCATCTTGTACAATGAAGCCCTCTCCTTTCGCACAACTCAGGAAAATATCTGTGAACTGCAAGAGTGGTGACAGAAAGGAAATCATCATGTGTGTGATGAAAGCATGTGGATTGTTGAATTCTACTGCAGAGCAGATGACAAAAATCCCCCTAAATACTTTAATGGAACTTACTGGGAGAATGGAATCATCTGTAATCATGTGGATATAGGTTCCTAAGAGGGCAGAGAGGACCAACAGGGAAGACCCAGGGCCAGGAACAAGATGAAAATATAAAAAATTATGATGCTGGAAGTGAAGGCTATGGGGAAATGGGCAGAATTAATGAATGAAGAAAGCCCAACATTTCAAAAAGAAAACTTTGGCCAGTTGAAAGATACTGCAAAGTGCAGCACTGAAGTTCTGAAAATGGTTTACTTTTGACAAGTTCTCCCTTATTTCTCTGCATTTGTATGAGTATTAAACTTGAAACTTTGGCTTGGCTTTCCACTCTGAAAATCACTCAATGTCAGAACTTAAGGCAGTGCCTTTGATCTCTGTGTGGAGCCTTGAGGTCTTGTCTCCTTGTTGGGAGGACTTCCCATCACCTGAGAAACAGTAATGGAGCAGGTCTGTTAATAGAGATTAACGCAATAAAGCCCAGTTTCCTTTGAAGCAAGATTAGGAAAGTCTTATTGTATGATTATGTTATTTTTTACAAATTCAGGAATTGGGGAGATCATTTAAAATCAGTTCCTTTGAAATTTGTATGAAATTATTTTAATTATCTCTGCTCTGGTATCAACAATCTAGAAATTAGAACCATTTTCTTTCTAAGAGTTTTTCAATCTATCTCATCTCCAAGGGGACTTCTAAATCACCAAGGTATCAAAGTTTGTTAGAGAATTCTTAAAATGGATCTTCCTCAGCGCTAATGATCTCACAAACCAAGGGAGAGTACTCTACTCTGATTCTCTTGATGGATGGTCTAGAAAAAAATTGTATTTACAAAATTGAGGGGGATTGTTGAACACTTCCTGAATCTTTGTAAGAAAGACTATGGAGATGAAAAGTAAGATGAATTCAGGAGGCATTGGTTTTAACCTTGTAATGGTGATAAAGAAATGCTAGATTCATCATCCTTATTTATTTATTTTCTTTTAATAGAGTAATAATAGAATGGAGAGGCTTTAGAGGAAAGCCTGAAAATCAAGAGAAAACACATCTCTAATAGAAAAGATCGTATCAGCTTCACTTAGGACAGATTGAAATATCTGTTTCCTGGTCAATGATTTAAGACTTATCCAAATGATATAATTCTCCTCTCTGCATTTGTGTCGCTGATACAAAAGTAGAATTCTTTCTGACTTGTGCACCTGCGATGATAACTTTCATGGGACAGAAGTTATTTTCTCCAATGTAGAACTTTAAGGATCATTTAAATGTTGTCAAATCTATCAATAATTATAGAAGATTTTCCTGATGTACTGGGAAGACAGATTTGAGCCAAAAGCAAAAATCTGTCCTGACTCATTTAAAGGGAAAAATCAAGAAAGGCTCCAAAGGATCAGTATTTCTGTCCATCTTATCAGGGTTGTGTGACATAACTAGTGATGAAAGCTTTTACACATGGATTTTTTGCAGGCTAAAGAATGCAAAGTAAATAGTTGTAAAAGTTTTAAAAAGAAGCCTGTTCTGCTAAATTCAAAAACTGTGATTTGGAACAAAAAAAATGGAGAATTAATTACATCTGTCCTGCACTATTTACTTAGGTGTTTGCCACAGTCTGCTGCTTGGCTGACTGTCCACAAGAAATACTATGATGCCTTAAAGGTGCTCAAAAAAGCTGCAAAAATCAATGTAGTAAAAGAGAAAACCCTGACTGTAGAGGTGAGAGGGGAAGGAGGAGCCAGGGCTGGGATGTGGGCAAGGGTGGCTTTTCAAGTCAAGCCCAATAGCCCAGGGCTTGCCAAGACGAAAGTTCAATCTCTGATGATCCTTCTCCAACTCTCAGGGGGCAAGGGAATAGAGAAGGTGTTGTGGTGGATACTTTAATCTACACAACACGTACAGGACTTGGTGATTAAGGGTCTCTTCAGGCCATAGTAAACTTGCCTATTTGAAGACATAAACTTATGGGGCTTCCTGCCTGTGTCAGAGAGAGAAATCAGACTGGGGGAAGAGGCATGTGTGCTATGGGAAGGTGTGAAGCTCCCTGGGGGAGAACCTTGGAGGGGGAGTCTCTCTCCTTCCCTGTGGCTGAAGAGGCTCCCTACATCCCTCTGCCCTTCCCTCTCAAATGCCATTCTCCATATTCTTTCTTGTCTGCTCTTTCTCTTTTATTCCTACTCATTTGCACCTTCACTCAGTGGATTGACCCTTGCTCTGCTATTCTGTGAGGAGACAATGTAAAATAGTTGGGGAGAGACATATAAATGAATGTTAAATGATTTTTTAAATTTGTGAAGCATTTAGGGCAATGCTGACAACATAGTAGGTTCTTCATAAGAGCTCATTCCCTGCTTCCCTCTAGCCCCAGAGCAGCCATGACTGTGACTGAGGTTACCAAGGATCACCTACTCACATGTGGCAAATTTAGACATAGTCAATGAAATTTGTTTGAAATGAATTTAATGATTTGTGACCTAGTAAATTACAGGAGCACAAGGTAGGCACAGGAGCCACCACTGAAGGCAATGTGAATGGAACACTAGATTCTTCAGTCAGGAGTCAAGAGTTTGAATTCTTCTTCAGGGACATCCTGGCTGGGTCATCATGGGCAAGCCCCTTAAATTCTCAGGGTTCATTTTCTTCATTTACATGGAATTCCTACGGGAATTCACCCAACTCATATATGGGTACCAAACAGGACTGCCCCAGGCTCCTACAATTTGAATTTCTAAGGGACCAAATTCATGCAACAGCTGAAAGAAAAATGTCCTCTGTCCAAGCTAAAGCCTCAGTTTTCACTCCAGCTGCAAGGAAGAGGGAACATACTACAGAAGCATGATGTTCTCTGTGGAGTTACATTCTCTCAACACCATGCTCATAAGCCCCCAGTGGTATTCCTGCATTTATTGTTCACCCAGTGAATAAAAGCTAAAGAAAAGGCATTTCATGAAATAAAATAATAAGGAAGCATCCACACTTTCCCCACAATCCTGGTGAATGCTTTTGACCATAAAATACAATGTCAATGTGTAGAGTGGACATGTGGAGGGAAAATAAGGTCACACAATTATAAATTTCAACATAAAGGTCTCTATAGTTCACCTAATCCAACCCTTCATTTTGCAGATGAGGAAACTGAGGTCCAAAGAGGTTTTAAGTCACTTGCACAAGTTCACACTGGTGTTAACAGACTGATCTGAATCCTAGTATTCTGACTCGAGGGTCAGCATTTTCTCTGCTTTGCAACATGAACATGGAGAGGAATCTACGGAGGGAATGTGTGTGATCAGGACATTTTCAGGGACCATACACTCATAGAATGGAAGCTGAAAGGGACCCCAGAGGCTTTCTAGTTCATCTGGCTTCGATTCCAAATGAGAAAAGTCTGCTTAAGAGACTTGCTTAGGCTATACCAAGAACACAAAAGGCAAAATTTGAACCCATGTTTTCTGTCTCCACAGCCAGTGCTAAAGTTGATATTTTCCTTTCTGTCAATGGTTAGATTACATGATGCCTACATGTTAGAGTTGACTAACTTCTGAGAAACATTTAGTCATCTGATTCAAATAGTCTCTATTATGTATCTTCATTGAAGTTTTCTCAAAATACATGAATGTTCCATGGAGTGCTATGTTTATGTCTAAGCTAGAAGTGAGTGTTTCCATGGAAGATCACCCTCAGAGGATATGTGGGGCAAAGGTGCACACTCCTCATGCTGTAGTGACAGACATGGGCACAGCCCACTGTCTCTGCTGATCTTGGGTAACCAGAGGGTTCTCAGTGGTGATACTCTAGTCCTTTCTTCACAGGCATGGCTCACAAGGCATGATTTTATACAGCTTGTCACTTGGGTAAGGAATGGATTAACAAGGCTTTGGGGTCATCGCTAATGAGCTCTCATTTGGTCCAAGTGCCTGTCTGGGATCTCTCACTAAGCCAATCCATCCTACTCCTTCCTTCTCTTTTTCCATACTCTAATCTCAAGAATGACTCTATTCTTGACTCTTCTCCCTAAAGTCTTTGAAATCCATCATGGAGATGGAGCCAGTTGCAGCAAAGACCCATTACACCTTATTGGATTTGGTCCACTTCCCAGTCCTGCATACAAGAACCCTCTCTATGTCTTTTGTAAGGTAGGCTTTGTATAATGTATGAGGTGTATAATGCTGACAGGCACCCCCAAAAGAATTCCTCAGATAGACAGAATAACTATGTGACAGAAATGCACAGGCTGAGCTGCAATCTCCTAGCAGTGATTCACAGAATTGTAGAATTATAGAGCCAGGTGGCACAGTGGGAAGAGTGCCACCCCTGGAGCAGAAAGACTCATTCTTGCGACTTCAAATCTGGCTTCATACACTTAAATAGCTGTGTGACCTAAGCAAGTCACTTAACCCTGTTTCCCTCAGTTTCCTCATCTGTAAAATGAGCTGCAAAAGGAAATGGAAAACTACTCCAATGTATCTGCTAAGAATACCCCTAATGGGGTCATAAAGAGTCACATGACAGAAATGACTCAACATCAAAAAAAAGTTAGAAAACCTTCCAAGGCCATCTAATTCTGCCTGAATGTAAGGAATTTGCTCACCAGTATTCCTCACTTATCCAGCTTCTGCCTAAAAACCTCTGTTTTGTGACATTTCCACTAGTTGTTGGCACAACTCATTCCACCTTCAGCCAGCTCTAACTATTATGAGGTTGTCCTCTACATAGAACTTAACCCTCTCATTCTGCAACCTCCACCTCAGCTCCTAGTTCTTCCTCTGGAGCCATGCAGAGCAATGTTTCCTCCCTTCTTTATGTCAGTCCTGCAGGGCCTTGAAGTCAGGGCTCATGTTCCCCTCCCCAAGTTTTCTCTTCTCCAACTGGAACATCCCCAACTTCTTCAAGGGATTTTTATGTGGCAGGAGAATGATGTCCTTCCCCATGCTGGCTCCCCTCCTCTGGGCACTCACCTGAGTCACATTTCAGAGAAGAAAACTCAGGCCAAGAACAGCCCCCAGAACTTTCTTAAGTGATAATGGATATCTATCTCAAGGCATCCTAAAGTTATCATTATGCTTCCAGGGATTAAAGAAATAGCAAAAGAAAGGATTAAGAACCTGAATATGCATTTTAGAAATATAGAAAATCAACAAAGAAACCTAAAACATGTGCAAAAATGGGAATATTAAAAGTTTAATAGGAAGTAGAAATACTGAGAAAAAGTTTCCTTTTTTGCTATAGGTGGACTCAGTGACCTTTGAGGTCCCACAACTGTTGTACCACTAGTGGTCCTTGAAGGACCTATCCAATGAGGTGGAGGGATAAGGCTGATGACGTTAGCTAGCATTTATATGATGTCTGCAAAGCAGTTGACAAATATCTCACTTGCTCCTCACGATAACCCATTGAGATTGGTGCCTTTATTAACCCATTTCACAAAGAAAGAGACTGCGGCAGACTGAGGAAACTGACTCACTTTGACCTCAGGACTTCCTGACAGCACATCTTGCATTCTACCCATTGTGCCACCCAATTGTCAATCTTCCTCTAAGTCTCTTCACATTTCCTAAGTCTCAGTGCAGCACTTGGGCTCTTTTTCCCTCACTCTCCCGCCATGCCAGGTGCAATCATGCATCATTCTGAAGATGCCTTTCATGCCACTTGAAAAAACAACTCAGATTCATCCTGTAGAGCTTGTCTTATGTGAAGGCTGGAGAGTATCTTTCTCGTCTTTAACTCACAAACACCTTTCCCTTATTCTTCACAGACCACAAGCATCTCCTCTATGCCACTGTTTTCATATTTAAATCTTTCACTTTGGTGAAACTTTTTGGCTATTTTACAGGTGTGATCTAATCAGATGCAGAAGAGATACTACACATGATAAATGTACTAAACGAAGGAACCAATAGGAGGAGATACACATGCTGCGTGGTCTTCAAAAGACTGTAAAGTTCCTTTAGTGACTATAAGCCTCTCCCCAAAAGAGACATCCTTCTTTCTAATGCTGCTATTCTACAAGGAATATGCATGGCAGTGAGATGTGGAACATGAATCATCAGAGAACTGCTGATGAATATGCCCAGGAGGCAATGGAAAGGCAAACAGTGGGTGTGAACAATTTGAAAAGCAGAGCCAAGGGGACAAGCTGAAGAACAGAAATTAAAGATGTCATTAAGAGATCTGTGAGAGGAGGATAATGTGGACTAGACATGGGGTGAGGGAAAGGGGCGTGGTCCTCTGAGACATACTTATGGGAAGGCACAGATAAGAGGGCCCCAGAATGGGAAGACATGGACTGTCAGGAATCTGTAACAAGGCACAATCAGATAAATGGTAACATCTTCACCTGGCAAGACAAATATATTGGAACATGAAGAATGTTATAGAGGTTCATCTGTGGAGATAGTAAATTTTCCATAAACTCCACCTAAGATATTAGAACCCAAATGTTGTGCAAGTAACATAACCCGTAACATAAGGAAATGACCTTACATAAATGTTCATCTGAGAAAATGAGAAAGATGAATAGTATAAAGGCCCCTCCTTTATCACATAGGGAAAAAAAGTAACAGGAAAAGGGATGAAAAACCTAATAAAGACAGAAAATTATTAGCTATACTGGATTCCTAACATATTGATGGGGTATGTATTAAAACTCTTGGGGAAAAGAGAATTTCTCTGAATTCAAAGGGGGTACTGAACAGTGGTTTAGAAACTTTTTAAAAAACAGCAAACGTTGGTCTTGATGATAAATAGAAGCTGGTTCAGTAAAAGAAGAGGGTATTTTCCCCCTAAGTAGTGGGCAGTGCACAGAGGGCGTACTTCTCTGTGTGACATAGCTCTCCCACATCTGAGGTGCATCCTGTGACTCTGGGAAAGTCCCTTAATGCTCTAAGAATAAGTTGAAGAGAAGGTGATGATTGGTATTCAGAGTGTATTTCTTTACCCACTACCTTGATTCATCAATGAAATCACAGGTTCAGTAAAAACAAAAACACCAAGAAAATCCTGTATCTTTTCTCGAGACATCAGTGGTGCTGGTACAGGTCATCTCAAGCACTCCTCCATGCCTCTTCTCTTTGTCAGGGCTCTCTTCTTCCATCTCTCCTCAAATGGCAGATTAAATAGATGACTCAGTTCCAGAATTGTGCAATCTCAATGTCAAAAGGGACATCCAAGGTCACTGAGTCCACCTATAGCAAAACAGGAATCCTCTTTCTTTCCAGTTTATCTATTTCCTTTCAAATATTTAATATTCCTTTTTTGCACTTATTTTAGGTTTCTTTGTTGATTTTCTATATGTCTAAAATATGTATTGAGGTTGTTGATCCTTTCCCTTTCTATTCATTAATAATAGTGTCTGATTTTCCATTTGATGACTGATCTAGCTATATCTTAGAAATTCTGGCTCATGGGTTCATTGTTATAATTTTATTTTGTGGATGTATTGGTTATTAATAATTATGTGATTATGTTTTATATAGGTTAAAAATAATTATGTGCTCATCTATTGTTTCTGTGGTTAGTCCTTTTGACTCACTATTTAAGATTTCATTGTCAAGTTTCCATTGGGGGCTGAATCCTTTGTTTATAGGTCCTGAATCAATTAGTATTCTTTCTTTTTTAATATAATTTTTTATTTGTTTTCTTGTTTACATCGTTCATTTCCATGAGATTTTTGAGTTACAAATTTTCTCCCCGTATTTCCCCTACCCCCAACTCCAAAACAACGATCCCACTGTAGAGCTCCTCCCCCAATCTGCTCTCTTTTATGTCTTCCTCCAACACCCCTCTAACTTTCTGGTAGGGCAGGGAGGGTCTCCTTACCCCAGTCCTTGTATATCTTAATTCTTAGTTGCATGTATTGAAGAGCTGTAAATTCTATATTCTTTTGGTTCCTCCCTTGTCACCCGACCCCCCTGGAAGTACAAGCAATTCAATACAGACTGTGTATGTATAATTACACAGGACATGTTCACAGTGGACATATTGTGACAGTCTGATCATATATCCCTCCTTCAGATCCTGCCCCACCCTTGTTCTGTTCTCTACCCTGTCCCTGTTACTTTACTGAAGCATGTGCTTCCAGCAACCCTCCCCCAGCCCCTCCCCTCCCCTTTGTCATCCTGCCTCTCATCCCCATGCCCCCTACTCTCCTGTGTGGCATGATGCCCAGTTTAGAGTTTATGACATTTCTTCCCTAAGTCAAATTCAATGAGAGTAATTGAAAGTAAAGTTGTAATAGTTATCCCTTGCCTCTTCTCTATGGAACGATTAACCCCATTTTGTCTCTCCCTGTCTCCTCTCATTCTAGTCCTCTCCCACCTCAGAATTTTGCCTTTTAAAGTATCA
>CM053601.1:186532068-186569794 GCA_028646575.1 Pseudocheirus occidentalis | reverse complement strand
GTTCCTAGCTTATCCCCATCATAAAGAATGTTTGTTGATGGTTTTAGAAAGATACTACATATCAGTTAAAGGAAAGTTCCATTTATTACTGTGTTTGTGAGTATTGTTTTTTCAAACAGGAATGAAGCCCTGCTATGAATCAGACTTACCTCATTATCACTGTTACCCCTCCCTGTCATGACTACAGCTCACTGCATGGCCATTGCTACATATACTGAGATTTGGCCTCACAGAAGTGGTTCTCATCCTAGCAGAGGCCCTGAGGCTCAGTTACTCATCTGTAAAATGAAGACCATAATATCTGTAGTACTTCTGTCGTGGGCAAGTGAAATTATCACCATTTCAGTCAGGCAGAGGTCAAATGATTTGTTAAGGGTCACAGAGTCAGAAATGTCTGAGGATGGATTTGAATTCAGGTCTTAGCTCAGCTCTAGAGTATCTGGTGAGCTCTACTTTCTTCCTTGTTGTCCCTAAAGATCTTGAGCTAATCTATTCTAGTACTGAAGCACATGCTGAGTTACCCAAAGTCAATATTTTACCAAGCACATTCTCCTCTGTTTGAAATAGTCATCTTTTAACCCTCTTTAATATGAAGTTCAGTGTTAACCTCTGCACCCTATCAATTCATCTTGATTATATATAATGGAGGAAACCAATCATGTTCTCATGGTCATCCCAGAAGAATCAAGAAGGTGTTTGCCTTTCAGTCCAAGAACTTTCCTTTCCTTAATTTTTCTTAAGATCTCAAAGCTTGTGTCCTCTGGTTTAACTTGGAGATTAGTGGCATGTCGCAGGAAGTCTCTGGGTTCTGATCACTCCACTGAGCAGGCCTTCAGACAACTGAAGTGAGCTGTCTCCATCAAGCAGGACCTTGTATGGTTTCAACCAGAGCCCCTCTTTGCCAAGACTTTTTGCCAACTCACTACTTGGGTCCACCTGACATTGAGGCCTATACTTCTTTGGTCCTGCTGGTGGTCTGAGGAGATGTCAGCTGCTCTCCCTGTTTGTTGATCATTGGTTGGAAATTCTACAAAGTGACACTATGTTCCTGGATGATCCTGGAAATCTCAGCCTAGAATATACCTGAGTGTCTTTGACACATTGGACTTTTTATAAAGTGGGTTCACATACCCACAGTAGCATCCCCTAGAGCGAAATGGTTCAGCACTGAAGGTGAATGGGTCAGATCTAGACTTCTATATGGGCAGACCTATAATTCAGATGTCTTCACCTCCACCATTGTCACTAAGGTGGGAGGTTCCATCGTTAGCCCCAGGTCTTTGTAGAGGAGATGGGATGGTCAAGGCATTGAGCTGGAATGGTTCTGGCCTGTCTCAGGCAAGGCCACACCCATGTTCCCTCCCACAGCCATTCTTGGTCCTCACCAACATTCTTCACTGAATTTCTTTTGTTCTCTTCCAAGAGAATGTGACATGTGACTCCCAGTCACCTAAAGGAGGTTTCTCAATCCAAGTACCTGGTGGTAATTCTCCTGGCAATGCCATCTGTGGCTATGTGTCATAGGCCTGTTTTGGTGTTCTCTGCTCTCACATCCTAGAGTTCAGATTGGGAAGAGGTATTTGGGGTACCCCAAGAGTCACTCTGCAGATCAGAGAATCTCAGTTTAGAAGACTTAAAAACACTTGAGAGAGGAAGAAAGCATTCCCTAAGGTCTCACTACCCTTTTTGGTCAAGGAAAATGGGACTCTGTGTACTCCATGAAGCAGCGTGTCATGGTAGAAAGGGCCACCTGCATTTGGTCATGTCTTGTCTTTCACTCTGCTGCCTTAGATGAGGCACTCTGGGGTTACCCTAAGGTTCCTCAACCATAAAAAGAAGATATTGGACTGGATGGCTTCTCAGGTCTACTTCAGTTCTTGCATCCTATGAGTACAGACCCAGCCAAAGACTGTGTGCCCCAAACCACCAACCAGTGGGTCATATATCCTAGGTCCCATGGACAGAACTTTGACCCATATCAACCATAAAGCTGGGAAACTATTTCTCATGGCTACACACAGCACCATTGGGAAGAGGCCACAACCTTGAAGTATGATAGTAGCATGGAAGGAGCACATGGTATGATGAAAGCTTTTAACTGGGACTTGAAGGAAGTGGGAAAATCCAGGAGGGAGATAGGAGGAAGGAGAGCATTCTGGGTGTGGGTGTGATGATAAAAAAAGCTCATCACCCCAAATCCCTGAATCCTTGAATGTGAGAGTGAGAAGGGAAGCTTGGCAGCCATGAGCTCAGTCCATCCATGAAAAAGTCCCCTTAGCAAGTTGTTATGGGAATCTGAAGATCTTTTCAGCCCCTAGACCAGTGGTTCTCAACCTTCCTAATGCCCAAACCCTTTAATATTTGCTTGTGGACATGTCTGCATGTGGGTAGACCCACCTGGAGACAGATAGAGGAGGTACCTAATAGCATCGGAAATATGTGTTTTCCAATGGTCTTAGGGGACCCTTGTGACCCCTGTGAAAGGGTTGTTGTACCCCAAAGGGGTCTTGACCTACAGGTTTAGAACCACTGCCCTAGACCCTTTGTTTAAGTGGCTTAAGTGGCTCTGAGAATCTGCGCTGATTTGAAAGTATACTCTGCCTCCTAACAGGCTCAGTGTGGTCACATGGAGACTGTGGCAGGAGGCTTGTTTTTCAGGAACGCCCACACCTTGTTACTTAGGAGTGAGTTAAGAGGGCTGTGACATTCTCTGACCCAGGAGAAGGCTATATATATGCCCTGATGCGAGGCTTTTCTTTGGGGCTCACTTTGAGAAGAGTTGTGTGATTTGGTCAGACGATACTCTGGAAAGCCGTTGAGCTGCCCGGCTTTGAAAACCCAGATGTTGGTGCTTCCCTCTCTGGTAACTGATTAGGTTTGGATGTAATGGAGAGATGGTTGGGAGCCTGTCTGCTGATCTGTTTCTCTGTTTGCTTGTAACTTCTCCTTGAAATTTCTTTGTATTCTCTGAAGTTCAGGGTGCTGACTTTCCCCCCTGAACTAGGTAAATGGTATGTTTTTCATTGATTAAAGTGAGACTGTTAACCCAGTTTTGAGTTGCTTTCCTTTAGAAAAGCAGATCTAAGAACCTGTGCTAGCAGCCGCCCTAGGTATGTGCTTACTGACACACGTGTCACTGACTCATCATGGAACCTCTGCTGAAGACCTCCAGGGAGGGAAAGCCACCAGTGGGCAGAGTGGGCACAAACTTGGAATATGATAACAATGTGTAAGGAACACATGTTGCCAAGGCAACTCTCCCCTCTGCCACAACAAGACCTTTAGCATCCTTCCACTTCTCTTAAGGACAGCATCTCTACTGGGTTCCCTGTCCTTTTTCCTCTCGATGCCTCAGCTCCAAATGGCCAGGTGCCTTCTCTCTAGCCTGGGATATTTTGGGAAGTTGCTTCTTGCACCAACTCTGTGTATATTTCTGCATTATTTGATGTTAAAAATAGAAGAAAGCACGCTTCATTCTGCTCTATGAGTTTATCAGCTTCACACATACATCCTCTCTCTGCAGGTGAATGGCCTTTTTCATCATGAGAACTTTGGAACTATGATGAGACATTGTGTTGATCAGAGTTCCTCTAAGTCAGGAGTGGGGGACCTGCATCCTTGAGCCCAAATTTGGCCTTTTCTAAGTCTTTGAGTGTGGCCTTTTGATTGATTCTAAGTCTTATTAAGTTTGGATTCAGTCAAAGGGCCACACTAGAGGACCTAGAGTGGTGATCCTGAGGCTGCAGGTCCCCCACCCCTGTTGTGTCTTTCACAATTGATCATCTTGATTATACTCTAAGTGTTTTGCTGCTTCTGTGCATGTTGTTTTGCATCAATTCATATAAATCTTCCTTGGTTTCTCTGAAAACCCTTCCCATTCAACCTTTCTTATAGCACCGAGTCTGACTTCACTTTGGTATACCATTAATTGTTTAGTCATTCCCCAGCTGATGGACATCCCCTCAGTTTCCAATTCTTTGTCACCAGAAAAGAGTTATTATACATACTTCTGTAACTCTGAGTCCTTTTCCTCTCTGTCTGATCTCTTTGGGAGTGTAGGTAGCAGTATCCTTCCATCCAAGGGCATGTTCAGTTTAGTAATGTTAGGAGCATAATGTCCAATTGTTCTTCTCAGTGACTAGGCTGATTCCCAGCTTTTTCTACAGGGTTTTACTGCACCTGTTTTCCTACGTCCTCTCTAGCATGTCCTTTTCCTTTTCTGCCATCTTAAGTTAATCTAATGGATGTGAGATAGTGTTTCAGAGGCATTTTAATTTTCATTTCTCCAATTATTTATGATTTAGAGCATTTCTCAATATGCCCATATTCCTCATTCCCCATTCCCAATATACCTCACTGACCCTCTCCCCTTCATTGAACTAAAAGAAAAGCAAACCTCTGTTACCAATATACATAGTTAAGCACAAGAGATTCCCCCGCTGGTCATGTCAATATCTTTGATTTCTTTTCTCGAAAACCACATATTAATATGTATGTGTTGTCTCTCTAGTAGCGTGTGAGTTTCCTGAATACAACAACTGTCTTTTGTCTTTTAGCATCCCTGCTATTTACCACATCACCTGATGCATAGCAGGCACTCAGCAGATGTTTACTGACCTACTGACTGAAAGGAAAATTTTCAAATTCCCCATAAAAAATCATTAGAGGACCGAACACAAAACTGCAAATCTGTATTTTGTATAAAACTTACTTTTCCTTCTAAGCGTTTAATACATTCAACATGCAACTTTGAAAGGTGGCCTGCTTGTCTCTGATTCTGGCTTTTCTTCATTCTTCCATCATTTGTTTGTGAAGAGGGATTCAGAAACTTTATCCCTAGCCTCTCTACCTCACTGACCCTTTCCCCTTCATTGAACTAAAAGAAAAGCACACCCTTGTTACCAATACACATAGTTAATCACAAGAGATTCCCCCACTGGTCATGTCAAAATATGTGGGTTTCGGGGTGGTGAGCTGGAAAAGTGAATGGAGCACCAGCCCTGGAATCAGGAAGAACTGAGTTCAAATTTGGCCTCAGAAACTTAACACACACACACACACACACACACACACACACCTAACTGTGTTACCTTGGGCAAGTCACTTAACCCCAATTACCCTCCCAAAAAGAGTGAAAAAAAAGAAATTAACACAATATGTGGGTCTCATTCTCATCTTGAGTACATCACTTCTTTGTCTGGAGGTGATTCATCATCAGTCCCCTGAAATCATGTTTCCTTATTACTGAGTATTTAAGTCTTTCAAAGTTGTTTGTCCCCCAAATGTCATTCTTATTGTTAAAAAAAAGTTCTCCTGGTTCTGCTCACTCCATTCTGTGTCAGTTCACAAAGGTCTGGTAGACATTTCTTTGCAATCCTGCCTTTCACCATTTCTTTATGGTGAAAGAATATTACATCCAAGTCTTATACAGCAATATCTTTAACCACTCCCCATTTGCTAGATACCTGCTTAGTTTTCAGTTCTTTGACACCATAAAAAGAGGTGTTATAAATTATTTTTAGCACGTATGGTTTCTTTTCCACTGTCTTTTATGTCATTGGGATATAGACCTAATAGTGATATTGATGGATCAAAGAATTTACATGATGTGATGGCTTTGGGTGCATATTTAAAAGTTGCTTTTGTGAATGGTTAGACCAGCTCTGAGCTTTGCCAAGAGTACATTAATGTACCTGTTTTCTCACAGACATTAATGTACCTGTTTTCTCACAGCTCCTCCAACACTTTTCTTTTTTTGCTTTTTGTCATCTTTGCTAATCTGAAGGGAGTCATCAGGAAGTTCAGATTTGCTTTAATTCACATTTTTTTTACTTATTAGACATTTGGAGAATTTTTTCATATGTTGACACCTAGGAAGTGTGGTGGATAGGGCACTACATGAGAAGTTGGGAAGAGCTGAGTTCAAATCCTGTTTCAGACAGTCGATATACGACCCCAGGCACAGAGTTCTAGTAAGAATGAGATGAACAATATTAGTAAAGTAGAACTTTGTGGACCTTAAATTTTTATAGAAATCCCAGCTTTTATTATTTCTGTTATCTTTATCATTATCATTATTATTAATAAGTTCCTGGTAGCTTAAATTGTTTTCCTTTGAAAACATCTTATTCGAGATGAAGGACACAATACACAGTAGGTAATAACCCTAATAATCTCACGTTTTATAAGCGCAAAGATCCTAGGTTTTGGGATAAGAACCCAGAAAATTGGAAAGCAGTCTTGCAGAAACTATATACAGAGAAACATCTCACACCATATACCAAACTAAGGTCAAAATCGGTACGTGGGTTAAACATATAAAGGCAGGTACCATCGATAAATTAGAAGGACATGAGATAAAGTACCTGACACATCTATGGATAAGGAAAGAATTTTGACACAAGAAGAGGTAGAGAGCATTATAAGATGTTAAATGGATTTTAATTATATAAAATATGCATTGTTTTACACAAACAAAACCAGTGCAGCCTAGATTAGAAGGAAAGCAGAAAATCAGAGAAAATTTTTATAACGAGCATCTCTGATAGAGGCTTCATTTCTCAAATATATAGAGAATTGGACCAAATTTATAAGAATATGAGTCATTCTCCAGTTGATAATTGATCAAAGGATATGAACAGGAAGTCTCCAGATGAAGAAATCAAAACTGTCTTTGGTCATATGAAAAAGCTGCTCTAAATCGCTATTGATTAGAGAAATGCGAATCAAAACCACTCTGAAGTATCACTTCACACCTATCAGATTAACTAATATGACAAAATAGGAAATGACAAATGTTGGAGGGCATATGGAAAAATTGGGACACTAATGCCTATTCATGAAGTTATTAGCAGATCCAATCATTCTCTAGAGCAATGTGGTGCTATGCCAAATGGTCTATGAAATTGTGCATACCGTTTGATCCAGCAATGCCACTATTAGGTCTGTACCCCAAGAAATTAAAAGCAGGCATGACAAGACCTATTTGTGCAAAAATATTCATAGTAACTCTTTTTGTGGTGGCAAAGAATTGCAAACCTAGTAGATGTTCATCAATTGGGGAATGACCGAAAAAGTTGTTGCATATGATTATTAGGCAATATTGTCGTGCTGTAGGAAAAGACCAGAGGAGTGGTATCAGAAAAGTCTTGGAAGACACATTTGACTGATGCACAGTGAAGCCAGAAGAAGCTGGAGAACACTGCACAATGAAGTAGCAATATGGTACAATGATCAGCTGTGAATGACAGTTGTATTCTCAACAATGCAATGATCCAAACCTATTCCAAAAGGACTTATAATGAAAAATGCTCCCCACCTTCAGAGAAAGAACTGATGGAGTCTGGCTGCAGATCAAAGCATGTTGTTTATCACTTTCTTTGTTTCTGTTTTTTTTCTTTTGGGGGCTCTGTCTTCTTTCACAACATGGCCCTTTTGGAAATATGTTTTCATGATCACACATGCATAACTGATATCAAATTTCTTACCGTCTCCAGGAGAAGGGGGAAGGAGAAGATAAGGAGAGAATTTAAAACTAAAAAATTTTTAATGAATGTAAAAATTATCTTTCCATGAAAGTAGAAAAAATAAAAAACTCAGAAAAAGAAAACTGCCTATTCCTATGCTTTGATATAAATTTATTGGGTTCAACAACTGGAAAATGAACTACCTGACTTTCTCCTTTCTTGTTTCAAGGTAATTCTGTTATAGCTAAGAGTCTCATTGTTCTGTATAAGAACACACGAAATCCCCGAGGTTCTACTTTGTAAGTTCCACCTAGTTTTATGCCACTTGCCAGATTTTATTGACCTCTCTTCATATTGATTTTTTTTTTGCTTTTTAGAGGGCAATTTAGGGTTGAGTGACTTGCCCAAAGTAACATGGCTAGTAAGTGTGTCAAGTGTCTGAGGCTGGATTTGAACTCGGGTCTTCCTGACTTCAGGGCAGGTGCTCTATTTACTGCCCCACCTAGCCGCCCCTCTTCATATTGATTTTTACTCATTCAATTTGATCAGTTCAATTCAATACACATTTATTAATGCCCCACAAGACAGGAGCCTAATTTAGGTGCTGAGGAAACAGAGAAAAAAATGAACAAAAACAGTCCCTGCTTTCCAAAAGTTTATATTCTATGGGGGCCAATGGCAGGTGTAGTACATATGTAAGAATGAATATAGCAGGCAATGAGGAAGGAAAGATCACTAATAAAGGGCATCAGTTACAGGAGAATGAAGACCTTTTCCCGCTGGATTTGGTTCCTAAGGATTGTCAGAAGGAAAGGAAAGTTGGTAAAAGAAACTGGGCAAAGGTGCACAGCCTGGGCAGAGAGACAGAGCCTGGGAAGAGGGCACAGCCCTGGCAAAGGGAGACAGTCTGGGTAAAGGGGCACAGCCTGGGTAAAGATGCACAGACTGAGTAAAGGGGGACAGTGTAGGCAAAGGGGCACAGCTTAGGCAGAGGGCCACAGCTTGGATAAAGGTGCACAGTGTGGGCAAAGGGGAACAGGCTGGTCAAAGGGACACAGCCTGGGCAAAGAGGCACAGGCTGAGTAAGGGGCACATCCTGGGCAAAGACACAAAATTGTGAGGTTAGAAGACAAACTTGGCTGTAACAGAGGTGTGATGAAGGGAATCATGAGACCTCAGCTTTGGAGTCAGGGCAGGTTCAAGTAAATGGGCACAGTTTCTCCATGAAGTATTCTCTGAGGCTCTTCATTTTAATTACTTCTGATATTTATTTATCAGGCTTGTGCTATCTCCCCAGGTAGAATGGGAGCTCCTGGAGAGCAAAGCTTGCTGGGGTTTTGTCTTTGTATCTGCAGCATCCAGCACCTAGGAAGTGTGGAATTAATGCTTGTTGGTTGATTCACATTACTGATCCCGGTTGGAAGCCTGGAGTCCCAGCAGGACTGCTGGTGCTATAAATGCTGGACCCATAACCTCCTCACTAGGAGAAGAGGAAATCCCAGGCTAGACCAGAGTCCTTTCCTTCTCGGTCACACTCCTGGAGCAATCTTAAAACTGGGTTATTTTCACTGCAGCATCCCCCTCCTTTCTTCTTCTTGCTTTTTCTCTTGAATATCTTGCCATGAATGAGTGGAAAGAAAAACAAATCTGAGTACATACACCGGAGGGAATAAGAATTCATGGCACTGTGCCAGTCACTGTGCTAAGCTTGTTTACAAATGTTACCCCTTTTGATTGTGGGGGAGGAAACTCATCCGAATTGAGGGTCCAGAGGAACCTTGATGACTATTTGATGGCCAACAGTGTCTTTTTGTACAATGAATTCATGTCTTTGGGCACTATCAGCTGGCAATCTGTACACCTGCTTCACCCAAACCATAACATTCCCTCTCTTTCTAGCTCTGGAAAGGTGCTGAAAGCAATATTGCCATTGCTCCTGGAAAGACCTTGACAATCAGCTCCCCTGTGGCTCCATTCATGCTCTGTGTGACTCTCCAGACCAAAACATTATTCCAGGCCCCCAATTCACTCATATATATTTTCTTCTCCTAGTAGGCTGGAACCTCCTCTAGGGTAGGGACTCTTTGCTCATATATTTGTTTTCTAAGTGTTTAGCACAAAACTTTATGAAGCACTGAGTAGGTGATAAATAAGCCCATGCTTACATGCATTCATTCATCTAGTCCAATTTCCTCTTTTTACAGATGGGGCATGAGACATGTCAAAAGACCTTGCCAAGATTCCAGAGGCAGTACTCACCCACATTCTATGTCTTGGATGGTGTCAGGCATTGGCTGGTTCTGGGTTTCAGGGAGGAAGAAGAAGACCACAAGACTGGCAGTGACGGATATGATGGCAAAAATGATCTGAGGTATGGCTGTAATGTTGTGCCTGAGTGTGTGCAGTAATGGGGCCAGCACTGCCCCAATCTGATCTGCTGTGTAAATGATTCCCTTGCATGTGGTCCTGTCAGGGCAAAGGAAATCTGATTGTCTTACCCTCAATACCTCAAGAGATTTCTCCTCTTTGGAGGTCTTCAAACATGCTGGGCAGCTATTTTGTGGGGAATTTCTAAGGGGGAATCTTTCATTCCCGATTTGGATTGAATGGCCATTGAAGTCCTATACCCCTCTCAGATTCTGTGATTCTACAGAAGTCCAAGACTCAACCCCTATTAAACATCCCCTTCACCTCTCTTAGTGGAGTTTGCTTCTTCATAATCAATGCTTCCCTTTCTAGATGTCCACAAACCAGATTCTTAATGGTTCCTTCATGGATTTTCCCAGGATCCAAGTTAAGCCTATTGACCTAATGTTTGCAGGCTCTGTTCCCTTCTCTTTGCCAAAATTCCATTATTTGTCCCCCTCTAATCCTCTGGCACCTTCTTTGTTCTCTGTGATCATTAATAATCCCTGACTAAGCTGGTCGTCCCTGCATCAGGCCTTGTTCTTTCAGGACCCCAGGATGCCGTTTTTCTGGGCCAAGTCACTCTAATTCATCAAGAGCATTCAAGGTGTTATCTTGACGTCCCCTGCTCTTCTTGGGGACATCCAGTGGTATGTTGGCAAATGTTAAACAGAAAGCTCTCCAGAAAAGAATCATGCCCTTTGGGGAGTCTTGCCTACCCATATAGACATGCTGGGCTGCCTCAGGCTGAGGGTACTGTGCCTGCTCATAAGGGCAGGGGTCTTACTGGCCAGTCCCTGTTTATCATCTCTTCCTTCACATGATACTGACAATAATAACCAGGCTTTCATGTCCACTTAGTGATTTACATATTTTATATCATTTTATGTTTCTAAGAGCTCTGGATGGTGGGTGCTGTTATAGATGGTCACACAGCTCCTCACTATCAGATTTTCCATTCTCTAAGTCCAGGGCTTGATCTTTTGCCCCACCAAGGTAGCCTTGATGATGTGCCTAAACCTTTGTGAAACTTTAAATGTGCTGAATGAATTCTGGTTTCTGTTCTCTTAGGACAGTGGCTCATCTTTACACATGTATTTCAAGTCCATATTCAAACCAGGGTGGAGGTATGAGAGAGATCAAGTTTTCTGATGCCCACAGACTTCTTGGCATTGCCCACCCATCCTGCTACTTCACCCTGCATAGCTGAAGCTGCTGTTGTTTTAGCTTGGCTAATTCTTGAGTTTGCCCCTAGTCCTAATTTGAGGGAAACAGCTCCATGTGCTTCACCCCAAGTCCTGCTCTGAGGCCTCCCTGTGACCCAGGAGACTCTGGGTCTTTGAAGGCCACAGGAGGCAGAAGCCAAGGCAGCATCTACTCAGCTGGAGAGGATTTCTGTGTGGGTCTATGGGCAATCTGTGCCTTCTTGTATGAGAACCAGTTTGGATGGTTTGAGGTCTAGATTGGTTTCAAGGTATATTGATAGGGGAAAGGTACGTGTTGTTCTGCCTAGAGACGTGAGCGCCAGAACATGCTGAGAATGCAAATGAACATAAACACCATAACTGCAGAACTAACAGGACACACTGACCCAAGGGCATAGTGCTTTGGTCATGACCCTGCAGTTATGGTGTTTATGTTAATCTGCATTCTCAGCATGTTCTGTCTCCAGGCAGAACTACACGTATCTTTCTGCTATCTGAATATGAAAGTTTTTGTTCAGAGCCAAAGGAAAGTCTCAGAGAATGATATTCTGAGTTTGAGAGGATCTGATCTTGATTTATGTAGTGTCGTGGTAGAGTGGGTCAGGACTTCTCAACCTTGAAGGTGAGAGCTTGATTATGTCAGAGAGATTCCAAGACGCAGAAAATCTCTGGCATTTTTCCTGGGGTATCTGGTCTTTTGAGTTTCTCATAAATGGAAACAGCTACATTTTTATCCCCAAATGCTCTGTCCTACCTGACTACTGTGGGTAAGAGTTCACAAATAAATAGATTGCTACAGGAAATGCAGACCACAATACAACTGATTGCTGCCATTGCCGAAAACACCCGCAAAATTCCTACAAAGCAGAAAACCAAAAAATATCAATAAATCTAAGTTCGATACATCTTGGAGCTATTCATTCATTTAGTCACAAAATCAACTTACCAATTCATCTGCATATGCATTCCTCAATTTATTCATCCATCCATTCCCCTCATCTACCTACCCATCTGTCCATTTAGGCTGATGTTTCTCATTAGAGACAGCTAAGTGGTGTAGGGATATGGTGTTAAGCTCAGAATCAGGAACGTCTGAATGCTTCAGCTTACTAGTTTGGTGACTCTGGGCAACTCATTTCACCTGAATCAGACCAGCTTTTCATCTGTAAAATTGGGAGCTTGGCATCTGCCTCCCAGGGTTGTTTTGAGGAACAAGTGACATGATACATGTAAAGTAATTCACAAACATTTAAGTGCTCTCTAAATTGTAACTGTTATTGGTCTGTTTTATCTAGCAAGTGATAAATATTATTTTGCCCTTACTCTGTGCAAGGCCCTGTGCTAAGTGCAGAGGGGTATTGTAAAGATGAATTTAATAATCCCTTTTTTAAGGTACTCTGTAAAACTGAATTCAAACCATGCAGCAGCCATTTGTTCAATTCACTTGTTCATCTGATCTATTCATCTCTCTGTATCTCTAGCTCTCTCCTTTCCATCCATCCATCCATCCATCCATCCACCCATCTATCTATCCATCTGCTTCTATCTCTAGCAAGCTAGATCTATCTACCTACCCATCATTACTCCCTATCTACTTGTCTCTCCTGGCCTAGGTTTGAGTCCTGGTTCTGCCATTTATTAGCTCAGCACCTCTGGGAAGCTGTATCTCCTCTTTGAGCCTATTTCCTCTTCTTGAAAATGAAAATACTGGGGAGGCGCTGTGGCACAGTGTAAAGGAAGATCTCATTGGAACCAGAGGAACTGAGTTCAAACGCCACTTGCGAAGTATACTACTTGTGTGGCCTTGAGCAAGTACCTTCAATTCCCTGGCCCTCAGTTTCCTCATCTGTTAGAAATGGGACTAGGATTAGATGGCCTCTGAGGTCCCTTCCAGCTCTGGATCTATGAGACTGTGACACAAGGCTCTCAGACTTCTAGTCTTCGTTGTCACTCGGGATAGGGACTAGACCTGTGATTTCATCCCTATGCAGGTGCATGGGGAATGCCCAAGTAAAGAAAGTCACTCTGCTATCTCAGATTAGTCTTATCTCTGCAATCTGTAGTCTATAGGTCACCTAGCATGCCGAGGACTTAAGTGACTTGCCCAATTTCACACGTGCAGCAGGGATGAGATAAGACTTCAACCCAGGCAGTGCATCAGTATTCATTAAGCCCATACTAAATGCCAGGTGCTGTGCTAAGTGCTGGACATACAAAGAAGGGTCAAAACCAAGTCCTTGCCACAAGGAGCTCACATTCCAATGAGGGAGACAGCAAGCAGAGTTATCCATGAATACAAGAGATGTACAGTGTAAGTGGCAGGGACTTCCTGGTGTTGAGAGCAGACCTCCATCTACTTTGCCTCTGGAGTCCTAACACTCAAGGAGCCCATAAGGACCATTTATTCCTGCCCCAAGAGCTTTATGCTCCAAGTTCTAGGGTTCAAAGAAGGCAGCCAGAGGTTCAGTCTTTCTCCCTCTAGACCCTTGGCAGAACCAAGACCCTAAGTCCCAGATTCATTCCAGTGTACTTGTGCTCCAGACTTTGGAGGTCTGACCAAGCCAGGGAGGGCACATCCAACCCAGCCACAAGGATGGGTAAGCAACTTCTCCTAAAAAATGACAATAATAGCAATACTACAGATGATATTTGTATAAATCCTACTATGTATCTGTCACTGAACTAAGCACATTACAAACAATGATCTGACAAATCCCCTTCAGGTAGGTGCTAGCATTATCCCCATTCTACAGAAGAGGAAATGGAGGCAGACAGAGGTTAAGTGACTTGCCCCACCTGGGAGGCATCTGAATTTGGATTTGAACTCGAGTAATCCTAACTCCAGAACCAGTCTCTATCAGGCTACCCACCTGCCTCTGATCCTATGCTTCCCCTACTTTAACTTTACCCCTTTCCCCAAAGTCCACTCTCTTACCTTGGGGCAGAAAAGCACTGGCAGGTATGAATAGTCCGGGAAGAAGGAGGCAGGCCACTGTTAGTGGTCGACGACCAAAATGCTTCATGATGAACAAGGCCCCGATACTGCTTAGGCTGGCAGAAACTCCCAAAAGA
Organism: Pseudocheirus occidentalis; assembly: GCA_028646575.1. Lineage (NCBI taxonomy): Eukaryota > Metazoa > Chordata > Mammalia > Diprotodontia > Pseudocheiridae > Pseudocheirus > Pseudocheirus occidentalis. The sequence continues at coordinate 186,555,645 of CM053601.1, read as the reverse complement.
ACCTGGAGCATTTGAATATTGCTCCCCAAGTTCTGAAGATCCAGTGAGACCCCATAAAAAGTCATCCCTATTGTGAAACTGTAACAGACAGTGGGGAAAGCAGAGAGAATCCATCACCCTTGGAACCCAAGAGTTTACCATTAAATGCAGTTCAGTTCAATGAGCCTTTATGAAATACCTGTGCCAGGGCCTGTACCAGGTGCTAGGGTACACAAACCCCTCAAGGAGTTCATATTCTCCTGAGGGTGGTGATGCTCCACTGATGCAGATAAGTGAATGGGAGATAAATTCAGGAGGGGAAGCAGATTGCTAATTGGGGGGACCACAAAAGGCTTCAGTTGGAGCTGATGCCTGGCGCTGAGCCTTGATGGCAGTCAAGGATTTCAGAAGGCAAAGGTGAGGAGTTGGTGTGTTTTAGTTATGAGGGACTGCGCATACAGAAACAGAGAGTCGGCGATGGTGTCATTAGAACAGGAAAAATCAAGAAATTCATTGGGTTGCAAAGTACAGAGTGTAAAGGGATGTCATTTTTTTCTTTAATAATGTTTCATTTTTTCCCAATTACATTGACAAATTTTTAAAATTAATTGCTTTTAAAATGATTTAAGTTCCATATTCTATCTTTCATTCCCTCTCCTTCCTCTTCCTGAGATGGTAGGCAAACTGACATAGATTATACATGTGCAATTCTGTAAAACATTTTCATGGTCATTTTGTGGAAGGAAACTCCGAAAAGAGAAAGGAAGGAAGGAAAGATGGAAGGAAGGAAGGAAAGAAGGGAGGAAATAAAGAAGGAAGGAAGTAAATAAAAAAGGAAGGAATGGAAGGAGGAAGGGAAGGAGGAAGAAAATCGTATGCTTTGATCTGCATCCAGTCTCCATCAGTTCTTTCTCTGGAAGCAGATACCATGAAAATCATGAGGCTTTGGGAATTTTCTTGGATCATTGGACTGCTGAGAAAAGCTAATTTATTCACAATTCTTCATTATACACGAATTGTAGTAACATACTGTTACTATGTATAATGTCCTCTTTATTCTGTTCACTTCACTTTGTAAAAGTTCATTTAAGTTTTTTCCAGCTTTCTTTTGAAAGCATCCTCCTTGTCATTTCTTATTCCACAGTAACATTCCCCACAATCATATACCATAACTTCTTCAGGCATTCAGATGGAATCTCCTCAGCCTCCAATTCTTACCTGCCACGAAAAAGAGCTGCTACAGATATTTTTTTGCAAATAGATGCTTCCTTCCTCTTAATCTCTTTGGGGTACAGATCTAGTAGTGGTGCTGCTGGGTATGCCCAGTTTTAATGCCCTTTGGACAGAATTCTAAATTGCTATCCAGAATGTTTGGATCAGATCACAACTCCACCAACAATGTATTAGTACTCCACTTTTCCCAAATCCTCATCAAAATTTATCATTTTCCTTTTCCTTTTCTGTCTTATTACCAATCTGCTAGATATGTGTTGGTACCCTGAGTTGTTTTAATTTGTGTTTCTCTTATCAGTAATGATTTATAGCAATTTTTTTTGCATGAGTACATGTAGCCTTGATTTATTTGTCTGAAAGCTGCCCAGCCATATTCTTTTACTATTTATCAGTTGAGGAATGACTGGAATTTTTATAAGTGTGATCCAGTTCTCTAAATTCTTGATAAATTTGTTTTTATTAGAGATAATTGCTGTAAATACTCCCACACAACAGTTTTCTACTTTCCTTCTAATTTTGGTTACATGGGTTTTGTTGTGCCAAAAATCTTTCCATTTCACGTAATCATTATTATCCATTTTACATTTCGTGATGTTCTCTATATCTTGTTTAGTCTTAAATGTCCCCTTTTCTGTAAGTGTGACCTGTTTTTATTCACTGTTTTGCTAATTTGCTTATGGAATAATGTTTTATATGTAAATCATGTACCCATTTTGACCTTATCTTGTTATACTGTGTGAGATTTTAGTCTATACTTGGTTTCTGTGTAATTTTTCCACTTTCTGAGTAGTTTTTGTCAAATAATGAATTTTTGTCCCAGAGCTTTCATCTTGGAGTTTTCTGAGCTCTAAATTACTTTGTTCATTTCCTATAATGTATTGGGTGTCTTATCTATTCTGCTGATCCCCCACTGTATTCCTTGGTCAGTACTAGGTTGTTTTTGATAATCACCCCTCTAAAATACACTTTGAGATTTGGTTTAGCTAGGCCAACTTCCTTTACATATATTTCATTGATTCCCTTAAGATTCTGGACCTTTTGTTCTTTCATATGAATTTTGGTATTTTTTCTAGCATTTTATAGCAATCTTTCAGTAATTTCATTTATATGGTACTGAATAAGTGAGTTAATTGAGGTAAAAGTATGATTTTCATTATATTGGATTGGTCTAACCTTGAGTACTTGATATATTTTTCCAATTGTTTGGATCTGACTTTATTTTTGGGAGAAGTGTTTGGTAATTATTTTCATATAATTCCAGGCTTTGTCCTGGCAGGTAATCTCAAAAGTATTTTATATTTTCTACTGTTATTACAAATGGAATATCGCTGTCTCTTGCTTTTGAATGTCACTGGTAATATATAAAAATTCCAATGCTTTCTGTGGGTTTATGTTATGTCCTACAACTTTCCTAGAGTTGTTCATTATTCTGATTAGCTTCTTAGTTCATTCTGTAGAATTGTCTAAATACACTACCATATAATCTGCAAACCAGCTTCACCGTGATTGCTAAGATGTATATAACACTTTTAGCATCCTTAGGATGGAGGGAGAAGAGCAGGTGAATTGAGAGGAGTGTGTGAGGCCTCAGGGTCTAGTCAAGGACTAGTTATGAGGACATGTGACCTCTCTGGTCTCAGACAGAGGAGTAGGTGAGGATCAGGAGGAACAGATTGAAATGGGAAGGAGACCTTAATTTGGAGGTGGGAGGGGGTTCCACTCCTGAATACTATTCTGAGGACATGAAGATAATTGGATAGGGAGATGAGGAACTTACACTAGATGAAGTCCGGGGGTTTTGGTGCTTGAAAATATTACATATCTTGGGAAGAGAGTAGACTTGGAACCTCTGGGGTCTTCTGACATATGAAGGCATGGGAGAGCAAGAATACAGGGAAGAAAATTCCAGGCAATGTAGAAAAAATAGTCAAGAAGAGAGGGTAGAGACCAGTAGTGGGGGATTAGCCCTACCATGGGGCAGGTACGGTCTGACACCTGTAGTAACTGGCATTGTTCTGGGAGGGAGGCACCAAGTGAAGAAGGAATCTATGGGGTATGCCCTACAAGTTAGTTGTGGGAAAGATCTAGACTGGAGAGCCATTACAGCAGAATCATTATAAGCTTCAAATGCAAGAGGAGTACAGACAAAAGGGAGAAGCCATACCATTAGAAGGGTTATGAATGATAGAATGAGGGCCTAGAATAAAGAGAAAGATAAGATGGATAATAACTAGAATGAAAGAAATTCTTTCTGAAAACGGTTGCCAAATGAAATTTTAAGATTTAATGAAGAGAACTATCCAAACAGGAGGAGAATTAAGGGAAATCTAATTGGCTGAGAAGAAAAAAGAAGGGGAAGGAATAAAGAACGAAATAAAACTGAGAGAGAACAGAGAATAATAAACAAAATTCTGTAGGGAAAGGGGTAACAAACACAGGGAAGAAAGGAAGTGAAAATCTTGTCACCTTAAAAAATGACCAATGTAATTGAAGGAACATTATAGTGTACTTATACCAGAGGAGGGGCAAAAATGTTAATTTGAAAAATCCTCTCAATGTTAGATGCTGATGGAAGAAAATATAAAGCTAACTCATAAGTATAAATGTGAATGGATGAAACAAAACAATAAAATGAAAAAGAATGACAGATTAAATGAGAGAACAAAGCCCTGCAGTCTGTTTTTCACAGGAAACCCATGAAAAGATAAACACAAAATAAAGATTTGTGTATATACAAATGTGTATATACATAAATTAAAACTGAGGGATTGAAAAAATTTAGTAGGCAATAAGAGAATACAAAAAGCAGAAATTGCTAATATTCTATCAGACAAAGCAAGGATATTAAAAAAATTTAAAAAGTATAAACAAGGAAATTATATTATGCCACAACAAACCATAGATAAAAATATTAGTAGTAAACTGTCAAGTAACAAATGCTTGAGATTCTAAACACCTAAAGTAAACACCTGAGCTTTACGAAGTCACAGACAGTAGCACAACAGTGCAAGGAGACATTAATATAACTCTTTTTTTTTTTTGCAGGGCAGTTGGGGTTAAGTGACTTGCCCAAGGTCACAGGGCTAGTTTTTTGTGTTAAGTGTCTGAGGCCGGATTTGAACTCAGGTACTCCTGACTCCAGGGCCAGTGCTCTATTCACTGCACCACCTAGCCGCCCCATGCGCCACCTAGCCGCCCTTATTAATATAACTCTTAAAAGTTTTGGATAAGTTTCCAAAAAATAAAGGCCCCCCAAAATGGAACTCAACAAGTTTCTGGAGCAACTAAATTTGAAAGACATGTCATTTTCTAAATAGAAGAGGAAAGGAACATTTCTCTGTACTACATGCAACTTTTCAAAAAACTTCACCATGTACTAGGGCACAGAGACAATTAAAAACAAAGGTAAACTAGAAGAAGTAGTTAATACATCCTATACAGACCTTAATGCAATGAGAATACTAATTGATTCTCTAATATTAATACTAATTCTCTAATACTAATCTCTCACGACCTATAAACAAAGGATTCAGCCCCCAATGGAAACTTGACAATGAAATCTTAAATACTGAGTCAAAAGGACTAACCATAGAAACAATAGATGAGCACATAAATATTAAGTATATAAAACATAATCACATAATTATTAATAATTAATACATCCATAAAATAAAATTATAATGATCAGCGAATGAGACAGAATTTCTAAGATGTAGCTAGATCAGTCCTCAAATGGAAAACCAGACACTTTTATTAATGAAATAGAAAGGGAAAGCATCAACAACCTTAATACGTATTTTAGACATGTAGAAAATCAACAAAGAAACCTAAAATAAGTGCAAAAAAGGAGTATTAAATATTTGAAAGGAAATAGATAAACTGGAAAGAAAGAGGATTCCTGTTTTGCTGTAGGTGGGCTCAGTGACCTTGGAGGTCCATTTTGAAAACGAGATTGCACAATTCTGGAACTGAGTCATCTATTTAATCTGCCATTTGAGGAGAGATGGAGGAACAGAGCCCTGACAAAGAGAAGAGGCATGGAGGAGTGCTTGAGATGACCTGTGCCAGCACCACTGATGTCTCAAGAAAAGACGCAAGGTTTTCTTGGTGTTTTTGTTTTTACTGGACCTGTGATTTCATTGATGAATCAAGCTAGTGGGTAAAAAAATACACTCTGAATGCCAATCATCACCTCTTCATCTTAGTCTTAGAGACTTGCCTGGAGCCTTAACATGTTAATGGACTTTCCCAGAGTCACAGGATGCACCTCAGATGTGGGAGAGATATATTATACAGAGAAGTACGCCCTCTGCCCACTGCCCTCTACTTCGGGAGACAATACCCTCTTCCTTTACTGAACCAGCTTCTACTTATCATCAAGACCAAGGTTTGTTGTTTTTTTTTTTAAAAAGTTTCCAAACCACTGTCCAGCACCTCCTTTGAGTTCAGAGAAATTCTCTTTTCCCCAAGTAAACAGTTTTTAATACATAACTAGTTAATATGTTAGGAATTCAGTGGAGCTAATAACGTTCTGTCTTTATCGGGATTTCATCCTTTTTCATGTTACTTTTTTCCGTACATGATAAAGGAGGGGACTTTATACTATTCATCTTCCTCATCTTCTCAGATGAACATTTATATAAGGTCATTTCCTCCAAGTATGTTGTTTGCACAACATTTGGGTTCTGATATCATAGGTGGAGTTTATGGGAAATTTACTATCTCCGCAGAGGAACCTTTATAACATTCTTCACCTTCCAATATACTTGTCTTGCCAGCTGAAGATGTTGTCATTTATCTAATTGTGCCTTGATACAGATTCCTGACTGTCCATGTCTTCCTGTTCTTGGAGACTCTTATTTGTGCCCTCCCATAAGTATGCCTCTGAGGACCACGCCCCTTTCCCTCCCCCCATGGCCAGTCTAAATTATCCTCCTCTCACAGATCTCCTAATGACATCTTTAATTCCTGTTCTTCAGAGCGTCCCCTTGGCTCTTTTTTTTTCAAATTGTTCTCACCCATTGTGTGTCTTCCCATTGCCTCCTGGGAATCATCACCAGTTCTCTGATGATTGATGTTCCATATCTCACTGCCATACACATTTCTAGTAGAACAACAGCATTAGAAGGAAGGGTGTCTGCTTTGGGGAGAGGCTTATAGTCACTAAGGGAACTTTACAGTCTTTTGAAGACCACCCAGCATGTGTAGCCCCTTCCACTGGTTCCTTGGTTCAATACATTGGTCATGTGCACTCTCGTCCAGTGGATTAGATCACACTTTGAAAATAGCCAAAAATTTTCACCAAAGTGAAAGATTTAAATGTGAAAAACAGTGGCATACAGGAGATGCCTGTGGTCTGCAAAGAATAAGGGAAAGATGTTTGTGAATTAAAGAAGGGAAAGATGCATGATTGCACCTGGCAGAGGGGTAGACTGAGGGAAAAAGAGCCCAAGTGCTGCACTGAGACTTGGAAATGTGAAGAGACCTAGAGGAAGATTGACAATTGGGTGGCACAATGGGTAGAATACAAGACCTGTTGTCAGAAAGTCCTGAGGTCAAAGTGAGTCAGTTTCCTCAGTCTGCCTTAGTCTCCTTCTTTGTGAAATCGGACAATAAAGGCACCTATCTCAATGGGTTATTGTGAGGAGCAAGTGAGATATTTGTGAACTTCTTTGCAAAACTTGAGACATCATATAAATGCTAGCTAATGTCATCAACCTTATCCCCCCACCTCATTGGATAGATCCTTCAAGGACCATTCATGGTACAACATTTGTGGGACCTCAAAGGTCACGGAGTCCACCTATAGCAAAACAGGAAACATTTTTTCCGGTATATCTACTTAATTTCAAACTTTTAATATTCCCCTTTTTTGCAATTATTTTAGATTTCTTTGTTGATTTTCTATATTTCTAAAATGGACATTCGGGTTCTTAATCCTTTCTTTTTGTATTTCTTTAATCCCTGGAAGCATAATGATAACTTTAGGATGCCTTGAGATAGATATCCATTATCACTTAAGAAAGTTCTGGGGGCTGTTCTTGGTCTGAGTTTTCTTCTCTGAAATGTGACTCAGATGAGTGCCCAGAGGAAGGATGGGGAAGGACATCATGGTCATGCCACATGAAGATCCCTTGAAGAAGCTGGGGATGTTTCAGTTGGAGAAGAGAAAATTTGGGGATGGGGAACATGAGCCCTGCCAGGGCTGACATAAAGAAGGGAGGAAACATTTGCTCTGCATAGCACAGAGGTAGAACTCAGAGCCAAGGTGGAGGTTGCAGAGAGGCAGGCTTAGGTTCAATGTAGAGGACAATGTCATAATAGTTAAAACTGGCTGAAGGTGGAATGAGCTGCACCGAGAACTCATGGCACTGTCACTAGAGGTTTTTAGGCAGAAGCGGGATAAGTGAGTAATACTGGTGAGTAAATTTCTTAAATTCAGTCAGAATTAGATGGCCTTGGAAGGTTTTCCAACTCTTTATTGATGTTATGTCATTTCAGTCATGTCTGACTCTTTATGAGCCCGTTGGGTGTATTCTTAGCAGAGATATTGCAGTGGTTTGCCATTTTCTTTTGCAGCTCATTTTACAGATGAGGAAACTGAGGGAAACAGTGGTAAATTACTTGCTTAGGGTCACTTAGGTTGTTAAATGTATGAAGCCGGATTTAAACTCACAAGGATGAGTCTCTGCTCCAAGGCTGGCACTCTTCCCACTGTGCCACCTGTCTCTAAGATTCTTTAATTCTGTGAATCACTCCTAAGAGATTGCAGCTCAGTGTGTGCATTTCTGTCACATAGTTATTGTGTCTATCTGAGGGATTCTTTTGGGGGGGGTGCCTGTCAGCATTACATGCCTCATCCATTATACAAAACTTACCATACAAAAGATGTAGCAAGGATTCTTGTACGCAGGACTGGAAAGTGGACCAAATCCAATAAGGTGTAATGGGTCTTTGCTGCAGCTGCCTCCTGCTCCATGGTAGATTTCAAAGACTTTAGGGAGAAGAGCCAAGAATAGAGTCAGTCTCGAGATTAGGGAATGGAAGAACAAAAGGAGGGAGCAGGAAGGATTGACTTAGTGAGAAATTTCAAGCATGTATTTGGGCCAAATCAAAGCTCATTAGCAATGACCCCAAAGCTTTGTTAAATGCAAGTGACAAGGTATATAACATCATGCCTTGTGAGCCATGCCTGTGAAGAAAGGACTAGAGTATCACCATTGAGAACCCTCTGGTCACCCAAGAGCAGCAGAGACAGTGGGCTGTGCCCATGTCTGTCACTACAGCATGAGGAGTGTGCACCTTGCCCCACATATCCTCTGAGGGTGATCTTCCATGGAAACTCTCACTTCCAGCTAAGACATAAAAAATAGCACTCCATGGAACATCAATGTATTTTCAGAAAATTTCAATGAAAATACATCATTGAGACTGTTTGAATCAGATGGCTAAGTGTTTCTCAGAAGTTATTCACCTCTAACATATAAACATCATTAATGTAACCATTGCCAAAAGGGAAAATATCAGCTTTACCGTTGGCTCTGGAGGCAGAAAACCTGGGTTCGAATCTTACCATTGGCAGTAAGCCTAAGCAAGTCTCTTAACCAGACTTTTCTCATTTGGAAATGGAGCCAGATGAACTAGAAAGCCTCTGGGGTCCCTTCCAGCTTCCACTGTATGAGTGTATGGTCCCTGAACATGTCCTTATCATACACATTCCCTCTGTAGATTGTTCTCTATGTATATATAGCAAAGCAGAGAGAATGCTGACTCTGGAGTCAGAATACCAGGATTCAGATCCCTCCATTAACACCAGTGTGAACTTGTGCAAGTGACTTAAAACCTCTCTGGAGCTCAGTTTCCTCATGTGTAAAATGAAGGGCTGGATTAGGTGACCTATAGAGATCTTTATGTAGAAATTTATAATTGTATGACCTTATTTCCCTACACATGTCCACTCTACACATTGACATTGCATGTTATGGTTGAAAGTGTTCACCAGGATTGTGGGGAAAGTATGGATGCTTCCTTATTATTTTATGTCATAAAGTGCCTTTTCTTTGGCTTGTGTTCACTGGCTGAACAATAAATGCAGTCATACCAGTGGGGGCTTATGAGATATGGTTCTGAGAGGATGTAGCTTAACAGAGAACATCATGCTTCTGTAGTATTTTTTCTCTTCTTTGCAGCTGGAGTGAAAGCTGAGACTTTAGCTTGGACAGGGGACATTTTTCTCTCAGCTGTTGCATGAATTTGGTTCCATAGAATTCAAATTGTAGGAGCCAGGGGGTGGTCCTGTTTCATACCCATATATGAGTTGGGTGAATTCCTGTAGGAGTTCTATATAAATGAAGAAAATGAGACCTGAGAATTTAAGGGACTTGTCCATGATGACCCAGGCAGGACGTGCCTGAGGAAGAATTCAAACTCTTGTCTCCTGACTGAAGAATCTAGTGTTCCATCCACGTTGCCTTCAGCGGTGGCTTCTGTGCCTACCTTGTACTCCTATAATTTACTAGAGCACAAATCATTAAAGTCGTTTCAAACAAATTTCATTGTCTCTGTCTACATTTGCCATGTGTGAGTAGGTGATCCTTGGTAGCCTCAGTCACAGTCAAGGCTGCTCTGGGGCCAGAGGGAGGCAGGGAATGAGCTCTTATGGAGAACCTACTATGTGGCCAGCATTGCCCTAAATCCTTCACAAATTAAAAAAAAAATCTCATTTAACATTCATTTATAGATCTCTCCTCAACTATTTAACATTGTGTCCTTACCAAATGGGAGATCAAGGGTCAATCCACTGAGTGAAGGTACAAATGAGGAGGAATAAAAGAAAAAGAGCAGAAAAGAAGCAATATGGAGAATGGCATTTGAGAGGGAAGGAGAGAGGGCTGCAGGGACCCTCTTCAACCACAGGGAAGGAGAGAGACTCCCCCTCTGAGCTTCTCCCTCAGGGATCCTCACACCTTCCCATAGTGCATGTGCCTCTTCCTCAACTCTAGTTTCTCTCTCTGACACAGGCAGGAAACCCCATAAATTTATGTCTTCAAAAGGCAAGTTTACTATGGGCTGAAGGGACCCTTAATGACCAAGTCTTGTACTTGTTCAGTATGGATTAAAGTATCCACCACAATACCTTCCATATTCCCTTGCCCCCAGAGACTTAGAGAAGGATCATCAGAGATTGAACTTTCCTATTGGCAAGCCCCGGGTTATTGGGCTTGACTTGAAAAGCCACCCTTGCCCACATCCCAGCCCTGGCTCCTCCTTCCCCTCTCACCTCTACAGTCAGGGTCTTCTCCTTTACTCCATTGATTTTTGCAGCTTTTTTGAGCACCTTTAAGGCATCGTCATATTTCTCGTGGACAGTCAGCCAAGCAGCAGACTCTGGCCACCACCTAATTAAATAGTACAGGACAGATGTAATCAATTCTCCATTTTTTATTGTTCCAAATCACAGTTTTTGCATATAGCAGAGCAGGCTTCTTTTAAAAATTCGACAACTATTTACTTTACATTCTTCTTTAGCCTGCAAAAGAAAATCCATATGTAAAAGTTTTCGTCTCTAGTTGTCACACAACCCTGAGAAGATGGACAGACATATGGATCATTTGGATCCCTTCTTGATTTTTTCCTTTAAATGAGTCAGGACAGGTTTTTCCTTTTGGCTCAAATCTGTCCTCCCAGTACATCAGGAAAATCTTCTAAAATTGTTGATAAATTGGACAGCATTTAAATGACCCTTGAAGCTCTAAGTTGGAAAAAATCTCTTCTCTCCCATGAAAATAATGATCTCAGGTGCACCATTCAGAAAGATTTCCATTTTTGTATCAGTGACACAAATGAGGAGAGGAGAATTAGATCATCCAGATGTCTTAAATCATTGACCAGGAAACAGATATTTCAATCTGCCCTAAGGGAAGCTGATATGATATTTTTTATTAGAAATGGTTTTTCCTTGATTTTCAGGCTTTCCCCTAAAGCCTCTCCATTCTATTATTATTTTAGGAAAAGAAAACAAACAAATAATTATGCTGAGGCTAGCATGACTTTGTCACCATTACAAGGTTAAAACCAATGCCTCCTGAATTCATCTTACTTTTCATTTCCATGGTCTTTCTTAGAAAGATTCAGGAAGTGTTCAACAATCCCCCTAAATTTTATAAATAAAATTTTATCAAGAAAATCAGACTAGAGTACTCTCCCTTGGATTGTGAGATCATTAGTGCTGAGGAAGATCCATTTTAAGAATTCTCTAACAAGCTTTCATACCTTGGTGATTTAGAAGTCCCCTTGGAGATGAGATAGGTTGAAAACACTTAGAAAGAAAATAGTTCTGATTTCTAGATTGTTGATATCAGAGCAGAGATCATTAAAATAATTTCATACAAATTTCAAAGGAACTGATTTTAAATGATCCTTCCAATTCCTGAATTCATAAACAAGAACATATTCACACAATAAGACTTTCCTAATCTTGCTTCAAAGGAAGCTGTGCTTTATTGCATTAATATCTATTAATATATCTGCTCCATTACTAACTGTTCTTCAGGTGATGGGAAGTCCTCCAGACAAGCAGACAAGACCTTAAGGCTCCACACTGAGATCAAAGGCACTGCCTCAAGTTCTGACGTTGAGTGATTTTCAGAGTGGAAAGCCAAGCCAAAGTTTTGGGCTGAATTCTCGTACAAATGCGGAGGAACAAGGGAGAACTTGTCAAAAGTAAACCATTTTCAGAACTTCAGTGCTGCTCTTTGCAGTATCTTTAAACTGGCCAAAATATTCTTTTTGAAATATTGGGCTTTCTTCACTCGTAAACTCTGCCCATTTCCCCATAGCCTTCACTTCCAGCATCATAAATTTTTTATATTTTCATCTTGTACCTGGCCCTGGATCTACCCTGTCTGTCCTCTCTGCCCTCTTAGGAACCTGCATTCTCATGTTTGCAGCTGATTCCATTCTTCTATTTTGTGGAGTTTTCGTCATCTGCTCTGTAGTAGAATTCAACAATCCACATGCTTTCATCACACACATGATGATTTCCTTTCTATCACCACTCTTGCCAAATAGTTCACAGATATTTTCCTCATTGTGTGAAAGGAGAGGGCCTCAATATACAGGTACTGGTGTAGGGAGATCCATCTTGCCCTAATGGAAAGTCAGAGGGATGATGGGGGAGGATATAAGAGAGAGCTGATTGGGCATGTATATATAGTGGGATTGCTGTTTGGGGTGGTGGGTAGCAGAAAGATGGGGAGAAAATTTGTAAATCAAAATATTATGGAAATGAATGATGTAAACTAAAAATAAACAAAAGTTAAAAAAAGGTTTTAATTTTTTACATCTAAAACAACAACAACAACGAAAGAAACACAATCAGGGTAACCCAAGTTCTAGTAACTTTTGCATAAAGGGATCAAAGGGCCTGGAATATGATATTCTAGAGATCAGAGGAGCTAGGATTAAAACCTAGAATCACCTACCCAGCAAAACTGAGTGTAATGTTTCAGGGACAAATATGGTCATTCAATGAGGGGGAGGACTTTAAAGCATTCTTGCTGAAAAAACCAGAACTCAACAGAAAATTTGACATTCAAATAGAAGAATCATGAGAAGGTAAACAGGGAAAAGAAATCATAAGGAACTTATCAAAGTTGAAATATTTATATGCCTACATGGAAAAACGATAATTGTAACTTATGAAACTTTTCTCAATATGTGGATAGTTGAAGGGAATATCAATGTATATGTATGTATATATGTGTGTATACATACACATATGTTTAAATAGTAGGGTATATATGTGTATGAATACATATGTGAGTGTGTGTATATATGTGTACATAGAGAGAGGGCTCAGGATCAACTGAATAGGAAGGGATGATATTTTAAAAGGTGAAATTGAGAGGGGGAGAGGAATAGAATGAGAGGAGACAGGGAGAGACAGAATGGGATTAATTATCTCATACAGAAGAGGCAAGGGATAAGTGTTACAATGGAGGGGAAGAACAGGAAGGCACAAGGGAAAGAGTCAACCTTACTCTCATTGAATTTGACTTAGGGAAGGATTGACATACACTCTAACCCGGGTATCTTGCCCTATAGGGTAGTAAGAGGGAAGGGAATAAAAGGGGGGAGGATGGAGGGCAGGATGGGTTGGAGGGTTGTTAGAAGCACACACTTTTATAAAGGGAAAGGGACAAAGTAGAGAATAGAACAAGTGGGGGGCGGGATAGGATGTAGGGAAATAGAGTCAGTCTTTCACAATATGTCCATTGTGGAGATGTCCTTTGTAACTACTTATATACGGCCTGTATTCAATTGCTTGTCTTCCCAGTGGGGGAGGGAGGGTGATGAGGGAGGAAGGGAAAGAATCTAGAATTTAAAGTTTTAAAATAAAATGTTTTATATATATATATATATATATATATATAATTTACATGCAACTACGAAATAAGATATATAAGCACTGGGGTATGGAGATACATCTTGCCCTACTGGAAAATGAGAGTTGTGATGGGGGAGGATATAGGAGAGAGCAGATTGGGGGAGGGGGTATACAGTGGGATCGCTGTTTTGGCGGTGGGTGGGTAGGGGAAAGACAGGGAGAAAATTTGTAACTCAAAATCTTGTGGAATGAATGATGTAAACTTAAAATATTAAATAAATACATTAAAAAAAGAAAGTTCTCTTTGAAAGCAAGCCTTATGTATTTAACACTGCTGTTCTCCACAGGAAGTTATACAGAATATGGACTGGCATAACATCTTGTAATTATTTTTTTGTGTGTATTTGGCAGGGAGGGGAAGCTTGGGTTGTCGGTGTTAAGTGGTTTGCCCAAGGTCACACAGCTAGTAACTGTTAAGTGTCTGGGGCCAAATTTGAACTCAGGTCCTCCTGAGTCCAGGGTCAGTGCTTTATTCACTCCACCACCTAGCTGCCCCTGGTATAACATCTTAAGAATTTAAATTGTGAGTCTTTCAGAGCTACAGAGAAATCCATGACCAAAAACTTGGTCCAAAAGGTGTCACTACATAAATTATGTTGCATAAGTGAGGGATAACCTGTGGGTCACCTGCATTGTGCCTGGGGACCAGTATCAGGACAAGATGATGCCAGAGAGGAAGTTCTCCTGTTCTCTGTATAGGCAGCCTTCAAAGCATTCCTGAGGGCTCATTTCACAAGCTTCTTCTCTGTAGACTGTACAAACTGAAAATCTTTTTAGCTGAAGACGAGGTAAAATGTAGTAAGAATTGCAATTCTCCTCCTAGGAGGTGTTTCTCCCTATGGAGTCAGGGAGAGCTTACATGAGCTCAATCGTGGTCTATGAGAATCCGTGAGATAAAGTATGGAGAAGACAGAAATCAGACAAGGAGAAAGGACTTTCTTGTTGACCTGGCTCAGCTGTTATTTTATGAAGAAGCATTGTAAGGGTCATTGGATGAGGAGCGAGTCTGGAGAAAGGCTAAGAAGTGGGAGGGCTGGAGAGTAATGGAAGAGACTGTTTTTCCATCCCAGCTGCAGAAGACAGAACCATGGGGAGAGGCCTTTTTGGGTGTAATTCTTGAAACCATTATTTCAATTAATCAATAGGCATTTATCACATGCTTTCTAAGTGCCAGGCCGACCTTATGCTAATGGTGTTGGTACAGGGCAAAATCAAAAACAGTGCACACCCTCAAGGAGCTAACATTCCAATGGGGAGGGAAGATGTAAAGGTCCAAATATTTTTATCAAAATGCCTTTACATAAGTGTCAATATATTTCTGTGCATCAGAAATGTTTGACAGTCTTCTATTATTTTATTGGTCTACTTTTCTCCAGCAGTAAGATGTCTTTTGTTTTTCAGTTGTGCCTGACTCCTCCTGATGCCAGTTGAGGTTTTCTTGGCAAAGATACTGGAATGGTTTGCCATTTTCTCCTTCGGCTCATTTTTACAAATGAGGAACTTAGGCAAAGAGAAGTATATGACATGCCCAAGGTCACACGCTAATAAGTGTCTGAGGCCAGACTTGAACTCAATAAGTAGAGTCTTCTTGACTCCATGTTCAGTACTCGATTCACTGCACCATCTAGCCCCCTCATAGACCTAGAAGGGACCCCAAAGGTCACTTAGTCTGACCCATTCAATTCACAGAGGAAGCAACAGGGGTATGGGGAGCATAAGTGATTTACCGAGGTTCCTCTTCTAATAAGGGTCAAAGGGAGGATTTGAACACATGACTTCTGATTCAAAATGTAGGAATTTTTCTCTCTCACCTCTTGTGTCTTGGGATACACTTCTTGGTGGTTTGGGGAAAGTCTGTTTATCAATAACAACTTTTTTTTAAACTTATAACCTCAAGATAATTTGATGAAGATGTCTAGATTCAAGTCTCTCTCTTCCATGCATGGGTTTTAATTCCTGACTGACACCCAAGGCCCTGAAGGGAAACAATCCCATTTTCTTATGAGATTTGAAACATCTTGAAATGAGCTTTTAATATAAAGAAGCTTGCAGTTCTTCACCCTCCTTCTCCAACCCATGCAGAACACAAGTCCTGAGGGCACTTACCAAGAGGCCAGGAGTAAGACGAAGGAGGGAGCTGACGCTGCCAGCTGGAGTCTGCGCCAGTCCTGGATGCCATAGGCCAGAAGCGCAATAAAGAATTGCCCCAGGTTGCTGCATAGACTTAGTATGACTACCACCAGGGGCCGATGCTGGTTGGTGGTCCATTCCATGACTGAAATGAAACCCCAACACAGGATTAAACTCAGACGCAGGAGAGATCTCAAAGAACACGTGCAAATGTGGAAGAAGCCCCACAGAAAACACTTACTGATGGTCCCAGTGCAAGTTATGGCTCCGGCTACTGAAAACCCAAGGAGGAAACGAAGACAGCAGTAAACTGGGAATGACTGGGCAAAGGCAGCCCCGGTGCTGGAGACAGCCATCAGGAGGTAAGTTGGAGGCAGGATCCGTTTTCTCCCAAACCTGGATTACAGGAAACCTAATGTCTGTGACCTCAGGGCAGAGGCAGAGTGTCATCTCCCACCCAGCAGCCCTCACTGTGCCATTCCCCCTCCCTGAAATGCCTCCCCCCATCTCCTTCTTCTAGCTTCCCTGCCTTCCTTAAGTCTCAGATAAAGTCCCACCTTTAGGGAGAAGCTTTCCTCAGTCCTTAGTGCCAGGGCACTTCCCTCCTCCGGAGACTGCTCCGGTTTATTGTGCATCGTTCTTGAATGTGCAGAGTTGTTGTCTCCCCCACTGAATATGAGCTCCTTCAGGGCAGGGGTTCTTTTTATCTTGTTTCCTATTCCCAGCTCTCAGCTCAGTTCCTGGAACATGCTAAGTGTTTAAGAAATGCTTGTGGACTGACTGTTGACTGTCTGACCTTTGTGCCTTGTTCAGCCCATCGCCAGCCTGCCTTTCTTATTGGGTCCTTCCCAGTCTTAGACCCACCTCCACCCACACAGCCCCAAATCTAGCCCTGAATCTTTGCTGTATTATTGTGGACTTTTGGCATAGCATGAACGTAAAAAGAAAGTCCTTTGTTTGAATGCTGCTTTGGCTTTTGGTATGTGACCTTGGGCAAGTCTCTGTACTTCCCTGGGCCTTGGCTTCATCATTCATGAGATGACAGGAGTGGACTAAATGATCTATAGTTGCATCTTCCAATTTTAGCCCTACGGCCCTCGGCTCCCTGGATTTCAGGAACATCTGTGTCCAGGTGAAACTGACCTGTCTGAGGGATAGCCCCATATGGCATATCCCACCAGAATCCCAGCAAGGAATATTGACTGAGACAAGGACTTCAGTGTCCGGGAGTCACACACCAGGTCCCACTGAAAGAGAAGATGAGAGCATCAGATCTTAAAGTGAGGAAAGAGAATTTGGGCTCAGGACTCTTGCTGTCAATGGGATAATAAAGCTTACGATGGGAAAGAGACACTGGCTCAAACTTCTTGCCCCACTATGATAAGAAGACAGTGCCTCCATTGTACAATCATATGGCTGTAAATCATTCATCGGACAGTCAAGCTTGGGGCATCAATTTCAAGCTCATTTAGACTCCTACCTTCCTGATGCACCCAAACTTATCTTTCTCCTTCTGATGTGTAAACCCTTACGCTTCCCTCCTGCTTTCCATAAAAGTCCATTGTACCCATAGGTTACCATATTTCATGTTCCATATGAGATTGCTGAGGTCCTGGAGCATTTTTTTTCACACAAATAATCCTGTGCTTTAAATTTTTTAAAATATTATTTATCTTTTCAGAGAGTAAAAAACAGAAAAAAGTACATTTAAGTGGAAAGACATTAATAACAAATGACGTATAGCCTTAATTCAGAAATTCTCTTCCTTGCCTAATGTATGGTGATATTAACAACACAGAAATCTATACATTTATTATACAACTGATATTCATAATTACAGTAGTTTCTTGTTGCTAAGGCAAATATTTCTTTTTTTAAAAATCTCTCTAGTAAACATAAAATAATTTTTACATTTTTAAAAAAAGTTTGAGTTCCAAATTCTTTCTCTGCCTCCATATCACCTGCCTCCTCATCACCTGCCTCCTCCCCATGTTGAGAAGGTAAGGAATTTTGTATAGATTATTCACGTTATCCATTCATAAAATAAATAGTAATTTATTAATCATATTTTCTAAAAAAAATCTAAACATCAAGAAAAATAAAATTTAAAAAAGGTGTTTGGACCTGTATTAATATTTTTTCTTTTCTTTTTTTCTTTAATATTATTTCTTTCTCTGAGGATAAACAGCATTTTTCATGATAAGTGCCTGAGAATTGTCTTTGATTATTATATTGCCAGCAATAGTGAAGTCATTCATAGTTGACCGTCTTACAATACAATTGTTTCAATGCACAATGTTCTCCTAGTTCTGATCACTTCACTTTGCATCATCTAATGCAGGTCTTTCCAGGTTTTCCTGAAGGTATCCTACTCATCATGTCTCATAGCATAATAGTATTCTATCACAGTCATATACCACAACTATTGCAGTCATGCCCCGCTTGATAGATATGCCTGCAATGTCCAGTTCTTCCTCACCAGATAGGGACTGCTATGAATATTTTTGTACACTTTGGTCCTTTTCCTTCTTGTTTTTTATCCTTTTGTAATACAGAACTAGTGGTGGTATTACTTCATCAAAGGTTAGGCATAGTCTTCTACACCTTTGGCATAGTTGCAAATTGTTCTATGTAACGATTGAATGAGTTCACCACTCCATCAGTGGTGTCTCTAGTTTCCCAGACCTCTCCAATATTTGTCATTTCCCTTTTCTACCATATTAGCTCATCTGGTAGGGGTGAGATGGTACCTATTTCAATTTGCTTTTCTCTTACAAATAGTAATTTAGAGCATTTTTTCCTATGGCTACAAATAGCTTTGGTTACTGTATCTGGAAA
Source organism: Pseudocheirus occidentalis (assembly GCA_028646575.1). Lineage (NCBI taxonomy): Eukaryota > Metazoa > Chordata > Mammalia > Diprotodontia > Pseudocheiridae > Pseudocheirus > Pseudocheirus occidentalis. The sequence goes on along the minus strand of CM053601.1, from coordinate 186,537,017 downwards.
CTTATTGTTCACATATTTTGACCTTTTATTAATTTGGGAATTGCTCTTATTTTTCTAAATTTGACTCAGTTCCCCATATATTTAGGAAATAAGGCTTTAATCACGGTCACATTCTTCAAATTTTTTTCACAGTCATGTTAGCTAAATGTACATCCCTCTGTCCTATTTACCCCTGTTTATTCGATTCTCTTCCTCTTTTCATTCCATCCCTCCTGGAAAGTGTCTGACATCCAATTATTGTCTACTTCACTATGTGTATGTCATTCCTTCTCCGAGCCAGTTCTGACAAGAGTAAGGGTCATGGCTTCCTTGCCGCCTCCATCTTCCTGTCCTCTGTAAAAGCTCTTTCTTCCTTTGTATGTGAGATAAACTACTCCCTTCTACCTCTCCATTTCCTTTCCTCCCGGTGCTTTTTTCTTTTTCACTCCTTCCTTTTAGTGTGCACGTATCAGCCTGTTACATCCAACTCACAGCTGTGCCCTCTGTCTGCACACGCTCCTTGTAACTGCTCTAATAATGGGAAAGTTCTCATGAGTTACAAACATGGTGGAATGTAAACTGTCTGACTGACTTGAGCCTCATGTATCCCTTTTCTGCTTCCATTCTTATGCTTCTTTTGAGTCTTGTGTTTTAAAATAAAATTTTCTATTCAGCTCTGCTTTTTTCATCACGAATGCTTGAAAGTCCTGTATTCCATTAAATATCTATTTTTCAATATGTATGATTTTGCTCAGTTTTGCTGGATGAGTGATCCTTGGTTGCATTTCTATCTCTTTTGCCCTCCAGATTATCATATTCCTGGGCCTATGATCCTTCCATGTAGAATGTGCTAAATCCTGTGCTACCCTGACAGTGTGATTGTATGCTTTAGCATAAAGAAAATCTCCAGAATAACACTTTCTGCATTGGCAATGTGCATTTTGCAACAGAACCAAATCAATACTTGCCTCACTGATTTTTCTTTATATCTAAGGTGTCTCTCGGCTGGAAGTGTGGCTGAGGAGAGGAATCTAATTCTGTCATTCACCAAGGGAATCAAGTTACAAATCAGTGGAACCTTTTCTTAAGGAAAATGAAACCTTCCTGGGAGAGGAAAGGGGCAGCAGGAAGCATCTTACCTCAGTCACAATGGAAGAAGTGAAGATGCTTTGGTCATAAACCCAGCCATCCACACATGGCTCCATCTCCAGCTGGCTCAGGTTTAGTCCTGTAACATTTGGACACAAAGGCTTCCACTGTGGCCAGAGGAATCGGCGACACCTCTCTGCTTTCCCATCGGAATCGAAGGGGATGGAAAGCTTTAGAAGAGAACTAAAATTAAAGTTCTCACTTACATTGAGCAAAGTAGAGGTATTGTCAAGGAACTGAACCCAGCACCGATGTTCAGGGACAAAGGCAATGAAGTTCTCTATCAGAACATGGATGCCAAAAAATATTACAGCGATAGCATAAAAAACGACTTGAAGGATCTGGAATCTTCCCATATCTCCAACTTCAGGTAGAATGTCCTCAAAGGCCATCAGGACTGGAATGCTGGCCCCGGGGAGAGAACTTCTTCAGAGAGCTAAGAGTGGAGAAAGTAGTCATTTGACTGTCACACAACACAGGCTGTATTTTTATGCTACTGAAGACACCTCCCCCAGAACCTTCCTCCTTACCTTGATGGAGCACTGTAGGTAGGCAATGTTCTCAGGTCTGTGTGCAGTTGAGGATGCCAAAATATTTGAGACCATTCATGAAGAAAAACTGGCACAGGGTTAAGTGTCTAGCTGCAAGGACCCATCAGCACCAAGCTTGGGTTCTTAAATACCCTTGCTCCGGCAGCACCAGGACCCAGAGGATCCTAGTAGAGATCCAGCCTGCACATGGGGTCCAAGAAAATGACAGGGAGACCCACAAATAGAACTTCAGATACCTCCAGGAAAGAAGTGTTTCCAGTCTAAATTAGAGACAGAGCATTGCCAGTTTTTGTGCTGAGTATGAAAAAAAAATGAATCCACAGAATGCATTGGCTGATAATCCCCTTCAAATTAAAAATGGGTAGCTTTGACATGCTTGAGTTATTTGAGAACCAGGTGGAATGTGCTGCAGGAAGCACTAACTGATTCATGGAGGTTCAGCTCCAGGGGCAATAAGAAGCTATGTGGTAGCAATAATGCTGGGCAGGGTGTCAGGGTAGACTGTGTGGTTGAGTTCCCCTTCTCAGATCCCAAACACAGGTGAATTTCAAAGGCCACCCTTGATCCCAGACAACTAGATCCCAATTCCCTGCTTTCTCTAGAGTTATAGGGAACAGGGGAATTTGGGGACCAGAATATTACTTAGCATTTAAGTCCCAATAATTTTGTTAGTTTAGTTGAACTGTTTTTCTATGAATTCTGCCATTTTATGATGTCTGTTGATAGACAGTCATCTTGAAGAGCAATTGTGGAAAGCTCTCTCCTTCCCTTGGGACATCCCTTAGCCTGGGTCTTACTCTCTGAGATGCCCTTAGGGTCAATTGTTTCTGCCTGGGCTCATTTGAACTCACTGACTCTGGGATTTCTTGTTTAATGAACCTGGCTGCACCTCAGAAAGGAGTTGTTGAATATACAGTTATTTTAATTCCTGGTCCTGTGCCTTTTTGATAGTATTGGGTCCTGGTTTTTCAAAGATCAACTGCTTTGCACTTAGGAGACTGTCTTAGCCTCCTTATATCATGTCCTCTGAGTCCTATTTTGTTTTCTAATCTTTATTTTTTTACATATTTAAAACATTCTTTAATTATTTTTAGTTTACACCATTCAATTCTACAAGCTTTGATTTTTAAATTTTCTCCCCATCTCTATCCTCCTCCCCAAGAAGGCATGCAATCGGATATAGGCTCTACGTGTACATTCATGTTAAACATATTTCCACATTAGTCATGTTGTAAAAAAAATTATTACCAACAGAATGAACCACAAGAAAGATGAAAGAAAACGAAACAAAAAAGAGAGCCAATAGTCTGCTTCAATCTGCAATTGGACTCTGTAATTTTTTTCTTTTTCAATTATTGTATTTATTTTCTTGTTTACATCATTCATTTCCATGAGATTTTCAGTTCCAAATTTTCTCCCCATATTTCCCCTACGCACAAACCCAAAACAGCCATCCCAGTGTAAAGCTCCTCCCCCAATCTGCTCTCTGCTATGTTCTTATCCAATACCCCTTTAACTTTCTCATAGGGCAGGGTGGGTCTCCCTACCCCTGTGCCTGTATATCATAATTTCCAGTTGCATGTAGTTAATAATAATAATCATATATATATATATATATATATATATATATATATACATATTTTTTAAACATTTGATTGTAGAACTTTAATTTCTAGATTCTTTTGGTTCCTCCTGCATCACCCACCCCTACTGGAAGGACAAGCAATTCAATAGAGTCTGTACATGTCTAATTAATTACGAAGGACATCTCCACAGTGGACATATTGTGAGACACTGATTACATGTCTCTCCTTCCTATCCTGCCCCCACCTTGGTCTATTCTCTACCCTGTCCATGTCCCTTAACAAAAGTGTTTACTTCCAGCAACCCTCTTCTCTCCCCTCCCCTCCCTCATCCCCATGCCCACTACTCTCCTGTGTGGCAAGATACCCAGTTAAGAGTTTATGTCATCCCTTCCCTAAGCCAGATTCAATGAGAGTAAAGTTGACCCTTTCCCTTTTGCCTTCCTGTTCTTCCCCTCCATTGTAACAGTTATCCCTTGTCTCTTCTGTATGGAATGATTGTCCCCATTCTGTCTGTCCTTGTCTCCTCTCATTCTAATCATTTCCCAACTCAGAATTTCACCTTTTAAAGTATCATCCCTTCCTATTCAATTGATACTGTGCCCTCTATGAACTCATACACACATACTCAGACATGTATTCATATACATATATACCCTCCTATATAGACATATGTGTAGGTATATGTATATATATATGTATATATATATATATATGTATGTATTCCCTTCATCTATCCTCATACCGAGAAAAGTTTCATAAGTTACTATTATTGTTTTTCCACATTGGCATATAAATAGTTCAACTTTGATAAGTTCGTTATAATTTCTTTCCCATGTTTACCTTCTCATGCTTCTTGTGTTTGAATGTCAAATTTTCTGTTCAGTTCTGGTTTTTTTTCTGGCAAGAATGCTTGAAAGTCCTCCAATTCACTGAATTACCACATTTTCCCTGGAAATTATAATCATCTTTGCTGGGTAGGTGATTCTTGGTTTTAATCCTAGCTCCCTTGATCTCTGGAATATCATATTCCAGGCCCTTCGATCCCTCAATGTAGAAGCTGACAAATCCTGGGTTATCCTAATTGTGTTTCCACAGTATTTAAATTGCTTCCTCTTGTCAGCCTGTAATATTTTCTCCTTTTTTCTGGGGACTCCAGAAGCTGGCTATACATTTCTAGGAGTTTTATTTTGGGATCTTTTTCAAGAGGTGATCAGTGGATTCTTTCAAGTTCTATTTTGCCCTCTGGTTCTAAAATATCAGGGCAATTTTCCTTAAGAATTTCTTGAAGGACGCTTTCTACGTTATTTTTTTTGATCATGGCTTTCAGGTAGTTCAATAATTTTCAGATTGTCTCTCCTGGATCTATTCTCCAGGTCAGTGGTTTTTTTCAAGGAGATGTTTCACATTGCCTTCTGCTTTTTCATGTGTTTGGATCTGTTTAATAGTATCTTGATTTCTCATAAAGTCATTTGCTTCCACTTGCTCCACTCTAATTCTGAAGGAATTATTCTCTTCAGAATGCTTTTGAGATTCTTTTTCCATCTGGCAAATTCGACTTTTTAAGGCATTCTTCTCCTCATTGGCTTTTTGGGCCTCTTTTGCCATTTGTGTTAATCTCTTTTTTAAGGTGTTGTTTTCTTCAGTCAGGTTGTTGCCCCTCTTTTCATGATTTTCTCCCATCACT
>CM053601.1:186497096-186531568 GCA_028646575.1 Pseudocheirus occidentalis | reverse complement strand
CCCTGTATATTTTAGAAATGAGGCCTTTATCAGAGACACTGGTTGTAAATATTCTTTCCCAATTTCCGACTTCCCTCTTAATCTTGGTTACATTGGCTTTGTTGTCCAGAAGCTTTTCAATTGAATGTAATCAAGATTATCCATTTTGCATTTTATAATGCTCTCCAACTCTTCTTTGGTCATAAAGTCTTCCCTACTCCATAAATCTGACAGGTCATTTGTTTTGCATTTCACAACCCAGGTGTTCTGTTGTTATGCTCTGTTCTGGGTAGCGAGCTTTGTCCTTCCTGTACATGTTTACCCAACCCTTGTGGCATCAGAGGCAGCCACGAGGAATGTGGACTTTTTGTCAAAGGGGCTCAGAAAGGGGAATAAAAAAGGGAATCACAGGAAATAGGAAGAGAAGAAAAAGAAGAGAGAAGGAAAAATAAAGCTGTCTGCTGATCACTCACTCTCCTGGCTCCTGACTCTACTTTGTTGAACGTTCTGGACATTTCCGGATGTGCACTGAAGACCAGGGAAACTGGTGAGACCACTGCCCCCTGGCAAGTAGGTGAGGACATAGTCCCGAACAGACTAGAGGGACTTGAAGGACCTTAGGAACTTGAAGGGCTTGAATGGGCACTTGGAAAACGGGAAGACTTAGCAGAGTACCCCGTTGGCAAGGGAAGGCCAGGTGGAAAGATGGGGAACATACCCATAATTAAGCCAGAAGAGCCAGAGATCTGGGCAAGACAGCTTTACAAGGCTGTGAAGAAGAAGGGAGTTGCACTGCCCTTAAAGGACCTCCGTGCTTTCATACATCAAGTGCAAGCTGTCTCATCTTGGATTAATTCCACGGGGGTAGATATTCAGAAATGGGGTGTGGTAGGAGAACAAATGATTAGTTGCGAGCAAGCCACCCCTGGGTTCCTGGAAAACAAAGATTTTATGCTTTATGGGTTGGTTAAAGCAGCTTTTTCTGGCCCCAACCAACCCAACCGGAGTTTTTCAGTTGAATGTCAAACTGAAAGTAAGTTGGTCAAAAGTCTCGATCCCCCTCGGCTGCCTCCCCCGCCCCCTCCAGAGGAAATGCCTTCTACCCCAGTGTTTAACCGTTTATATCCTGATGTGCAAGAACTAGAAAAAGAGCTCCGTTCCCTGTCCTTACCCACAGGAGGGAAAAAGATGCACACAAACTAGAAAAGCATAGAAAAATCTGGATTAGAATAAGCAATAGAGAAAGCACACTTGCAGGGGGAGGAAATAAGCGGGTGGGGACTTTGCCCTGTAATAGAAGTTGAGAATCCTCAAGCCCCTGGAGGGGGGCTCATGTTGGTATAGAATGGAAGAGAATTAAAGAGTTAAAAGAGGGTGTGGTAAAATACAGTCCCACCACTCCTTTTGTCCTCACTCAATTAGAAAATTTGTCCGTACAATATATATTGACACCTAACAATTGGAAAGCTTTAGCTCAGAGGACAAAGTGTGGTTTGGGTGGCAGAATTCACAGAATTATGTAAAACAGAGGCTCTTCCCCAAGGAGTCGGAGCCCCAAACATTTTTGCCATGTTAACTGGAACAGGAGCTTACAAAACAACTGATACCTAATTGAGCTATTCTCCTGCTGACTATGTCCTGGTGGCAGACTGTTCTGTTCAATCATGGAAGAAAATTGTGTCTGCTCAGGGCGACACCCGAGCGATGACCCAAATAAAGCAAGTTCCCCAAGAGCCTTTTGCTGATTTTGTAGCCAGAAAGCAAGAGGCTGTAGCTCGTAGTATGGGCAATGTAAAAGGGGCTGACATAGTCCTCAGGCTGATGTTAAGAGAAAACGCTAATAATGACTGTACAAAAGCTATGATAGGCTTGCCCAAGGACGTGGTGATAGAAGAAATGATGCTAAGATGTGAGCGGGTGGGTTCCCATACTTACCAAGTTGAATTGCTGGCTGGGGCTCTCCCACAGGGCGTTACAGACAAGGTGTGTGAGGAGAGGGCATTTACAAAAGGAATGTAGGAGTTCCCAGCTTCAGTCTTGCTCTCTCAGTCCTGTTTTAAATGTGGGAAAGTGGGTCATTTTGCAAAACAATGCAGAAAGAATAAGCCGCAGGGAAACTGGGCTTCCTGAAAACCCAAACTTATCCAGTACAGACTCTGGAAGGAGAGTACAAACAGTTATGGGACAAGAGGTCCCCCTGGGACCGTTTTCAGTCTCAACAAGTTCTGGGTTCTTCCCCACACCACCGTAGAATTGCCTGGAAAAGAAATGCCAACTTCCTCCTTGATTTTAGGACGCTCTGATTATGTTCCATCCTCTCCTTGTTCCAGCCGGTGCTAACACATTAGTCTTTACCAATCCCCATTTGGAGGAAACTTACATAGATAATAATTTTCCCATAGCAGTGTATATCCCTTTAAATCAAGAGACTCCCACCATGGCCCTCACTTGCCTCATGGCAAGTAATAGACCCTCAAAAACCATGGGTAACACTGTGCCTAAACAAGCAACCCTTTAAGAGAATTTTAGACATGGGGGCAGATCAGACGGTCATAGCAGAATGTTTCTGGCCCCCTGACTGGCCTCACACAAGAACAAGCTAGGTGAACTGTGAAGCAGTGTACATGCTATCTTCATTTTCACCCCCCTTCTTCAGCTGGGGTTAACCACCGTGGCCACTCTCCCAATGAATTGTGGCAGATGGATCTTGCTAGTGTTCAGGGTGTCGCAGTTTATGTTACACTTGATACATTTTCTGGTTTCCTCATGGCCACAACACAGGGTGGTGAGCAAGTGAAGCATGTTAAAAATCACCTTTTTCATTATTTTTCCATATCCCGTATCCTTTTGGAAATAAAGATGGATAATGGTCCTGCATATATCTCTGCTGCCCTTGCTTCTTTCTTCCAAGAAATGGGCATTGCTCACGTCACAGGAAGTCCATATAATCCTACTGGACAGGCCATTGTTCAACGCACCAATTGTTCATTGAAGGTGCTTCTTGCTAAACAAGAAAGGGGGAGGGGGAAATTGACATAGGCTGCCCTTGACCGTGCTCTATACACTCATAATTTTTTACAATTGTCCCACACTGCGGATGTCTCTCCTCCCATGAAACATTTTATATAAGTAAAACGTGTGTTACAGACACCTCCTTCGACTGTAACCACAGCAGAATGTTTGGTTCTCTATAAGAATCCTTTGGGCAAATGGGAGGGGCTTTACAAGGTGCTAATGTGGGATCCAGGCTCTGTTTGTCTCTGTACAAATCATGGAGATGTCTGGATTCCAGTTAAAAGAATATGAGTCCTTGAAAAAGAAGACAAGATGAAAGCGGGGGAAGCCCAAGAGCCACCACCATAGGAACAGGAAAATGATGCTATATCTCCTCCATCACAAGTCAACATTTCTAGTGAACCAAATGGCCTGTACAATGTCACCTGCCGCAATTGTTCAGTGGCTGAATGCATCACTAATATGACTGGACAGATCCTGTTTTTTTGTAACACGTTCCCCACAAATGTTCCTGCCTGTCAAAGATGCTGATAGGTGGCAAGAAAATGCGGCAGGACACGCACTGACAAAGATCATAGGGGATTTGGCTCATACAAGGCAGAAACGCTGTGTTAGTTGTTTTGTGTTAGGTATACTTGCTTTAATCTTCTTTCTCATTAACTCTACTTCTTTGGCATTGTCTGTCGAGAATGCACGTGCCTAAATGGTGAATGTGGACGTCATAGAAGAACTATCCTGTAATGTGACTCAGGCCTTTCACGATCAGACTGCCTTAAACAAGAAACTGTGGGAAACTATAGAAGCAGCAGAAGTTGCTTTAATCAACGTAGGTGATGAAGTCTAATAGATATATTAGAGAAAAGGATGCTTATGTGTTGTGATTATCCATATGTGTATCATTGTGTAACCCCCTTACCTTTTAATGGAAGTTGGGAACAAGTTAAGAAACATTTAAATGGGATATTTACTAAGGATAATATAACCTCTGATTTATTAGATCTCAATAAGCTGATCAATGACATGTCTAAAGCCACAATGCTTATACTGAAACCCGACGACTGGGCACAAACCATGACTGACTGGCTGGCTTTGCAGTACCACCTGGACTTCTTTCACTCATTGGCTAGTCTTCATAAAGGTTGCTTTTGGTGTGATTTGTTTTCTCCTTGCTTGATACGATTACTGAGCTCTATTATAAAATCTAATCTGGAAGCCCTGGAGGCAGGTCATCCCCTCCTTCAGGCATGCTCTGCACATAACAAGAAAGGTGACCTGATAGGGGAAAGGTATGTGTGAGTTCTGCCTAGGAGCATGAGAGCCAAAACATGCTGAGAAGGCAGATGAACATAAACACTAGAACCACAAGGACATGACCAAAATGTTATGCCCTTGGGTTAGGGTGTCCCATTTGTTCTGCATTTCACAACCCAGATGTTCTATTGTTATGCTCTATTCTGGGACCTCCGTCCTTCTGTACATATTTACCCAACCCTTGTGGCATCAGAGGCAGCCACGAGGAATGCGGACTTTTTGTCAAAGGGGCTCAGAAAGGGGAATAAAAAAGGGAAGCATGGGGAATGGGGAGAAGAACAAAAGGGAGAAGGAAAAATAAAGCTGTCTGCTTTTCACTCATTCTCCTGGCTACTGACTCTGCTTTGTTGAATGTACTGGACATGTCCAGATGCACACCAAAGACCAGGGAAACTGGTGAGACTGCTGCCCCCTGACAAGTAGGTCAGAACATATCTGCACTGAGACTTTGCTTCTCTTTCTCTGGATATGGATATCTCCTTCAGTTATGAGCCTTTTGGAATTGTCTTATAACCTTACATTGCTGAAAGGATGCCAATCTACTGAAGTTAGTTGTCACACATACGTTGTGTCTGTGATTGTGTACAAATTTCTCCTGGTGCTGCTCTTCTTGCTCAGCATCAATTTATATATGTCTTTCCAGGTCATTATGAAATCCATCTTCTCATTTATTATAGCACAATAATATTCCATTACATTCATATATGACAACTTTTTCTGCCATTCCCCAATTGATGGGCATCCCCTTTTTTCCAGTTCTTTGCCACCACAAAAAGAGCTGCTATAAATATTTTTGTACATACCTGTCCCCTTCCCACTTAACTGATCTCTTTGGAATATAACTCTAGGAGTGGTATTGCTGGGTCAAAGGAAACGCACTTATTTATGCCCTTTGGACATAGTTCCAGATTGTTCTCCAGAATGGCCAAATCAGTTCACAACTCCACCAACAATGCATTAGTGTTCCAATTTTTCCACATCTTCTCCAACATTTATCATTTTCCTGTTTTGTCATCTTAGCCAATCTGGCTGGTGAGATGTGGTACCTCAGAGTTGTTTTGATTTCCATTTCATCCCTTTAAATCTTTAATGCTTGTTACTGTTTTGTCATAAATTCTCTCCTTATCCAAAAATCTGCTAGGTAAATTATTCCATGCTCCCAGAATTTTCTTGTCTATTATGTCTAAATCAGATGCTCATTTTGACCATATCTTGGTACACAATGTGAGATATTCTCTATCTAATTCTGCTTAAACTGGGAACCAATGTTTATACCTTGGTTCTGCCAAACTGTTTTTCACTTTTCTCAGCAGTTTTTGGCAAAGAATGGGTTCTTGCTCCCAAAGCTTAGATCTTTGGATTTATCCAACATTAGATTACTATGGCCATTTCCTACTGTGTCATATCACCGCCATTATCCACCACTACATATCTAAGCCAGTGTCATAGTGTTGTGATGATTACCACTTAATAAAATAGAGTTTGAAATCTCATATATCTAGGCTACCTCCCTTCACGTTTTCTTTTCCCTTAATTTCCTTGATGTTCTTGACCTTTTCTGCTTCCAGATGAATTTTTTAGTTTTTAGTTGATTCTCTAGGATTCTTTAAGTGTACCATTATGTCATCTACAAAGAGTGGGCATTTTTATTTCCTCATTGCCTGTTCTAATTCATTCAATTTCTTTTTCTTCTCACTGCTAGAGCTAATTTTCTAGTACAATTTTGAAAAATAATAATTACAGCGGACATTTTTGCTTCACTTGTTTTCTTATTGGGAAGGTTCCTAGCTTATCCCCATTATAAAATATTCGCTGATGGTTTTAGAAAGATACTACATATCATTTAAAGGAAAGTTCCATTTATTACTATGTTTGTGAATATTGTTTTTACAAACAGGAATGAAGCCCTAATATGAATCAAACTTACCTCATTGTTACTGTTTCCCCTCACTGTCATGACTACAACTCATTCTGTCTCTTGCTGCTGAACTCTTTTGGTCATATATAAGAATGCGGATGATTTATGTGAGTTTATTTTATATCCTGCAACTTTGGGTTATCCTAAAATTTCTCAACTATAAAAAGAAGAGATTGGCCTGGATGGCTTCTGAGGTCCACTTCAATTCTTGAGTCTTATGAGTATAGACCCAGCCAAAGCCTGTGTGCCCCAAACCACCAACCAGTGGGTCACATATATCCTTGGCCCAGTGGACAGAACTTTGACCCATACCAACCATAAAGCTGGGACACTATTTCCCATGCCTACACATAGCACCACTAGGAAGAGGGCACAACCTTGAAGTATGATAGTAGCATGGAAGGAGCACATGGTATGATGAAAACTTGTAACAGGGACTTGAAGGAAGTGTGAAAATCCAGGAGGGAGATAGGAGGAAGGAGAGCATTCTGGGTGTGGATGTGATGATAAAAAAGCTCATCACCCCAAATCCCTGAGTCCCTGAATGTGGGAGTTGGAAGGGAAGCTTGGCAGCCATGAGCTCAGCACATCCATTAAAGAATCCCCTTAGCAAGTTGTTATGGGAATCTGAAGATCTTCCCTGCCACTAGACCCTTTGATTAAGTGACTTAAGTGGCTCTATGAATCTTCCCTTATTTGAAAGTGTACTCTGCCTCCTAAGAGGCTGAATGTGGTCATAGGGAGCCTGGGGCAGGAGGCTTATTTTTCAGGAATGATAATTCCTTGTTACTTTAATCGGGCCGTGGGTCAGATATATGGTATATATATGGTATATGTACACCATGATGTGAGGCTTTGCTTTGGGGTTCACATTGAGAAGAGTTGTGTAATTTGGCCAGACAAGACTCTGGGAAACCTTTGAGCCCCCTGGCTTTGAAAAACCCACATGTTGGTGCTTCTCTCTCTGGTAACTGATTAGGTGTGGATGTAATGGTCTGATGGTTGGAAGCCCTTCTGCTGATCTGTTTCTCTGTTTGCTTGTAACTTCTCCTTGAAATTTCTTTGTATTCTCTGAAGTTCAGGGTGCTGACTTTTCCCCTGAACTAGGTAGATGATATGTGTTTGATTGATAAAAGTGAGACTGTTAACCGATTTTGATTTGCTTTCCTTTAGAAAAGTAGATCTAAGAACCTGTGCTAGCAGCCGCCCTAGGTATGCTAGGGTGCTTACTGACACACAAGTGTCACTAACTCATCATGGAACCTCTGCTGAAGACCTCCAAAGAGGGAAAGCCACCAGTGGGCAGAGTGGGCACAAACTTGGAATATGATAACAGTGTGTAAGGAACACATGTGGCCAAGGCAACTCTCCCCTCTGCCACAACAAGACCTTTAGCATCCTTCCACTTCTCTTCAAGACAGCATCTCTACTCGGTTTCCTGTCCTTTTTCCTGTTGCTGCCTCAGCTCCAAATGGCCAGGTGTCTTCTCTCTAGGCAGGGGTATTTTGGAAAGTTTCTTCTTGCACCAACTCTGTGTATATTTCTGCATTATTCGATGTTAAAAAATATGCTTCAGCTTGCTCTATGCGTTTATCAGCTTCACACATACATCCTCTCTCTGCAGGTGAATGCCATTTTTCATCATGAGTACTTTGGAACTATGATGAGACATTGTGTTGATAAGAGTTCCTCTAAGCCAGGAGTGGGGAATCTGCATCCTTGAGTCCAAATTTGGCCTTTTCTAGGTCCTTGGGTATGGCCTTTTGATTGATTCTAAGTTTTATAAAGTCTGGATTCAGTCAAAGGGCCACACTAGAGGACCTAGAGTGGGGTCTTGAGGGTACAGCTCCCCCACCTCTGTTCTGTCTTCACAATTGATCATCTTTATAATACTCTAAGTGTTCTGCTGGTTCTGCACACTTTATTTTGCATCAATTAATATAAATCTTCTTCAGTTTCTCTGAAACCCTTCCCATTTATCCTTTCTTATAGCACAAAGTCGGACTTCACTTTGGTCCTCAGTTGATGGACATCCCCTCAGTTTCCAGTTCTTTGTCACCAGAAAAGAGTTATTATAAATACTTCTGTAACTCTGAGTCCTTTCCCTCTCTGTGTGATCTCTTTGGGAGTGTAGGTAGCAGTATCCTTCCATTCAAGGGCATGTACAGTTTAGTAAAGTTAGGAGCATAATGTCCAATTGTTCTTCTCAGTGAGTTTATGTGAGTTTATTTTATATCCTGCAACTTTGGGATATCCTAAAATTTCTATCCTAAAATCCTTTTAAAAAGCTGATTCCCAGCTTTTTCTACAGGGCTTTAGTGCACCTGTTTTCCCACATCTTCTCTAGCATGTCCTTTTCCTTTACCACCATCTTAAGTTAATCTAATGGATGTGAGATGGTGTTTCAGAGGCATTTTAATTTTCATTTCTCCAATTATTTATGATTTAAAGCATTTCCCAGTATGCCCATCAATATCTTTGATTTCTTTTCTCGAAAACTACATATTAATATGTATATCTTGTCTCTTGAGTAGTGTATGAGTTTCCTGAATGCAACAACTGTCTTTTGTCTCTTTTAGCATCCCTACTATTTAGTGTATCATATGATGCATAGGAGGCACTCAACAGATGTTTATTGCTATACTGACTGAAAAGAAAAATTTCAAATTCCCAATAAAAAATCACTAGAAGATAGAACACAAAACTGCAAATTTGTATTATGTATAAAACTTATTTTTCCTTCTAAACTTTTAATACATTGAACATGCAACTTTCAAAGATGTTCTTCTTGTCTCTGACTCATTCTTGCTTTTCTTCATTCTTCTCTCATTTGTGTGTTAGGAGGGATTTGGAAACTTTATCCCTAGCCTCTCTACCTCACTAACTCCCTCCCCTTCTTTGAACTAAAAGAAAAGCTAACCCTTGGTTTTGTTATTTCTGTTATCTTTATCAATATTATAATTAATAGGTTCCTGATAGTTTAATTTGTTTTCCTTTGAAAACAACTTATTCAAGATTGGGGATATAATACAGAGAAGGTAATAACCATAATAATCTCACGTTTTATAAGCACAAACATCCAAAGTTGTGTGGTAAGAACTCAGAAAACTGGAAAGCAGTTTTGGAGCAACTATATAAAGAGAAACATCTCACACCATACACCCAACTAAGGTCAAAATCGGTACGTGGTTTAGGCATATAAAGGTAGGTGCCATCAGCTAATTAAGAGGACATGAAATAAAGTACCTGACACATCTATGGATAAGGAAAGAATTTATGACACAAGAAGAGATAGAGAGCATTATAAGATGTTAAATGGATTTTAATTATATAAAATTTACATAGTTTTAAACAAAGAAAACCAGTGCAACCTTGATTAGAGGGAAAGGAGAAAATTGGAGGAAATTTTTATAATGAGTGTCTCTGATAGAAGCTTCATTTCTCAAATATATAGAGAACTGAATAAAATTTATAAGAATATGAGTCATTCTCCAATTGATAATTGGTCAAAGGATAGGAACAGAAAGTCTCCAGATGAAGAAATAAAAACTATCTTTGATCATAAGAAAAAGCTGCTCTAAATCGATATTAATTAGAGAAATGCAAATCAAAACAACTCTGAAGTATCATTTCACACCTATCAGATTAAATAATATGACAGAATAGGAACAGATAAATGTTGGAGGATATATGGCAAAATTGGGACACTGATGCCTGGTGGTGAAGTTATTAGCAGATCCAATCATTCTCTACAGCAATATGGTGCTATGCCAAATGGGCTATGAAATTATGCATACCCTTTGATCCAGCAATACAACTACTAGGATTGTACCCCAAGAAATTAAAAGCAGGCATGACATAACCTATTTGTGCAAAAATATTTATAGTAGCTCTTTTTGTGGTGGCAAAGAATTTTAAATTGTATGGATGTTCATCAATTGGGGAATGTCTGAAAAAGTTGTTGTATATGGTTATGAGGCAATATTGTCACGCTATAGTAAAAGACCAGAGGAGTGATTTCAGAAAAGTCTTGGAAGACGTATTTGAACTGATACAAAGTGAAGTGAGAAGAAGCTGGAGAACACTGCACAAAGAAATAGTAATATGGTACAATGATAAACTGTGAATGACAGTTGTATTCTCAACAATACAATGATCCAAACCTATTCCAAAAGGACTTATAATGAAAAATGCTATCCACCTCCAGAGAAAGAACTGATGGAGTCTGACTGTAGATCAATGCATGGTGTTTTTCTCTTTCTTTGTTTGTTTCTGTTTTTTTTTCTTTTGGGGGCTCTGTCTTCTTTCACAACATGGTGATTATGGAAATATGTTTTCATGATCACACGTGCATAACTGATATCAAATTTCTTACTGTCTCTGGGAGAAGGGAGAAGGAGATAAGTAGAGAATGTAGAACTAAAAAAATTTTAATGAATATAAAAAATTATGTTTCCATGAAAATGGAAAAAATAAAAAATTCAGAAAAAGAAAACTGCCTATTCATATGCTTTGTTATGAATTCATTGTATTCAAAAAAATGGAGAATGAACCATCTGACTTTCTCCTTTCTTGTTTCAAAGTAATTCTCTTATACCTAAGAGTATCATTATTCTGTATAAGAATACACAAAATCACTGAGTTTTTACTTTGTGAGTTCCACCTCATTTTAAACCACTTGCCAAATTTTTTTAAACTCTCTTCTTCTTAATTTTATTTTTGCTTTTTAGAGGGCAATTTGGGGTTGAGTGACATGCCCAAAGTCAAATGACTAGTCAATGTGTCAAGTGTTTGAGGCTGGATTTGCACTCAGGTCCTCCTGACTCCACGGCCATTGCTCTATTCACTGTGTCACCTAGTCACCCCCTCTTCACATTGATTTTTAAACATTCAATTTGATCAGTTCAATTCAATAAACACTTATTAAGGCCCCATAAGACAGAACACTGATTTAGGTGCTGAGGAAACAGAAAAAATGAACAAAAACAATCTCTGCTTTCCAACAGTTTATATTCTATGGGAGCCAATGGGAGGTGTAGTACTTATGTACAAATGAATATAGCAGGAAGTGAGGAAGGAAAGATCAGTAATAAAGGTAATCAGTTACAGGAGAATGAAGAACTTTTCCCACTGGAGCTGGTACCTAAGGACTGTCAGAAGAAAAGGTAAGTTGGTAAAAGAACCTGGGCAAAGGTGCACAGCCTGGGTAAAGGGCACAATCTGGGCAAAGGAGAAGAGGCTGGACAAAAGGGCACAGCCTGGGCAAAGGAGCACAGGCTGAGTTAGGGGCACAGCCTGGGCAAAGACGCAAAATTGTGAGGTTGGAAGACAAGCTTGGCTGGAACAGAGGTGTGATGAGGGGGATCATGAGACCTCAGCTCTGGAACAGGGCAGCTTCAAGTAAATGGGCACAGGTTCTCCATGAAGTATTCTCTGGGGCTCTTCATTTCAATTACTTTTGGTATTTATTTATCATTTTAATTACTTTTAGTATTCATTTATTTATTGTGCTGTCTCCTCAGGTAGAATGGGAGCTTCTGGAGAGCAAAGCTTGCTGGTATTTTGTCTTTGTATCTGCAGGATCCAGCACTTAGAAAGTGCAGAATTAATGCTTCTTGGTTGATTCACATTACTGAGCCCTGCTGGAAGCCTGGAGTCCCAGAAGTACCACTGGAGCTCTAAATACTGGGCTCATGGCATCCACACCAGGAGAAGAGGAAATCCCAGGCTAGACCAGAGTCCTTTCCTTCTCAGTCATACTCCTGGAGCAATCTTAAAACTGGGTTATTTTCACTGCAGCATACCCCTCCTCTCTTGGTCTTGCTTCTTCTCTTGAATTCCTTGCCATGGATGAATGGGAAGAAAAACAAATTTAAGCACATACAGGGGAGGGAATAAGCATTCATGGCACTACATGCCAGGCACTGTGCTCAGCTCATTTACAAATGTTACCCTATTTGATTATGTGGGAGAAAACCCATCTGAGTTGGGGGGCAAGAGGCATCTTGATGACTATTTTATGACCAACAGTGTCTTTTTGTACAATGAATGCAAGTGTTTGGGCACCACCAGCTGGCAATCTGTACACCTGCTTCCCTCAAACCCCCAATGTTCACTCCCTTTCCAGCTCTGGAAAGGTGCTGAAAGCAATATTGCTATTGCTCCTGGAAAGACCTTGACAATCAGCTCCCCTGTGGCTCCATTCATGCTCTGTGTGACTCTCTAGACCAAAACATTCTTCCAGGCCCCCAATTCACTCATATATATTTTCTTCTCCTAGTAGAATGGAACCTCATCAAGAGTAAGGACTCTTTGCTCATATATTTGTTTCCCAAGTGGTTAGCACAAAGCTTTATGAAGCACAGAGAAGATGTTAAATAAACTCATGCTTATATGCACTCATTCATCTAGTCCAATTTCCTCTTTTTACAAATGGGGCATGAGACATGTCAAGAGACCTTGCCACGATTCCAGAGGTAGTACTCACCCACATTCTATGTCTTGGATGGTGTCAGGCATTGGCTGGTTCTGGGTTTCAGGGAGGAAGAAGAAGACTACAAGGCTGGCAGTGATGGCTGTGATGGCAAAGATGATCTGAGGTATGGCTGCAATGTTGTGCCTGAGTGTGTTCAATAATGGGGCAAGCACCGCCCCAATTCTATCTGCTGTGAAAATGAATCCCCTGCATGTGGTCCTATCAGGACAAAGGAAATCTTATTGTCCTTGACTCAGCACCTCAAGAGGTTTCTCCTCTTTGGAAGTCTTCAAACATGCTGGACAGCCATTTGTTGGGGGTGTTATAGGGGAGATTCCTTCTTTCCTGAGTTGGATTAGATAGCCATGGGGGTCCTATCAGACTCTTAGATTCTGTGAATCTACAGAAGTCCCAGACTCAACCCCTATTAAATATCCCCTTCCCCTCTCTTAGCAGAGTTTTCTCCTTCATAATCAATGCTTTCCTTTTTAGATATCCACTAACCAGATTTTTAATTATTCATTCTCAAATTTTCCCAGAATCCAAGTTAAGCCCATTGACCTAGTGTTTGCAGGCTCAGTTCTCTTCTCTTTCTTAAAATTCCATTATTTGTCCCCCTCTAATCCTCTGGCACCTTTCCTGTTCTCTGTGATCATTAATAATCACTGACTAAGCTGGTCCATCCCTGCATCATGCCTTGTTCTTTCAGGACCCCAGGATGCCATTCAACTGGGCCAAGTCACTCTAATTCGTGAAGAGCATCCAAGGTGCTTTCTTGATGTCCCCTACTTTTCTTGGGGACATCCCATGGAATACTGGCAAACGTTTAGCAGAACGCTCTCCAGAAAAGAATCAGGCCCTTTGGGGAGTCTTGCCTACCCATATGCATGTGCTGGATTGCCTCAGGCTGAGGGTACTGTGCCTGCTCATAAGGGCAGGGGTCTTACTGGCCAGTCCGTGTTTATTATCTCTTCCTTCACATGATAATGACAATAATAGCCAGGTTTTCATGTCCATTTAGTGATTTACGTATTTTATATCATTTTGTGGTTCTAAGAGCTCTGGATAGTGGTGCTGTTATTATCCCCACTTTATAGATGAGAAACCTGAGGGAAGGACAGGTTAGGTGATTTACTCGTGGTCACATAGCTCCTCACTATCAGATTTTCCATTCTCTGTGTCCAGGGCTCTATCTATTGCCCTGCCAAGGTAGTCTGATGATGTGCCTAAACCTTTGTGAAACTTTAAAAGTGCTGAATGAATTCTGGTTTCTGTCCTCCTAGGACAATGGCCTATATTTACATGTATATTTCAAGTTCATGTTCAAACTAGGGTGCAGGTAAGACAGAGATCAAGTTTTATGATGCCTACAGGCTTCTTGGCATTGCCCACCCCTCCTGCTACTTCACTCTGCATAGCTGAAGCTGATGTTGTTTTATCTTGGCTAATTCTTGAGGTTGCCTCTAGTCCTACTTTAAGGGAAACAGCTCCATGTGCTTCAGCCCAAGTCCTCCTCTGAGATGTCCCTGTAACCCAGGGGACTCTGGGTCTTTGAACACCACAGGAGACAGAAGCCAAGCCAGCTCCTACCAAGCTGGAGAAATTCCTGTGTGGTTTAGGGGCAATCTCAGCCTTCTTGTCTGAGAACCAGCTTGGATGGATTCAGGTCGAGACTGGTTTCAAGGTATGTTGATAGGGGAATTGTATGTGTAGTTCTGCCTGGAGACATGAGCGCCAGAACATGCTGAGAATGCAGATGAACAGGACACACCGACCCAAGGGCATAGAGCTCTGGTCATGACCCTGCGGTTATGGTGTTTATGTTCATCTGCATTCTCATCATGTTCTGGCGCTGATGTCTTCAGGCATAGCTACACATACCTTTCCCCTATCAGTACATGAAAGTTTTTCTTCAGAGCCTAAGGAAAGTCAAAGAGAATGATATTCTGAGTTTGAGAGGAGCTGATCTTGATGTGTGTAGGGTCGAGGTAGGGTGAATCAGGCCCTCTGGACCTTGAAGGTGAGAGCTTGGTTATGTCAAGAGAGATAATAAGACCCAGGCAATCTCTCTGAGATGTCTCCTGGGGTATCTGGTCTATTCAGTTTCTCATCAATGGCAATGGCTACATTTTTATCCCCCAAAGCTCTGTCCTACCTGACTACTGTGGGTAAGAGTTCACAAGTATATAGACCATTACAGGAAGTGCAGACCGTAATACAACTGATTGCTAGCATTGCCGAAAACACCCGCAAAATTCCTATAAAGCAGAAAACCAAAAACCATCAATAAATCTAAGTCCAATACATCTTGGAGCTATTCATTCATTTAGTCACAACATCAATTAACAAATTCATCTGCATAAGCATTCCTTGGTTTATTCATCCATCCATTCCCCTCATCTACCTACCCATCTATCTATTTAGCCTAATGTTTCTCATTAGAGACAGCTAAATGGTTTAGGGATATGGGGCTCAGCTTAGAGTCAGCAATGTCTGAATGCTTAAACACACTAGTTTGATGACTCTGGGCAACTTATTTCACCTTAATCAGACCAGCTTTTCCTCTGCAAAATGGGGAGCTTGGCATCTGCCTCCCAGGGTTGTTGTGAAGAAGAATTGACATGATACATGTAATTTGTAAACCTTAAAAGTGCTCTCAAAATCGTAACTGGTATTGGTCTGCTTCATCTAGGAAATGATAAATAGTATTTTGCTCTTACTGTGCTAAGTGCAGAGGGGTACCGTAAATATGAGTTCAGCAATCCCTTTTTAAAGGAACCCTGAAAAACTGAATTCAAACCATGTAGCAGCCATTTGTTCAATTCAGATTGGTCTGTAGTTTATAGGTCACCTACTATACTGAGGACTTAAGTGATTTGCTCAGTTTCACACTTGCAACAGGCACGAGATAAGACTTGAACCCAGGCAGTGCATGAGTATTAATTAAGCCTGTACTACATGCCAGGTGCTATGCTAAGGGCTGAGCATACAAAGAAGGGCCAAAACCAAGTCTTTGTCATAAGGAGCTCACATTCCAATGAGGGAGACAGCAAGCAGAGTTATCTATGAATACAAGAGATGTACAGTGTAAGTGGCAGGGACTTCCTGATTTTGAGAGCAGATCTCCACCTACTTGGCCTCTAGGGTCCTAACACTCAAGGAGCCCATAAGGACCATTCATTCCTGCCCCAAGAGCTTTGTGCTCCAAGTTCTAGGATTCAATGAAAGCAGCCAGAGGTTCAGCCTTTCTCCCCCTACGTCCTTGGCAGAACCAAGACCCTAAGTCCCAGATTCATTTCAGTTTCCCTGTGCTCCAAAGTGGGAGGTGGAAGGGGAGGTCTGACCAACCCAGGGAGGGCACATCCAAACTAGCCACAGGATGGGCAACCAACCTCTCCTCAAAAATGACAATAATTGCAATACTAAAGGTGATATTTGTATAAATCCTACTACGCATCAGTTACTGGGCTGTACACATTACAAATAATTATCTGGCAAATCCCTTTCAGGAAGACGCTAGTATTATCCCCATTCAACAGAAGAGGAAATGGAGGCAGACAGAGGTTTAAGTAATTTGCCCCACCTGGGAGGTATCTGACTTTGGATTTGAATTCCAGTCATCCTGACTCCAGAACCAGTCTCTATCAGACCACATACTTGCCTCTGATCCTATCCTTCTCCTACTCCCTCTTTCCGCCTTTCCCCAAAGCTCACTTTCTTACCTTGAGGCAGAAAAGCACTGGCAGGTATGAATAGTCCAGGAAGAAGAAGGCAGGCTACTGTTAGTTTTCGACGACCAAAATGCTTCATGATGAACAAGGCCCCAATCTTACTTAGGAAGGCAGAGACACCCAAAAGAACCTGGAGCATTTGAATATTACTCCCCAAGTTCTGAAGATCCAGTGAGAGCCCATAAAAAACCATCCCTGTTGTGAAACTGCAACAGATAGTGGGGAAAGCAAAGAGAATCCATCATCTTTGGAACCCAGAATTCACCATTAAATGTAGTTCAGTTCAATGAGCCTTTATGAAATACCTGTGCCAGGGTCTGTACTAGGTGCTAGGGACAC
The DNA here is from genome assembly GCA_028646575.1 of Pseudocheirus occidentalis. Classification (NCBI taxonomy): domain Eukaryota; kingdom Metazoa; phylum Chordata; class Mammalia; order Diprotodontia; family Pseudocheiridae; genus Pseudocheirus; species Pseudocheirus occidentalis. The sequence continues at coordinate 186,514,800 of CM053601.1, read as the reverse complement.
AAACCCCTCAAGGAGTTCATATTCTGCTAGGGGTGGTGATGCTTCACTGATGCAGACAAGGAAATGCAAGATAAATTCAGGAAGGGAAGGGGATCACTGATTGGGGGGGACCAGAAAAGGCTTCAGTTGGAGCTGGTGCCTGGGGCTGAGCCTTGAAGGCAGTCAAGAATTCCAGAAGGCAAAGGTGAGGAGTTGGTGTGTTCTAGGTATGAGGGACTGCACATACAGAGACAGAGAGCAGGGGATGGAGTCATTAGATCAGGAAAAATCAAGCAATTGATTTCAAGTGCAATGTATAGTGTAATGGGCTGTCATTTTTTTCTTTAATAATATTTCATTTTTTTCCCGATTACATTGACAAATTTTTAAAATTAAATGTTTTTTAAAAGATTTAAGTTCCATATTCTTTTTTTTTCTTTCATGTATACCAGCTGGAATTCTTTTAATGTATGGATTTTGCATTGTGAGATTTAATCAAGACATTAACATGAGTAGAAGGTTGTTGGTTTAGATAAGTTTGAGATTTGTTAAAATTAATTGCTGCATGTTTGTCCTTCTGGAGGTTGTGGAAGCTTCATGTTTTCTTTGGACATCATTAGACGCCTTAGCTCTTGAAGTACAACTTTAATGATATAACAATTTTGCCATTTTGCTAACACTGGTATGCACTGTGCATCCACCATTCCATTGGAATTATTAATCCCATTCATATTAATTTTTGTTACAAATCTAATTGTTGGAGGTCCTTCTGGGTATTTAGATCCACACTCTACTTTCAGACTATATATTCTGTTTTCATAGTTTGTCCTTGGTGGCCCAATAATCATGCCTGTCCACCTTGTAAGTGTCATATCTTCATCATCTTCAAGTCCCCAGCTAACTGTACCATCGCCTACTCCTTTTGGGCCTTCTTCAAGTTCTTCTAACAAGCGAAAATTACGTGGAACTTTAACTCCTGTGGAGACTGCCATCTTCTCCTGCAACCCGGGACTTCTGCCTAAGTTCCATATTCTATCTTTCATTCCCTCTCCTCCCTCTTCCTGAGATGGTAAGCAAACTGATATAGGTTAGACATGTGCAATTCTGTAAAACATTTTCATAGTCATTTTGTGGAAGGAAACTCCAAAAAAAGGAAGGAAGGAAGAGAGGAAGGAAGGAAGGAAGGAAGGAAGGAAGGAAGGAAGGAAGGAAGGAAGGAAGGAAAGAAGGAAGGAAGGAAGGAAGACAGGGAAGAAGGAAGGGAGGAAAGAAGGGAGGGGAGGATGGAGGGAGGGAGAGAGAGAGGAAGGGAGGAAGGGAGAGAAAGGAAGGAAGGAAGGAAAGAAGAAAAGAAGGAAGGAAAGAAGAAAATTGTATGCTTTCATCTGCATTCAGTCCCCATCAGTTCTTTCTCTGGAAGCATATAGCATTTTTCATCATGAGGCCTTGGGGACTCTCTTGGATCATTGGATTGCTGAGAAAAGCTAAATTATTCACAATTCATCATACACAAAGTATAGTAACATACTGTTACTATGTATAATGTTCTCTTTATTCTGTTCAATTCACTTTGTAAAAGTTCATGTAAGTTTTTTCCAGCTTTCTTTGGAAAGCATCCTTTTTGTCATTTCTTATACCACAGTAACATTCCTCACACTCATATACCACAACTTCTTCAGGCATTCAGATGGAATCTCCTCAGCCTCCAATACTTACGTGCCACAAAAAAGATCTGCTACAGATATTTTTGTGCAAATAGATGCTTCTTCCCTTTTAATCTCTTTGGAATACAGATCTAGTAGTGGTGCTGCTGGATATGCACAGTTTTACAGCCCTTTGGACAGAATTCTAAATTGCTCTTCAGAATGTTTGGATCAGATCACAATTCCACCAACAATGTATTAGTACCCCACTTTTCCCATATTCTCATCAAAATTTATCATTTTCCTTTTTCCTTTTCTGTCTTATTACCAATCTGCTAGATGTGTGTTGGTACCCCAGTTATTTTAACTTGTGTTTCTCTAATCAATAATGATTTATAGCAATTTTTTCCATGACTGTATGTAGCTTTGATTTCTTTGTCTTAAAGCAGCCTAGCCATATTCTGTAACTTTTTATCAGTTGGGGAATGACTGGTATTCTTATAAATGTGATCCAGTTCTCTAAATTCTTGAGAAATGATGGTTTTACTAGAGATAATTGCTGTAAATACTCCCACACCACAGTTTTCTACTTTCCTTCTAATTTAGGCTGCATTGATTTTGTTGCGTCATAATCTTTACATTTTGTGTAATCATTATTATCCAACTTACATTTTTGATGTTCTCTATATCTTGTTTAGACTTAAAATCTCCCCTTTTCTATAAGTGTGACCTGTATTTATTCCATGTTTTGCTGATTTGCTTATGGAATCATGCTTATATATAAATTCTTTACCAATTTTTACTTTATCTTGTTATGCTGTGTGAGATTTTAGTCTATACTTGGTTTCTGCACTATTTTTTTGCTTTCTCAATAGTTTTTGTCAAATAATCCATTTTTGTCTCAGAGCTTTCATCTTGGAGTTTTCTGAACCCTACATTACTTTGTTCATTTACTATTATATATTGGGTATCTTATCTATTCTGCTGATCCACCACTATATTTCTTGGTCAGTACTAGATTGTTCTTGATAATCGCCCCTCTAAAATACAGTTTGAGGTCTGGTTTAGCTAGGCCAACTTCCTTTATAATTTTTCATTGATTCCCTTAATATTCTGGACCTTTTGTTCTTTCAGATGAATTTTGGATTATTTTTTCTAGCACTTTAAAGCAATCCTTTGTTAATTTCATTGTTATGGTACTGAGAAAGTAAGTTAATTGAAGTAAAATTATCATTTTCATTATATTGGATTGATTTAACCATGAGCAATTAATATCTTTTTCCAACTGTTTCAAAAACAATTTTTGGGAGAAGTGTTTGATAATTATTTTCATATAATTCCTGGCATTGTCCTGGCAGGTAATCTCAAAAGTATTTTATATTGTCTGCTGTTATTATAAATGGAATATCTCTGTCTCTTGCTTTTGAACATCATTGGTACTATATAGAAATTCAGATGTTTTCTGTGGGTTCATATTATGTCTTACAAATTTCTTAGAGTTGTTCATTATTCTGACTAGCTTTTTAGTTGATTCTGTAAAATTTCCTAAGTACAGGATCATATCATCAGCAAATCAGCTTCACCATGATAGCTGAGATTTATATAACACTTTAAGGGTCCTTATACTGGAGGGAGAAGAGCAGGCAGATTGAGAGGAGTGTGTGAGGCTTCAGGGTCTAATCAAGGACTAGATATGAGGATATGTGACCTCTGGTCTCAGAAAGACAGGAGCTGACAGAGGAGTAGGTGAGGAGCAGGAGGAACAAATTGAAATGGGAAGGAGGGAAGGAAGGAGACACTAATTTGGAGGTGGAAGGGGGTTCCACTCATGAATACTGTTCTGAGGACATGGAGATAGTTGGATGGGGAGATGAGGACCTTACACTAGATGAAGTCTGGGGGTTTTGGTGCTTGAAATGATTACATATCTTTGGAGTAGGGATGACTTGGAACACCTGGGGTCTTCTGACACACAAAGGCATGGGAGAGCAAAAATACAGGGAGGAAAATTCCAGGACAATGTAGAAAAAATAGTCAAGAAGAAAGAGGGGATTAGCACTACCATGGGACACCTGCAGTAAATGGCATTGTTCTGGGAGGTAGACACCAAGGGAAGTGGGAATCTATGGGGTACATCCTGTAAGTCAGTAGTGGGAAATACCTTGACTGGAAAGCCAGTAGGGCAGAATCCTTAGAAGCTTCAATTGCAAGAGGAGTATAGACAAAAGGGAGAAGCCATACCATTAGAGGGGTTATGAATGATAGAATGAGCGCCTAGAGTAAAGGGAAAGAGAAGCTGGATAATAAATAGAATGAAAGAAATTCTTTTTGAAAAAGGTTGCCAAATGAAATTTTAAGATGTAAAGAAGATAACTAGCCAAACAGGTGAAGAATTAGGGGAAATCTAATTGGCTGAAACGAAAAAAGATGTAAAAATAAAGAATGAAATGAAAGTGAGAGATAAAAGAGAATTAATAAACAAAACTTTGTAGGTAAAGGGGTAACAACAAAAGGAAGAATGGAAGGGAAAATCTTGTCACCTTAAAAAATGACCAAAGTAACTGAAGGAACATTATATCGTGCCTATAGGAGAGGAGGAGTGAAAACCTTAATTTGAAAAGTAATCTCAATTTTGGATACCTATGGAAGAAAATATAAAGCTAACTCATAAGTACAAATGTGAATGGATTAAACAGTCCAATAAAATGAAAAAGAATGACAGATTAAATGAGAAAACAAAGCCCTACAGTCTGTTGTTCCCAAGAAACCCATGAAAACCTCCATGATATACATAAATTAAAACTGAGGGACTGAAAGAATTTACTAGGTAATAAGTGAATACAAAACCCAGAAATTACCAATATTATATTGGACAAAGCAAGGATATTAAAAAAAAATTTTAAGTATAAACACGGAAATTATATATTATGCCACAACAAAACATAGATAAAAATATTAGTAATAAACTTTCAAATAACAAATGCCTTAGATTCTAAACACCTAAAGTAAATACCTGAGCTTTACAAAGTCACAGACAGTAGCACAATAGTGCAAGGAGACTTTAATATAACTCTTATAAGTTTTGGAAATCTTTCCAAAAAGATAAAGGCACTAAAAAATATGGAACTCAACAAGTTTCTGGAGCAACTAAATTTAAAATTTTCTAAATTTTCTATTTTCTAAATAGAAGTTGTAAAGAATATTTCTCTGTACTACATGCAACTTTTCAAAAAAAGTTCACCATGTTCTAGGGCACAGAGATAATTAAAAACAAAGGTAACTAGAAGTAGTTAATATATCCTAGACAGACCTTAAGGCAACAAGAATACTAATTGATTCAGGACCTATAAACAAAGGATTCATCCACCAATGAAAAAATGACAATGAAATCTTAAATAGTGGCTCAAAAACACTAACCATAGAAACAATAGATGAACATATAATTATTATTGACTATATATAATATAATCACATAATTATTAATAACCAATACATCCATAAAATAAAATTATAATGATGAATCAATGGGCCAGAATTTCTAAGATATAGCTAGATCAGTCATCAAATGGAAAACCAGACACTTTTATTAATGAAATAGAAAGGGAAAGGATCAACAACCTTGATATGTATTTTAGACATGTACAAATCAACAAAAAAGCCTGAAATAAGTACAAAAAAGGAATATTAAATATTCTAAAGGGAATAGATAAAGTAGAAAGAAAGAAGTTTCCTGTTTTGCGATAGGTGGACTCAGTGACCTTGGAGGTACCTTCTGACATCAAGATTGCATGATTCTGGAACTGAGTCATCTATTTAATCTACCATTTGAGGAGAGATGGAAGAAGAGAGCCCTGACAAAGAGAAGAGGAATGGAGGAGTGCTTGAGATGACCTGTGCCAGCACCACTGATGTCTCAAGAAAAGATACAGGGGTTGGTTGTTATTTTATTTTTACTGGATCTGTGATTTCATTAATGAATCAAGCTAGTAGGTAAAGAAATACACTGAATGCCAATCATCACCTTCTCTTCAACTTATTCTTAGAGACTTACCTGGAGCCCTAACGGTTAATGGGCTTTACCAGAGTTACAGGATCCAACTCAGATGTGAGAGAGCTATGTTATACAGAGAAGTACACCCTCTTCCCACTGCCCACTACTTAGGGGGAAAATACCCTCTTCTTTTACTGAACCAGCTTCTGCTTATCATCAAGACCAAGGTTTGTTATTTTTTTTTTGTTTCCAAGCCACTGTCCAGCACCTCTTTGAGTTCAGAGAAATTCTCTTTTCCCCAACTAAAGAGTTTTAATACATACCTCGTCAATATGTTAGGAATCCAGTGGAGCTAATAACTTTCTGTCTTTATTGGGCTTTTCATCGTTTTTCATGTCACTTTTTTCCCTACATGATAAAGGATGGGACTTTATACTATTCATCTTCCTCATCTTCTCAGGTGAACATTTATATAAGGTCATTTCCTCCAAGTATGTTGTTTGGACAACATTTAGGTTCCAATGTCTTAGGTAGAGTTTATGGGAAATTTAATATCTGCACAGAGGAACCTCTATAACATTCTTCACATTCCGATATATTTGTCTTGTCAGCTGAAGATGTTACCATTTATCTAATTGTGCCTTGATACAGATTCCTGACTGTCCATGTCTTCCCATTCTGGGAGCCTTTTGAATGTGCCCTCCCATGTGTATGCCTCAGAGAACCACGCCCTTTCCCTCCCACCATGGCCAGTCCAGATTATCCTCCTCTCACAGATCTCCTAATGACATCTTTAATTCCTGTTCTTCAGAGTGTCCCCTTGGCTCTGTTTTTCAAATTGTTCACGCTCACCGTGTACCTTCCCATTGCCTCCTGGCAACATTCATCACCAGTTCTCTGATGATTGGTGTTCCACATCTCACTGCCATACACATTTCTACTAGAACAGCAGCATTAGAAAGAAGAGTGTCTATTTTGGGGAGAGTCTTATGGTCACTAAAGGAACTTTGCAGTGTTTTGAAGGCAACCCAGCATGTGTACCTCCTCCCACTGGTTCCTTGGTTCAATACATTGGTCATGTGCAGTGTCTCTTCCAGTGGATTGGATCACACTTGTAAAATACCCAAAAAGTTTCACCAAAGTGAAAGATTTAAATGTGAAAAACAGTGGCATAGAGGAGATGCCTGTGGTCTGTAAAGAATAAGGGAAAGATTTTTGTGAATTAAAGAAGGGAAAGATGCATGATTCCACCTGGCAGGGGGGTAGAGTGAGGGTAAAAGAGCCCAAGTGCTGCACTGAGACTTAGGAAATGTGAAGAGACCTAGAGAAAATTGACATTTGGGTGGCACAATGGATAGAATGCAAGACCTGGTGTCAGGAAATCCTGAGGTCAAGTTATATCAGTTATCCTCAGTGTGCCTCAGTCTCCTTCTTTGTGAAATGGGACAATAAAGGCACTTATTTCAGTGGGTTATTGTGAGGAGCAAATGAGATATTTGTCGGCTTCTTTACAAAACTTTAGACATCATATAAATGCTAGCTAATGTCATCAACCTTATCACTCCCCCTCATTGGATAGATCCTTCAAGGACCATTAGTGGTACAACATTTGTGGGACCTTGAAGGTCACTGAGTCCACCTATAGCAAAACAGGAAACTTCTTTTTTTCCAGTATATCAACTTCCCATCAAACTTTTAATATTGCCATTTTTGCACTTATTTTAGGTTTCTTTGTTGATTTTCTGTGTTTCTAAAATGCATAATCAGGTTCTTAATCCTTTCTTTTTCTATTTCTTTAATCCCTGGAAGCATAATGATAACTTTATGATGCTTTGAGATAGATGTCCATTATCACTTAAGAAAGTTCAGGGGGTTGTTCTTGGCTTGAGTTTTCTTCTCTGAAATGTGACTCAGATGAGTGCCCAGAGGAGGGGAGCCAGGATGGGGAAGGGCATCATGCTCTTGCCACATGAAGATCCCTTGAAGAAGCTGGGGATGTTTCATTTGGGAAACAAAAAAGAGAAAATTTGGGGAGGCAAACATGAGCCCTGCCTTCAAGGCCCTGCAGAGCTGACATAAGTAAATGAGGAAACATTTGCTCTGCATGGCCCCAGAAGTAGAACTAGGAGCCGAGATGGAGGTTACAGAAAGGGATGCTTAGGTTCTTCTATGTAGAGGACAACCTCTTAATAGTTAGAGCTGGCTGAAGGTGGAATGAGCTGTGCCAAGAACTCATGGCACTGTCACTAGAGGTTTTTAGGCAGAAGCTGGATAAGTGAGGAATACTGGTGTGTAAATTCCTTAAATTCAGGCAGAATTAGATGGCCTTGGAAGGTTTTCTAACTCTTTATTGATGCTGAGTCATTTCAGTCATGTCTGACTCTTTATGACCCCATTAGGGGTATTCTTAGCAGAGATATTGCAGTGGTTTGCCATTTCCAGATGAGGAAACTGAGGCAAACAGGGTTAAGTGACTTGCTTAGGGTCACAAGCTAGTTAAGTGTATGAAGCCGGATTTGAACTTGGCAGGATGAGTCTTTCTGCTCCAGGGCTGGCACTCTTCCCAATGTGCCTCCTGGCTCTATGATTCTGTAATTCTATGAATCAGTGCTAGGAGATTGCAGTTCAGAGGGTGCATTTCTGTCACAGAGGTATTAGGTCTATCTGAGTGATTCTTTTGGGGGTGTCTGAAAGCATTATACACCTCATACATTATACAAAACTTACCTTACAAAAGACATGGAGAGGGTTCTTTTACGCAGGACTGGAAAGTGGACCAAATCCATTAAATTGTAATGGGTCTTTGCTGCAGCTGGCTCCCTCTCAATGGTGGATTTCAAAGACTTTAGGGAGAAGAGTCAAGAATAGGGTCAGTCTAAAGATTAGGGTATGGAAGAACAGAAGGAAGGAGCAGGAAGTATTGACTTAGTGAGAGATTCCAGACAGGTGCTCGGACCAAATGAGAGCTCATTAGCTATGACTCCAAAACCTTGTTAAGCCTTTCCTTACCCAAGTGACAAGCTGTATAACATCATTCCTTATGAGCCATGCCTGTGAACAAAAGACTAGAGTATCACCATTGACAACCCTCTTGTCACCCAAGATCAGCAGAGACAAGTAGCTGTGCCCATGTCTGTCACTACAGCATGAGGAGTGTGCACCTTGGCTCCACATATCCTCTGAGGATGATCTTCCATGGAACTACTCACTTCTGGTTTAGACATAAAAAATAGCACTCCATGGAACACTAATGTATTTTGAGAAAACTTTAATGAAAATACATCATAGGTACTATTTGATTCAGATGGCTAAATGTTTCTCAAAAGTTAGGCAACTCTAACATATATGTGTCATATAATCTAACTGTTTTCAGAAAGGAAAATATCAGCTTTAGCACTGGCTCTGGAGACAGAAAACTTGGATTCAAATCTTGCCATTGGTACTAAGCCTAAGCGCGTCTCTTAACCAGATTTCTCTTGTTTGGACATGGAGCCAGATGAACTAGAAAGTCTCTGGGGTCCCTTCCAGCTTCCATTCTCTGAGTCTATAGTCCCTGAACATGTCCTGATCACACAAATTCCCTCTGTAGATTCCTCTCCATGTATATGTTGCAAAGCAGAGACAATGCTGACTCTGGACTCAGAATACCAGGAGTCAGATCCCTGTATTAACACCAGTGTGAATTTGTGCAAGTGACTTAAAACCTCTCTGGAACTCAGCTTCCTCATATGTAAAATGAAGGGCTGGATTAGGTGACCTATAGAGACCCTTATGTAGGAATTTATAACTGTATGATCTTATTTCCCTACACAGGTCCACTCCACACATTGACATTGCATTTTATGGTTGCAAGTGTTCACCAGGATTGTGGGGAAAGTATGGATACTTCCTTATTATTTTATGTCATAAAATGCCCTTTCTTTGGCTTTTGTTCACTGGCTGAACAATAAATTCAGTCATACCAGTGGGGGTCTATGAGCTATGGTTCTTAGAGGATGTAACTCCACAGAGAAGATCATGCTTTTGTAGTATTTTCCCTCTTCCTTGCAGCTGGAGTGAAAGCTGAGACTTTAGCTTGGACAGAGGTCATTTTTCTTTAAGTTGCTGCATGAATTTGGTCCCATAGAAATTCAAATTGTAGGAACAAGGGGTGGTCCTGTTTGGTACCCATATATGAGTTAGGGGAATTCCCATAGAAGTTCCATGTAAATGAAGAAAATGAGACCTGAGAATTTAAGGGACTTGCCCATGATGACCCAGCTAGGACGCGCCTGAGGAAGAATTCAGACTCTTTTCTCATGACTGAAAAATCTAGCATTGCATCCACATTGCCTTCAGCAGTGGTTCCTATGCCTACCTTGTGCTCCTGTAATTTACTAGAGCACAAATCATTACATTCATTTCAAACAAATTTCATTGACTCTATTTAAATTTGCCATATGTGAGGAGGTGATCCTTGGTAGCCTCAGTCACAGTCAAGGCTGCTATGGGGCCAGAGGAAGGCAGGGAATGAGCACTTATGAAGAACCTACTATGTGTCAAACATTGTGCTAAATGTTTTGCAAATAAAAAAATCTCATTTAACATTCATTTATATGTCTCTCCTCAACTATTTAACATTGTCTCTTTACAGAATAGCAGGACAAGGGTCAATCCACCACGTGAAGGTACAAATGAGGAGGAATAAAAGAGAAAGAGCAGACAAGAAGAAATATAGAGAATGGCATTTCAGAGGGAAGGAGAGAGGGCTGCAGCAATCCTCTTCAACCACAGGGAAGGAGAGAGACTCCCCCTCCGAGCTTCTCCCTCAGGGATCCTCACACCTTCCCATAGTACACATGCCTCTTCCCCCAGTCTGATTTCACTCTCTGAGACAGCCAGGAAGCCCCATAAGTTTATGTCTTCAAACAGGAAAGTTTACTATGGCCTGAAGGGACTCTTAATCACCAAGTCCTGTGCTTGTTCAGTTTGGATTAAATTATCCAGCACAATACCTTCACTATTCCCTTGCCCCCTGACAGGTAGAGAATAATCATCAGAGATTCAACTTTAATCTTGGCAAACCCCTGGCTAATAGGATTGACTTGAAAGCCACCCTTGCCCACATCCCAGCCCTGGCTCCTCCTTCCCCCCTCACCTCTACAGTCAGGGTCTTTTCCTTTACTCCATTGATTTTTGCAGCTTTTTTGAGCACCTTTAAGGCATCGTCATATTTCTTGTGGACAGTCAGCCAAGCAGCAGACTCTGGCAACCACCTAAGTAAATAGTGCAGGACAGATGTAATCAATTCTCCATTTTTTTTCTTCTTCCAAATCACAGTTTTTGCATTTAGCAGAGCAGGCTTCTTTTTAAAATTCTACAACTATTTACTTTACATTCTTTAGCCTGCAAAAGAAAATCCATATGTAAAAGCTTTCATCACTAGTTATGTCACACAACCCTGAGAAGATGGACAGAAATACAGATCATTTGGAACCCTTCTTGATTTTTCCCTTTAAAGGAGTCAGGACAGGTTTTTGCTTTTGTCTCAAATCTGTCCTCCCATTACATCAGGAAAATCTTCTAAAATTGTTGATAAATTGGACAGCATTTAAATGACCCTCAAAGCTCTAAGTTGGAGAAAAACTCTTCTGTCCCATGAAAGTAATCATCTCAGGTGCACAATTCAGTAAGAATTCCATTTTTGTATCAGTGACGCAAATGAGGAGAAGAGAATTACATCATCTGGATGTCATAAATCATTGGCCAGGAAACAGATATTTCAATCTGCCCTAAGTGAAGCTGATACAATCTTTTCCATTAGATATGTCTTTTCCCTTGATTTTCAGGCTTTCCCCTAAAGCCTCTCCATTCTATTATTACTCTAGTAAGAGAAAAAAATAAATAAATAAGCATGCTGAGTCTAGCGAGACTTTGTCACAATTCCAAGGTTAAAACCAATGCCTCCTGAATTCATCTTACTTTTCATCTCCATGGTCTTTCTTAGAAAGATTCAGGAAGTGTTCAACAATCCCCCTAAATTTTATAAATACAATTTTTTTCTAGACCATCTATCAAGAAAATCAGACTAGAGTACTCTCCCTTGGATTGTGAGATCATTAGTGCTGAGGAAGATCCATTTTAAGAATTCTGTAACAAGCTTTCATACCTTGGTGATTTAGAAGTCCCCTTGGAGATGAGATAGGTTGTAAACACTTAGAAAGAAAATTATTCTGATTTCTATATTGTTGATACCAGAGCAGAGATCATTAAAATAATTTCATACAAATTTCAAAGGAACTATTTTTAAATGTTCCCTCCAATTTCTGAATTCATAAACAAGAACATAATCATACAATAAGACTTTCCTAATCTTGCGTCAAAGGAAGCTGTGCTTTATTGCATTAATATCTATTAATATATCTGCTCCATTACTAACTGTTCCTCAGGTGATGAGAAGTCCTCCAAACAAGGAATCAAGACCTCAAGGCTCCACACTGAGATCAAAGGCACTGCCTCAAGTTCTGACATTGTGATTTTCAGAGTGAAAAACCAAGTCAAAGTTTTAGGCTTAATTCTCATAAAAATGCAGAGAAATAAGGGAGAACTTGTCAAAAGTAAACCGTTTTCAGAACTTCAGTGCTGCTCTTTGAAGTATCTTTCAACTGGCCAAAATTTTCTTTTTGAAATGTTGGGCTTTCTTCACTCACTAATTCTGCCCATTTCCCCATAGCCTTCACTTCCAGTATCATCATTTTTTATATTTTCATCTTGTACCTGGCCCTGAATCTTCCCTGTCTGTCCTCTCTGCCATCTTAGGAACCTGTATCCTCATGTTTGCAGATGATTCCATTCTCCCAGTAAGTTCCATTAAAGTATTTAGTGGGATTTTTGTCATCTGCTCTGCAGTAGAATTCAACAATCCACATGCTTTCATCACACACATGATGATTTCCTTTCTGTCACCCCTCTTGCCAAACAGTTCACAGATATTTTCCTCAGTTGTGTGAAAGGGGAGGACGTCATTGTACAAGATGCACAATTTCTTCAATAGTTTCTCTTGATCTCATTACCCTAGAAGTGCTGGGTGAGATATTGGTGCAGGTGAATATAGGAGTTGCAGTCCAGGACATTCAGGAACCCCCTTGACACTGAGAGTCGGTAGGAGAAGCCAGTGTGCCAGGAGATGGGTGGCCTTAATTGGACCCACAGTAAAGGTCCTCTAAGCCAGATCTTCTGACTCCAAAAATGCCCACTTTCTTTAATTAAGTCTGTGATAGATAGAGATAAGGAATGAACCTTTGATTTCACTGGAATAGGGGATCTCCCAGGAGGTAAAAATCTCTCTACCACTGCAATTTTGTCATTGTGGTTTGCCTAGAGGACTGAGAAAGAGAGTGACTTGCCCAGAATCACATTACTAAGTTCCATTACAAGCAGGACCACCTTTTGGTTAAACACACTTTATATATATTAATATATGTACCTGTTATCTCCTCTGATAGTGTTGGCTGCTTGGTGGCACGACCTCTTAATATTTGTATTTGTGTTTCTAGCCTAGAACATCTACAAATGTGTTAAAATAGCTAAGAGAACCATTGAGAAGTTGGAGAAGGAGGCTGCTGAGAAGGGAAATGGCCTGGCTCTTGGATGAGCTGAGGCCTGAACACAAGTGTGCTAACACTATTGACATCTCCCTGTGGAAATTTGAGATCAATAAGTGCTATAAGGCCATTACTGATGCTCCAGGATGCAGAGACTTTATCAAGAACATTATGAGAGGTTAATCTCTTGTGGATAGGGCTTTCTTGCTTTTGGGTGCTGGGGATTTTTTAAGCAGTCATCTCAAAGAATGGCTGCACTGTTTAGCATGCCTTCTGGCCTACGCACTGGTGGGAGACAACTGATTGTCGATGTCAACAAAATGGATTCTTACCAAATTCCCCTCCAACAGGAAGGGATATGAGAAAATTATCAAGGAAGGCAGCACATATATTTAGGAATTTGGGTACCACCCTGACACAACAGATTTCGTACCAATTTTGGTTTGAAATGATTTTAGGGATAGAAAGTCACTTGTAAGGATGGCAATGCTAATGGAACTATACTGCTTTAAGCTTCAGATGGCCTCCTGTCACCAGCTCGTCCAACTAACAAACCCCTGTGTCTACACCTCTATTACATCTACATGTTTGGAAGTACTGGTGCTGTGCCCATTGGCTGAGTGGACTAGGTTTGCCCCTGTCATTATTCCAACTCAAGTAAAGTCTGTGAAAAAGCACCATGAATGTTTAAGTGAAGTTCTGCCTAGGGATAACATTGGTTTCAATGTCAATAATGTGTCTGTCAAATATATCTGTCTTGGTAATGTGGCTCTTGAGAGGAAGAATGACCCAACTGTGGAAATGGATTCACTGCACATTTCTTTAACCTGAACAACACAATCTATTCTTGATTGTGCCACTCCTCATGCTGATTCATGGTCTTTCTGGTAAGAAGTTGGAAGATGGCACTAAATTCCTGAAATTCGGTGACATGGTTCTAGGCTGCTTCTCTTATTATCCTCCTCTGGGTCACCTGGCTATTCCTCATATGAGGCAGACTGACTTTGACAGATTCTCAGCAATGCAAGGATGCAAGACCATTCCAAAGGACTTGTCACTGAAGGAGATACCCACATCCAGGGAAAGAACTACAGAGTCTGAATGCAGATGGAAGCAAACTCCTTGCTCTCTCTCTTTTGTGTTTTATTAACTTTTGTTCCTTCTTTCTCATTGTTCATTCTACAACTTGACTGATGTTTAATGTGAAGGTACAATCTATATTTGTTTGTATGCCTCCGTGGGAGGAGAGAGAGAGGCAGAAAATTTGAAACTCAAGGGATTGTAGAACTAAATGTTGTGAACTAAAAGTAAATAAATATTTTTGAAATAATATTCTCAGGGGTGGTGTCAAGATGGCAACACAGACACAGGAGAACTCTTTGGCTACCCCCATAACCACCTCAAACACCTATAAAAATGACTCTAAACAAATTGAGATCTCCAGAACCCACAAAGTGACAAAGAGACAAATCTTCCACTGAAGACAGCCTACCAGGTGGACAGGAAGGGTTCAGTGCAGTGCCCTGGGAGCTGAGCCCAGCCTGGCATGAAACCATGTAAAACCAGGATGGCCTGACCAGCCTGGCTTGAGCATTTGGGAGAGTGGATCACCAGCATATGTGGTGGTTTCCAGAATTATCAACCCATAAAAACCAAAGACAAAATAAAAGGTCAGTGGAACTTCGCTCGTTGGCGGGGGGGGGGGGGGGAAACAAAGGAGCAAGTCTGGCGCTCTGCTCTCAGAGCCTGAAGTAGCAGAAGTGCCCATGAAGCCATGTCCATGTGACTGCTTCAGAGCTTCCAGGCTGCAGATTGCAGGGGGGCCAAGCAACCACTCAGAGGCCAAGTGCTCTTGCCTTAACGTGCATGTATCAGGATTGTGGTCTTGGGTGGTGGTTCTGAGGTGTGTGACCAGTGAGCCAAAGCTGGTGGGGGCTGTAGAGACAGTGGCCTCCTAATACCTCCAGTAGCTGTGAAAACCCGAGCAATTTGGGACACAGCTCTCCCCTCTGGAAGCAGAGTTCTACTGTGTCAGGGAGTTCAAAAGTCAAGGAATTGACTGGGAACACGAGCAGGCAAAGGAAACAAAGCAAGCACATCCATCCCCCTTTACATTCCTTTAGGGAGGAAGACAACGCAGTCAGAACTCCCACATTAAAAGCTTCCAAGAAAAATGTAAACTGGTTACAAGCCATAGAAGAGCTTAAGTAGCATTTCAAAAACCAAATAAAAGAATTAGAGGAAAAATTGGGAAGAGAATTCAGTATGATGCCAGAAAATCATGAAAAGAGTGTCAACATAAATAACACCCTAAAACATAGATTAACTCAAATAGCAAAAGGGGCCCAAAAAACCAATGAGAGAAGAATGCCTTAAAAAGCCAAATTTCCCAGATGAAAAAAGAATCTCAAAAGCTCACTGAAGAGAATAATTCCTTCAGAATTAGAGTGGAGCAAATGGAAGTGAATGACATTATGAGAAATCAAGATTTAAACAGATCTAGACAAATGAAAAAACAGAAGGCAATGTGAAATATCTCCTTGAAAAAACACTGACCTGGAAAATAGATCCAGGAGAGACAATTTAAAAATTATTGGACTACCTGAAAGCCATAATCAAAAAAAAAAACCTAGAAAGTATCCTTCAAGCAATTCTCAAGGACAGTTGCCCTCATATTTTAGAGCCAGAGGACAAAATAGAACTTGAAAGAATTCACCAATCATCTCTTGAAAGAGATCCCCCCCAAAAAACTTATAAGAATATTGTAGTCAGGTTCTGGAGTTCCCAGATCAAGGAGAAAATATTACAAGCTGTCAAGAAGAAACAATTTGAATACTATGGAAACACAATCAGGATAGCCCAGGATCTAGCATGTTCTACATTAAGGGATCAAAGGGCCTGGAATATGATATTCCAGAGATCAAGGGAGCTAGGATTAAAACCAAGAATCACCTACCCAGGAAAATTGAGTATATTGTTCCAGGGGAAAATATGGTCATTCAATAAGGTGGAGGACTTCCAAACATTCTTGATGAAAAAACCAGAACTGGATAAAAATTCAACATTCAAATACAACAGGGATGAGAAGATAAACAGGGAAAAGAAATCATAAGGAACTCATCAAAGTTGAACTATTTACATGCCAACATGGAAAAACAATCATTGTAACTTATGAAACTTTTCTCAGTATTAGGATAGGTGAAAGGAATATAAATGTATATATTTGTATACATACACATACGTCTATAAAGGAGGGTATATATGTATATGAATACATATATGAGTATGTGTATATATGTATACATAGAGGACACAGGATTAATGGAATAGGAAGGATATTAAAAAGGTGAAATAGAGAGATGGGAGAGGAATAGAATGAAAAGAGACAGGGAGAGACAGAATGGGGTTAATCATCTCATACAGAAGAGGCAAGGGATAACTGTTACAATGGAGGAGAAGCAGAAGAAGGCAAAAGGAAATGGGTCAACCTTACTCTGATTGAATTTTACTTAGGAAAGGAATGACATACACTCTGAAGTGGGTATCTTGCCCTATAGGAGAGTAAGGGGGAAGAGGATGAGAGGGGGGAAGATGGCGGGGAGGGCAGGTTGGGGGAGAGGGATGTTAGAAGCACACACTTTTATAAAGGGACAGAGACAAAGTAGAGAATAGAACTAGTGGGGGGCGGGATAGGATGGAGGGAAATATAGCCAGTCTTTCACAATATGTCCATTGTGGAGATGTTCTTTGTAACTACTTATATACAGCCTGTATTGAATTGCTTGTCTTCCCAGTGGGGGAGGGGGGGTGATGAGGGAGGAAGAGAAAGAATCTAGAATTTAAAGTTTTAAAATAAAATGTTTAAAATATATACATATGCATATGTATTAGTAGTAGTAGTTGTAGTACTAGTAGTTGTTGTAGTAGTAGTAGTATTTGTGGTAGTAGTAGTGGTAGTATTTACATGCAACTGAGAAAAAAGATATACAAGCAATGGGGTATGGAGATCCATCTTGCCCTACTAGGAAGTGAGAGGGGTAATGGAGGAGGATATAGGAGAGAGCAGATTGGGGGAGGGGTTATGTAATGGGATCACTGTTTTGGGGTGGTGGGTAGGGGAAAGATGGGGAGAAAATGTGTAACTCAAAATCTTGTGGAAATGAATGATGTAAACTAAAAATATTAAATAAATACATTTTAAAAAAAGAAAGTTCTCTTTGAAACCAAGTCTTACATCTTTAACATCCCTATTCTCTACAGGAAGTTGTACAGAATATGGACTGACATAACATCATTTAGTATTTTTTTTTTGCATTTTTGGCTGGGAGGGGAAGGTACAGCTGTTGGTGTTAAGTGGCTTGCCCAAGGTCACACAGCTAGTAACTGTTAAGTGTCTGAGGCTAAATTTGAACTCAGGTCCTCCTGACTCCAGGGCCAGTGCTTTTTTCACTGTACCACCTAGCTGCCCCTGGTATAACACCTTAAGAATTAAAATTGTGACTCTTTCA
>CM053601.1:186482480-186496996 GCA_028646575.1 Pseudocheirus occidentalis | reverse complement strand
AGAGGAGGTAAAATGTAGTATGAACTGCAATTCTCCTCCTAGGAGGTGTTTCTCCCTATGGAGTCAGGGAGAGCTTACATGAGCTCAATCGTGGTCTATGAGAATCCGTGAGATAAAGTATGGAGAAGAAAGAAATCAGACAAGGAGAAAGGACTTTCTTGTTGACCTGGCTCAGCTGTTATTTTATGAAGAAGCATTGTAAGGGTCATTGGATGAGGAGCGAGTCTGGAGAAAGGCTAGGAAGTGGGAGGGCTGGAGAGTAATGGAAGAGACTGTTTTTCCATCCCAGCTGCAGAAGACAGAAACATGTGGAGAGGCCTTTTGGGTGTGATTCTTGAAACCATCATTTCAATTAATCAATGGGCATTTATTATAGGCTTGCTAAGTGCCAGGCCCTGTGCTAATGGTGTTGGTACAGGGAAAAATAAAAAACAGTGCACACCCTCAAGGAACTAACATTCCAATGGGGAAGCAAGATGTAAAGATCTAAATATTTTTATCCAAATTTCTTTACATAACTGTCAATACATTTCTGTCCATCAGAAACATTTGACACTTTGCTATAATTTTATTGGTCTACTTTTCTCCAGCAGTAAGATGTCTTTTTTTTTTTGTCCAATTGTATCTGACTCGTCCTGATGCCAGTTCAGGTTTTCTTGGCAAAGATACTGGAATGGTTTGCCATTTCCTCCTTCAGCTCATTTTTACAGATGAGGAACTGAGGCAAAGAGAGGTATGTGACATGCCCAGGGTCACACAGCTAATAAGTGTCTGAGGCCAGACTTGAACTCAGGAAAAAGAGTCTTCCCAACTCTAAGTTCAGTATTCTATGCACAGCACCAGCTAGCCCGCCTCATAGACCTAGAAGGGACCCCAAAGGTCATTTAGTCTGACCCATTCATTCCACAGAGGAAGCAAATGGGATATGGGGAACATAAGTGATTTGCCGAGGTTCCTCTTCTAGTAAGGGTCAAAGCTGGGATTTGAACACATGACTTCTGATTCAAAATTTAGGAATTTTTCTCTTACCTCTTGTGTCTTGGGATATACTTCTTCATAGTTTGGGGAAAGTCTATTTATCACTAATAATTTTTTTACTTATAATTTTTACTTATTTTTTTTTACTCAAGATAATTTGATGAAGATATCTGGATTCAAGTCTCTCTCTTCTATCGGTGGGTTTTAACTCCTGACTGGCACCCAAGGCTTTGATGGGAATCAGTTTCATTCTGTTATGAGATTTGAAACATCTTGAAATGAGCTTTTAATATGAAGAAACTTGGGGTTCTTCACCCTCCTTCTCCAATCCATGCAGAGAGAGAACATAAGCCCTGCGGGCACTTACCAAGAGGCCAGGAATAAGATGAAGCAGGGAGCTGACACTGCCAGCTGGAGTCTGCGCCAGTCCTGGATGCCATAGGCCAGAGCTCCAATAAAGAATTGCCCTAAGCTCATGAATAGACTTAATATGACTGTTACCAAGGGCCGGCGCTGGCTGGTGGTCCATTCCATGACTGAAACAAAATCCCAACACAGGATTAAACTCAGACACAGGGGAGATTTCAACAAACATATGCAAATGTTGAAGAAGCTTCACAGAAAGGACTTACCTTTCGTCCCAGCTACAATTATGACTCCAGCTATTGAAAACCCAAGAAGGAATCGAAGACTGCAGTAAGCTAGAAATGACTGGGCAAAGGCAGCCCCAGTGCTGGAGACAGCCATCAGGAGGTAACCTGGAGGCAGCATTGGTTTTCTCCCAAACCTGCATCATAAGAGACCTAATGTCTGTGACCTCAGAGCAGAGGCAGGGTGCCATCTCCCACCCAGCAGCCCTCACTGTGCCATATCCCTCCCTAAAATGCCTCCCCCCATCTTCTTCTAGCATCACTGGCTTCCTTAAGTCTCTCCCACCTTTAGGGAGAAGCCTTCCTCAGTCCTTAGTGCCAGGGCAGTGCCCTCCTCCAGAGACTGCCCCCAGTTTATTGTGCATGGTTCTCGAATGTGCAGAGTTGTTTGCATGTTGTCTCCCCCACTGAATGTGAGCTCCTTAAGGGCAGGGGCTCTTTTTGTTTTGTTTCCCATTCCCAGCTCTTAGCTCAGTTCCTGGAACATGCTAAGCATTTAAGACATGTTTGTGGACTGACCATTGACTGTGTGACTGTTGTTCCATGTTCAGCCCATCACCAGCCTGCCTTTCTTATTGGGTCCTTCCCAGTCTTAGACCCACCTCCACCCACACAGCCCCAAATCTAGCCCTGAATCTTTGTCCTGTTACTGTGGACTTTGGGCATAACATGAACATCAAAAGAAAATCCTTCGTTTGAATGCTGCTTTGGCTCTTGGTATGTGACTTTGGGCAAGTCTCTATACTTCCCTGAACCTTGGCTTCCTCCTTCATGAGATGACTTGGGTGGACTAAATGACGTATAGTTTCATCTTGCAACTTTTAGTTCTATAGCCCTTGGTCCCCTGGGTTTCAGCAACATCTGTGTCCAGGTGAAACTGACCTGTCTGAGAGATAGCCCCAAATGGGATAGCCTACTAGAATACCAGCAAGGAATATTGACTGAGACAAGGACTTCAGTGTCCAGGAGTCACACACCAGGTCCCACTGAAAGAGAAGATGAAAGCATCACATCTTAAAGTGAGGAAAGAGAATTTGGGCTCAGGACTCTTGCTGCCAATGGGATAAGAGACCTTACAATGGGAAATGGACACTGGCTCAGACTTCTTGCCTCAGTATAAGAAGACACTGCCTCCATTGTATAATCATACAGTTGTAAGTTTCATTGTACAGTCAACTTGGGGCATCAATTTTAATCTCATTTTGACCCCAACCTTCCTGATGCAAACAAACTTATCTTTCCCCTTCTGATGTGTACACCCTTTCCCTCCCCTCCTGCTTTCCATAAAAGTCCATTGAACCCATAGGCTAACATATTTCATATTCCATGTGAGAGTGCTGAGGTGCTGGGGCTCTCAGAATTTTTTCCATACAAAAGAACCTGTACTCTAAATTTTAAAAATTTTATTTATTTCTTCAGAAAGCAAAACCCTGAAAAGAAGCACATTCAAAATGGAATTAGGTAATATCAACAGATCCATAGTCTTAATTCAGAAATTTTCTTCCTCGTTTAAGACATGGTGATTTTAATAACTCAAAAGTCTAAAGAATAGAAAGCAGATGAAGCCAACCTGTACATTTATTTTACAAGTGATATTAATAATTAAAGTAGTTTCTTATTTCTAAGGTAAACATTTCTTCTTTAAAAAGGCCCCTATTATATGAAAAGTAATTTTTACATTTGTTTTGTAAAAGTTTGAGTTCCTAATTCCTTCTCTGCCTCCATATCACCTGCTCCTTCCACCCTTTAAAAAGGGAAGGAATGTTATATAATATGTACTATTTATATGATATATAAATATTACGTAATTATGTAATATTAACAAATTATGTTTTTAAAAAACATCTAAAAATCAAGAAAAATAAAGTTTAAAAAATGTGTTTGGACCTGCATTCATAGTTCATCAATTCTTTTTCTAGGGATAGACAGCATTTTTCATGATAAGGCCTTCAGAACTGTCTTGGATTATTGTATTGTCTGAAATAGTAAAGTCATTCATAGTTGACTATCTTACAATATGGCTGCTACAATGTCCAAAGTTCTCCTGGTTCTACTGATTTCACTTTGCATCATGTAATATAAGTCTTCCCAGATTTTGTTGAGAGTATCCTGCTCATCATTTCTTATAGAACAATAGTATTCCACATAATCATATACTACAACTATTTCAACCATACCCATATTGATAGATACGCCTCAATATCCAATTCTTTGTCACTGGAAAGGAGCTGCTATAAACATTTTTGTACACTTTGGGGATTTTCTTTCTTATTTTTTTTTGTATTTTTGTAATACAGAAATAGTGGTAGTATTACTTCATGAAAGGGTAGGCATAGTCTTCTAGACCTTTGGCATAGTTGAAAATTATTCTACATAATGGTTGAATGAGTTCACCACTCCATTAGCAGTGTCTTTATTTTCCCACACCTCTCCAACATTTCTCATTTTCCTTTTCTACAATATTAGCCAATCTGATAGGTGTCAGATGGTACTGGAGAACTGTTTCAATTTGCATTTCTCTCATCAATAGTGATTTAGAGCCTTTTTTCATATAGCTACAGACTTCTTTGATTACTTCATCTGGAATCTGACCACATCCTTGGAATGGCTCTTATTTTTCTAAATTTGACTCAGTTTACTTATTTTAGAAATGAGGAGAGAAAGTTGCTTCAAAAATTTTCACATTATGTTTGCTTAGTTCCTTGTATCCTATTTACCTCCTGTTTATTTGATTCTCTCCTTCCTTTCATCCTATTTCTTCTTAAAAGTGACTTATATCTGACTATTGCCTACTTCAAGATACACTCCCTTCTGTCAGTCCCATTCCCTTTCTTTCATCAACTTCTCCTCCTACTTTCCTATAGGGTCCATCAGATTTCTATAACAAACACAGTTTATGTTATTCCTTCTCTGAGCCAATTCTGACAAGAGTAAGGTTCAAGGGTTCCTTGCCACCTCCATCTTCCCCTCTACTGTAAAAGCTCTTTCTTCCTTTTTAATGTGAGATAAATTTCTCCATTCTACCTCTCCCTGTCCTTTTCTCCCACTGCATTTCTTTCTTTCTCCTTTATTTTATTATATAGATATCAGCCCATCCCATTCAATTCACACCTGTGCTCTCTTGTCTATATACACTCCTTCTAACAGCTCTAACTCTATGAGTTACAAATATCATACTCCCATGTTTGAATGTAAACTGACCTAACTGAGCCTCATGGTTTACCTTATCTTTTTACCTTTTGATGCTTCTTTTCAGTCTTGTATTTGAAAGTAAAATTTTCTATTCACTTCTGATCTTTTCATCCAGAATGCTTGAAGGTCTTGTAGTTCATTAAATATCCATTTTTCAACCTGAAAAATTTTGCTCCATTTTGCCGGGGAGGTGGTGCTTGGTTGCATTCCTGTCTCCTTTGCCCTCCAGATTACCCTATTCCTGACCCTATGATCCTTCAGTGTGGAATTTACTAAATCCTGTGTTATCCTCACAATGTGAGCCTGAGCTTTAGCATAAAGAAAATCTGCAGAATAACACTCTCTCCATTGGTGATTTGTATTTTGGAGAAGGACAAAGCCAATACTTGCCTCTCTGATTTTTTTTATCCCAAAGGAAACTGTGAGTTGGAGGTCTGGTCGAGGAGAGAAATCTAATTCTGTCATACACCAAGGGAATTATGTCCCAAATCAGTGGTAGCTTTTGAAAAGGAAAATGAAACTTTTCTGGGACAGGAAAGGGGCAGAACCTCTTACCTCAGTCACAATGGAAGAAGTGAAGACGCTTTGGTCATAAACCCAGCCATCCACACAGGGCTCCATCTCCAGCTGGCTCAGGTTTAGTCCTGTGACATTTGAACCCACGGGCTGCCACTGTGGCCAGAGGAATCGGCGGCACTTCTCTGCTTTCCCGTTGGAATCCAGGGGGATGGAAAGCTTTAAAAGGGAACTAAAATTAAGGTTCCCACTGACATTGTGCAAAGCAGAGGTATTGTCAAGGAAGTGAACCCAGCACCGGTGTTCAGGGACAAAGGCAGTGAAGTTCTCTATCAGAAAATGGCTGCCACAAAATACTACAACAATAGCAAAAAAAAAGTACTGAAGGATCTGGAATCTTCCCATATCTCCAACTTCAGGTAGGATATCCTCAAAGGCCATCAGGACTGGAATTCTGGGAAGGAGAGAACTCCTTCAGAGAGCTACTGAGTGGAGAAAATAGTCATTTGACTGCCACAAATCACAGGCTATATTTTTATACCGCTGAAGACGCCTCCCCCAGAACCTTCCTCCTTACTTTGATGGAGCACTGTAGGTAGGCAATGTTCTCAGGTCTGTGTGCAGTTGAGGATGCCAAAATACTTCCAACTGTTCCTGAAGGAAAACTGGCACAGAATTTAGTATCTAGCTGGAAGGATCCTATGGGAACACCTCTGTACAGATCATCCAAGTAGAGCTCCACCTGCACATGGAGTCCAAGGCAATGATATGGAGACTCATAAATAGAAATCTTGATACTTCCAGGAAAGAGAAGTGTTTATCCCGTAAACCAGAGACAGAGTAGTGACAGTTTCCTGTGCTAAGTATGACAAAGATAATTTTACAGAATGCACTGGTTAAAAATAAACTTCAGACTGAAGATGAGTAGTTTGGCCACTGCTGAGTTATTTGAGAGGCAGGTGGAATGTGTTGTAGGACACCGTGACTGATTCAAGGAAGTTGAGCTCCAGGGGCAATGAGAGGCTACGTGGTGGCAATAATGCTGGGAAGGATGTCAGGGTAGACTGTGGTTGAGTTCCCCTAATGAATTCCCAAACCCAGGTGAATGCCAAAGGCCAACCTTGATCCCAGGCAACTAGATCAGAGTTCCATGCTTTTGACAGAGATTTAGGGGTCAAGGGAATTTTGGGGTCTGAGTGTTACTTGGGGTATCAGTTCTAACCATTCTGTCAGTTTAGTTACCTTCTTTTTCTATATTCTGTGATTTTTGCCATGTTTGATGTCTGTACATAGAAAGGCATCTTGAGGGGAATTTGTGGAAAGAGCTCTCCTTCCCTTGCGACATCCCTCAGCCTGGGTCTCCCTCTCTGAGATGCCCTTAGGGTCAATGGTTTTTGCCTGGTCTCACTTGAACTCAGACTCTGGGACTTTTCCTTCAGTCAATGAACTTGGCTGTGCCTCAGAAAGGAGTGACTGAATCTACAGTGAGTTTACTGCCTGCTCCTTGGCTCCTTTGACATCATTAGGTCCTGGTCTTTCAAAGACCAGCTGCCCTGCACTTGGGAGGTTGACTTTACCTCCTTACATCAGCACCTCAAATTCCTTTTCTTGTTTTCTGAACTTTGCCATTTGTGCTGAACCCTTTGAAGCCGTGGATTTTACTACTGATTCCTTCCTTGAATTTTGTCTTCTGTGAACTTCTGAAGGTCTCCTTTGTTTTACCTGCTTATTACGGGGTCCAGCTTGGTGGAGAGTACTTGGCCACTTCCTTCTTCTCCATCCTTTTTAATGTAAAACTCATTTGACAGAATTGCCAATGTTTTCCTACGACTGTTTCTTAATTGTAAGTCAGTAAATATTTTTAAGGTGCCTGAGACAGTGCTAAACACTGGAAACATTAAAAGTGGCAAAAGATTGTCCCTGTCCTCAAGGGGCTCATAATCAAATGACAGATGACAAGCAAACAAGTATGTCCAAACAAGCTAGAGACAGGATATATAAGAAAGAATTAAAAGAGACAAAGTAATGGAATCAAGAGAGATTGTACTTCCACCTTGGTCAGCGATTTGTCATTCCCATAATTTATTTGAGTTTTGAATATGTTTTTTTCTATTTACATGTTAGGTTTTTTAATCTTTTTTTTAAATTTCAGTTCCAAATTCTCTGTCCCTCCTTTTCTTCCCTTCTCCACAAGATGGTAAGCAATTTGATGTAGGTAATACATGTGCAATCATGTAAAACAGAATTCCTTATCAAATATATTGCTAAGGAAAAACACACCAAAAACCAAAACAACCCTCCCTCTCCACACATTTCCACAAAATAAGCAACTGAAAAACAGTCTGCTTCAATCTGCATTCAGACTCCATCAGTTCTTTCCTTGGAAGTTGAAAGCATTTTTCATCATAAGTCCTTTGAAAGTTTCTTTGGTTATTATATTGCTGAGAATAACTGAGTCGCTCACAGCTGATCATTATACAATGTTGCTGTTACTGTATACAGTGGCATCCTGGTTCTGCTCACTTCCCTCTGCACCAGGTTATATAAGTTTTATCAAATTTTTCTGAAAGAATCCTACTTGTCATTTCTTGTGACAATATATTATTCTGTCACAATATGGAAGCAGAACTAGTTCAGCCATGCCCCAATTGATGGACATCCCCTCTCTTTCTAATTCTTTGCACCTACAAAAGGAGTTGCTAGAATTATTTTTGAACATATAGGTCTTCTTCCTTTAAAAAGGTCTCTTTAGGATACAAACTTAATAGGGGAATTGATCTATTAAAGGGTGTGCACAGATTAATGGCCTACAGTTTTTAATTGTTGTGCAAAATGGTTGAATCAGTTCACAATTCCACTAAGAGTACATTAGTGTCCAATTTTTCCCACACCCCCATAGCATTCATTATTTTTTTTCTCATATTAGCCAGTCTGACAGTTGTGAAGTTGCACCTCAGAGTTGTTTTAATTTGCATTTTTTAGTTAATTGTGGTTTATAATTTCGGTGTCTTCTTCTGAAAATTGCCTGTTCATATCCTTTGACCATTTATCAATTGTGTAATAACTTGTATTCTCATGAATTTTATTCAGTTGTCTATATAATTGAGAAATGAGACCATTACCACAGACACTTGCTGTAAATTTTTTTCTTTCTTTCTGCTTTCCTTCTATTTTTGACTGCATTGGTATCATTTGGGCACCCCTTTTTAATTTGATATAATCCAATAATACATTTGTATCTTTTTTAAAATTAAATTGGTTTATTTACTTTTAGTTTATGTTCCATAGTCAAATTTTGTTTGAAATTTGAAAGTTCCAAATTTTTTTCCCCTTCCTCTCCTCCCCTCCACCCCACCATGGTGGCATGCACTCGAATATAGGATCAACAAATGCCTTCCAACTGATCATTAGTCAAGTTGTAGGGAAGGATTATAAGTGATGGAGGGATCAGTGGGAAAGAGGAAGCAAATCAAAACAAGAAAAAGAAACAGCAAGTAGTTTGTTTCAATCTGCACTCAGACTTCGCATCTCCTTCTCTGGATGTGGAGATCTCCTTTAATCATGAGTCTTTTGGAATTGTCTTATAACCTTACATTGCTGAAAGGAGCCCAGTCTATTGAGGTTAGACGTCACACATATGTTGTGTCTGTGATTGTGTACTATTTTCTCCTGGATCTGCTCTTCTTGCTTAGAATCAGTTTATATATGTATCTCCAGGTTATTATGAAGTCCATCTGCTCCTCATTTCTTATAGCACAATAGTAATCCATTACATTCATTTACCACAACTTTTTCCACCATTCTCCAATTGATGGGCATCCCCTTTTTTCCAGTTCTTTGCCACCACAAAAAGAGCTGCCAAAAATATTTTTGTACATACCTGTCCCCTTCCCACTTCTCTAATCTCTTTGGGATATAACACTAGAAGTGGTATTGCTGGGTCAAAGGATATGTACTTATTTATAGCTCTTTGGATACAGCTCCAGAATGCTCTCCAGAATGGCTGGATCAGCTCACAACTCCACCAACAACACATTAGTGTTCCAATTTTTCCACATCCTCTCCAGCATTTATCATTTTCCTGTTTTGTCATCTTAGCAAATCTGAAGGTGAGATGTGGTACCTCAGAGTTGTTTTGATTTCCATTTCATCCCTTTAAATCTTTAATGCTCACTCTTGTTTTGTCATAAATTCTCTCCTTATCCAAAAATTTGCTAGGTAAGTTATTCCATGCTCCCCAAATTTTCTTGTCTTTTATGTCTAAATCAGGTGCTCATTTTGACCCTATCTTGGTACACTTGTGAGATGTTCTGTATCTAATTCTGCCTAAACTGAGTACTAATGTTTATACCTTGGTTCTGCCAAACTGTTTTTCAGTTTTCTCAGCAGTTTTTGGAAAATAGTGAGTTCTTTCTGCCAAAGCTTGGATATTTATATTTATCAAACACTAGATTACTATGGCCATTTCCTACTGTGTCATATCACTGCCATGATCCACCATGGCATATCTAAGCCAGTGTCATAGTGTTGTGACGATTACCACTTTAAAATAGATTTTGAAATCTCATATATCTAGGCTACCTTCCTTCACATTTTATTTTTCATTAATTTCCTTGACATTCTTGACCTTTTCTGCTTCCAGATGAATTTTGTTTATTTTTCCTAGCTCTAAAAGCAATTTTAGGAAGTTTGATTGGGCTGGCACTGAAAAATTGCATTGATTTCAGTAGAATTGCCTTTTTCTTATATTGGCTCAGCCTACCCATGAGCAACTAATATTTTCCCAATTGTTCAAATATGACTTTGTGTGTAAAGTGTTTTTGTGTGTTTCTATAGTCCCTGGGTTTGTCTTGGAAAGTAGACTCCCAAATATTTTATATTGCCTACAGTCATTTTAAATAGAATTTCTCATTCTGTCTCTTGCTGCTGAACTCTTTTGGTCATATATAGGAATGCTGATGATTTATGTGAGTTTACTTTATATCCTGCAACTTTGCTGAAATTGTGATTTATTTCAACTAGTTTTTAGTTGATTCTCTAGGATTCTTTAAGTATATCACTATACCATCTACAAAGAATGGCATTTATGTTTCCTCATTGCCTATTCTAATTCATTCAATTTCTTTTTCTTCTCACTGCTAAAGCTAGTTTTCTAGTACAATATTGAAAAATAATGATCATAGTGGACATCTTTGCTTCACCTGTTTTCTTATTGGGAAGTTCCCTAGCTTATCCCTATTATAGAAACTGTTCACTGATGGTTTTAGAAAGGTACTGCATATCATTTAAAGGAAAGTTCTATTTATTACTATGTTTCTGAGTATTGGTTTTTCAAACAGGAATGAAGCCCTGCAATGAATCAAACTTACCTCATTATTACTGTTACCCCTCCCTGTCATGACTACAGCTCACTGCATGGCCATTGATATGTGTACTGAGATTTGGCCTCACAAAAGTGGTTCTCATCCTAGCAGAGGCCCTGAGGCTCAGTTACTCATCTGTAAAATGAAGACCATGATATCTTAAGTGAAATTATCATGATTTCAGGCAGGCAGAGGTGAAGTGACTTGTTAAGGGTCACAGAGTCAGTAAGGTCTGAGCTGGATTTGAATTCAGGTCTTAGCTCAGCTCTAGAGTATCTGGTTAGCTCTACTTTTCTTCCTTGTTGTCCCTAAAGATCTTAAGCTAAACTATTCAAGTATTGAAGCACATGCTGAGTTACCCAAAGTCAATATTTTACCAAGCACATTCTCCTCTGTTTGAAATAGTCATGTTTTAACCCTCTTTGATCTGAAGTTCAGCGTTAACCTCTGCACCCTATCAATTCATCTTGATTACATATAATGGAGGAAACCAATCATGTTCTTATTGTCATCCCAGAAGAATCAAAAAGGTGTTTGCCTTTCAGTCCAAGAACTTTCCTTTCCTTAATTTTTCTTAAGATCTCAAAGCTTGTGTCCTCTGGTTTAACTTGGAGATTAGTTGCATGTGGCAGGAAGTCTCTGGGTTCTGATCACTCCACCGAGCAGGCCTTCAGACAACTGAAGTGAGCTGTCCCCATCAAGCAGGATCTTGTATGGTTTCAACCAGAGCCCCTCTTTGCCAAGACTTTTCGCCAACTCACTACTTGGGTCCATCTGACATTGGAGCCTTTGCTGAACTCTTTAATCCTGTTGGTGGTCTGAGCAGATGTCAGTTGCTCTCCCTGATTTTTGATCATTAACAAGAATCCACTGGAAAATTTCACTGCTGTGAAGAAGCTGGTTGGAAATTCTACAAAGTGACACTGTGTTTCTGGATGGTTCTGGACATCTCAGCCTAGAATATGCCTGAGTGTCTTTGGCCCATTAGACTTTTTAAAAAGTGGGTTCACATACCCACAGTAGCATCCCCTAAGCCAAATGGTTCAGCACTGGATGTCAGTGGGTCAGATCTAGACTACTATATTGATAGAAATATAATTCAGATTATACACATATATGACTATATATTCTATATATATTATACATATATTTAACTATATATATATATAAAACTATAATACAGTCTTCACCTCTACCATTGTCACTGAGGTAGTAGGTTCCAGCGTGAGTCCCAGGTCTTTGTAGAGAAGATGGGATGGTCAGGACATTGAACTGGAATGGTTCTGGCCTGTCTCAGTCAAGGTCAAACCCATGTTCCCTCCCATAGCCATTCTTGGCTTTCACCATCATTCTCCACTGAATTTCTTTCATTCTTTTCCAATAGAATGTGATATGTGACTCCCAGTCACGTGAAGGAGATTTCTCAATCCATGTACCAGGTGATAATTCTTCTTGTAATGCCATCTGTGGCAATGTTTCATAGGGCTGTTTTGGTGTTCTCTGCTCTCACATCCTAGAGTGGGAAGAGGTATTTGGGGTGCCCCAAGAGCCACTCTGCAGAGCACAGAATCTCAGTTTAGAAGACTTCAAAACACTTGAGAGAGAAAGAAAGCATTCCCTAATATCTCACTACCCTTTGTGGTCAAGGAAAAAGGGACTCTGTGCACTCCATAAAGCAGTGTGTCACAGTGCAAAGGGCCACCAGCATTTGGTCATGTCCTGTCTTTCATTCTGTTGCCTTATATTCTGGGGTTACCCTAAAGTTCCTCAACTATAAAAAGATGAGATTGGACTGGATGGCTTCTGAGGTCCACTTCAATTCTTCTGTCTTATGAGCAAAAACCCAGCCAAAGTCTGTATGTCCCAAACAACCAATCAGTGGGTCTGTGATAGTAATCATTTTATCAGATACTTAGCACTTAGTAACTTAGGGCTAAGTAGCACCTGGTAACTTAGGGCTAAGTATGGAAGGTGTGAGCCCTGTCCATTGTTGAGAAGGTATGAACTCCCCTTTTGACTTGGAAGAAGTCTATTAGCTGAGACAGGAGGCCAGTGCTGTATATAAATTCTAGAAACAGAGAGACAGAATCGGAATTGGATCCTCAGTGAAGGAAGATTCATGGAGACTGAAGCCAGCTGAGAGGGAGAGAGAGAGAGAGAGAGAGAGAGAGAGAGAGAGAGAGAGAGAGAGAGAGAGTTCCTCTCCCAGTATCTGGAAGCTCACTAAAACATGAACAGGATAAGACTTAGTTTATTTATGGCCTGGCTGATCCTTCTCTATGGGAATAATTCAAATAATCCTTGAGTTCCAGGCAAGACAAGTGGTGAAGGGTTTGAGATGTGCTGAACCCTGTGAACTTCAGTGTGTTCTGGGGATTGCCCTGAGGATTGGACAAGAACCTGGCAGCTGTATGCTTCTGAATCCAGGTGATTGTTTGGCAGATTCAGGAGGGAGCTAGAACCATGGAAGGGGATCCAGGGAATCAGAGAGACCTCCCAGACCATCCCAAGATGAAGAAAAGCCCTCCCCTTAGACTAAACTGAGGTTTGCTAGAAATGAAGGGGTGGAAAGTTTGTGTGGTTTTCTAATGACTGTATTAGGGACTAATGATATTTAGAAATTGGGAATCTAGCTTAGTGGCTGACTGCTAGATGAGTGACAGATTAAGTTAATGGTTGCCCCATGAGTGGAAGATTGGTATATTGTGAATTGTTGATTGAATCTTTAAGTGAAAATGGTTTCCCCCTTAGGGAAACCAGGTGATTATTATTTTGTTAATTGATTGATTGAATCTTTAAGTATTAAGATGGTTTCCCCCTAAGGGAAACCAGGTGATTCTTCTTTTGTTCCTTGTTCTAAATATTGTGACTTCCTGTAATAAGATATAATATTGAGAATATTATATTGTGAATATTGACTGAATCTTGATTTGTAATGGAATAAACAGAGTGTTCTTTATTACTGTGTAATCCAAATCTTAAAAGCTGTTCACAGTAGCATTCTTTTGGGAATCTGCTTGTTCTTGGCTTTACAGCATCATATATCCTTGGCCCCATGGACAGAACTTTTACACATACCAACCGTAAAGCTGGGGCACTATTTCCCCTACCTACACACAGCACTACCAGGAAGAAGGCATAGTAGCATGAAGTCTGATAGTTGCATGGAAGGAGCACATGGTATAATGAAAGCTTTTTTTTAAATTATTTTTTATTTTTTAAAATATTTTTTATTTGTTTTCTTGTTTACATCATTCATTTTTATTACATTTTGAATTACAAATTTTCTCCCCATCTTGGCCCTGCCCCAACCCTAAAACAGCAATCCCACTGTAAAGTCCCTCCCCTGCTTTCCTCTCCTACTTTCTGGTAGGGCAGGGAGTGTCCCTCAATCCCAGCCCCTGTATATATTAATTCCTAGTTGCAGGTATTAAAGAACTTTAAAATCTAGATGCTTTCGATTCCTCCCTTGTCACCCACCCCCACTGGAAGGATAATCAATTCAATACAGGCTGTGGAAGTGTGATTATACAGGACATCTTCATAGTGGACATATTGTGACAGTGATAATCTGTCTCTCCTTCCTATCCCTCCACCCCCTTGATCTGTTCTCTACCCTGTCCCTGTCCCTTTACTGAAGTGTGTGCTTCCCGCATCCCTCCCCCAGACCCTGCCCTCCCCTCCGTCATCCCCGTTCTCATTCCCATGCCCCCTACTCTCCTGTGTGGCATGATGCCCAGTTTAGAGTTTATGACATTTCTTCCCTAAGCCAAATTCAATGAGAGTAATTGAAAGTAAAGTTGTAATAGTTATCCCT
>CM053601.1:186466001-186481980 GCA_028646575.1 Pseudocheirus occidentalis | reverse complement strand
TTTCTAGATCTTTCTCTGAATGTAGATATCTTCTTCCATCTTGAGACTTGTAGAGTTGTATTATAACTGTGCATTGCTGAGAAGAGTCCAGTTTATCAGAGTTGGTCATCACACATACAATTTGTCTATGATTGTGTACAAATTTTTCCTGGTTCTGCTCTTCTCACTTAGCATCAGTTTGTATAAGACTCTCCGGGTGAATATGAAAACCATGGGGACAGGCCTCTAAAGGTCTGCTCAGTGGACTGATCTGAACCCAGAGGCTTCCTGCCACATGCAACTAATCTCCAAGTTAAACCAGAGCACACCAGCTTTGAGGTCTTAAGAAAAATTAAGGAAAGGAAAGTTTTTGGACCCAAAGGCAAATACCTTCTTTATTCTTCTGGGATGATCATGAGAACATTACTGGTTTCCTCCATTACATATAATAAAGATGAATTGATAGGGTGCAGAGGTTAATGCTGAACTTCATATTAAAGAGGGTTAAAAGATGACTATTTAAAACAGAGGGGAATGTGCTTGGTAAAATATTGACTTTGGGTAACTCAGCATCTGCTTCAATACTTGAATATATTAACTCAAGGTCTTTACGGACAACAGGGAGGGAAACTAGGGCTCATCAGATACTCTAGAGCTGAGCTAAGACCTTAGTTCAAATCTAGCCTCAGACATTACTAACTCTGTGACCCTTAACAAGTCACTTCACCTCTGCCTGCCTGAAATGGTGATAATT
This sequence comes from Pseudocheirus occidentalis, assembly GCA_028646575.1. Lineage (NCBI taxonomy): Eukaryota > Metazoa > Chordata > Mammalia > Diprotodontia > Pseudocheiridae > Pseudocheirus > Pseudocheirus occidentalis. The sequence goes on along the minus strand of CM053601.1, from coordinate 186,481,247 downwards.
TCACTTACCTATGAAGTAAGTACTACAGATATTATTGTCCTCATTTTTACACATGAGTAACTGAGCCTCAGGGCCTCTTCTAGGATGAGACCCACTTTTGTGAGGCCAAATCTCAGTACATATAGCTATGGGCATGCAGTGAGCTGTAGTCATGACAGGGAGGGGTAACAGCAACAATGAGATGAGTTTGATTCATAGCAGGGCTTCATTCCTGTTTAAAAAAAAACACTGGCAGCAGGGAGGGGCAGTGTGGAGCCAAGATGGCAGAATGGAAGCTCTAACTTTTCTAAGCTCCTCTATTAATTCTGTCACTAAATGTTAAAAAGTGAATCTGAACGGATTTTAGAGTAACAGAATCCATTGCGAGAGGGAGTGTAGCAGATTCCCAGCACAGGAAAGTGCCCACATAAGTCTGGGCAGGGGGAGCGTGGAGCACGTGGTGGCAGCACTAGTGCAGACCAGAGAGAAGACTACAGTGGAGTGAGAAGGAACCCCAGCTAGCAGACTCACATACCCCAAGGGCAATTAGCAGTCTCACCACAGAATTTAGGATCAATTGGAGCTGGGCAAGAGAAAGTGCAGGCCCCACAGCAGGGACAGCAGCTTCTCCTGGAGTTACCAGCCCACAGCCTGGAAGTTTAAAAATCACCTACCTGAACTTCCAGAAGCCAAGATGGCAAAGTAAACCCTAGATGCTCCAATTCCCTCTCCCTGACCCAGAAAACCCAGAGATAAATGTCCCATCCAGAGTAAAATCCTGAAATAGTAGAAATAGCCTCAGGCTTAGGAATCACTGAGAAAGGGTATGACTGAGGCAGTAAGGAGTCTGAAGTGAAGGGTGGGAGGGATCCCAACAAGCCTCACCTCAGCTGACCAGCTCCCAAAGCCCAGGGTGGTGGACGCAGCAAGCACTAACAACACAAGCCCAGGTGGGCCTTGCCTTAGTACCACCAGGGGAATTTTCAGACACCAGTTGTGCTGACTGCCAGCTGCTAAGCCTGTGTGAGTTGTAGCTCAGGGGCAGAGAGGCTTAGAGACATCCAAAGTGGCCAGACCAGCCCCTCCTCCACAGATTACTCTGTGAGCCTCAGGGTAACTCAGGGGAAACACTGAGAATCCTGGCCTTGGCCTCAATCTAGACACCCAGAGGCTATAGCACACAAAGTCAACAACTAGGCATTTATCCCCCTGCTTGAGAAATTAGGAAACAGGAAATCACAAATGAAGCTGAGTAGGGAAAAGCAAGAAAATTGATCCTGAGCTTATTATAGCTAGCAAGAACAACCAAATACAGAAGATGACAACATGGGCTCTATACTCACACCTGAGACCCCACAGAAGGAAATATAAATTAGTATGAAGCCCAAAAAGCATTCTTGGAGGAGCTCAAATTTTAAAAGTCAAATTAGAGAGATAGGAGATAAATTTAAATCTACAGTGACCAAATTTGAAAAAAATCTCACTGAAGAAAACAAATCCTTAAAAAGTAAAACTTGTGAACTGGGACAAGAGGTTCAAAATCTAACTGGAGAAAATGCCTCCCTAAAAAGGGAGCTTCAAAAACTGAGGAAAATAATTCACTAAAAATGAGAACCAGTCAAATTGAAGCTAAGGACTCTATGATACATCAAGAGTCAGTCAAGCAAAACATGAAGATTGAAAAATTAGAAGAAAGTGTAAAATATCTCACTGGAAAAACAGCTGACCTGGAGAACAGATCCAGGAGAGATAGCCTAAGAATTATTGATCTGCCAAAGGCCATGATGAAAAAAGCAGCCTGGACAACATCCTCCAAGAGACTGTCAAAGAAAACTGTCCTGAAGTCCTAGAACCAGAGAGTACAACAGTTACTGAAAGAATTCACTGGACTCCTCCCGAAAGAGATCCCAAATTGAAAACTCCAAGAAATATAGTAGCCAAATTCCAGAATTACAAGGTCAAGGAGAAAATACTGCAAGCAGACAAAAAGAAACAATTAAAGTATTGTGGAACTACAGTCAGGATTACACAGGACCTAGCAGCTTCTACATTAAAAGATTGGAGGAATTGGAATTCGATATTTCATAAGGCAAAAGAGCTATGACTGCAACCAAGGGTCAACTACCTGAAAGAACTGAGAATAATCTTTCAGGCAAGGAGATGGTCATTTAATGAAATAAGGGACTTCCAGCCTTTCCTGATGAAAAAGCCAGAGCTCAGGGGAAAATTTTGATCTCCAATTACAAGACTCAAGAAAGACATAAAAAGATAAACAAGGAAAACATGCACTCACACACACAGAGGCACATAACTAGGGATTCAATAAGAGCCAACTGTTTACATCCCTATATTAGAAGTTGATACCTGTCAATATTGAAATTTATATGATTAGTGAGGCATTTAAATGGGATATACATAGACAGAGGGTGTGGGTATAAATGAACTAATCTGATGATAAAAAACCTTATTAAGGAGTTCAAAGAGATTGTAATGAGAAAAGGAAAGGATGAGTCAGAAAAAGGTAAATTATGCCATAAGAAGAGGCATAAAAACACACTATTGTAGTGAGGAGGGAGGGAGGTGAACATCATATAATCTTTATTCTCATTGGTTCTGGTTCAAAGAGGGATCAACATAATCAGTTAAGTTTAAGAACATGAAAAGACACAAAAACTCAGTATAATAGAGGGAAAGGAGGGAGGGAGATGAGCACTATACTAAATTTACTCTCATTGGTTTGGGGTCAAAGAGGGAATAACATACTATGATAAGTATAAAAATCCATTGTGCCCTATAGGCAGTAGGAGGCATAAGGGGGGGATAAGAAGAGGAGATGGTTAGAAGGGAGGGAAATAGTAGTAAGAGGAAAGGGTGGTAAAGGAGGGGTATCACAGGGAGGGAATACTGAGGGAGGCAGTGGTCAAAAGGAAAACTCTTAAGGAGGGGAAGGGAGAAGGAAGAAACAAAAACATAAATGGGAAGGAATAGGATGGAAGGAAAGACACAGATAGTAATCATAACCATGAATGTGAATGGGATGAACTCTCCCATAAAACAGAGGTGGATAGCAGAATGGATTAAAAACCATAATCCTACAATATGCTATCTACAAGAAACACATTTGAAACAAAGGGATATACACAGAGTAAAGGTAAAAGGCTAGAGAAGAATATATTATGCTTCAGCTAAAGTAAAAAAAAGCAGGGGTAGTAATCCTTATCTCAGATAAAGCAAAATCAAAAATAGTTCTAATTAAATGAGATAAGGAAGGAAATTATATCCTGCTAAAAGGCACCATCAAGAATGAAGCAATTTCACTACTTAACATGTATGCACCAAGCAGTATAGCATCCAGATTCCTAGAGGAGAAGTTAAGGGAATTAGAGGAAAAAATAGATAGCAAAACTATACTAGTGGGGGACCTCAATCTCCCCCTCTCTGAACTTGATAAATCTAACCTCAAAATAAACAAGAAAGAAGTTAAGGAGGTGGATAGAATTTTAGAGAGGTTAGATATGATAGATCTCTGGAAAAAACCAAATGGGGAAAAAAAGGAACATACCTTCTTCTCAGTGGTACATGGCACAAACACAAAAATTGACCATGTACTAGTTCATAAAAAACTCACAATTCAGTGTAGAAAGACAGAAATATTAAATGCATAATTCTCAGATCATGATGCAGTAAAAATCATATGCAATAAAGGGCTGTGGAAAGATAGACTTAAAACTAATCAGAAACTAAATAATTTAATCCTAAAGAATGAGTGGGTCAAACAAGAAATTATAGAAACAATCAGTAACTTCATTCAAGAGAATGACAATAATGAGACAATATACCAAAGCAAAGGCAGTTCTGAGGGGATGTTTTATATCCCTGAGTGTATACATGAATAAATTAGAGAAAATGGAGGTCAATGAATTGGGCATACAATTGAAAAAGCTAGAAAAAGAACAAATTGGAAATCTCCAATTAAATACTAAATTAGAAATAATGAAAACCAAAGGAGAGATTAATAAAATTGAAATTAAGAAAACTATTGAATTAATAAATAAAACTAAGAGCTGGTTTTATGAAAAAACCCCCAATAAAATTGATAGACCCTTAGTCAATATGATAAAAAAGAAAGAAGAAAACCAGATTATGAGTATCAAAAATGAAAAGGGTGAATATACCTTCAACAAGGAGGAAATTAAAACAATAATTAGGAATTATTTTGCCAAATTGCATGCACATAAATTTGACCATCATAGTGAAATGGATTAATATTTACAAAAATATAAGTTGCCCAGATTAGCTGAAGAGGAAATAAATTGCTTAAATAACCCCATATCAGAAAAAGAAATCAAACAAGCTGTCAGCAAACTTCCTAGGAAAAACTCTCCATGGCCAGATGGATTAAACATTTAAAGAACAATTGATTTCAATATTCTACAAACTATTTAGTGAAGGAGTCCTGCCAAATTCTTTTTATGACACAAATATCATACTGATACCTAAATCAGGAAGAGATAAAATGGAGAAAGGAAATTATAGACCAATTTCACTCATGAATATAGACGCAAAAATTTTAAATAAAATATTAGCAAAAAGACTACAGCAATTTATCATAAGAATAATACACTTTGATCACATCAGATTTATTCCAGGAATGCAAGGATGGTTTAATATTAGGAAAACTATCAGTATAATTGATTATATCAACAAGAAAACTAGAAGAAACCATATGATTATCTCAATAGAGGCAGGAAAGGCTTTTTGACAAAATATAATATCCATTCCTATTAGAAACACTAGAAAGTACAGGAATAAATGGAGTCTTCCTTAAAATAATAAGTAGCATCTAACTAAAACCATCAGCAAGTATTATATGTAATGGGTATAAGCTAGAAGCATTTCCAATAAGATCAGGGGTGAAACAAGGATGTCCACTATCACCCCTCTTATTCATTTTGGTACTAGAAATGTTAGCAGTAGCAATAAGGAAAGAAAAAGAAATCGAAGGAATCAAAGTAGGAAAAGAAGTGACTAAGCTATCACTCTTTGTAGATGATATGATGATATACTTAGAGAATTCTAGAGAACCAAGTAAAAAACTACTTGAGAAAATAAATAAATTTGGCAAAGTTGCAGGATATAAAATAAACCAACATAAATTATCAACATTTCTACATATTTTTAATGAAATCCAACAGCAAGAAAAAGAAAGAGAAATCCCATTTAATGTTACTGTAGACATTATAAAATATTTGGGACTCTACCTGCCAAAGCAAACCCAGGACCTACATGAACACAACTACAAAACAGTAACCAATTGGAAAAACATCATTTGCTCATGGCTGGGTTGAGCTAATATAATAAAAATGACAATTTTACCTAAATTAAATTACATATTTAGTGCCATACCAATCAGTCTAACAAAAAATTACTTTACAGAGCTGGAGAAAATAGTAACAAAATTCATTTGAAAGAACAAAAGGTCTAGAATATCAAGGGAATTAATGAAAAAAAATGCTATGGAAGGTGGCCTAGCTGTACCAGATTTTAATCTGTATTATAAAGCAACAATAATCAAATCTACTTGGTACCAGCTGAGGAATAGAGTAGCAGATCAATGAAATAGATTGGGTACATGAGACTCAGCAGTCAGTGACTATAGTGATACACTGATAAATACAGAGATCCCAGTTTTTTGGATAAGAACTCACTATTTGACAAGAACTGCTGGGAAAACTGGAATACAGTGTGGCAGAAACTGGGCATAGACCATTATCTAATGCTGTATACCAAAATCAAGTCTAAATGGGTGCATGATCTAGGTATAAAGGCTGATACTGGAAGCAATCTGAGGAAGCAAGGAATAGTCTACTTGTTGGATTTATGGAGAGGGGAAGACTTTATGACCAAACAAGAATTAGAGAGCATCATAAAATGCAAAATGAATAATTTGGTTATGTTAAATTGAAAAGTTTCTATACAAAGCCAATGTAACCAAGATTAAGAAGGAAGTGGAAAATTGGGAAATAATTTTTACAACCAGTATCTCTGATAAAGGCCTCACTTCTAAAATATGCAGAGAGTCAAATCTATAAGAATACAAGTCATTCCCCAGTTGATAAATGGTCAAAGGATATGAACAGGCAGTTTTCAGAGGAAGAAATTAAAGATATCTATAAGTATATGAAAAAAATGCTCTAAATCACTATTGATTAGAGAAATGCAAATCAAAACAACTCTGAGGTACCACATCTCACAGGTCAGAGAGTCTAAGTCAGATTGGCTAAGAAGACAAAACAGGGAAATGACAAATGCTGGAGAGGATGTGGAAAACTAATGCATTGTTGGTGGAGTTGTGAACTGATTCAACCATTCTAAAGAGCAATCTGGAACTATGCCCAAAGGGCTATAAAATAATTTCATACCTTTTGAGCCAGCAGTACTACTCCTAGGGTTGTATCCCAAAGAGATCAAAGAAGTGGGAGGAAGACCCATATGTACAAAAATATTTATAGCAGCTCTTTTTGTGGTAGCAAAGAATTGGAAATTAAGGGGATGCCTATCAATTGGGGAATGGCTAAACAAGTTGTGTTATATGAATGTAATGGAATACTATTGTACTATAAGAAATGAGGAGCAGATGGACTTCATATTTACCTGGAGAGGCTTATATGAACTGATGCTGAGTGAGAAGAGCAGAACCAGGAGAAATCAGTACACAATTACAGACACGATGTATGTGTGATGACAAGCTATGATAGACTGGACTCTTCTCAGCAATGCAGGGTTATAAGACAGCTCCAAAAGACTCATGATGGAGAGAGATGTCTACATTCAGAGAAAGAACTAGAAAGAACAGAAACTGAATGCAGATTGAAGTGAACTACCTGCTCTCTTTCTTTTTCTTGCTTGATTTTGTTTCTTCTTTTCCATTGTTCATTCCATCTGTTACAATCCTTTTTTATAACCCGACTAATATCTAATGTGAAAGCATTTGCAGATCCTATACTTGATTGCATGCTGCCATTGGGGAGGAAAGGGTTGGAGAGGGAGGGGGAGAAAATTTGAAACTCAAGGGATTGTGGAAGTGAATCTTGTAAACTAAACATAAACAAACAAATTAATAAAGACAAAAACACAAAAACAACCCCCCCACTCACAAACTTAGTAATAAATGGAACTTTTCTTAAAATAATATGTAGTATCTATTTAAAACCATCAGCAAACATTTTCCATAATGGAGATAAGCTAGGAAACTTCCCAATAAGATAATACATGAAGCAAAGATGTCCACATTTTTCAGTATTGTACTAGAAAGCTGTCTACAGCAGTGAGAAGAAAAAGAAATGGAATGAATGAGAATAGGCAAAAAGGAAACAAAATCATCACTCAATGTAGATGATATAAAGGTATACTTAAAGAATCTTAGACAATCAACTAAAAACTAGCTGAAATAACTAACAATTTTAAGAAAGTTGCAAGATGTAAAATAAACTCACATAAATCATCAGCATTCCTATATATTACCAAAGAAGTTCAGCAGCAAGGGACAGAAAGAGAAATTCTATTTAAAATGACTGTAGACAATATAAAATATTTGGAAGTCTATCTTCCAAGATAAACCCAGGGACTATATCAACACAGTTACAAACACAATTACACAATTACACAATATGAACACAATTACAAAACACTTTGCATGCAAATAAAGTCATATTTGAACAAGTGGAAAAATATTAACTGCTCAAGGGTAGGCTAGGCCAATAAGAAAAATGCAATTCTACTGAAACCAATTCAATTATTCAGTGCCAGCCCAATCAAACTTCCAAAAATTATTTTTAGAGCTAGGAAAAATAAACAAAATTCATCTGGAAGCAGAAAAGGTCAAAAACATCAAGATAATTAATGGAAAATAAAATGTGAAAGGAGGTAGCCTAGATACATGAGATTTCAAACTCTATTTTAAAGCAGTAATCATCAGAACAATTTGATACTGGCTAAGATGTGCAGTGGTGGATCAAGGCAGTGACATGACACAGTAGGAAATGGTCATAGTAATCTAGTGTTGGATAAACCCAAAGATCTAAGCTTTGGGGGCAAGAACTCACTATTTGCCAAAAACTGCTGAGAAAACTGGAAAACAGTTTGGCAGAATCAAGGTATAAACATTGGTCCTGAGTTTAAGCAGAATTAGATAGAGAACAACATCTCACACTGTGTACCAAGATAAGGTCAAAATGAGCACTTGATTTAGACATAAAGGACAAGAAAATTCGGGGAGCATATAATAATTTATCTGTGAAATCTTTGGATAAGGTGAGAATTTATGACTAAACAATAGGGAGCATTACAAGATATAAAATGGATGTTTGGATTATATTAAATTGAAAAGGGATGCCCAAATGACACCAGTGCAGTCAAGAATGGAAGGAAAGCAGAAAGACTGGGAAAAAATTTTACAGCAAGTGTCTGTGGTAATGGTCTCATTTCTCAAATATATAGAGAACTGAATAGAATTCACGAGAATACAAGTTTATTACCCAATCGATAAATGGTCCAAGGATATGAAGAGGTAGTTTTCAGAAGTAACCAAAGCTATAAATCACAATTGATTTAAAAAATGCAAATTAAAACAACCCTAAGGCACCACTTCACAACTGTCAGATTGGCTAATATGAGAAAAAAGAAAAATAATGAATGTTACAGGGGATGTGGGAAAAGTTGGACACTAACGTACTCTTAGTGGAGTTGTGAGCTGATCCAGCAATTCTGGAGAACAATTTAAAACTGTAGGCAAAAGGTCATAAATCTGTGCACACCCTTTAATCCATCAATTCTCTTAATAAGTTTGTATCCTAAACAGATCTTTTAAAAATGAAAAAACCTATATGTTCAAAACTAATTCTAGCAACTCCATTTGTGGGTGCAAGGAACTAGAAAGAGAGGGGATGTCCATCAATTGGAGAATGGTTGAACTAATTGTGGTATGATATTACGATAGAATACTATTGTGTCATAAGAAATGACAAGTAGGATTCTTTCAGAAAAATTTGGAAAGACTTATATGACCTGATGCTGAGTGAAGGGAGCAGAACCAGGATGCCATTGTATACAGTAACAGCAACATTGTATAATGATCAGCTGTGAGTGACTCAGTTATTCTCAGCAATACAAGAACCAAAGAAACTTTCAAAGGACTTAAGATGAAAAACGCTCTCAACTTCCAAGGAAAGAATTGATGGAGTCTGAATGCAGATTGAAGCAGACTGTTTTTCACCTGCCTCAATTTGTGTGCGTGTGTGTATGTGTGTGTGCGTGCATAAGGATTGTTTTGGTTTTTGGTGTGTGTTTTCCTTAACAGCATGATCAATATGGAATTCTGTTTTGTGTGACTGCATATGTGTTACCTACACCAAATTGCTTACCATCTCAGGGAGAGGGGAGTAAAAAGAGGGATGAGAGAACTTGGAACTCAAAGTTTTTAAAAAGATTAAAAAATTTTTTACATGTAATTAGAAAAAAATATTATTCAAAACTAAAATAAGTTATAGGAATGACAGATCGCTGACCACGGTGGAAGTCCAATCTCTCTTGATTCCATTGCTTTGTCCCTTTTAATTCTGTCTCATGTATCCTGTCTCTAGCTTGTTTGGCTAAAACTTGTTTGCTTGTCATCTCTGTCATTAGATTGTGAGCCCCTTGAGGGCAGGGACTGTCTTTTGCGGCTTTTCACGTCTCCAATGTTTAGCACTGTACTAGGCACCTTAAAAATATTTACTGACTAACTGACAACTATGAAAGAATTGTAGGAATACATCTGGCAAGTCTATCAAAAGTTTTAAATTAAAAAGGATGGGGAAGGAGGAAGTGGCTGAAGACTCTTCACCAAGCTGGACCCCATAATAAGAAGCTAAAACAAAGAAGACCTTCACAAGCTCACAGAAGACAAAATTCAAGGAACTAGTAGCAAAATCTGTGGCTTCAAAGGGTTCAGCACAAATTACAAAGTTCAGACAACAAGAAAAGGAATCACAGGTGCTGATGTAAGGAGGCAAAGCCAGCCTCCCAAGTACAGGGCAGCTGGTCTTGAAAGACCAGGACCTAATGCTTTCAAAGGGGCCAAGGATCAGGCATTAAACTAACAGTAGATCCAGCCACTCCTTTCTGAGGTACAGCCAAGTTCATTGACTGAAGGAGAAGTCCTAAAGTCTGTGAGTTCAAGTGAGACTATGCAGAAACCATTGACCCTAAGGGCTTCTCAGAGAGGGAGACCCAGGCTGAGGGATGTCCAAGGGAAGGAGAGCTCTTTCCACAACTGCCCCTCAAGATGCCTGCCTATCCACAGACATCGAACATGGCAAAGATCATAGAATATAGAAAAACAGTTCAAGTAAACTGACAGAATGATCAGGACTGATACCCTAAGTAACATTCTGACCCCAAAGTTCCCCTGTCCCCTAAATCTCTATAGAAAGCATGGAACTCAGATCTAGTTGTCTGGGATAAAAATTGGCCTTTGGAATTCACCTGGGTTTGGGAACTCAGAGGGGGAACTCAATCACAATCTACCCTGACATCCTGCCCAGCATTATTGCCACCACATAGCCTCTCATTGTCCCTGGAACTGAACCTCCTTGAATCAGTGTGTTCTGCAGCCCATTCCATTTGCCTCTCAAATAATTCAGCAATGACCAAACTACACATCTGTAATTTTAATGGAATCTGGAGATCTTCCATGCCCTTTTGAATTGGCACTTAGTAAACAGGCACTTAGCACCTTATTTAAAGTTAACACCTTGTTCAAGCTATTTAGTTAAGGCAGAAGTAGTTAACACCTTAACAGGAAGGGGCAGAACAGGGAGGAGCTATACAGTATATAAGGAAGAGAACCAGCAGGACAGTCAGATTTTTCTCTCAGTGAGCACCTGGAGGCTGCAACTTTTGTGAGAACTTCCAAGAACCAGGATGAGGAGCTAGTGTGAGTGAGAGAAGGATCCCTGCTTGAGGGAACCTGTTCTGTTGTGGAGGCTTGGGAATGTGGGTGTTCACTGCGTTAACCATGTGTATCAACTCTGTGACTATTGTAATGACTTTGGCTTTCTTGTTGTGGGACATGTCTTTCTGGTTCTGGGACTTGGTTTTCTGGTATTTGAATAAAGATTTTTGGTTCTGCCCTCCATGTGGAGAGCTTGCTACATTTTGTGATTCACAACTATACGAGCATATTCATAACCACCATGGGTGTTGTGAATATTGCATTATTGTTACATTTGGTGACGAGGATGGGATCACAAAATGTTAGGCCTCTACTTGGAAGCAGGAGGACTTTAGAGGGAGAAATGTCTATTCCAGGATGGGAGGATTTGCCTTATTCCTCTCTAGCAAGAGAATGGGCCAAAAGCACAGGACCCTCTGAAAACTGGTAACCAAGGCTACAGAAGGGAGAATCCAGAGATTTGGAAAGATGTTTTCAAAGAAAACCCATAGAACCAGGTAAAGAACTGGCAGGAGTGTGCAGAAGAGGCTGGCTCTTGCTAACAAGTTATTGTCTTATGTACAAAAATAGAGATATGCTGCTGGAGGAAAACACTGGGATGGCAAGGGAGATGGCTGGTTTGCCAGAGGATTCTTCTGTGCCACAGAATTCAGAAGAACAAACTGGAGGATCTCAGGTGGTAGAACAAGGTATTGTCCAAGTAGCCAAAAAGAAGCAAAAAACTAGCAGAAGAAATGTGCGTGCACCTTTTTCACAGGCTAGGCAGAGTTGCCCCAACAACTGCCAGGAGGATGTGTATGAGGCGAATAGAGCAAGGAAGTTCTACCCATAGTAAGAAGAAAAGAGGAAAGCCGACAGGGCCAAACAGAGTTCGGGGTGATAACTGAAGATTTCACTCAACAGGGGGTTACTGATATATTGAGTCGATTCACCCAAAGAATAGGAGAGTATTTAGTGTCTTGGATGGTAAGAATCAGTGGTGAAAGAGATGGAGGAATAGCACTAGATATGATGGATTGCTTAAAATTCATAAGCCTCAGTCAGAATCCTTTTGTACACCAAGCTTTTAGGGATCACCATGCACAAGAAGGTAACAGAACTAACCCGTTAGCTTTAGCTGCAGAGGGATGCCACAGGCAATATCCTTCTGACTCTTTGTGGCCTGGTGGAGACAGACCCTGGTACTCACTTAGAAACTATATGTGCAAGCTAAAGGAGGGGGTAATGAAAACTACTATGATGCTTGGAGATGCAGATGTATATCATGATGTCCCCCTAGGAGATCCTCATAGAAATATCGTGGTCAAGATGGCTCCTCCTGCTTATAAGCATCTAATTTTGACTCTATTAATTGGAGAAGTAGGGAACTCTCAGAGATTTTGGATAAGATTTCACAGTTAAGTGACTTAGGGGAGTGGGGAAGAGATGGATTTCCTAGAGAGAGAAGTGTAAACAGCCAGAGGATTCAAAGACAAAACAGATTGACAAGAAGAACATTGTTTGCTGCTCTATTGAGAACAGGAATGGATTTTACAAGAATAGATGGTATTCCATCTGAAGAGCTGGTAAGATGTATCAAGAAAAGATACTTAATATTCGATTGAATAGGGAAGTAGGAACCCCTCCTCCAGATACTTCTGAATCATTGTGTCCAAATTTGCCACACCTTCAGGGAGAATAAGAAATGGGCCAAACCCCTATCCAGATTAAAGAAATACACAGAGGAGATTGCAGGCCTAATATTGGTTTAACAATATATTGGAAGAATGGATCAACTACTATAACAAGGGCTTTAATTGATACAGGGCAGAGGCCTCACTTATCTATGGAAGCCCTGATAAATTTAGACATGGAACTCCTATTACCATCACAGGACTTGGAGGAGCTGACATATCAGCCAGACAAGTTAAAATAACAATGAAAATTGGAGAATTACCTAACAAAGAATATACTTCGGTCATTGTACCCATTCTTGAATATATCATTGGAATAGATATATTGAAACGTATGATTCTGAATTTACCTGAAGGAAGATACAAATTTACTATAAGGAAGATAGGAATTAATACAGTTTTAGTGGGGAAAATAAAAATGGATCCAATCATTTTACCTAAACCTTCTGAAGTAATTACTTTAAAGCAATATCCTGTGCCAGGTGGGCAAGATGAAATTACCATCACCATAAAGGAATATGTTGAAGCAGGAGTGTTAGTCCCTACAACCACATGATGGAATAATGCTGTCTGGCCAGTACAAAAATCAGATAGAACATGGGGAATGACTGTGGATTATAGACAATTGAATAAAGTGACTCTTTTGTATGCTGCTGTTCCAGATACCATCACCTTAATAGAAAGGATCCAGACTATAATGGGACTTGGTATGCAGTCATCAACTTGGCAAATGCTTTTTTTTTTTTTTTACCATCCCAATAGACTCTAGACAATGGGACCAGTTTGCTTTCACTTGGAAGGGTAGACAATATATATTCACCTGCTTGCCACAAGGATATAGCCCTACTATTTGTCACAGGATTGTAGCTGAACAACTGGGTGAATTAAAGCTATCTGGTATACAGTTTACCCACTACAATGATGACATAATGATACAGGGAAAAGATGCAGAAGAAGTGGAGAAGAGTTTGACTCTTGTAATTGAGCATATGAAAAGTAAAGGTTGGGAAATTAACCCTGCAAAGATTCAAGGACCAGCCCCAAATGTTAAGTTTTGGGGTATAGAATGGAATAAGGGACTATGAGAAATTCTTACACAAGCCCAACAAAAGATTCAGGATTTTCCTACCCCTACTAATAAGAAGGAGGCCCAAAAGTTCATAGGATTGTTTGGATACTGGAGGCACCACATTACACATTTGGGGCAGATTTTGAAACCTTTATATAAAGTCACTTGGAAGAAATGAGTTTGACTGGGGACTTGAGCAGAGTAAAGCTTTTGAAGGAGCCAAGGCTGCTATACAATTGGCCCTAGATTTATGGCCCATGGAAAATGGCCCAGTGGAATTACAAGTGACTATACAGGATGATTATGCAAACTGGAGTTTATGGCAAAAACAACAGAGCCAAAATGTACCCTTGGGATTTTGGTGTAGGAAACTCCCTTCATCTGGAGTTCAGTATACACCTTTTGAAAAGCAGTTGTTAGCTGCATACCGGGCTTTGGTAGAGACTGAACAACAGACTCTGAGCTATGAAGTGATATTAAGACCTGGAATCCCAGTTATGACCTAGGTAACGAGTACTCCAGCTTCTCACAGAATTGGACATGCCCAAGAGTCTAGCATCATCAAATGGAAGTGGTATATCTAAAATAGAGCTAAGGCAGGAAAAAGCAGAGTCTCTACATGAATCCATAGCAAACATAGACACTGAAAGGAATGATACACAACCTGAGCCAAAGCAAGAATTGCTACAGTCCTCTCTAAAATGGAATGAGAGATATAATAGATTAACTGAAGAACAGAAGAGACATGCATGGTTTACTGATGGGACAGCAAAATATTTGGGCCAAAAAAGACATTGGAAAGCAGTAGCTTATAACTCATGTACTAGAAGGACTTTGGAGAGTACTGTGATAGATGGAAGTAGTCAATATGCTGAACTTATGGCAGTGCATCAAGCCATCAAAATAAAACAAGGAGGACAGTGTCATATATTCACTGATTCCTGGGCAGTAGCTCATGGGTTAGCTACATGGATGCCCCTGTAGAAAAGTCAAAACTGGGAAATTCATGGCAAACAAATCTGGGGCAAAGAATTATGGGAAGATATCTGGAACATGTCTTTGGTTACTGATGTGTCAGTTTTTCATGTAGATGCTCACGTGGCCCTTGCCATGCCAGAACGTGAGTACAGTGCTCATGCTGATCAACTCGCAAAGATCGCTATTGAACATGTTGTCCCTACTTTGACAACAACTGATGATCTGGTATTACCAAAATGGGTCCACCAAATGGCCGGCCATTTGGGGGTCCAGGCCACACACCAATGGGCACAAGATCGAGGTATTAGTATCTCTCATTCACTGTTAAAACAGATAGCAGAAGAATGTCATATATGTCAAGTGGAAAAGGAATGAACTGTTTCTCAGGTAGTAACTGGAGAGATAGCAAGAGGAAAAGTCCCAGCCCAAATATGGCAAATAGGTTATATTGGTCCACTACCACAAGACAAAGGATGCAGATTTATATGTACTTGGGTTGACACCTATTCAGGTGTACTAGTGGCTTGTCCTTATAAGAATGCAACCCAGAAAAA
>CM053601.1:186435393-186458331 GCA_028646575.1 Pseudocheirus occidentalis | reverse complement strand
TGTATTTGAATGTCAAATTTTCTATTCAGTTCTATTCCTCAAGAATGCTTGAAAGTCCTCCAACTCGGGGCAGCTAGGTGGCGCAGTGAATAGAGCGCTGGCCCTGGAGTCAGGAGTACCTGAATTCAAATCCGGCCTCAGACACTTAACACACACACACAAAAACTAGCCGTGTGACCTTGGGCAAGTCACTTAACCCCAACTGCCCTCCAAAAAAAAAAAAGTCCTCCAACTCATTGAATGACCATATTTTCCCTGAAACATACTCAATTTGCTGGGTAGGTGATTTTTGGTTTTAATCCTAGCTCCCTTATTCTCCCTTGATCTCTGGAATATCAAATTCCAGGCCCTTCAATCCCTTAATGTAGAAGCTGTTAGGTCCTGGGTTATCCTGATTGTGTTTCCACAGTATTTAAATTGTTTCTTCTGGGCAGCTTGTAATATTTTCTCCCTGATCTGGGAGCTCTAGAACCTGGCTATAACATTCCTAGGAGTTTTATTTTCAGGATCTTTTTCAAGAGGGAATCAGTGAATTCTTTCAATTTCTATTTTGCCCTCTGGTTCTAGAATATCAGGGCAATTTTCCTTGAGAATTTCTTGAAAGATGATTTGTAGGTTCTTTTTTGATCATGGCTTTCAGGTAGTCCAATAATTTTTAAATTGTCTCTCCTGCATCTATTTTCCAGATCAGTGCTTTTTTTCCAGGAGATATTTTATATGGCCTTCTATTTTTTCACTTGTTTGGATCTGTTTAATAGTATCTTGATTTTTCATAAAGTCATTTGCTTCCATTTGCTCCACTCTAATTCTGAAGGAATTATTCTCTTCAGTGAGCTTTTGAGATTGTTTTTCAATTGGCAAATTTGGCTTTTTAAGGCATTCTCCTCCTCATTGGCTTTTTAGGCCTCTTTTGCCATTTTAGTTAGTCTATTTTTTTTGACAGTGAATAGGCTTTTTTATTCATATAGAAAAACAAACAGAACATAAAAACTGCAAGGAGGCAGGGGCCAGGGCTCAGTCCGTTATGATGAGTTCATCCACGCCCCAGTCTTCATAGCTCCCATCGGGCAGGTAGCGGCGGATAATGATGGGGATTTTTCGAGCCTTGAGTTCTTTCATGGCGATGAGCAGTGGGTCAGTCTCCCCTTCCAGCTCCACCATCACAGGGGCGCACATTGCAATCTGCAGGGCTCGGGTACCCAGGACACGGGCTCTCTCGTACTTGGTCATATAGGGAGTGGTGATCCTCTTCTGGTTTGCCTGCTGCCATTCCCCAGAGGGAAGGATCTCCACATTCTCCTGTCCCTCCTCCTCCGGATTCTCCAAGTCGTCTAGACCCTCATCTTCCTCCACATCATCGAAGTCATCGCCATCATAATTGTCCTCGTTGTCAGACATGCCTGTGGATCCTTGGGCTCAGGACGAATGGCCGCCTTGGCTAGAAAAAGCTGTCTTCGGGAAGAACCTTCTTCACAGACCCCAACGAGCCCCAGTCCCGAACTCCAGCCTCATTAGCCACTTAGGCTCAAGCAGCAAGGACTGAACTCAAGACTACTAGCACCCACTTCCGGGTCGGCTCTGCCGGAGTGCCCTGCGCTTGCGCAGTCTAGTTAGTCTATTTTTAAGGTGTTATTTTCTTCAGTCAGGTTGTTGGCCTCTCTTTTCATGATTTTCTTGCATCATTCTCATTTCCCTTTCCAATTTTCCCTCCACTTCTCTTATTTGGTTTTCAAAATCCTTCTTAAGCTTCTCTATGGCTTGTAACCAGTTTACATTTTTCTTGGAAGCTTTTCGTGTGGGAATTCTGACTGTATTGTCTTCCTCTTGTTCCATTCTTTGATCCTTTTTGCCCCTAAAAAAGGAATCTAAAGTTGGATTGATGAGCTTGCTTTGCTTCCTTTGCCTGCTCATGTTGCCAGTCAATTACTTGACTTTTGGGCTCCATAGAACTCTGTTTCCAGAAGGGAGGGCTTTGTCCCAAATGGCTGGGGTTTTCACAGGTGCCAGAGCTATTAGGAGGCCACCATCTGTGCAGCCCCCATCACTTTTGGCTCACTGGTCATGCACCTCAGGACCACCATCCAAGACCGCGATCCTGATCCAGGCAGGTTAAGGGAAGAGCACTTAGCCTCTGAATGGTCACTTGGCCCCCCTGCAATCTACAGGATGGGAGGTCTTAAGCAGCCATGTGGAGGCTGCTGCAGGGCCACAACTTTCACCACTTCTTGCTTTGTGGGCAGATGGCCAGACCAACTTCTCCATCCCAAATTCAACCAAGTTCCACTAACCTTTCACTTTTTTTCTTGGGTCTTATGGATTGCTAATTCTGGAAACTGCCATATCTGCTAGCAATCCACTCTCCTGAGTGCTTCAGCCGTGGCTTGTCCTGGATGCCCTGGGGCTAAAGCCATGGTTTCAGGTTGGGCTGGGCTTGGCTCCCAGGGTGCTGAGATGAACATTTCCTGTCTACCTGCTAGGCTGCCTTCAGATGGAGCTTTGTTTCTTTGTCATATTGTGGACTCTGGAGCTCTAAAATTTGTTTAGAGTCATATTTTATAAATATTTGAGGTGGTTATGGGGTGAGTTAATGGAGTCCTCCTGCTTCTATGCCACGATCTTGACTCCACCCCTGATCTCCACCAGAAATCAAAGTTTTAAAAACAAATATTGAAACGGTTTTTTAAAACATGCAGCCAGGAAATAAGATATACAGGCAACAGGGTATAGAAATTGATCTTTCCCTACAAGAAAGCAAGAGGAGGTAGGGGAGGACATAAGAGAGAATAGATTGGGGAAAGGGGTATTTTATATGCTTCCTATATTGGGGTGGGAGGTAGGGGAGAGATGGAGAGAAAATTTGTAACTTAAAATCTTGTGGAAATGAATGTTGAAAACTTAAAAAAAATTTTTTTTAAAAGAAAAAAATAAGACAGAAAAAGAAAACAAATATTTGAGGGAATGTGGGAAAATTGAGATACCAATGTATTCTTGGTGGAGTTGTGAACTGATTCAACAATTACATATATCATTTTGTAACAATTCCCAAAGAGTTATAAGACTTTGCATACCCTTTGACCAAGCAGTACTACAACCAAGTTCTGCATCTCAAAATGATTTAAAAAAACCTAAGAGGAGTTGTGAGTACAAAGAATTGGAAACTGAGGTAATACACATCAATTGGAGAATGGTTGAACAAGTTGTGGTATACAATTGTGATGGATTACTATTGTGTTATAAGAAATGATGCGTAGAATGCTCTCAGAAAAACCTGGAAAGACTTACATGAACGGATGCAAAGTGAAATGAGTCAAAGTAGGAAAATAAAGAATCAGGAAAACAGAGTAACAGTAAAAGTGATAGTGTAAGATGATAGTATAAGATCAATAAACTGTGAATGATTTAACTATTCTCAGCAATGTAGTGATCCAAGACATTTCTGAAGGTTTATGATGAAAAATTCATCTGTCCCCAGAGAAAGAACTGATGGAATCTGAATACAGATTGAGGCATATTTTTTTAAACTTTATTTTTCTGGGGGGTTTTCTGTTTTCTTTTACCACATGACTAATATGAAAATATGTTTTGCATGACTACACATGTATACACTATATAAAATTGCTTGCCTTCTAGATTGGGGGATAGAGATGGAGGTAAAGAATTTGGAACTCAAACTTAAAAAAAACAAATGTTAAACATTGTTTTTACATGTAATTGGGAGATTTTTTTTTTAAAAAAAGAAATGTTATCATAGAACAAGAAACTTTTTTTAATTAAGAAGAATGTCACTTGTACAAGTAAATGTACAGATGGGGTCCAGCTATTTTCATTCTATGGATTTGTGTCACTAATATCACCATACATTAACTAGGCAAGTCAGAGAATTTTTGAATTAAGGCTATAGATCTGTCGATATGAATGAATCCCCTTTTTAAGTCACTTCCTTTCATTTTTTTTACTACAAAGAAAGAAAGAAAGTTCAAAATAAAATTTAAAGCACAAGCTCATCTACATGGGAAAAAAGTCAGAAATCCCAGAGCTTCTGCAGCCTTATACAGAAGGTGAAATACGGAAGCAGTATGGGTACAATGGAATTCTACAGTAAGCAGGAGGGGAGGATAAAGGTATGCACAATGTAAGGGGAAAGATCCAGATGTCTGCATGAGGAAGGTCAGGGTCAAAATTAACTTGAAACTGATGTCCTAAGCTTGACTGTACAATGTGTGGTGGACAATTGTACAAAAGAGGCAGAGTCCTCTTCTTATAGTGGGGCCAGAAGTCTGCACCAGAGTTTCTTTCCTATCATAGTCTTTGTCCTTACACCTTGGCAGCAAGAATCTTGAGCCCAAATTCTCTTTCCTCACTTTAAGATATGATGCTCTCAACTTCTCTTTCAGTGGAACCTGGTGTGTGATTCTTGGACACTGAAGTCTGTGTCTCTGTCAATATTTCTCGGTGGGATTCTGGTGGGCTATCCCATATGCGGCTATCTCTCAGACAGGTCAGTTTCACCTGGACACAGATGTTTCTGAAACCCAGGGAGCCAAGGGCCATAGAGCTAAAAGTTGGAAGATAAGTATGTACCCAAGGTCACATACCTATAGTCAAAAGCAGAATTCATCCCAAGGACTTTCTTTTGATGTCTATGCTATGCCAAAAGTCCACAATAATGGGACAAAGATTCAGGGCTGGATCTGGGGCACTGGATGGAGTTGGGTCTAAGACTTGAAAGATCCCTGTAAGAAAGGCAGGCTGGTGATGGGCTGAACATAGGACAATGGTCAGACAGTCAACAGTCAGTCCACAAGCATTTCTTAAACACTTAGCATGTGCCAAGAACTGGGCTAAGAGCTGGGAATAGGAAACAAAACAAAAAGAACCCTTGCCCTCATGGAGCTCACATTCAGTTGGGGAGAAAACATGCAAACAACTCTGCATGTTCAGGAACCATACGCAATAAATGGGGGGCAGTCTCCGGAGGAGGGCACTGCCCTGGCATTAAGGACTGAGGAAGGCTTCTCCCTAAAGGTGGGACTTTATCTGAGACTTAAGGAAGCTAGGGAAGGTAGAAGGAGGAAATAGGGTGGGAGGCATTTCAGGGAGGAGGAACAGCACAGTGAGGCTGTTGGGTGGGACATGACACTCTGCCTCTGCCTTGAGGTCACAGCCATCAGGTTTCCTGTCATGTAGGTTTGGGAGAAAACGGATGCTGCCTCCAAGTTACCTCCTGGTGGCTGTCTCCAGCACTGGGGCTGCCTTTGCCCAGTCATTCCCAGTTTACTGCTGTCTGCGATTCCTGCTTGGGTTTTTGATATCAGGAGCCACACTTGGCAGTGGGTCTCTCGGTGAGTCTTGTCTGTGGGGCTTCTTCCACATTTGCCCATGTTCTTTAAGATCTCACCTGTGTCTGAAATTAATTCTTACTGGGTTTTCCTTTCAGTCATGGAATGGACCACAGGTCAGCACTGGCCCCTTATATCCATCATATTATCATTATGCATCAGTCTGGGGTATCTATTTCTTGGGGTTCTGACCTATGGCATCCAGGAATGGCGTAGACTCCAGCAGGCAGTGTCTGCTCCCTTCTTCGCCTTCTTCCTGACCTCTTGGTAAGTGCCCCTAAGGCTTATGTTTTCTCTCTCTCTCTCTCTCTCTCTCTCTCTCTCTCTCTCTCTCTCTCTCTCTCTCTCTCTCCACGGGATGCAGATGGAGGGTGAAGAATCCCAAACTTCTATATATATGAAAGCTTTTCAGGATGTTTCAAAAGAGCATGGGAATGCTTCCCATCATGGACTTGAATGCTAGTCAGGAATTAAAAGGTATTTGTAGATGAGAAAGACTAAAAATCAGATATCTTCATGAAATCATCTCTGAGTTATAAGAAGTAAAGAAAATAAAATGAAATGAAAGTTATTAATGAGGAACACTTTCCCCAAAGTACCTAGAAGAGTATCCCAAGACACAAGAGGGGAGATAGAAAAACAATTAAATTTCATATCAAAAATCATGTGTTCAGATCCCACTTTGAGTAACCTTTTGGTCTACCCCATTATTACATGAGTAACCTTTCACAAATCACTTACCCTCCCCATACCGTACTTTCTTCCTATGTGAATTAAAGGGGTCAGACTAAATGACCTTTAGGATTCCTTCCTGCTCTAGGGTAAGCTAGTTGGTGCAATGGATAGAGTACTGAGCTTGGAGTCAGGAAGCCTTTCAGGACAACTTTCAAGTCTGGCCTCAGACACTTATTAGCTGTGTGACCCTGAGAAAGTCACTATCAATGCTCTAGGCATCCCATTAAGAAAAAATTTCAGTGGTAGAGGGATTTTCACCCCCTGGGACTTCCCTATTCCAGGGAAACCATAGGTCCAGTCCTTATCTATATCTTTCAGAGACTTAATTATGAAAAAGAGCATTTTTGGAGTCAGAAGATCTGGGTTAGAACTTTTTATGTGGGTCTCCAGAAAACTACCTGCCTTCAGGCAACCACGGCCTCTACTGCCCACTCTTTGTCAAGTGAGCTCCTGAAATTGCTGGACAGCGACACACAATTATGCCAGTGCCTCACTCAGTACTTTTAGGGTCATGAAATCAAAAGAAATTATTGAAGAAATGCTATACCTTACATGTTGGGAATCTCTTCTTTTACACAACTGAGGAACACATCTATGAACTCTTTGGCAAAAGTGGTGCCATAAAGGAAATCATCATGGGCACCAAAAAAGTGAAGAAAACAGCATGTGGATTCTGGTTTGTTGAATTCTACTGCAGAGTGGCTGCTGAAAATGCCATCTAGTACTTTAATGGAACTCTCCAGGAGAATGGAATCATCTGCACAGGTGGGGATACAGATTTCAAAGAGGGCATACAGGACAAACAGGGCAGATCAGGGACCAAGTAAAAGATGAAGCACAAAAAGATTATGCTGCTATTACTAAGGTAGTTTGAAAGAAAGGTTGTGACTGAATTGGGAATAATGGGATTAGTCTAAAAAACAAAATTAAGTAGGAAAAGATGAAAAGGAGCAATTATCTTATAAAAATAGGGAGCTAAAGGAAAAAAACGAATACCAAGGAAACAGGTGGGGGTGGAGGGCTGGTAATATTGGTAATAACCTTCCTCTGGTCTTGGTTAAAGAGGAAATAAAGAGTACATCTAAGGAGGGTTAGAAGACTTGTGAACTTCCAGAGAGGTGACAAAACTGGGCAACAAGGATGGGAAAATGAGTTTTTAAAGGATGTATAGAATAAGATTAGGAAAGTGGAGAAAGAAGATAAGGGAAGGAGTTTTAGAGGGGTGGGTAAAATAAGAAATAAGGGAGTAAGGGAAAAAGAAGGTAACAGGGAGAGGGTAAAAAGAGAGGCTGAGAAGCAAAATGGTGAGTATAAATAAGGTGGAGGGTAATTCACAAATATTAATGAAAATATTGTCAAAATGGTAAGAATATGTGGCATTCCCTAATTGATAATTGGTTGAAGGATATGAGAGGCAGTTTTCCAAAGAAGACACCAAAACAATTTATAGTTATACACAAAGTACTCTGAGTCATTAATGATTATGGAAATACAGGTTAAAATATGTGAGATATCATTTCACACCTACCAGAGTGGCTAAAATGCTAGAAGGAGAATGACAAATGTTGGAGAGGATGTGGAAAAATTGAGAAACTAATTCATCATTGTTGGAACTGTAAAATAATCCAACCATTTTGGAGAGCATGTTATTATATCCAAGGAGTTATTAAAATACCGATATCCTTTAGGTATAATAAGAGAACATTGTATAAAATAACAGAAATATTGTTTTAAGAATATCTTTGCAGAGTGGCCAAGTGGCACAGTGAATAGAGCACCAGCCTTGGAGTCAGGAGGACCTGAGTTCAAATCCGGACTCAGACACTTAACACAGACTAGCCATGTGACCTTGGGCAAGTCACTTAACCCCAATTGCTCTACCTTCTTCCCTCCAAAAAGCAAAAAAAATTAAATAAAAAAGAATACCTTTGTGCAAAGAAGTTATTTTGTCTATTATAAATACCCAAATTAACCATAAAGGACATATGAAGAAAGTTTCTACCTGCATCCAGAGAAAGAACTGATAAATAGAAGTATTCATAGAATGATTTTACATATATATTTGTATGTATGAATGTTACATATATACATATATATTCCTTTTGCATCTAATGGTAGGCATCTCTGGGGCAGGGGGGAGAGAATAAAAAAGAAAAAATTTGCAAGATAATTTTGTTACATATTTGAAAGGTATAGCAAGTTGCACACAGTATATTTGCTGCTGTTTCATGTGTAATCTTTATATTGTATTATGTTATGAAAGTACTTCTTTTAATCCAAAAATTAAAAATAAAATTTAAATATTGAAAATGACAAAAATGAATTATATTAAAGAATTCTGCAAGAGGGAAAAAAGATTATGATGCCAGAAAAGGAGGCTATAGGAAAATGGGCAAAATCAATGCATAATGCAAACCTATCATTTAAAAAGCAAACTTTGCTCTGTTGACAGATGCTGCAAAGAGCAGTACTAAGTATCTGAACAAGGTTTACTTATAACAGGATTTCTGCCTCTGTACGAGAATTAAGCCTGAAACTTTGACTTAGTTTTCTGGTCTGAAAACCATTCAATGATGGAACCTAAGGCAGTGCCTTTGGTCCTAGTGATGGAGCCTTGAGGACTTGTTTGCTTATCAGGAGGACTTTCCTATCACCTGAGGAACAGTCAGTAATGGAACAGATCTATTCATAGATATTAATTCGATAAAGCACAGCATTTGCTGAAGCAAGATTCAAGAAGACCCAGAAGGTCTTATTGTATGATTATGTCAATGTTTGTGACTTCAGGAACTGGAGTGATCATTTAAAACAACAGTCCTAAAAAATTTGTATGAAATGAATGTAATGATTTATACACCAGTGTCAGCGTTCTATAAATTAGAAGAGTTTTATTTCTATGTTTTACAATTAATCTCTTATTTCCAAGAGGACTTCTAACTCATCAAGGTACAAAAGTGTGTTCAAGAATTCTTCAAATGGTTCTGCCTTGGGACTAATGATCTCACAATCCCAGAGAGAGTGCTCTCTTCTGACAATCTCAATGATGGTATAGAAAGAAATGTGTATGTACAGTGTTAAGAGGGCTTATTAAACATATACTTAATCTTTCTAATAAAGACCATGGAGATGAAAGGCATTTGTTTTAACTTTGAAATTGTGACAAGCTGGTTCCAGTCCTGCCATATTTATTTGTTTTTTCTTTTGCTGGAATAATAAGGGAATGGAGAAGATTTAGTGGAAAACTCAAAAATCAAGGAAACAAACTATTTTCAATACAAAAGATCAGATAAGCTTCACTTAGAATGGAGGGAAATGTCCATTTCCTGGTGAATGATTCAGGACTATTCAAATGCCATAATTCTCCTCTCTGCATTTGCATTGCTGAAATGAGAATGGAATTTTTGCTGCATTCTGCACCTAAGATCCCCACTCCTATTGCACAGAGGAGATTTTCTCCCATTTAGAGCTTCAACAGTGATTTAAATGCTAACCTATTGACAATTTTAAGGGTTTTCCTTGATAGGTCTATTTGAACATCTATTGGGAAGGATAGATTTGAGGTAAAAGCAAAAATCCATCTTGAGTCGTTTAAAAAATCCTTGTCAAAGGGTGAAAAAGCAAGAAGAGTCACAGTTGATAAGTAACTCTGGCTACTTTGTCAGAGGTATGTGGCATAACTGGAGAGGAAAGCTTCTACACATGAACTTTCTTTTGAATGTTAAATAATTCAAAGTAATTACACGGAGAATTAATAAGAGCCCCAGTTCTGCTACACACAGGAAGTGTGACTTTGAAGAAGTAGAAAAAAGGGCATTCACTATATCTGTCCTGCACTATTTAATCAGGTGGCTGCCAGAGTCTGCTGCTTGGCTGATTGTCCAAAACAAATACAATGATGCCTTGAAGGTGCTCAGGAAAGTTGAAAAAATCAATGGAGTAAAGGATAAGATCCTGACTGTATAGGTGAGATGGGAAGGGGGAGCCAGGGCTGGGATGTGGAAAACGGTGACTTTTCAAATCAAGTCCAGTAGCCAGGGGCCTACTAAGAGGAAAGTCCCATCTCTGATGATGTTCCTCCAAGTCACAGTTAGGTCAGGAAACAGGTGAGGGATAGGTGTGGCTTCTTTAATCCATACTGGATAAGAATAGGGGCTCAGTGGTTGAGGGTCCCTGGAGGCCACAGTAAACTTGCCTGTTTGAAGACATCAATCCCTGGAGCTGCCTAATTATGTTAGAAATAGAAACCAGACTTCGGGAAGAGGTACCTGAATGATGATGCCCTGGTGGAGGAAGGGGGAGGGAAGAGTCTCTTTCTTTCCCTCCGGTTTGGGAGGATCCCTGCAGACCTCTTCCCTTCTGTCTCAAACACCATTCTCCATATGCCTTCTTGTCTGCTCTTTCTGGTTTTTCACCTCATTCTTTCTTTGTTCAGTGACTTAAACTTGCCCTGCCATTCCATAAGGAGAAAATGGAAAATGGTTCTTGAAACAATTAAATAATAAAGATTAAATGAGATTACACTCAGCATGGTGCTTGCCACATGGCAGGTTCTTAATGATTGCCCATTCCCTGCCTTCCTGTGACCCCAGAGTGGCCCTGACTGAGGCTGAGGCTACCAAGGATCATCTACTCACACGTGGCAAATTTAGAAAAAGAGTCTTAATGAAATTTGTAGGAAATGAGTTGAATGATTTGTTCTCTAGCAAACTGCAGGGACACAACATAGGCACCAAAGCCAGACTCTGTGGGCAATGTGAATAGAACACAAGATTGTATCCGTCAGGAGACACAAGGTTGAATACTTCCATGCTATATCCTGGCACAGTCATGATGAGCAAGTTCCTTACTCTCTCTAGTCTCAGTTTCCTCATCAATATTTTGCTGAAAGGAGTATTTCCATAAGAAATTCCTGGTGGGTTACTCAAACAGGATCGCCCATCTGCATTTTGAATTTCTGTGGGATCAAATTCAAACAGGAGCTTAAAGAAAAATGTCCTCTGTCTAGACTAAAGTTTCAGCCTTCTACCCTGCTGCAAGGAGGAGTTGAAACATGCTACAGAAGCATGGTTGTGTCTCTGAGAGCTACGTCTTCTCAAAACAATAACTCATGAGCCCCCACTGGTATGGCTGCCTTTACTCTTCAGTCAATGAACACAAACCAAAGCAAAAGCATTTAATAAAATAACAAAATAAGAAAGTACTCCAAAAAAATTTCCCCGTGAACATGGAGAACACTTTTAACAACTTGACTATACTGCTTTAATATGCAGAGTGGACATGTGTAGGGAATCCAAGATTATGCAATAATAAATCCCAGCATAAGGGTCTCTATAGGCTACCTAGTCCAACCCCCTCTTTTTATGGAAGAGGAAACTGAAAAGTTTTTGGTGATTTGCACAAGTTCACATGAGTATTAAGGAAGAGATCAGAACCCAGGTGTTCTGACTCCAGAGGCAGCATTCTCCTTGTTCTACTACATATGCATGGAGAGGAACACAAAGAGGGAATATGTGTGTTCAGGACATATTCATGGACCATACAGTCATAGAGTTGAACCTGGAAGGGACCTGAGATGGCTTCTAGTTCAACCCCTCATCTTACAAATGAGAAAACTCAGGCACAGGACTTCTTTAAACTATATGGAAAATACCAATGGCAAAATTAGACCCAGGTTTTCTGCCTCCACAGCTAGTGCTAATGCTAATTTTTTCCTTCTGTTGGCATTTAGCTTTTGTGATGCATATATGTTGGAGTTGACTAAGTTCTGAAAAACATTTAGTCTACTGATTCAGGTAGTCCTTATGATGTATTTGCATCAAACTTTTCTTAATTTGCATTGATGTTCCACAGAGTGCTATGTTTGTATCTAAGATGCCGGTAGTTCCATGGAGGAGTGCCCGCAGGGGGATATATGGTACCTAGCTGTGCACCTCCTCATGTTGTAATGACAGACATGGGCACCTTTTATCTCTGCTGAACTTCACAACCTGAGGGTTCTCCTCTGATCCTATGTCACAGGCATGGCTCCATTGGGCATGTTATTACAAGCCATTGGGTTAGGAAAGGCTTAACAAGGTTTTAGGATCATAGCAAATGTGCTCTTATTGGGTCTCAGTTCCTGTCTAGAATCTCTCACCAAGCCAATCCTTCCTTCCAGTATTCCATAATCTAATCTCCAATATGGCTCTGTCTTTGGCTCTTCTCCCTAAAGGCTTTGAAATCCACTGTGGAGAAGGAACCAGCTGCAGCACAGACTCATTACACCATGCTGGATTTGGTCCGCTTACCCATCCTGTGTAGAAGAATCCTCTGTATGTCCCTTGCAAGGTGGGTTCCCTATAATGTATGAGGGCTATTAGAGCTTACAGACACCCCCAAAAGAATGCCTCAGATAAATACAATAATTAGGTGGTAGATAAGGAAAGAGTAATCTGCCATGTCCTATCAGTGATTCACAGAATTGTAGAATCTTTGAGCCAGGTGACACAATGGATAGAGAGCCAGCCTTGGAATCAGAACTCATTTTACTGAGTTCAAATCTGGCTCCAGGCACTTACAAGCCATGTGACCATGAGTCACCATGTAGTAACCATGTGTAACCATGTTTAGTGTAGTAGTCATGTGTAGTGATCATGAGTAAGTCACTTAACCATATTTACCTCAGTTTCCTCACCTGTAAAACGAGCTCCAAAGAAAAATGGCAAACCACTCCAATATCTCTGCTAAGAAAAACCCCAATGGGGTCATGAAGAGCCAGACATGACTGAAATGACTCAACATCAGTAAAGAGTTAGAAAACCTTCCAATGCCATCTAATTCTGCCTGAATTTAAGGAATTGACTCACCAGTATTCCTCACTTTAGCCCCACCAACACTTATCCAGTGTCTGTCTAAAAACCTCTATTGACAGCGCCACTAGTTCTTGGCACAGCTCATTCCACCTTAAGCCAGCTCTAACTATTTGGAGGTTGTCCTCTACACAGAACCTAAGCCAGCCTCTCTGCAAACTCCACCTTGGCTACTCCTTCTGCCTCTGGGACCATGCAGAGGGAACATTTGTTCTCTTTCTTATGTCAGCCCTGCAAGGCCTTGAAGGAAGGGCTCATGTGTTCCTCCCCAAATCTTCTCTGCTCCAAATGAAACATCTCCAGCTTCTTCAAGGGATCCTCACATAGCAGAAGTGCAATATCCTTCCCTATCCTGGCTCCCCTCCTGTGGGCACTCATCTGAATCACATTTCAGAGAAGAAACTTGGGTCAAGAACAGCCCCCAGAACTTTCTTAAGTGATAATGGACATCTATCTCAAGGCATCCTAAAGTTATCATTATGCTTCCAAGGATTCAAGCTTCAGGGACATGCATTCTTCCTCCACTGATGGCTGTTGAAACATATTATCACCTTCTTTCTAATCTTCTGTATTTTTTTTGGTTCACTATACCATAAATGTTTCTTGAAGGATCTCTCCAATGAGGTGGAATGATAAGGGTGATGACGTTAGCTACCATTTATATGATGTTTAAAGGTTTGCAAAGAAGCTGACAAATATCTTATTTGCTCCTCACAATAACCCATTGAGACAGGTCCCTTTATTATCCCATATCACAAAGAAGGAGCCTGAGGCAGACTGAGGATAACTGACTTACCCAGTGTCACATAACTAGTAAGTATTGGAGGCTGGATTTGAACTCAGAGCTTCCTGTGCCCAGATCTAGCATTCTACTTACTGTGCAAACTGACTGTCAATCTTCCTCTGGGTCTCTTCACATTTCCTAAGTCTCACTGCAACCCTTGGGCACTTTCCCTCACTCTTCCCCCATGCCAGGGTAGACCATTCATCATCCTGAAGATGCCCTTGATGCCACTTAAAACCCCCAGCTCAGATTCAGTCTGGTCCACTTGTCATTACAAGTGTCACAAATGCTTAGGCTCCTTAAGAGTCTATCCAAAATGGCAAATCTTTAATAAATTGTGCTTTTCTTTGGCTGGAAAAAAACACCTCAGATTCATCCTGTGGAGCTTACTTTATGGGAAGGCTGGAGAATATCTTTCTTCTCCTCAACCCACAAAACTCTCTCCCTTGTTCTCTATAGGCCCCAGATTCCCCCCTCCCCCATATATTCTTGTCTTTCATATGTAAAGAAACAAAATTAAAATTTCATATTTAAGTCTTTCCCTTTGGTGAAACCTTTAAAAATATTTTTTCCAAATGTGATCTAATTCACTAAAAGAGATAATACACATGGCCAATGTGTTCAACCAAGAAACTAACAGGAGGAGGTACACATGCTGGGTTGCCTTCCAAAGACTGCAAAACTCCTTCAATGACTGTAAGCCTCTCCCCAAAACAGACACCCTTCTTTCTAATGCTGAAATAATACCAGCATTTGTATGGCAGTGAGATGCGGAACACCAGTCTTCAAAGAACTGATGAGTATCACCAGTAGGATATGGGAAGGTACATGGTGGTACATGGTACGTGGTACATGAATGATTTGAACAATAAAATCAAGGGGACACTCTGAAGAAGAGGAATTACAGATGTCATTAGGAGATTTATGAGAGGAGGATAATCTGGACTGGCCGTGGTGGGAGGGAAAGGGACATATGGACTTCTGTGGCAAAATTATCAGAGGTCACAGACATGAGTCCCCCAGAATGGGCAGGCGTGGATGGGTGGAAATCTGTGTCAATGCACAATTCGATAAATGGTAGCATCTTCATTCAGCTAGCAAGACAAATTTGAACACCAAGCATGTTTCAAGGTCTCTTCTGTCTTATCCCAAAATGTTTCTTATATAGAGATAGTAAATTTCACATAAACTATACCTAAGACATTGGAACCCAAAGGCCCATTGTGCAAACAACATACTTGGGGAAATGACCTTATATAAACCTTCATCAGAGAAGATGAAGAAGACAACTAGTCTAAAACTCACTTGCTTTATTATAAAGAACAAAAGGAGATGACAAACACAATGAAAAACCCAATAAGGACAGAAAACGAGGAACTCCACTGACTTTCTAACACATTGACCATGTTAAAGTATTAGGATGTGCTTACTTGGGGAAAAGGGAATTTTTCTGGACTCCAAGGAGGTGCTGAATGAACAGTGGTTTGTCAAAAATTTTAAAGCCACAATCCTTGGTTTTACATGTGATCATGATGAATACAAGCTAGTTCAGTAAAAAGAAGAGGGTATTAACTTCCTTAAGGAGCGGCAGCGGGCAGAGGGCTGACTTTAGAGTATGACATAGCTCTCCCACAGCCGAGGCACACCTTGTGACTTTGAGCAAGTCTCTTAATCTGTCAGGGCTCCAGAAAGTCTCTAAGACTAAGTTGCAGAGAAGGTGATGATTTGCATTGAGAGTTTGTTTCTTTACCCATGTAATAGTAATCAGTTTATCAGATACTTAGCACTTAGTAACTTAGGGCTAAATATAGAAGGTATGAACTCCCCTGTGGACTTGGAAGAAGGCTATTGGCTGAGACAAGAGGCCAGTGCTGTATATAAGGAAGAATTTTAGAGAGAGAGAATTGGGATTGGCTCCTCAGTGAAGGAAGATTCATGGAGACTGATGTCAGCTGAGAAAGAGAGGGAGAGAGAGAGAGTTCCTCTCCCAGTATCTGGAAGCTGACTGAAACATGAACAGGATGGGACTTTGTTGGTGGCCTGGCTGATCCTTGAGTTCCAGGCAAGAGAAGTGGTGAAGGGTTTGAGGTGTGCTGAACCTTGTGAACTTCAGTGTGTGCTGGGGATTGCCCTGAGGACTGACAAGGACCTGGGAGCTTTTTATCTCTGAGGACTGGACGAGAGCCTTGCAGCTGTCTGCTCCTGAATCCAGGTAATTGTTTGGCAGATTCAGGAGGGAGCTGGGACCAGGGAAGAGGATCCAGGGTATCAGAGAGACCACCCAGAGTCAAAATGAAGAAAAGGCCTCCCCTTGGACTAAACTGAGGTTTGTTGGAAATCGAGGTGTGGAAAGTTTGTGTGGTTTTCTATGGATTATATTGGAGACTAAAGTTAATGGTTGCCCCATGAGTGGAAGATCAGTATATTGTGATGTTGTACTGAATCTTGATTTGTAATGGAATAAACAGAGTGTTCACTACTACTGTGTAATCCGAATCTTAAAAGCTGTTCACAGTAGCATTCTTTTGGGAATCTACTGTTGCTTGGCTTTACAACCTACTAGCTTGATTCATCAATGAAATTACAGGTCCAGTTTAAAAACAAAAGAAAACCAAGGAAACAAAAAATCCTACAATTTTTTTTCCTCAAGACAGCAGTCACAGTGACACAGCTCAGCTCAAGCACTCCTCCATGCCTCTTTTCTTTGTCGGGGCTCTCTTCCTTCATCTCTCCTCAAATGGCAAGTTGAATAGGTGGCTCAGTTCCAGAATCATGCAGTCTCAGTATCAAAAGGTACCTCCAAGGTCACTGAGTCCACCTATATCACAATAAGGTTCTTCTTTGCTTTTAATTTATCTGTTTTCACTCTGATTTTTAGGATTTCTTATTTTGAGCTTGTTTTACATTTCTTTGCTGATTTTCTTCATTTTAAAAATGTGTGCTCAGTTCATTGATCCTTTCTTTTTCCGTTTTGTTTGTCAATGACTGTAAGTATGTGATTTTCCCTCGGAGGACTGTATTCTCTGTATCTGAGAAATTTCGGCATGTTGGTTCATCATTATATTTTCTTTTACATTGTTACTAATATTTCTATGATTTATTCTTTGACTTCCTTATTATTTAAGATTTAGTGTTAGGTTTCCATTTGAGTCTGCATCTTTTCTTTATGGTTCCTGAACCTATTTTGATCTTTATTGCATTATGGTCTGCAAAAGATGTACTGACTATGTCTGCCTGTTTACATTTGTATGCAATACCTCAGTGTCCTATTACGTGGTCAATTTGTATAAAGTTCCATGTTGTGTAGAGAAATATGGATGTTTGTTTCTTGTCCTATTTAGAAGATGTTGTAAGAATTTTAATTTCCTTTTCTACAGAAGTTTGTTGATTTCTATATTTTACCTTTTGTTTATCTTTCTGTAAGATTTATCCAAAATGGATAGTGCTCTGATGTTTACTTTACGAATTTGGAAGCTAAAGCATTTGTAACCTGTCAGTTTATTATTGGTATTGTTAATCTATGGTTCCTTTCAGCATAATATAATTCCCTTGTTTATCCTTTTACAATTTTTTAATGTTCTTGCTTTATCAGATAGAATGAAGGTAATTTCTACTTTTTTATATTCGCTTGACACATAGTTCCCCCCCCCCCATTCCCTCTTTTTTTTGTATGGGTATCTTTCTTTTTAAAATGTGTTTCTTGCAAGTAACAGATTGTAGGACTTTTGTTTACTTATCCAAATTGTAACTCTTTTTCAATGTATTGGAATGTTTAATCCATTCACATTTAAAGTTATAAGAGTGAGGTTTATGTTTTCCTTCATCTGTCTCTAAAATTGGAGATATTTTTCAAGTTGGTGTTTTTCCTCCTCTTCTGCTATAAATACAGTACTATGTTCTGTCAGTTATTTTCCTTTAATCTTTTTTAAGGTGGTTCTGTTTTCCCAGGTTCTCTTTTCCTTGTTTGTTGCCCCTTTCCCTTCAGAGTTCTGTTTGTTAGTTCTTTTTCCTCTCTCACTTTTATTTTAATGTACATTTCTTTTAGAGCTCTACATAATCTGGCTCCAGGTTACATTTGCAGACTTGCTTAATATCATTGCACTTCATGCTCTCTACATTGCAACCACAAATGACTTCCTTCATGTTTCCTGAACTAGCTCCTTCATGTTTCCTGAACTAGCGACTCCATCTCCCACTCTGTCTTTGTATGTGAACTTCCTCATGCCTAGAACACATCCCCTCCTCACCTTTGCTTTCTGGAATCCTTGGCTGCCTTCAAGGCTCAGCCCCAGGCACCAGCTCTTCCTAAAGCCTTTTCTGGTGACCCCACTTAGTGATCCCCTTGGCCTCCTAAATTTATCTGGCATTCACTTAACTGTATTAATGGAGTGTCACCACCTCCAGAAGAATATGAAATCCTTGAGGGGCTTGTGTCCCTATCACCTAGTGCAGATGCTGGCACCCAACAGGTGTTTCATAAAGGCTCATTGAATTTAATGGTGAGCTCTGGGTTCCGACAATGATGGATTCTCTCTGCTTTTCCCATTGTTTGCTTCAGTTTCACAACAGAGATGGTTTTTTATGGGCTCTCTCTGGATCTTCAGAACTTGGGGAGCAATATTCAAATGCTCCAGGCTCTTTTGGGAGCTTCTGCCTTCCTAAGTAGTGTTGGGGCCTTGTTGATCATGAACTGGCTTGGCCGTCGAACAATAGCGGTGGCCTGCCTCCTTCTTGCTGGATTGTTCATACTTCCCAGTGCATTTCTGTCTCAAGGTAAGAGAGTGGGCTTTGGGGAAAGGGGAAAAGGGAATGGAGAATTTCATAGGATCAGAGGCAGATGGGTGGCCCAGTGAAGGGGCAGAGGCAGCAAAGTAGTCCAACGGATAGAACACTGGGCCTGGAATCAAGGTGACCTGAGTTCAAACTGAGCCTCAGATGCTTCCTCATTGGGTGAACCTGGGCAAGTCCCTCAACCTCTGCCTGGCTCCATTTCCTCCTCTGTAAAATGGAGGTAGGAGTAACAACTACCTTCCAGGGTTCTTTTGAAATAATATTTATAAAATGTTTAGCCCTGTGCCTAGAACATGGTAGGTCCTGTATAAATATTGTGATTATCATCATTTTTGGGGGGAAGCTCCTTGTCCATCCTTAAGGCCAGCTTGGACGTGGCCTTCTCTCACTTTGGAGCATAAGGATGCTGAGATGAATGTGGGCCTTAAGGTCTGGATTGTGTGGGGTTAGAGAGGCAAAGGAAGTGCCTCTGGTTGCCTTCTTTATACCTTCAAACTTAGAGTTCAAAGCTCTTGGGGCAAGAAAATTTATTATGATTTTATGGGCCCTTTGCATGTTAGGACACTGGGACCCTGCAACAGAGATGAAGATCCACTCTCAAAGCTGAGAAGTCCCTTCCAGTTTGACTGGATGCAGATGTATATATGTATATGTATATATGTATGTATATGTATATACATAGAGATATAACATCTATGTATAGCTGAATATACATAGTTATTTGCATGTTGCCTCCCCCATTAGAATGTGAGCTCCTTGGGGACAAGAAGCATGTTTTTGCCCCCAGTGCTTAGCACAATGCCTGATATACAGTAAGTGCTTAATGAATGCTCCACTGCCTGAGTCCCCATCTTATCCCAAGCATATTGCTTGAGTATCTGGGAGAGGCCCTTGACTCCTCAGTGCATAAGGTGTCCCCTCTACACACAGGTAAGGATAAAGTTATAGGGCTGGTCCCTAGACCTATCGACTGTTAAGATGAAAAGGATATTTTGAAACCCCTGAGTGACAGGCTCTTAGAGGGGACCTCAGAGACCATGTATTACAGATGAGGAAATGGAGGACCTGGAATTGAGGTGACTCACCTAGTGTCACACAAGTAATGAGCCTTAGAGGTTGAATTTTAATTCAAGACCTCTGACTCCAATGGCATCATCCTTTCTACCGTGCCATGGTACCTCAATAACTTTTTCACTAGAAGGAAGGAGATGTGGGCTCAGAGAGGAGAACAAAATTGCCCAGAGCTGTAGAGCTAATAAATCGAAGGATAGATGAGAAGAGAAACAGACAGATGTATAGTTGGATAGAAAGAGAGAAAGAAAAAAGAAAGAGACAGACAGACAGACAGACAGACAGACAGACAGACAGACAGATAGATAGATAGATAGATAGATAGATAGATAGATAGATAGATGGGTGGATGGATGGATGGATGGGTAGGCTGACCAAGTGAATGGAATAAATGATGAATAAATGGCTGCCAAATGGTTTGAATTCAGCTTTACCAAGTTCTTTAAAGGAAGGGATTGTTATATCATCTCAGCACTTAGCAGAGCCTCACACACAGCAAGGGCACAACAAGTATTTATTGTTTGCCAAATGAATCAAATAGTAGTTACCTTTTATGGAGAATTTAAAGTCTGCAAATTGTTTTACAGGTATTTTCTCCTTTGTTCATCAAACCAATCTTGGATAGTAGGTGTTATGATCCCCATTATATGCACAAGGAAACTGAGCCTGAGAGAGATTAAATGACTTGCCAAGAGTCATCCAGCTAGAAAATTGTAAGGAAGAATTTGAACTCAGAACCTCCTGACTTAAAGTCTAGCACATTATGCTTACACCACTTAATAGCCTCTAATAATTAATACTATTGGGATAAATGGACAGAAGGGAATGAATGGATGGATAAATTGAAGGATGAATATGCGAATTGGGATGAGATGAATGAATGGACAGATGAATGAATAAATGAGGAAATGAATAGCTCAAAGATATGTTTGATACTGGTTTTTTTGAGGGGTTCTTTTTGGTCTTCTGCTTTATAGAAATTTTATGTGTGGTTTTGGCAATACTAGCAATGAGCTGTATTGTGGTCTGTGCTTCCTGTAATGCTGTGTATTCCACTGAGCTCCTCCCCACAGTAGTCAGGTAGGACAGAGCATTTGGGAATAAAGAATAACCATTGACATTTCTGGGAGGAGGGAGAGGGAGGTAAGACTCAATTGAGATAGCCTAGATGAAGGACATCCTTGGATCTTGAAAGAACAATTACTGATTATGGAGTGATGGCTGAGCTTATTCAGTGATAATTGATAGTTAAAGAGAATATGAAAAGATTAGAGAAGGACAAATGTTTAGATTTTCAAGAAAGGAAAGGAAATAGCAGGGGTGGGGAACTTGCAGCCTTGAGGTCACATGTGGCCCTCTAGGTCCTCAAGTGTGACCAAACACAGGATTCAGTCAAAGGTACACACTTGAGGACCTAAAGGGCCACATGTGGCCTCAAGGCTGCAGGTTTCCCATGGCTAGATAGAGCCTGCAGATTCTAGGCCAATGAATTTGACGTGGATTCCTTGAAAATTTGAGAGCAAACCATTTAAAAGCAGATTTGTGGATATATAGATAGGGGAATGATAATTACAAAGGGCCATAATGGTGGTATCATCAAGAACAACACATACTAGACTAACCTCAAAGGCTTTCTTTATTGTGTAAGATTATGGAAGTAGTGGAGAAGCGGAATGCTGCAGATTGAATTCACCTCAATTTTAACAAAACTCTTGAAAATGTCTCATACTGTTCTTGGGAAAAGATGGAGAGACATTAATTAGATGGGGAAACGTTAGATGGATTCAGGAGTTGCTTCATAGCCATAGGGTAGTTGCTAATTGTTCATGTCAATGTGGCAGGCCATCTCTAGAAGAGTGCCCCAGAGATCTGTACCTGGACCAGTTCTCTTTACCCTTGATGTTGAATGATTGAATAAAAGGATAAATAGTCTGCTCATCAAATCTGCCAATGATGTAAAGCTAGGAGAGATCTCTACTGCAGATAGGATTCAAAAGGACTTTGAAAGGCAAGAGCATTGGCTTGATTCTAAGGAGATGAAATTAGATAAAGATAGGTGTAAACCAAAAAGATTAACTCCACATATATAAGATGGAAAGATATAGATAGACAGCAGACGTTCTGGAAAATTGCAAGCTCAATGGGAGTCAATAGTGGGATGTAGCAGCCAACAAACTTGAATGGTGTCTGGGGTTGTATTAGGAGAGGCATTGCCTCCAGGGACAGAGAGGTAAGCATCCCACTGTCTCCTGCCTTGGCACACTTCATATGGGCACCACAGATGTCAATGATCTGGCAGATTTCCAAAAGAGGACCACCAGGATGGTGAAGGGCCATGAGCTTGTGACCTAAGAAAAGCAACTGAAGGAACTTGGAACATTTAGTCTTAAGGAAAGTAGATTCAAGGGGAACACAGGTCCTGTCTTTTAGTATCTGAGGGGTTGTTTTGTCAAGGAGGGAATAGCCTTGTCCTGTTTCACTTTAACTAAGATTAGAAGGAGGAGCAAGGGTGGACATTCACAGGTCAGCTTAGCCTTGATATCAGGAAAAGCTTCCTAACAATTCCAGTTGTCCCCAACTGGGCTGGTGATGGGCTTCCTCAAGAGATGCTGAGGTCCTTCTCCTTGGAGGCCTTCAAACTGATCCTGGACCCCAACTTGTTGAATGCAGTATAGGAGGGATTCTTTCATACATGAGTTGGATTAGATGGTCATTGAGGTCTTTCCCAATTCTCAGATTCTGTGTTTCTATAGAAGTCCATTCATGTCTACTTGACTCTAGGTTCTATAATCTATCCTCTATATCAGATTGCATATAGAAAAGGAAGAAAAGAAGAAGGAAGGAAGGAAGTCAGGAGAAAGAAAGGGGTGGGTGGGGGAAAAGACAAAGACTGAGGGGAAGAATGAAGAGAGAAGGAAAGGAGGGAAAGAAGAAAGGGTTTCATTATGGTCTCTGAAAATGAAGATGAGGCTAATCTTTTTTTTTTTACAGTGTAGTGATACAGTTTGTTTTTACATCAGATAAATTTCTCTCCTGATTCTTCTCCCTCTCCTCCTGCTAGAGAGCCATCCCATATAACAATGAATATTTTTAAAAGATAAAAAGGAGAAAAAAATCAGGCAAACTAATCAGGGCATAGGAAAAGTCCAAAAATATCTCTAATATTTCATGGCCATGGATCTCTGACTTACAAAGGAGTTGGGGAGAAGGGAAGGTGTGTCTTCTCACAACTCTTCTTTGTGTCATTCTTTCCATTTATTTTGTTGTCTTCATTGGGCATAGTTCTCCTAGCTTTTCTAGGCAATACATAAGCCAATAGTCTGCATCCCCAAGAAACATACGCTCTCCTACGAGCAGAGATATGAGAGAA
>CM053601.1:186409750-186434893 GCA_028646575.1 Pseudocheirus occidentalis | reverse complement strand
TGCTTACTTGTTGAGAAGATCATTTGGAATTTAAATGATAGTTTTTTCTCTTCAAATGTATACATTCTGGGAGGCCCCAAACTTTCTGTAGTTAAGAATTTCAGTACTCCATGATTATACCGACTCTACTAACCAGGGGTTAGAGGAAGGGGGTATTTAACAGCTGTTGAATCCAGGATAATCAGACATTCTTGGCCCTGACAGGTACATGTGCAGGGGACTCATTCTCACAGCAGATCAGACCGGGGCAATGCTGGCCCCCTTAGTGAATACACTCAGGCACTACAGTCCAGCCATGCCTCAGATCATCTTTGCCATCATAGGCATCACTGCCAGCTTTATGGTCTTTCTCTTTCTCCCTGAAACCAAGAACAAGCCAATGCCTGACACCATCAAAGACATAGAATGTGGGTGAGTCCTGCCTGTGGAATCTTGGTAAGGTCACTGAACTTGTCTCAGCTTCATTTTCCTCATGTGCAGAAAGAAAGAGGAAACTGAACTAGATGAATGAATTCCTGCATACATGGTTATATTTAAAACTTACTATGTGCTTAATAAATATTTGTGCTAAGCACTTGGGAAATAAATATACAAGCAGAAGGTCCTTACCCTAAAGGAGCTTACATTCTACTAGGGAGAAAACATATATGAAAGAATTATGGGTCTGGAAGTACATTTTGGTTTGGGGAGTCACAGGAAGGGTGAATGGAGCCACAGGAGAGTCAATTGAAAAGGCCTTTCCAAGAGCATTATCAATATTGTTTTCAGCACCTTTCCAGAGTTGGAAAAGGGGTGAAAGGCACGGGGTGAAGGGAGTGGGCATAGGGATTGAGTGAAGGGAGGTATCCCATGACATTGACAGGAGAGGTTAAGAAGGAAAGAGGCATCAGTTTTCACAGTTCTGTTGGAAGTCAGTCCTGTCCTGCTTGAGAATTTTGTCTATCCTTCTAAGAAAACAGGATGAAAGTAAAGTGCATCATTTGTACAGATGGTAAGCTCCTGGAGGGCAAGGACTGTACTTGACTTTTTCTTTGTATCCCCAGTACCCAGTATGCTGCTATAATGCCTTTACTCAATAGGAGCTTAACAAACCTAACATTCTTTCCATTCACACTGAGGGGGTAGAAGGAGTATGAGAAGTTGGTAAAAGACACAGAAGGAGGGCTCAAAGATGTAAGAAGACATTAAGAAGAAAACAGGGTCTGAGAAGCCAAGGGGGGATGGAGGGAGGAAAGGGAAAGGGCCCTTTGATGTCTCCTTATTTTATGCCATCAGGAAGGGGATGGAGGGCTAATGAAGGAGATAAAGACTGGTCTCGTGAGTTGGGCTACTAAGCCCTGGAGTTCCAGTTGACCAGTTTATGCATCGTGTGAACTTGAGTATTAGGAGCATTCCAGGGCCAGACATCTGAGGTCCCTAATAGCTCTGGCATCCCACCTTAGAGGTCATAGGATCAAATGCCCTCATTTTACAATTAAAGAAGCAGGTCCAAAGTGGGGCAGCATCTTGCCAAAGCCATACTGATTTGAAGTAACAAAGCTAAGACCAATTCCCAAGATCTGGGCTTTAAATCCAGCTCATTTCTCCACTGGGCCATAGAAGGAAGTATTTGTGCAGTGGAATTCAACTTTCTCGAGGGCTCAGAATGTTTCATATGATCAGAGGGTTGGATGGAACCTCAGAGAATCTAATCCTCTCATTTTACAGAGGAGGAAATGAAGTGAGTTGGCCACAGTCACATAGGTAAAGTGAGTCGGAGGCAAGGCTCTTTCTCCTATACACTTTCATTTGTAGCCCCAATGACCAGCACATAACAATACCTTGTTGAATTGGATTTAATTGTGAGACGAAAACATTTTTACGAAGGCATTGCTACCAGGTGCCCAATGAAACAGACATGATGTAGAAAGAGACACTGATAGCCCCCAAATAGCCCTTGAGATTCTCCTGTCCTACACCCACATCTCAGAGAAGTTTCCTCCCCCTCTATCAAATGAGGCAATATTTTTTAAAGCACTAAGCTCAGTGCTTGGCATAGTGGGTGCTTCATGAATGTTCATCCCTTTCCCTTCCTTTCCCTCCACTGTGTGTACTCATACTCATTTCTTTTCTTTCCATTCATTCATTCATTCTTTGGAAGGCATTCAAGAGAAGAAGTAAGACCAGGAGATGAGGGGGATGCTGCAGTGAAAATAAGCCAATTTTAGGATTCCTCCAGGAGTAAGAGAAGAAAACAACTCTAGTCTAAGCTGAGGATTCCTCTTCTCCTGGTGGGGAGGCCATGAGTCCAGCCGTCAGTGTGCCAGTGGTCATGCTGGGACTCCAGGCTTCCAGGACGTTTCAACATCAATCAAGAAGCATTAATTAAACACTTCCTAAATACTAGGTACTGGAGACATGAAAGCAAAAATTCAACCAGCTTTGCTCTCAAGGAAATTCTATCTGCAGAGACAACAGGAAAACCACATAAATAAATACAAAATACAATTAAGTATATTTATTGTAAAACAAAACATCCCAGAGAACCTGTGCCCATTTACTTGATGCTGCCCTCACTCCAAAGAGTACCTACATGCAGAAATCCATGGCTTGAAGGCCTACCCTTTGACAGACCCTGGCCCAAGAGGCTCCTCTTTGAGCAGCACCAGGATTTCCAAGGGAATTATCTGTCCCTGTTTCAGGACCTCCAGACTGGAAAGGGGACTCAAAAGTGATGAGTGATTTCTGAATTTTCCTATTTTACTTCCTTAAAACTCTCCAGTGTTTCCTCTTGCCTCTGGGATCAAAGACAAACTCTTCTT
Organism: Pseudocheirus occidentalis; assembly: GCA_028646575.1. Classification (NCBI taxonomy): domain Eukaryota; kingdom Metazoa; phylum Chordata; class Mammalia; order Diprotodontia; family Pseudocheiridae; genus Pseudocheirus; species Pseudocheirus occidentalis. Next base: position 186,432,092 of record CM053601.1, on the reverse strand, counting down.
CTACCCAGCATTTCAAGCATTCTACAAATTGACTCCAACCAAACTTTTTTCTCTTTATTCCCCTCATCACATGTCTCTTCTGGCCAAACTTGTCTTTCAATTTCCCACTTACATGCCTTTGCCCAGGCTTTGCCCCTTTGTCTGGGTTGCTTTACCAACTTGCCTTTCCCTCTGACAATCCTTAGATTCTAACTCCTATGGAAAAACATTCCTCATTCTCCTAGTTCCTAGTGGCCTTTCTTTCCCCAGATTGCCTTCTATATTCATTCCTCTATATGTACTATATCTACCATTCTCCCTGTAGAATGTAAAATCCCAGAAGGCAGGGATTGGGGTTTTGTGTTTCTTGGTTTTCTCTTTGTTTCCTCATCGCATAGAATGGTGCCTTGGGCCAATAGGGACTAATAAATGTTTGTTGAGTTAAACTGAATCAAATTAAATTGAATTATTAAAATTCAACTTGAAGTAAGACCATTAAAACTTGGCAGTTGGCGTAAAATCAGATGGAATTCACTATGAAAACCTCTGGTTTCATATCTATTTATAGGGAAAATGAGACTCTTACTTGTAACAGAAGGATCTGGGATCAAGAAAAACCCAGATGATGCATCTCCTGATGATAGATGTCTAAAGATACAACTGGGCAGTTTTCAAAGGAAACCATCCAAGCTCTCAAGAAGCCATGGATGATGATGACGATGCTGCTGGTGGTGGTGATGATGATGATGATGATGATGATGATGGTGATGATGATGATGATGATGATGATGGTGGTGATGATGGTGATGATGATGATGATGATGATGGTGATGATAATGATGATGGTGATAATGATGGTGGTGGTGATGATGATGATGATGATGAGAAGAAGACAATACTGACAGAAAGATTTAAGGTTCACAAAGTTCTGCTTCCTTAATATTCTCCCATGTTATTTTCATAACTATTCCGTGCCCCAGGTCACACACCTGGTATCTGAAATTTGAACTCAGGTCTTCCCAACTCCACATGCATTGTTCTCTTCACTGCAGTTCCCGGGCACCAAATGTAAAACAATGCTCCAAATCCCTAATAATTAGAAAAATGAGATTTAAAACAACTCTGAGATTCCAGGTTATCTCCATCATATTGGAAAGGTGACAAAAAGGAAAAATGGCAAGTGCTGGAGGGGCTGTGAGAAAACAGGCACATTAATGCATTCTAGGTAGAGCTAGGAATTAGTCTAGCCATTTAAGAAAGCAACTTGCAATTGTGCCCCCAAAGCAACTCTACTATACATATCCTGTGACTCATCAATATCACTACTAGGCCTATTCCCCCGGGGAATAACAGACAATGGAAAAGAGCCCATATGTGTTCATCAATATAATACCTGTTTCTATGGTAGCAAAGTACTGGAAACTCAGCAAGTGCCTGGCAAACGGGGAAAGGCTAAACAAATTATGATATGTGAATTGGATGTAATATCATTTCACCATTATGTTGAACCAAGACAGAGTGATGTGAACAGAACCAGGAGAATAACTTTTACAATAAAAATGACATTGTCAGGACAAACAACTTCAAAAGACTTAAGGATTCTGATCAGGATGAGACCAAACATGATTCCAGAGGGTTGATGATGAAGCATCTCTTAATGGAGACATGACCCACCCAAGATACAGAATTAGACAAACACATTTGGACATGGCCAGGGCAAGAATATCTTGTGCTTGACTATGAGTATTTGTAACAAGGGTTTGCTTTTCTTTTATTTAATGGAGGGGAGAGGTCAGTGAGGTAGAGAGCTAGGGACAATCTCCTAGTGTCTCCTTCAAAATCTCCTCCTATCCCTAAAAGTGAGAAGAGACTGAAGAAAAGCCAGAAGGAATCACAGACAAATAGGATGTGCTTGAAAGTGGCATTTTGTGTTTAGTAAATATTTTGAAAGAAAAGTAAACTTTATATGTAATAAAGATCCACAGGTTGTGTTCTGTTTTTCTTGCATTCTGAAAATGCTCTTTTTTTTGACAGCTTGAAAATTTTCTTTTCAGTCAGCAAGTCAATAAGTATTTGTTGAGCACCTATGTTCCAGGCAATAACTGACAGCATTTCTCACAGGGATAAACAATAGAATACAAAGGCAGGAGAAAGACAGAAAATACCTTTAAGAAGCTCACAATGTTAAGGGGGAAACGCCATGCAAACAGATGCTAGGAACAAACTACACATGGGAAATAATTACTAAAATGAAGAGTGGTTTGAGAAGGATTCCTAAAGAAGAGGAGATTTTATTTGGGACTTACAGGAAGCCAAGGAAGCCACTAGACTGAGTAAAGGTGGGAGAGTCATCCAAGCCTGGGGAACAGAGAGAGAAAATGCACAGAACCAAGAGATGGAGTGTCTTGTTTGTGGAACAGTCAGAAGAACAGTGTCACTGGATAAACGAGTATATGTTAGAGATAGAGGAGTAAGAATACTGGACGGAGGGGAGGGAGCTAGTTTATCAATGGTTTTTAATACCAAACAGAGCATATGGTATTTGCTCCTAGAGGCAATAGGAAGTGACTGCATGTGAACACAATCACAAAATTCTCTTTACACAGATAAAAATATTTGGAGAGTTATTAATTGGATAAGCCAAACCAACACACTCAAAATGACAATACTACCTAAATTACTTTAATTGTTTACTGCTGTGCCAACCAAATCACCAAAGAATTATTTTATAGAGCTGGAAAGAATCATAACAAATTTATCTGGAGGAACCAAAGTAAAGAACATCAAGGGAATCAGTGAATCACAAAATGGGTAGGAAGATAGACTAGCTACAGATCTGTAATCATCAAAACAATTTGGTTGGGGTAGCTAGGTGACACAGTGAATAGAGCACTGACCTTGTCAGGAGGACCTGAGTTCAAACCTGGTCTCAGACACTTAACACTTACTAGCCATGTGACCTTGGGCAAATCACTTAACCCCAATTGCCCCTCAAAAAAACCCCAATTTGGTACTGGAAAGAGGAGATTAATCAGTGGAACAGATTAAGTATGCAACATATAGGAGCAAATGAGCATGAATGCCTTGGTGCCTGAGAAACACAAAGATCCTATCTGTTAGGGCATGAACTCACTATTTGACCAAAACTGAAGGGAAAAGTGGAAAGGAATCCGACAGACTTTTCATATTACATACCAAAATAAGTTCCAAATGGGCACATGATTTACACATGAAGGGTGATACCATAAGCAAATTAGTGGAGCATGGAAGAAAGCACCTGACAAATATATGCATAGGGGAAGAAATTGTAACCAAACAAGATACTGAGGTTACCTGGAAGTGAAATGCATCAGTTTGATTACAAAAAATGTTAACATTTTTGCAAAGCAGAACCACTGCAGTTAAAATGTGAAGAAAAGGAGAAAAATGAGGCAAAAAATCTTTGCAGCAAGTGTCTGACTGAGGTCCCTCTTCTAAAAATATACAAGGAAATAAGAGAAATTTACAAGAAAAAGTCACAACCAAATTGAAAAATGATCAATGGATAAGAATAGGTCATTTTCAAAGGAAGAAATCAAAGTTATCAATAATTAGCTTAAGAAATGCTCTAAGTCAGGAATAATTAAAGAAATGTAAATGAAATAATTCTGAGGCACCACCTCACACTCAATAGATTGACTAAGATGACCAAAAAGGAAGAAAGATAAAAATATTCGGAGAGTTATTAATTGGATAAGCCAAACCAACATACCCAAAATGACAATACTACGCTGGAGGGGATAGCGAAAAAGAGCTGTGCCAATGTAGGAGGAGCTGTAAACTAGTCTACTTGCTCTAGAGAAAAATTTGGAACTATGCCACCCAAAACTCTCAAACTGTACATATGCTTTGACTGAGTGTCTATATTCTAAAGAGACTGACAGAAGAGGAAAAGGATCCATAGATATAAATATATGTATATATATATATATATAAGTATATGTAGGTATAGTGGCCCTTTTTTGTGGTGGTGAAGAATTGGAAACAGAGGGGATGACCATTAACTGGTGAATGGCTGAACAAGTTATGGTATATGAATGTAATATAATTTTACAGTAGTATAAGAAAGGATGAAGGGGAAGGGTTTTTAGAGAAAACCTAGGAAGATTTCTGTGAACTGATACAAAGTGAAGTGAGTAAAATAAGAAGAATACTTTATACAGTAACAGCAATGTTGTAAAGATGATCAACTGTGAAAGACCTAGAGGAAATCTAATCAACACGATGTCTCACCACAGTTCAAAAGGACTCCTGATAAAAGTGCTATCCACCTTCAGAGAGCTGATGGATTCAAAGTAAATAATGAAGCATAGTTTTTCCTAGTTCTTTTTTTTAGGACCCTGCTAATGTGGACATTTGTTTTGTGTGACTATACACATTTATGATGGCTTTTAATTTTCTGTCCTTCTCCATAAATGGAGGATGGGGAGGGGAGAGGAAAAAATTTTGTAATTGAAAATGAAATTAAATTGAAATTTTAAAAAGGACCACTGAGGATCCGTAAGGTTGTGCAATGGATAGACCACTGTCCATGAAGTCAAAAGGACCTGAGTTCAAATCTACCTTCAGACACTTGTTACTTACCAGCGATATAACCCTGGGCAAGTCACTTCACCCTGATTGCCTCACAAAAAAAAAGACTTCATGAGACAATATTTTAATGTCCCTCTCAGCTCTGACATTCTATGCACTAAGCTAGTTCCCACCTCTGACATATTAACTCATTCCTTAATGAATTCAAGTTCCCTGCTCCAGATAAAAGTCATACTTGGTTCCAGAAAGAAACAACTGTAAAACATCTTTAAAGGTCATAGAAAACAGGAGAAATTAATGAACAAGACTGGAGAAGGGCAACTATTGTTCTAATTTTTTTTTAAAAGGGAGAGAAACAATAGAGTCTGCAAACTTCAGGTCAATGGGTTTGACTCCAATTACTGTACCTGGGCACAAAGAATTCACCTTCACTACTAGAAGACAGAGCAGGCATGGACAGAGAGCAGTAGACATGAGAAAGATCTGGGGGTTTTAGTGGACCAAAAGTTCTACATAAGTGAGAAGTGAGATGAGGAAGTTAAAAAAGTGAATGTGATTTAAGGCTACAGAAGAGGTTTACAGATTTTAGGAAAAAGGAAGTGACAATCCTTCTGTCCTTGGTAGAAGCCAGAACCTGTCAGGAGTACCATGTGTTTGCCACTAGGCATACTGGTTCAAGAAAGGCATGAATGGATTGGAGAAGGTCTAGAAGAGAACATGAAGGACCTTCAAGAGTCTTGAATTTGTGACATATGCCTTTCAGTTGAAGCAATTGACCATGTTTAGTCTGAAGAAGTGAAGATTCAGTAGAAATGGGCTACCTGGGTTCAAAGGTGTGTGCAGGAAAGATTAGGCTTTATCTCCTTGGTTCAGAGGACAGAACCAGACACAGGGGAAGTTATAATGAGACAAATTTGGGCTCAATGTCAGGAAAAGCTTCTTCCCGGTTGGGACTGTCCCAAGTCTGGTGGCTTCCCCTGCTGGGAGAAATTTAGGCCATGACAACTTAGTGGAGACATTCTAAGGGGATTCCTTTCATGGATGGGTTGACCTGGAAGACTACTGAGATTCCCTTCCAGCTCTCACATGCAGGAATTCAGGGATTCCTGAACAGAGATGGGTATTTTATCATCACACCCACACTCAGAATGCTCTCCTTGGTCCTATTTGCCTCCTGGATTCTTGGGCTTATTTAAGTGCCAGCTAAAATATTTCATCATACTTCATGTGTTTCTTATACACTACTATTATACTTACCTTTGTGGCTTGTTCTCACTGGTGCTGTGAGCAGCCATGGGAGAGTTTGTCCCAGCTTTTGGGTTGGTATGGGGAAAAGTTCTGTCTGTGAAGCAAAGGATATATTACCCACTTTTGCTTTGGGGCACTCAGACTTTGTCTGGGTCTGTACTCACAAAACACAAAACTCAAATTGGAACAAATATCATAGGCCATTCAATTGCTTTTTTTTTTATAATTGAGGAAACACAGGCTAACCCCAGAGTGTCTTGTCTAAGGCAACACAGTGGAAGAGAAGCCATGAACAAGGTCAGGCCCTTTCTACCATGACACACTGGTTCCTGGACTAGGCCAAGTCTCTTTTTCTTCATTCTCAAGGGGTAATAGGGCCCTGGAAAATGCTTTCTTCCTTTCTCCAGTATTCTGAAGCCTTCTAAACTGAGAGATTCTGGGCTCTGCAAAGAGGCTCTTGGGGGCGCTCCAAATGCCTCTTCCCAATTTGAAGTCTCGGATATGAGAGCAGAGAACACCAAAACAGGCCTATGAAACATAGCCACAAATGACATTACCCAGGAGAATTGCCCCAAGGTACATGATTTGAGAAATTTGCTTTAGGTGACTGGGAATCACATATTGGTTTCTACTGGAAGAGAAGTAAATAAATTCAATGGAGCATGAAGTTGAGAACTGAGAATGACAATAGGAGGGTATATGGGTATGACTTTGCTTGAGAAGGCTGGGAACAATCCTAACTCAATGATCTGACCATCTGTTCTCTTCTCTAAATGCTTGAGGCTGATGATGGAAACTCCTACCTCAGTAACAATAGTGGAGGCTAAGACACTTGGGTTATAGGTCTGTCAATAGTCATAAAGGTCTTGCCTATTGATAGTGCTGAATCATTTGGTTCAAAGGGCTGCCATTGTGGATAAAGTAACCCACTTACTTTTTCAGTCCAATGGGGCAGAGAGGCTCAGGAGCATTCCAGGATGAGGTTTCCAGGGCCCTAAGAGAAGATGGTGTCATTGTCAAGAATTTCCACTCCACTGCCGGACAGCAGTGAAGTTTTCCAAGAAATTGTTGCCAATGATCAACAGTCAAGGAGAGCGGCTGACATCTCCTAAGGCCACCAGCAAGACTGAAAGTTCCAGCAAAGGCCACAAGGTCACATGAATCCAAGTAGAGACTTGGCAAAAGCCATGACAAAGATGTGCTCTGGTTGAAACCATACAAGATCCAGCTTGATGGGGAGAGCTCACTTCAGTTGTCTGAAGGCCTGCTCAGTGGACTGATCTGAGCCAGAGGCTTCCCCTTCCTTCCATCTGCACCTGCTCTCCAGTTACCAGAGGGCACCAGCTGTGAAAACTTAATCCACATCAAGGAAAGGAAAGTGACTGAACTGGCAGCAGTGAAGTTTTCCAAGAAATTGTTGCTAATGATCAACAGTCAAGGAGGCAAACACCTTACGTATTCTTCTGGAATAACAGCAAGAATGTGGTTGGTTTCCTTATTTATAAAGATTATAATATATAAAATTATAAGCATATAATAATTAATTTTAATATATAAAGTAATAAAGATTAATCAATATGGTGCAGGGGTTAACACTGAACTTCAGGTTGAAGAGGTTTGAAAATGACTATTTCAAACTCAAGGAATGTGATTGGTCAACTATTGACTTTTGGTAGCCAGCATCTGCTGCAATACAGAAACAGATTCACTGAAGGTCTTTAGGGACACTAGGGAGGGAAACCAAGACTTAGCAGATACTCTAGAGCTGAGCTAAGACCTGAAATGAAATCTGACACTGTGTGACTCTGCAAGTCACCTCACCACTGTCTGCCTGAAATGGCAATGATTTCATTTGCCTGCAAAGTAAGTACTACAGATATTATTGTCCTTGCTTTACAGGTGAGGAAACTGAGGCTCAGAGAGGTGGGGTGATAACAGCAATGGAGAAGACATTAACATTTTCCTGGAGCATGTGCCAAAAACAGAGCAGAGAATTTCCCAGCATTCATCAAAACACATGACCCTGACTTTCTTAAGGTGAGGTCCATAGGACCTTGAATGGTATCCAAATTGCTGCTAAAAGTACAAAGCCTTTCACAAGAAAAAGAAGATCAGTTTACAGGTTTGTTTTCCTCATGAATGGCCACTGAAGAGGAAATGCCCCTTGAGGGAATTCTGCAAACCCCAAGGAGAGATCTCTAGAGGGTTGCCCAACCCAGGACCCAAGGCCCTCTGTGGGAACACGGGCATAAATCTCGAGCTCCCAAGTCTCCCCAGTTGGATTTTTCCCAGGAGAACTTAGCCAGAGGATACAATTAACTCATTGACTTGAACAGCATAGTTAGACTTAAAGTAGCATATTTTCTCCCTCCTACCCTCAATGAACTCAGAGCACATCCTCTTGCAGTCACATGAACCATCCATGAACAAAAGAGCAAGTACAGAGATCAGGTAAGAGGGACCCACAAGAAGGGACATGCATACCTGGGAACTCAGATCTCAGAAGCCCTGGGGCCTCTGGGGCCTTTCTGAGACATTTGCGTGTTGTTCCCTCTGGGCTGGATGTGTGAGGGAGGGCTGTCACTTTGCTGGGATCGCTGGGGCTCCTCTCTGAAGGCTCCATTGCTGTGCTTGGTGGATGATGTTCTTTGTAGCCTCTAGCTTCTTATAGAACATAAATCCTTGGCCAAAGCTTCACTGGAAAACTAGAGACCAATTTCCTTAATGAATATCGATGCAAAAAATCTTAAATAAAATACTAGCAAGAAGAGCACAGCAACATATCAGAAACACCATACTCTATGACCAGGTGGGAGTTATGCTGGGAAGGCAGGGCTGGTTCAATATTAGGAAAAGGATTAGTGTACCTGACTACACCCATACCAAAACCAATAGAAATCCTATAAGTATCTCCATAGGTGCAGAAAAAGCTTTTAATGAAATGCAACATACATTCCTATTTAAAAAAACCCTGGAAACAGGAATAAATAGAGCTTTCCTTGAAACGATTTGTATCTAAAGTATCTAACTAAAACCATTAGCAAAAGTTATCTGTGATGGGACTAAGGTTGAAGCTTTCCCAGTAAGATCCCAAGCAAGGATGGCCACTATCACAGCTATTATTCAATATTGTATTAGAAATAAGAGAAGAAAAAGAAACCGAATGATTTAGAAGAGGCCATGAGGAAACAGAACAAGCCCTCTTTGTAGATGAAATGATGGTATACTTAAAGAATCCTAGAGAATCAATTAAAAAACCAGTTGAAATAATGAACAATTTTAGGAAAGTTGTAAAATATAAAATACACTCACATAAATCATCAGCGTTCTTATTTAGTACCAACAAAGTTCAGCAGCAAGAAATAGAAAGAGAAATGTCATTAAAAATGATTGTAAAGAATATACAATATTTGGGAGTCTGCCTACCAAGACAAACCCAGAACTATACGAATACAGTTAGAAAACACTTTACATAGAAATAAAGACACATCCGAACAATTGGAAAAATAATAATTACTCACAGGCAGGGTGAGCCAATAAAATAAAAACTACAATTCTAGAGGAGGCTAGGTGGCTCAGTGAATAGAGCACTGGCCCTGGAGTCAGGAGGACCTAAGTTCAAATCTAACCTCAGGCACCTAACAAAAAGCTAGCCATATGACCCTGGACAAGTCACTTAACTCCAATTGCCCTACCTTCCCCCCTCCAAAAAGTAAAGCAAAAAAAAAACCAACTAAAATTCCACCTAAAATTAATTTAATTATTCAGCACCATTACAATCAAGATACCAAAAACTTATATTATTAAGCTAGAAAAAATAATAACAAAAGTCAGCAGGAAGAACAAAAGGTCAAGAGCATCAAGAGAATTAGTGGAAAACAAAACATAACACAAGGTGTCCAATCTCTGTTTTAAAGTGGTGGTAATCATCAGAACAGTCTGATAGTGGCTAAGAAATAGCAAGGTGATCATGAGAATAGAACAGGTACACAGGACACAGTAGTAAATGACCCTAGTAGCCGAGTATCTGATAAACCCAAAGATCCAAGCTTCTGGGAGAAGAACTTACCATCTGACAAAAACTGCTGTGAAAACTGGAAAACCATTTGGCAGAACCAAGGTATAGATGTTGATTCTAGGTAAAAGCAGAACTAGGTATAGACCAGCATCTCACACTGTATACTCTGATAAGGCTGCATGATTACACATAAAGGGTAGTACTCAAGAAAATTGGGGGAGCATGAAATAATTTGCCTGTCAGATCTTTGGATAAGGAAAGAATTTATGACTAAACAACAGAGAGAGAGCATTACAAGGCATAAAAAGGATGTTTGGGTTTATATTAAATTAAAAAGGTTTTGCACAAACAAAGCTAATGTAGGCAAGATTAAAAGGAAAGCAGAAAGGCTAGGGGAAGCATTTTACAGCGAGTTTCCCTGATAAAGCCTCCTTTCTTGAATATAGAGAGAACTGAGAAAAATTTATGAGAACAAAAGTTATTCCCCCATTGACAAATGTTATCAGTGTATGAACGGGCAGTTTTCAGAAGAAATAAGCAAAGCTAGCTGTAGTCATCTAAATCAGAATTAATTAGAGAAATGCACACTAAAATGACTCTGAAGTGCCACTTCATGCCTGTCACTTTGGTCAATATGATAAAAGAGGAAAATGGTCAATGTTGGACAGGATATGGAAAATGCCAGGAGCAGAACAGAGATCTGTAACCAAGGACTTTAATAATGCCTGGATTCCAATGGGAAAGAAGAGACATATCTCTGATTCCTCTGGCCACAGTGGCAGCCTTTGGGTCCAAATGTTACAGGAGTATATCTGAGCCAGATGGAGCTGGAGCCGTGTGTGGATGGCTCGGTTTAGGACCAAAGCATCTTTACTTCTTTCATTGTGACTGAGGTAAGAGGTCCTTCCTGTCTCCCCTTTCTTATCCCAGAAAGATTTTGTTTTCTTTTTTAAAAGGTACCACTGATTTGGAACATGATTCCCTTGGTGAATGACACAATTAGATTTCTCTCCTCTGCCACCCCTCCTGCTCTGAACTCCCGTTATGGTAAAAATTAGTGAAGGATCCATGTGATTAGGTCCTGTTGCCAAAAATAAGGTAAACAATGCAGAGGAAAAAAATCCTTCAGATTTTCTTTATGCTTAAACCACAGGCTCATCTGGATTGAAAAAGAGACCCCAGAGCTTCAGAAGCCTGATATAGACTGTGAAACATACAAGCATTGTGGGTACAATAGACTTTTGTGGAAAGCAGGAGGGGAGGGTAAGGGTGTACACATCAGAAGGAGGAAGATAAGTTTGTCTGCATCAGGAAGCTCGGAGTCAAAATTAGTTTGAAATTATTGTCCCAAGTGTGATTGTACAATGTAGGGTGGTTAAAGGGAAGCACTGTCCTCTTGTTATCATAGTGGGGCAAGAAGTCTGAACCAGAGTCTCTTTCCCATCATAAGTTCTATTATCCCATTGGCAGCAAGAGTCCTGAGCCCAAATTCTCTTTCCTCACTTTAAGATCTGATGCTCTTATCTTCTCTTTCAGTGTGACCTGGTGTGTGACTCCCGGACACTGAAGTCCTTGTCTCAGTCAATATTCCTCTCTGGGATTCTGGTGGGATATGCCGTGTTGGGCTATCCCTCAGACAGGTCAGTTTTACTTGGACACAGATGTTCCTGAAACCCAGCGAGCCAAGGGCTATAGAACTGAAACTTGGAAGATGAAACTATAGATCATTTAGTCCATCCCAGTCACCTCATGAAGGAGGAAAACAAGGCCCAGGGAAGTACAGAGACTTGCCCAAGGTCACATACCACGAGCTAAAGAAGCATTCAAACCAAGGACTTTCTTTTGATGTCCATGCTATGCCAAAAGTCCACAATAACAGGACAAAGATTCAGGGCTAGATTTGGGGCTATGGGTGGAGGTGGGTCTAAGACTGGGAAGGACCCAATAAGAAAGGCAGGCTGGTGATGGGCTGAACAAGGAACAAAGGGCAGACAGTCAACAGTCAGTCCACAAGCAGTTCTTAAACACTTAGCATGTGCCAGGAACTGGGCTGAGAGCTGGGAATAGGAAACAAAATGAAAAGAGCCCCTGCCCTCAGGGAGCTCACATTCAGTGGGGGAGACAACAGGCAAGCAACTCTGCACATTCAAGAACCATGCACAATAAGCTGGGGATAGTCTTTGGAGGAGGGCACTGCCCTGGCATTAAGGACTGAGGAAGGCTTCTCCCTAAAGCTGGGACTTCTGCTGAGACTTAAGGAAGCCAGGGAAGGTAGAAGGAGGAGATGGGGGTGGGGAGTCATTTCAGGGAGGGGAAACAGCACAGTGAGGGCTGCTGGGTGGGAGATGACACTCTTCCTGCTCTGAAGTCACAGTCATCAGGTTTCCTCTGATGTAGGTTTGGGAGAAAACAGATGCCGCCTCCAAGCTACCTCCTGGTGGCTGTCTCCAGCACCGAGGCAGCCTGTGCCCAGTCATTCCCAGTTCACTGTTATCTTTTTTGATATCAGAAGCCACACTTGGTAGTGGGTCTCTTGGTAAGTCTTCTCTGTGGGGCTTCTTCAACATCTGCACATGTTCTTTGAGATCTCACCTGTGTCTGAGATTAATCCTGTGCTTGGGTTTCCTTTCAGTCTTGGAATGGACCACTAGTCAGCACTGGCCCCTAGAAGAAGTCATTTATCCCTGTGCATAAGTCTGGGGCATCAGTTTCTGGAGGTTGTGTTCTATGGCCTTCAGGAATGGTGCGGACTCCAGCTGGCAGTGTCAGCTCTCTCCTTCATCTTCTTGCTGACCTCTTGGTAAGTGCCCCAGGGCTTATGTTCTCTCTCTGCATGGGCTCCAGAAGGAGGATGAAGAATCCCAAATTTCTTTATATTAAAAGCTCATTTCAGGTTGTTTCAAGGCTAATAAGAGAATGGGAACATTTCCCATAAGGGCCTTGAGTGCCAGGCAGGAGTTAAAACCCATGTGTTAATGAGATAGACTTACAGCCAGATACCTTCATCAAATTATCTTGAGGTTAAAAGAAGTAAATAAAATAAAATAAAAGTAATTAGTGATAAACAGACTTTTCCCAAGGACCAAAAAGAATATCCTAAGACACAAAAGTGGGTTAGAAAAATGATTACATTTTGAAGCAGTCATGAGTTCAATTCCCACCCTTGCTTCTTCATGACTTTGGACAAATCACATGCCTACCCTATATTCCAATTTCTTCCTCTGTGAAATGAATGGCTTAGACTAAGTGAACTTTGGATGCCTTCTAGGTCTAGGAGCAATTAGGTGGCACGGAGGATTGAGTACTCAACTTTCATTTTCATGCGTTCAAAACTGACTTCAGTCATTTACCAGCTGTGTGAGCCTGGACAAGTCACTTAACCCTATTTGTCACAGTTTCCTTATCTGTAAAATAATCTGGAGAAGTAAGTGGCAAACCATCCCCATATCTTTTTTTTTTGGAGGGGGCAGTTGGGGTTAAGTGACTTGCCCAAGGTCACACGGCTAGTTTTTTGTTTTAAGTGTCTGAGGCTGGATTTGAACTCAGGTACTCCTGACTCCAGGGCCGGTGCTCTATTCACTGCGCCACCTAGCCGCCCCACTGCGCCACCTAGCCGCCCCGAAATATGTATCTTTAATAGAATATAAGACCGTTAACCATTTGTGATGGACAGACTTAAAATGAGTAGAAATATATTGATATTTTTATATAGATATTTACATAAATATATTTGGATCTTTATGTGGTGTCTCCCCATTACAATGTTAGCTCCTTGAGGACATGCACTGTTCTTGCTTTTTCCATGTATCATCACCATTGGCACAGGAACTGACTCTTAGTTGGTATACAATAAATGCTTATTGATTTATTGAAGATAAAGGTTTAAAGAATTACACCAACAAAAGGCCTCTCCACCATCTTTCTCTCTTCTGCAGAGTCTCTCTAGGTGATGGGATAACAGTCTCTTCAACTTCTCTCCAACCCTCACAATTCAATTCTTTCTCCAGACTCACTGCTCATTCAACGACCTTTAGGATGCTTCTTCATAAAACCACAGTTGAACCAGGTTCAACAAGAGTTCCTCCTTATCTTATTTCTCTCTTCTCCCATGGATTCTCACAGATCAAATTTGAACTCAGATATGCTCCCCCTGACTCCATAGGGAGAAGCATCTCTTAGGAGGACAATTGCAGCATTTTACCTTCTCGGTTGCTAAAGAGAGTTTCAATTTCTACAATCCATGGAGGAGAGGCTTTTGAAATCACCTCTCATGAATGCTTTGAAGGCTGCCTATATACAGTACAGGAGAACTTCCTCTCTGGCATCATCTTGGCATGATGTTGGTGCCCATGCATGTTGCAGGCAACCCACAGGTTATCCCTCACTTCCACTGCATGACTTTTCTAGTGACACCTCTTGGATAAACTTTTCAATCTGTGATGCCCCGCCCCCTAAATTTCTCCATAGCTCTCTGGGGGACCCACAATTCAATTCTCAAGATATTGTGGCAGTCCATATTGTGTATAACATCATGTGACAATAACAGATTTGGGGACTTGGTTTCAAAGAGAACTTATATTTAAGCAGACTTTTGAAAATTGATTCCATTTCTACTTTGGATATATTCATGAACCCAACACTGGAAGCAGGCAGTGGTGAGGGGAGAGAAGATAAGGGTTCTTTTTTTTTTTTTTAAAGGAATAGAAACAGGAACAAAGGGTAAGGGAGATAAACACTTTAGGGGATGAAGAAGTGTAAGGAGGGCTAGAACTCTCAGGTAAACATGGAATTAAGGTCTTGTTTCCATTTATTTTTCTTTATCTTATAAATAAGTCCTATTGATGCCTTTGTTTATCATAATTATTTCCTCATCCCCAAACCAGAATTGTACCATCCCTGGTAACAAGCAGTCAATTAATCAATCAGCTCCTGTTTTAGTTCTCAGCTCTCTATGAGGCTGGGAACACAAATACAATAATTAAGACACCCTGCCCTCAAGGAGCCACCTCTATCAGAGGAGATAACAGGTACATATACATAGGTATGTGTACAAGGTGATCCTGCTTCAACCCAAAAGGTGGACCTGCCTCTGATCAAACCTGTGTGTGTGACCCTGGCCAAGTTACTACACTTGTAATGTTTTGGCAACTCACCAGGACACAACTTCTGTGGTAGAGAGTTTTCATCTCCTGGGAGTTCCTCATTGGTCCAGTCCTTATCTCTCTGTCTTTCACTGGCTTAATCACAGAAGAGGATGTATTTTTTTGGAGTTAGAAGATCTGGGTTGGATTCTAGCTGTGGGTTCCTAGAAGGTGGCCGCCTTCAAGCACCCCTGCCTCACGTCTCAGCTCTGTCAAGTGCACTCCTGATGGTGCTGAACAGCAACTCCTGTATTCCCTTGGGTCAGTAGCTCCGTCTTTTAGTATATTGCGATTTATTTTCTATCTCCCATTAATAATATATGTTTAGCTCCTCCCCAATCAAAATTTATTCTCCTGGGGAAAAAAGCAGAAAGAATATAAGTTCATCAGGTCAACCTTCCTGCTGTTGACCTTTTAGTGGTCCTTCAAATTCATTCCCATCATCGATTCACCCAGTGTATTAGCAGTCCAAGCACTGTTCTTGTACTTCTGTGTCCCTTTGCCTTTATCCTGTTTCCCAACTTCATTTCCCTTGTTTTGTTTTTAATCAGTGAGTTCCCTTCACAGATTCAATGAACTCTAGGCAATATACCACTTTTCTTTTTGTATCTTTAGAATGTTATTTTGGGGAGGTTCCCCTCCTTCCTCTCTATAGTTTCTCTAAAGCCTTTGCAATTGGTCCTCCCAACCCCAACGTGCATGGTGCATGTCAAACTAGGTCATGCTTCCTCACTTTCTCTATCATGAACTCTAGGATGGATTAATCCTCTATTCACAAAGGTCTCAGCATTTTTTCAATATCCAGTTTGTCTACACTCAGCAGAGTCAGGTCCATAATTACAATTTCTTCAATCTTTATCAAGGATGAAATTCTCATTAAGGCAAATCATTGCTTTAAGAGATGCCCCATTTTGTTTGTTTGTTTGTTTGTTTGTTTGTCAGGGTGAGCTCCAACAAAGATTTAGGTAATTTGAAGTCCCTATTAACATACTATCCTTCTCCAAAGTGCCAGGTTTGTGATTAATTTGACAGACTCTTCTCTAGTTTCTCCTTCTGTCCAAGTGGTCTGCAGTATACTCTTACAATAATGTCAGTTCTCTTACTCTTTCATCCAAATGCTACTAATCATCATATTCTGCATCCCCCAAATTCTTGGATTCTATGACCATTTTATATGACTGTGAAATCCTTGATTAGGTTGTAGTCATCACCTACTGCATCTATCAACAACCTTGTAATTTTAATTCTGTTCCTTAGCTGAAAGTTACTCATGACTAAAAAACAAGAGAGTTAATAAAATTCACTAAATTTATAAATGTACATTTAAGATTAACTAATGCCCATAACATCTGCTTTGTTGTTGCTATGTGGAAATTTGTTTCATATAACTGTACATATTTGTGATGCCTTTTGTTTTTCTTTAATTCTTCATAAGTAGAGAATGGAGAGTCGAGACGTGGAGAATTTGGAAATAAAAATTAAATTAAATTTTTTTTTTTACAAAAGAACCCCTATATTAGATGAACTTTTAATGTCACTCTCAGTTCTGACATTCTATACATTCTAACACACTGCTTCATGAATTCAAGTTGCCTGTCCCAGATAAACATCTCCTTGGTTCCAGAAAGAAACATTATTGTAAGTCATGTTTAAAGGTCATGGAAACCAGGAGAGATTTAGACAGAAGACCGGTGAAAGGAAAATATTGTCCCGATTTTCAGAGAGAAAGAGAGACAGACTGACAGGGAGACAAAGAATTGAGTCTGTAAACTATAGGCCAGTGAAGTTGACTCCAATTCCTGCCCTTGGGCACAAAAAGTCAGCTTCAGTACTAGAACATATGGCAGGCATAGTCAGATTGCAGGTGACTTGGAAATGATCTGAGGGGTTTTACTGAATCAGAAGCTCTACATAAGTGAAGAGTAGCCAAAAAAGTGAAAGTGATTTGGGGCTACAGAAGAGGTGTATAGCTTCCAGGAATAAGGAAGTGATAGTCCTTCTGCCCTTGGCAGTAACTAGAACCCATCTCGAGTACTGTGTTTACTACTGAGCACCTGGGTTCAAGAAAGGTATGAATAAGGACCTTGAAGGGCCTTGAATTCATGACATGTGACTACCAGTTGGAGCTACTGACTATATTTAGTCTAAAGAAGTGAAAATTCAGGGGAGATGGGTTTTAAATATCTGAAAGTAAAGTGTGTGCAGGAAGGATTATGCTTCTCTGCTTGGTTCAGAGGACAGAACCACAAATAGCAGAAATTAGAAATCGACAAATTTCAGCTCAACATCAGCAAAAGCTTCCTCCATATTGGGGCTGCTGGCTCCCCCTGCTGGGAGGGCTTCAGGCAGAGGTTCCATGATAAAAGTGAAGACATTTTAAGGGGATTCTGTTCATGGAGGGGCCAAACTGGAGACCACTGAGGTTCCCTTTCAACTCTCAAATTCCAGAATTCAAGGATTCAGGGAGATGAGGTTTTTATCTTCTCATGCACACCCAGACTGTTCTTCTTCTTCCTATGTGCATCCTGGGTTCCCAGACTTTCTTAAAATCCCAGCAAAAATCTTTCATCATGCCACATGCATTCCACATACACTACTATTGTACTCCAAAGATGTGTCTTCTTCCTGCTGGTGCTGTGTACAGCCATGGGAGTGTTTCCCAGCTTTACAGATGGTGTTGGGAAAAGTTTAGTCTGTGGAATCCAGGATGTACAAGCCCCTGGTGGATGCTTTGGGGCATACAGGCTTTAATTGGATCTGTTCTTATAGGACACAAGACTGGTATTGGAATGAACCTCATAGACCATCTATTTTTGAATGAGGAAACTCAGGGTAACCCAAGAGGGCCTTGTCTTAGGCAATACAGAGGAAGAGAAGCCATGACCAAGGTCAGGTGGTCCTTTCCACCATGACACACTGCTTTCTTGACTAGGCCAAGTGTCTTTTTCCTTCTTCTCTTCTCCAGTGTTCTGAAGTCTTCTAAACTGAGATTCTGGGCTCTGGAGGGTAGCTCTTGGGGTGTCAAAATACCTCTTCCCAAATACCTCTTCAGGCATGTGAGAGCAGAGAACACCACAATAGGTCTATGAAACATAGCCACAGATGACATTGCCCAGGAGAATTCCCACCGGGTACACGATCTGAGAAATCTGCTTTAAATGACTGGGAGTCACATATCAGGTTCTACTGGAAGAGAAGGAAAGAAATACAATGGAGCATGATGCAGAGAGGTGGGAATGGCTATGGGAGGGGTGTCTATTGGTGTGGTCTTGACTGACAGAAGTCAGAAACCATTCAAACTCAACATCCTGACTGTCTCTTCTCCTCTCAAAAGACCTAGGGGGTGATGCTGGAACCTACTTCAGTAACAATGGCAGAGATGATGACACTTTTGTTATAAGACTAATAGCCAATACCTTCATTCAGGTGTGACCCATTCAAATTTAGCACTGAGCAATTTGGTTCTAAGGGCTCCCACTATGAGTATGCAGAACCACTTGCTTTTTTCTGTCTGGTGGGGCAGAGATGTTCAGGAGCATTCCAGGCTGAGGTTTCAAGGAACCTAAGAGAAGATGGTGTCATTGTCAAGAATTTCCACCTTACTGCTTGTCAACAGTAAAATATTTCAAGGGGTTGTTGCTAATGATAAATAGTCAGGGAAAGCATCTGACATTTCCTCAGGCTGCCAGAAAGACTTAAAAGCCCAGCAAATGCCACAAAGTCATGTAGACTGAAGTAGAGACTTGGCAAAAGCCATGACAAAGACGTGCTGTGGTTGAAACCATACAAAATCCTGCTTGATGGGGAGAGCTCACTTCAGTTGTACAAAGGCCTGCTCAGTGCAATGATCTGAATCTAGAAGCTTCTTGTCACATGTCCCTGCTCTCCAGTTGAGCAGACGGCAGATGGCACCAGCTTTTGAGGTCTTAAGCCACATTAAGAAAGCAAAGTGCTTAGACTCAAAGGCAAACATTTTCCTGATTCTTATGGAATGACAACAAGAAAATGATTGATTTCTTCAGTTAAATATAATAAAGATTAATTAATATAGTGCAGAGGTTAACACTGAACTTCAGATTTAAGAGGGTTAAAAGATGACTGTTTCAAACATATGGAATGTGCTTGGTCAAATATTGACTTTTGGTAAGTCAGAAAGTGCTTCGGTACTGGAATAGATTAACTCAAGGTCTTTAGGGACAACCAAGAGGAAAACTAAGAGTCACCAGATATTCCAGAACTGAGCTAAAACCTGAGTTCAAATCTGACACTAACTGTGTGACTCTGCAAGTCCCCTCACCACTGACTGCTTGAAATGGCAATAATTTGACCTGCCTGCAAAGTAAGTACTACAGATATTATTGTTTTGCAGATGAGGAACTGAGGCTCAGAGAGGTGGGGTGATAACAGCAATGGAGAAGACATTAATGTCTTCCTGGGGCATCTGCAAAAACAGAGCAGAGAATTCCCAGCATTCATCAAGACACATGACCTCGACTCCCTTAAAGTGAGATCCATGGGACCATGAATGGTGCCCAATTTGGTACCAAATGTACAAAGTCTCGGACAAGAAAAGAAAAAGATCAGCATACAGGTTTGTTTTCCTGATGAGTGTCCACTGAAGATGCATTGCACCTTGAGGGAATTCTGCAAACTCTAGGGAGAGATCTCCAGAGGGTTGTCCAACCCAGGACCCAAGGCCCTCTGCAGGCATGCAGGCATACATCTGTAGCTCCCAACTTCCAGCAGATGGATTTTTCCCATCAGCCCTTAGCCAGAGAATTTGATCAAAATAAAAATACTGACTTGAGCAGCATAGCTAGATTTGATGTAGAATGTTTCCTCCCTCCTACCCCCAATGAACTCAAAAGCACATCCTCTTGCAGCCATATGCACCATCCATGAACAACAGAACAAGTACAGAGATGAGGCAAGAGGGACCCACGAGAGGGGACACAGCTGCCTGCAACTCACATCTCAGAAGCCTTGGGGCCTCCGGGGCCTTTCTGAGACATCTGCATGTTGTTCCCTCTGGGCAGGATGCGTGAGGGAGGGCTGTCACTCTGCTGGGCTCTCTGGGGCTCCTCTCTGAAGGCTCCATTGCTGTGCTTGGTGGGTCTCTGTAGTCTCCAGCTTCTTGTGGAACAGAAATCCCTGGCCAGAACTTCACTAGAAAACTAGAGACCAATTTCCCTTATGAATATTGATGCAAAAATCTTAAATAAAATTCTAGCAAGGAGAGCACAGCAACATATCAGAAAGCTCATCCTCTATGATCAGGTGGGAGTTATACCAGGAACGCAGGACCGGTTCACCATTAGCATAGCGATCCATAGCAAATCCAACCAAAATCCTGGGATTATCTCAATAGGTCCAGAAAATGCTCTTGAGAAAATGTAGCAGCCATTCCTGTTTTAAGACACTCAAAAAACTGGGAATGAATGGAGCTTTCCTTAAAATGATTTGTAGTACCACTTCTAGGTCTGTATCCCAAAGAGGTCATAAAAATGTGAAAAGAACCAACATGTACAAAAGTCTTTATAGCAGCTCTTTTTGTTGTGGTGAAAAATTGGAAAGTGAGGGGATGCCCCATCAATTGTGGAATGACTGAACAAGTTGTGGCACATGAATGTTATGGAATATTATTGTTCCATGAGAAATGCTGAGCAGGCAGACTTCAGAAAAACCTGAAAGACCCTTATGAACTGATGCTGAACAGAGTAAGCAGAACCAGGAGAATGGTGTGCACAGTAACAGCCACATTGTGCTATGACCAACTTTAGTAGGCTTAGCTCTTCTAAGCAATGCAAGGATCTAAGACAAATCCAAAAGATTCATAGTGGAAAATGATATCCACATTCAGCAAAAGAACTATGGAGTCTAAATGCAGATTGAAGCAGACCATTTGCTCTCTCTTTTTTTGTTTGTTTCTTCTTTCTTATGGTTTCTCCCATTGGTTCAAATTCTTCTTTACAACATGATATGGGTAAAATTGTGTTTAAAGTGAATGTAAATGTAGGGGCAATGATGGATTGTATGCCATCTTGGGGTGAGTAGAGAGGAAAGAAGGGAGAGAATTTAGAACTGAAAATCTTATGGAATTGAATGCTGACAACAAAAAATTAATTGATATTTTAAAATTATTTGTAGTGTCTATCAAAACTATCCAAAATATAAATGTGGGGAAATTGGGACACTAATTGACACTCTCGGTGGAATTGTGAACTTCTCCAACTCTTACGGAGAATTATTTGAAACATTAACTAAAGTGGTATAATTCTGTACATTCCTTTTGACTCAGCAATACCACTACTAGGTCTATTTCCCAAAGAGATTTAAAAAAATGTAAAAGACTTACATTAAAAAATTATTGACTTATTTATTTACTTTTAGTTTACAAGATTCAGTTCCAGAATTGCTTGAGTTTCAGATCTTCTCCCCTCCCTTCTCCCTTCCCCCCCTATGGTGGCATACAATCATGTATAGGATCTGCAAACACTTTCACATGGTACAGTAGTCTGGTTTTATAGAAGTGTTGTAATGAATGGAGCGAACAATGGGAAAAAAGAAAGAAAGAAAAGAAACAAAACCAGACATGGAAAAGAACAATAGCATGTGTTGCTTCAGTCTCCATTTAAACTCTGGTCTTTCTAGATCTTTCTCTGAGTGTACATACCTCCTTCCATTTTAAGACTTGTAGAGCTGTCATTTAACTGTGCATTGCTGAGAAGAGTCCAGTTTATCAAGGTTGGTTGTCACACGTATGATGTATCTGTGACTGTGTACACATTTTTCCTGGTTTTGCTCTTCTCACTTAGCATCAGTTTGTATAAACCTCTCCAGGTGATTATGAAGTCCATCTCCTTCCTATTTCTTATAGCACAATAGTATTCCATTACATTCATATACCATAACTTGTTCAGCCATTCCCCAATTGATGGGCATCTCCTAAGTTTCCAGTTTTTTGCCACCACAAAGAAAGCTGCAATAAATATTTTTGTACATACGGGTCCCTTTCCCACTTCTATGATCTGTTTGAGATACAACCCCAAAAGTGGTATTATTGGGTATACAATTATTTATAGCCCTTTGGGCATTGTTCCAGATTGCCCTCCAGAATGGTTGTATCAGTTCACAGCTCCACCAACAATGCATTAGAGTTCCAATTTTTCCACATCTTCTACACTGCTTGTCATTTTCCTTTTCTGTCATCTTAGCCAATCTAACTGGTGAGATGTGGTACCTTAAAGTTGTTTTGATTTGCATTTCTCAAATCAATAGTGATTTAGAGCATTTTTCCATATGTTTAAAGATATCTTTAATTTCTTCCTCTGAAAATTGCTTGTTCATATCCTTTGCCCATTTATCAATTGGGGAATGACTTGTA
>CM053601.1:186353507-186409250 GCA_028646575.1 Pseudocheirus occidentalis | reverse complement strand
GTTGTTTTGATTTGCATTTCTCAAATCAATAGTGATTTAGAGCATTTTTCCATATGTTTAAAGATATCTTTAATTTCTTCCTCTGAAAATTGCTTGTTCATATCCTTTGCCCATTTATCAATTGGGGAATGACTTGTATTCTTATACATTTTCCTTAATTCCCTGTATATTTTAAAATGAGGGCTTTATCAGAGATGCTGGCTGTAAATATTCTTTCTCAGTTTCTGACTTCCCTCTTAATCTTGGTTACACTGGCTTTGTTTGTACTAGATTTTAATCTCTATTATAAAGCAGCAGTTCTCAAAACTGCCTGGTTCTAGTTAAGGAATAGAGTAGTGGATCAGTGGAAAAGATTGGGTGCAAAAGACTCAGTAGTCAACGACTACAGTAACATACTGTTTGATAATCCCCCAAACCCCAGCTTCTAGGTTATGAATTCACTACTTGACAAAAAATGCCAGGAAAATTGGAATATAGCATGGCAGAAACTGGGCATAGACCACCATCTAATGCCATACACCAATGTCAAGTCTAAATGGGTGCATGATCTAGGTATAAGGGCTGATACTGTAAGTAATCTGGGGAAGCGAGGAATAGTTTACCTGTCAGATTTATGGAATAGGGAAGACTTTATGACTAAAGAAGAGTTGGAAAGCATTATAAAATGTAAAATAGATAATCTTGATTACCTTAAAAGACTTACATTTCAAAAGTATTTATAGCAGCACTTTTTGTGATGGCAGAGAATTAGAAAATGAGGGGATTCCCATCAATTGTGAAATAGATGAGCAAGCTGTGGTATAAGAGTCAGATGGAATACTATTACACTATAACAAATGACAAGCAGGATGTTAAAAAAACTGGAAAGACTTACATGAACTGATGCAGAGTGAAGTGAGCAGAGCCAGAAGAACATTGTGCACAGTAACAGCAATATTGTATGATGACTAACTGTTAATGACTCATTTATTTTCAGCAATACAATGATCAGAGACTCATGATGAGAAATGCTATTCACCTCCAAAGAAAGAACTGATATAGTCTGAATGCAGATTAAAGCATGCTGTTTTTCACTTGCTTTATTTTGTGTGTGTGGTTTTGTTTTGTTTTCTTTTGCTGTGTGATTTCTTTTTTTTTTTTTTTTTGCTTTTTGGAGGGAAGTTGGGGTTAAGTGACTTGCCCAAGGTCACACGGCTAGTTTTTTGTGTTAAGTGTCTGAGGCCGGATTTGAACTCAGGTACTCCTGACTCCAGGGCCGGTGCTCTATTCACTGCGCCACCTAGCCACCCCCTCTTTTTTTTTTTTGCTGTGTGATTTCTTTAACAGCATGAGCAATATGGAAATATTTTCATGACTGCGCAGATGTTACCTAAATCAGATTGCTTTCTATTTGAGGGAAAGGGGAGAAAACAGAGGGAAGGAGAGAATTTGGAAGAAAAATTTAAAAAAGTTTTAAAAATTGTACATGTAATTGGATAAAATTTATTCAAAAGAGAAATAAAATATGGGGGATGAAAGATCCCTCACCAGGGAAGGACTCCAGTCTCTTTTGATTCCATTCTCTTTTCATTCTTTCCTATGTATCCTGTCTATACCTTGTTTGGACATGTTTTCTTGTCATCTCTGTCATTAGATTGTGAGCCCCTTGAGGCCAGGGACTGTCTTTTGCCTCCTTTTGTATCTCAAGTGTTTAATGCTGTATTAGGTACTTAAAAATGTTTATTGACTAACTGACAATTAAGAAAGAATTGGAAGAATGCATCTGGAAAGTCTATCAAAAGATCTTTAAATGAAATAGGATGTGGAAGGAGGAAGTGGCTGAGGACTATCCACCAGGCCAGATCCTATAAGTAGCTAAAAGGAAGAAGACCAGCAGTTGAGACCCTCAGATCTTCACAACAGACAAAATCCAAGGAAGGAGCCAAGAAGAAAACTCTGTGACTTCAGAGGTTTATACAAGGTTTATACACAAATATCTAAAGATTAGAAAAGAAAAAAAGGACTCAGAGGTCATGATATAAGGAGGCAAAGGCAGCCTCCTAAGTGCAGAGCAATTGGTCTTTGAAAAACCATGACCTAATACTATCAAAAGGGCCCAGGACCAGGCATTAAACTAACGGTACATTCAGCAACTCCTTTCTGAGGTTCAGGCAGGTTCATTGAACGAGAAATCCCAGAGTCAGTGAGTTCAAATGAGCCCAGGCAGAAACCAGTGACCCTAAGGACATCTCAGAGAGAAAGACCCAGGCTAAGGGATGTCTAAAAGGAAGGAGAACTGTTTTCACAACTGCTCTTCAAGATGTCTGTCTATCCACAGACATCATAACACGGCAGAAATCACAGAATATAGAAAAATAGTTAGACCAAACTAACAAAATTATTGAGACTTAAATGCAAAGTAATATTCTGACCCCAAAATTCCCCTGTTCCCTATAACTCTATAGAAAGCAGGGAATTGGGAACTAGTTGTCTGGGATCAGGAGTGGCCTTTGGAATTCACCTGTGTTTGGGATCTCTGAAGGAGAACTCAACCACACAGTCTACCCTGACACCCTGCCAAGCATTATTGCTACCACATAGCTTCTCATTGCCCCGGAGCTGAACGTCCATGAATCAGTCAGTGCATTCCACCTGGTTCTCAAATAACTCAACCATGTCATAGCTGCCCATTTTTAATCTGAAGGTGTTTATCAGCCAATGCATTCTGTGGATTCATTTTTTTCATATTTAGCACAAAAAACTGGCAATGCTCTGTCTCTAGTTTACAGCAGAAACACTTCTTTCCTGGAGGTATCTGAAGTTCTATTTATGGATCTCCTTGTCATTACCTTGGACCCCAAGTGCAGGCTGGAGCCCTACTAGGATCCTCTGGGTACAGGTGCTCCCATAGCATGGGTATTACGAACCCAAGCTTGGTGCTGATGGGTCCTTCCAGCTAGACATGTAACCCTGTGCCAGTTTTTCTTCATGAATGGTCTCAAATAATTTGGCATCCTCAACTGCAAACAGAGCTGAGAACATTGCCTACCTACAGTGCTCCATCAAAGTAAGGAGGAAGGTTCTGGGGGAGGTGTCTTCAGTGGTATAAAAATACAGCCTGTGTTTTGTGGAAGTCAAATGACTACTTTCTCCACTCAGTACCTCTCTGAAGAAGTTCTCTTCCTTGGGCCAGCATTCCAGTACTGATGGCCTTTGAGGATCTCCTACCTGAAGTTGGAGATATGGGAAGATTCCAGATCCTTAAGATCATTTTTTTTGCTATCGCTGTAATATTTTTTGGTATCCATGTTCTGATAGAGAACTTCACTGCCTTTGTCCCTGAGCACCGGTGCTGGGTTCACTTCCTTGACAATACCTTTGCTTTGCTCAATGTCAGTAGGAACCTTAATTTTAGTTCCGTTCTAAAGCTTTCCATCTCCCTAGATTCCAGTGGGAAAGCAGAGAGGTGTCACCGTTTCCTCTGGCCACAGTGGCATCCATTGGGTCCAAATGTCACAGGATTAAACCTGAGCCAGCTGGAGATGGAGCCCTGTTTGGATGGCTGTGTTTATGACCAAAGCATCTTCACTTCTTCCATTGTGACTGAGGTAAGAGGTTCTTCCTGCTGCCCCTTTCCTATCCCAGGAAGGTTTCATTTTCCTTAAGAAAAGGTTCCACTGATTTGTAACTTGATTCCCTTGGTGAATGACAGAATTAGATTTCTCTCCTCAGCCACACCTCCAGCCCAGAGATACTTTAGATATAAAGAAAAATCAGTGAGGCAAGTATTGATTTGGTCCTGTTGCAAAATAAACATCACCAATGCAGAAAGTGTTATTCTGGAGATATTCTTTATGCTAAAGCATACAATCACACTGTCAGGGTAGCACAGGATTTAGCACATTCTATGTAGAAGGATTATAGGCCCAGGAATATGATAATCTGGAGGGCAAAAGAGATAGGAATGCAACCAAGGATCACTCATCCAGCAAAACTGAGCAAAATCATTCAGGTTGAAAAATAGATATTTAATGGAATACAGGACTTTCAAGCATTCGTGATGAAAAAAAGCAGAGGTGAATAGAAAATTTTATTTTCAAACACAAGACTCACAAGCAGCATAAGAATGGAAGCAGAAAAGGGATACATGAGGCTCAAGTCAGTCAGACAGTTTACATTCCACCAGGGGAACACGCTGTCTGTAACTCATGAGAACTTTCCCATTGTCAGAGCAGTTACAAGGAGCGTGTGCAGACAGAGGGCACAGCTGTGAGTTGGATGTCATGGGCTGACATGTGCACACTAAAAGGAAGGAGTGAAAAAGAAAAAAAGCACCGGGAGGAAAGGCAACGGAGAGGTAGAAGGGAGTAAGTTATCTCCCATAAAAAGGAAGAAAGAGCTTTTACAGAGCACGGGAAGATGGAGGTGGCAAGGAAGCCGTGAACCTTACTCTTGTCAGAACTGGCTCAGAGGAGGAATGACATACACATAGTGAAGTAGACAATAATTGGATGTCAGACACTTTCCAGGAGGGATGGAATGAAAAGAGGAAGAGAATCGAATAAACAGGGGTAAATAGGACAGAGGGAAGTACATTTAGCTAACATGACTGTGAAAAAATTGAAGTGTGTTGCTGTGACTAAGGCCTTATTTCCCAAATATATGGGGAACTGAGTCAAATTTAGAAAAATAAGAGCCATTCCCAAATTAATAAACAGTCAAAATATGTGAACAATAAGTTTCCAGATACAGTAACCAAAGCTATTTGTAGCCATAGGAAAAAATGCTCTAAATTACTATTTGTGAGAGAAAAGCAAATTGAAATATTTCTGAGGTATCATCTCACCCCTACCAGACGAGCTAATATGGTAGAAAAGGGAAATGACAAATATTGGAGAGGTCTGGGAAACTAGAGACACCACTGATGGAGTGGTGAACTCTTTCAACCATTACATAGAATAGTTTGCAACTATGCCAAAGGTCTAGAAGACTATGCCTAACCTTTGATGAAGTAATACCACCACTAGTTCTGTATTACAAAAGGATAAAAAACAAGAAGGAAAAGGACCAAAGTGTACAAAAATATTCATAGCAGTCCCTATCTGGTGAGGAAGAACTGGACATTGCAGGCATATCTATCAAGCGGGGAGTGGCTGCAATAGTTGTGGTATATGACTGTGATAGAATACTATTATGCTATGAGACATAATGAGTAGGATACCTTCAGGAAAACCTGGAAAGACCTGCATTAGATGATGCAAAGTGAAGTGACCAGAACTAGGAGAACATTGTGCATTGAAACAGCTGTGTTGTAAGATGGTCAACTACGAATGACTTCACTATTCCCGGCAATACAATAATCCAAGACAACTCTGAAGCACTAATCATGAAAAATGCTGTTTATCCCCAGAGAAAGACCCGATAAAATATAAAAACAGGTCCAAACACCTTTTGTAAAATTTATTTCTTGTGATTTTTAGATCTATGTTTTTCAAAAATATGATTAATAAATTAATAAATTTATTATGTGAATGGATAACATGAATAATCTATATAAAATTCCTTACCTTTTCAACATGGGGAGGAGGAAGGTGATATGGAGGCAGAGAAAGAATTTGAAACTGAAACTTAAAAAATATGAAAATTATTTTTACCTATACTAGAGAGATTTTTAAAAGAAGAAATGTTTACCTTAGCAACAAGAAACTACTTTAATTATGAATGTCATTTGTATAAGTAAATGATGGGCTTCATCTGTTTTTCATTCTTTAGATTTCTGTTGTTAATATAACCATGTGTTAGACAAGGTAGAGAATTTCTGAATTAAGGCTATATGTCATTTGTTATTAACGCCTTTCCACTTAAATGTACTTTTTTCTGTTTTTTACTCTATGGAGAAATAAAGAACATTTTTAAAAATTTAAAGCACAGGATCATTTGTGTGAAAAAAAAGCCCCAGGACCTCAGCAATCTCATAAGGAATATGAAATATGTTAGCCTGTGGATAAAATGGACTTTTGTGGAGAGCAGGAGGGGAGGGTAAGAGTTTACACATCAGAAGGAGAAAGATAAATTTATCTGCATCAGGAAGGTCGGGGTCAAAATGAGCTTGAAATTGATGTCCCAAGCTTGCCTGTCCAATGAATGATTTACAGCTGTATGATTGTACAATGGAGGCACTGTCTTCTTATCATAGTGGGGCAAGAAGTTTGAGCCAGGGAGCCGAGGGCCATAGAGCTAAAATTGGAAGATGAAACTATAGATCATTTAGTCCATTCCTGTCACCTCATGAAGGAGGAAACCAAGGCCTAGGGAAGTACAGAGACTTGCCTATGGTCACATACCAAGAACCAAAGCAGCATTCAAACGAAGGACTTTTTTTTTGATGTCCATGCCATGCCAAAAGTCCACAATAATACAGCAAAGATTCAGGGCTAGATTTGGGGCTGTGTGGGTGGAGGTGGGTCTAAGACTGGGAAGGACTCAAAAAGAAAGGCAAGTTGCTGATGGGCTGAACACAGAACAACGGTCAGTCATTCAACAGTCAATCCACAAGCATTTCTTAAACACTTAGCATATTCCAGGAACTGAGCTGAGAGCTGGGAATAGGAAACAAGATAAAAAGAGCCCCTGCCCTCAAGGAGCTCACATTCAGTGGGGGAGACAACATGCAAACAACTCTGCACATTCAAGAACGATGCACAATAAACCAGGGACAGTCTCTGGAGGAGGGCAGTGCCCTGGCATTAAGGACTGAGAAAGGCTTCTCCCTAAAGGTGGGACTTTATCTGAGCCTAAAGGAAGTCAGTGATGCTAGAAGGAGGAGATGGGGGGGAAACATTTCAGGGAGGGGGAACAGCACAGTGAGGGCTGCTGGGCGGGAGATGACACTCTGCCTCTGCCCTGAGGTTTCCTGTGGTACAGGTTTGGGAGAAAACGGATGCTGCCTCCAAGTTACCTCCTGATGGCTGTCTCCAGCACCGGGGCTGCCTTTGCCCAGTCATTCCCAGTTTACTGCTGTCTGCGATTCCTGCTTGGGTTTTCAATAGCCGGAGCCCTTATTAGCCCTGTGACCATCAGTAAGTCTTTTCTGTGGGGCTTCTTCCACATTTGCACGTGTTCTTTGAGATCTCCCTTGCGTCTGAGTTTAATCCTGCATTGGGGTTTCGTTTCAGTCATGGAATGGACCACCAACCAGCACCAGCCCCTGGTGGTAATTATACTAAGTCTATGCATCAACCTGGGGCAATTCTTTATTGCGCTTCTGGCCTATGGCATCCAGGACTGGCGAAGACTCCAGCTGGCAGCGTCAGCTCCCTTCTTCATATTCTTTCTGGCCTCTTGGTAAGTGCCCTCAGGACTTGTGTTCTCTCTCTGCATGGGTTGGAGAAGGAGGGTGAAGAACCCTAACCTTCTTTATATTAAAAGCTCATTTCAAGATGTTTCACATCTCATAAGAGAATGAGAAAGATTCCTGTCAAAGCCTTGCATGCCTGTCAGGAGTGAAAACCGTGCATAGAAGAGAGACAAATCCAGACATCTTCATCAAATTATCTTGAGGTTAAAAGCAAGAAATTGTTGGTGATAAACAGACTTTCCCCAAACTACCAAGAAGTGTATCCCAAGACAGAAGAGGTGAGATAGAACAATTCCTAAATTTCTAATCAGAAGTCATGTGTTCAAATCCTCCCTTTGACCCTTATTAGAAGAGGAACTTTGGCAAGTCACTTATGCTCCCCATACCCCAGTTGCTTCCTCTGTGAAATGAATGAGTCAGACTAGGTGACCTTTGGGTCCCTTGTAGGTATATGAGGGGGCTAGCTGGTGCAATGCATGGAGTACTGAATTTGGAGTCAGGAAGACTCTTTTTCCTGCATTCAAGTCTGGTCTCAGACACTTATTGCCTGCGTGACCTTGGGCATGTCACATACCTCTCTGCCTCAGTTCCTCATCTGTAAAATTGAGCTGAAGGAGGAAATGTCAAACCATTCCAGTGTCTTTGCAAAGAAAACCTCAATTGGCATCAGGATGAGTCAGATACAACTGGACAATAAAAGACATCTTACTGCTGGAGAAAAGTAGATCAATAAAATAACAGAAGACTGTCAAACATTTCTGATGCACAGAAATATATTGATACTTATGTAAAGGCATTTTGATAAAAAATATTTGGATCTTTATGTCTTCCCTCCCCATTGGAATGTTAGCTCCTTGAGAGTGCACACTGTTTTTGATTTTGCCCTGTACCGAGGAAACAAGGCCTTTAGCACAAGGCCTGGCACTTAGCAAGCCTATAATAAATGCCCATTGAATTGAAGGTAAAGGTTTCAAGAATTATACCCAAAAAGATCACTCTCATGGTTTTGTCTTCTGCAGCTGGGTTAGAAAAAGAGTCTCTTCCATTACTCTCCAGCCCTCCCACTTCCTAAGCTTTCTCCAGACTCGCTCCTCATCCAGTGACCGTTAGGATGCTTCTTCATAAAATAACAGCTGAGCCAGGTCAACAAGAAAGTCCTTTCTCCTTGTCTGATTTCTTTCTTCTCAATACTTTATCTCATGGATTCTCATAGACCACGATTGAGCTCATGTATGCTCTCCCTGACTCCACAGGGAGAAACACCTCCTAGGAGGACAATTGCCATTCTTACTACGTTTTACTTCCTCTGCAGCTAAAGAGATTTTCAGTTTCTACAGTCTATAGAGAAGATGCTTGTGAAGTGAGCCCTCATGAATGCTTCAAAGGCCGCCTATACATAGAAGAGGAGAACTTCCTCTCTGGCATCATCTTGTCCTGATACTGGTCCCCAGGCATGATGCAGGCGACCCACAGGTTATCCCTCACTTAGGCGACATAATTTATCTAGTGACACCTTTTGGACCAACTTTTTAGTCATGGATTTCTCTGTAGCTCTGAAAGACTCACGATTTTAATTCTTAAGATCTTACAGCAGCGGCAGCTGGGTGGTGCAGTGAATAGAGCACTGGCCCTGGAATCAGGAGGACCTGAGTTTAAAATCTGCCTCAGACACTTAACAGTTACTAGCTGTGTGACTTTGGGCAAGCCACTTAACCCCAACATCGCTAACTTTCCCTTCCAGCCAAAAACAAACAAAAAAAAATTAAAAGATGTTATGTCAGTCCTTATTCTGCATAACTTCCTGTGGAGAATAGTGATGTTAAAGACATAAATCTTGGTTTCAAGGAGAACTTACTTTTTAAAAAAAATTATTTATTTAATATTTTTAGTTTGCATCATTCATTTCCACAAGACTTAGGGTTACAATTTTTTCCCCCGTCTTTCCCCTACCCACCTCCCCAAAACAGTGATCCCACTATATACCCCCTCC
This sequence comes from Pseudocheirus occidentalis, assembly GCA_028646575.1. Taxonomy (NCBI): domain Eukaryota; kingdom Metazoa; phylum Chordata; class Mammalia; order Diprotodontia; family Pseudocheiridae; genus Pseudocheirus; species Pseudocheirus occidentalis. Next base: position 186,399,924 of record CM053601.1, on the reverse strand, counting down.
CCTAATCTGTTCTCTCCTATATCCCCCTCCATCACCTCTCTGACTTTCCATTAGGGCAAGATGGATCTCCATACCCCAGAGCTTGTATATCTTATTTCCCAGTTGCATGTAAATAATAACAAATAATACACACACACACACATATTTTCAACATTTGATTTTAACACTTTAAATTCTAGATTTTTTCCCTTCCTCCCTCGTCACCCACCTCCACTGGGAAGACAAGCAATTCAATAAGGCCATATATGTATAGTTATGCAAAACATCTCCACAATGGACATATTGTGAAAGATTGACTATATTTCTCTCCATCCTATCCCGCCCCCACTTGTTCTATTCTCTACTTTGTCCCTGTCTCTTTATAAAACTGTGTGCTTCTAACAACCTTCCTCCCTAACCTGCCCTCCCCTCCATCCTCCCTCCTTTCACCCCCTTCCCCCTTACTCTCCTATAGGGCAAGATACCCACTTTAGAGTGTATGTCATTCCTTCCCTAAGTCAAATTCAATGAGAGTAAGGTTGACCCATTCCCTTTTGCCTTCCTGTTCTTCCCCTCCATTGTAACAGTTATCCCTTGCCTCTTCTGTATGAGATGAATAACACTATTCTGTCTCTCCCTGGCTCCTCTCATTCTGTTCCTCTCCCACCTCTCAACTTTACCTTTAAAATATCCCTTCCTATTGAATTGATCCTGTGTCCTCTGTTTATGTTTGTATATGTATATATATATACACACACACATACTCACATATGTATTCATATGCATATATACCCTCCTGTATAGACATATGTATATGTATACATATATGTACATACATACATACATACACACATTTATTTTCCCTTCACCTGTCCTCATACTGAGAAAAGTTTCATGAGTTACAATGATTGTTTTTCCATGTTGGCATGTAAATAGCTCAACATTGATGAGGCCTTTAAGATTTCTTTATCTTCTCATCCTTCTTGTACTTGAATGTCAACTTTTCTATTCATTTCTGGTTTTTTCATCAAGAATGCTTGGAAGTCCTTCACCTCATTAAATAACAATATTTTCCCCTGGAACAATATGCTCGTTTTTGCTGGGTAGGTGATTCTTTGTTTTAATCCTAGCTCCCTTGATCTCTGGAATATCTTATTCCAGGCCCTTTTATCCTTTAATGTAGAATCTGCTAGATCCTGGGCTATCCTGATTGTGTTTCCACAGTATTCAAATTGTTTCTTCTTGGCAGCTTGTAATATTTTCTCCTTCATCTGGGATCTCCAGAACCTGGCTATAAAGAAACGAGTTTTCTTTTTGGGATCTTTTTCAAGAGGTTCTTGGTGAATTCTTTCAAGTTCTATTTTGCCCTCTGGTTCTAAAATATCAGGGCAATTTTCCTTGAGAATTTCTTGAAGGATGCTTTCTAGGTTTGTTTTTTGATCATGGCTTTCAGGTAGTCCAATAATTTTAAAATTTTCTCTCCTGCATCAATTTTCCAGGTCAGTGGTTTTTTTCAAGGAGATATTTCACATTGCCTTCTTTTTTTTATTTGTTTGGATCTGTTTAATAGTATCTTGTTTTCTCATAAAGTCATTTACTTCCATTTGCTCTACTCTAATTCTGAAGGAATTATTCTCTTCAGTTAGGTTTTGAGATCCTTTTTCCATCTGGCAAATTTGGCTTTTTAAGGCATTCTTCTCCTCATTAGCTTTTTGGGCCTCTTTTTCCATTTGAGTTAGTCTATTTTTTAAGGTGTTATTTTATTCAGTCAGGGTGTTGACTCTCTTTTCATGATTTTTTTGCATCATACTCATTTCTCTTCCCAATTTTTCCTCTACTTCTATTATTTGGTTTTCAAAATCCTACTTAAGCTCCTCTATGACTTATAATCAGTTTACATTTTTCTTGGAAGCTTTTAGTGTGGGAGTTCTGACTGTGTTGTCTTTCTCCTGTTCCATGCTTTGATCCTTTTTGTTCCCAAAAATGAATCTAAAGGTGGATGACTGTTCTTGCATTGTTTACTTTGTCTGCTCGTGTTGCCAGTGAATTACTTGACTTTAGAACTCCCTGCCACAGTAGAACTCTGCTTCCAGAGAGGAGAGCTGTGTCCCAAATTGATGGGGTTTTCACAGCTACTGGAGCTATTAGGAAGCTGCTGTCTCTACAGCCCCCAACAGCTTTGGCTTACTGGTCACACACCTCAGGACCACCACCCAAGACCACAATCCTGATACAGGGAAGTTAAGGCAAGAGCACTTGGCATCTGAATGGTTGCTTAGCCCTCCTACATCAGCAGGCTGGAAGCTCTGAAGCAGCCACGTGGAGGTGGCTTCATGGCTGCCTCTGCTGCTTCTGGTTCTGGGGGCAGAGGGCCAGACCCACTCCTCTGTCCCCTCCACCCCAACCCTGCTGAGTTCTACCCACCTTTTACTTTGTCTTTGGTATTTATGGGTCGGTAATTCTGGAACCCACCACAGCTGCTGGTAATCCACTCTCCCAAATGCTCCAGCTGGGCTGGTCAGGCCACCTTGGGGCTAAAATCATGGGCTCATGCCAGGCTGATCTCGGCTTCCAGGGCACTGCACTGAACCCTTCCTGTCCACTTGCCAGGCTGTCTTCAGCAGGAGATTTTTCTCTCTGTCACTTTGTGGATTTTGGAGCTCTAAAATTTGTTTAGAGTCATATTTTGTAGGTGTTTGGGGTGGTTAGGAGAGTAGCCACAGAGTTCTCCTGCTTCTATGATGTCAGCTTGACTCTGCCCCTGAGAATTTTTTTTTTAAACATATTTATTTAGTTTTAGTTTACAACATTCAGTTCTACAATCCCTTGAGTTTAAAATTTTCTGCCTCTCCCTCTCCTCCCATGCAGGCATACAGTCAAATATAGATTGTACAAATACCTTCACATTAAACATTAGTCAAGTTGTAAAGAAGTATAACCAGTAGCATAAACAATGAGAAACAAGGGACAAAACTCAATAAAACACAAAACAGAAAGAGCAAGGAGTTTGCTTACATCTGCATTCAGACTCCATAGTTCTTTCTATGGATATGGGTATCTCATTCAATCATGAGTCCTTTGGAATGGTCTTGTATCCTTGCATTGCTGAGAGTCTGTCAGTCAGTGATCACAGATAAAATGCATCTGTAATTGTGTACAAAGTTCTCTTGGTTCTGCTCTCCTCATTCAGCATCAGTTTCTGTGAGTTTTTCCAGGTTATTATGAAGTCCATCTGCTCCTCATTTATTATAGCCCAATAGTATTTCATTATATTCATATCCTACAGCTTGTTTTGCCCTTCCCCAATTGATGGGCATTGCCTTGATTTCCAATTCTTGCTACCACAAAAGAGCTGCTATAAATATTTATGTACTTACCTGTCCTTTTCCCACTTCCATGGTTTCTTTGGGGTATAATCCTAAAACTGATATTGCTGGGTCAAAGGGTATATACTTTTTTTTTTACAGCCTTTTGGGCATAGTTCCAGATTACTCACTAGAATGGTTGTATCAGTTCTCAACGCCTCCAACAATGCATTAGTGTTCCAATTTTTCCACACCCTCTCCACCATTTGTCATTTTCCTGTTTTGTCATCTTGGCCAATCTAACCTGTGAGATGTGGTACCTGAGAGTTGTTTTGATTTGCATTTCTCGAATCAATAGTGATTTAGAGTATGTTTTCATATTCTTATAGCTATCTTTAATTTCTTCATCTGAAAACTGCCTGTTCATATCCTTTGACCATTTATCAGTTGGGGAAAGAGTGGTATTCTTACAAATGTGACTCAGTTCTCTGAACATTTTAGAAATGAGGTCTATCAGAGACATTGGTTGTAAAACTTCTTTCCCAATTTCCATCTTCCCTTTTAATCTTGGTTACATTGACTTTGTTTGTACAAAAACCATTTCTGTTTAATGTAATCAAAACTATCCATTTAGCCTTTCATAAAGCTCTCTAACTTTTATTTGGTCACAAAAATCTTCCCTTCTTGATAAGTCTGACAGGTAAACTACTCCTTGGTTTCCCAGATTGCTTATAATATCAGCTTTAGACCTGGATCCTGCACCCTATTTAGACTTTATTTTGATGTATGCTGTAAGATATTGGTGTATGCCCAGTTTGTGCCATATTGTTTTCCAGTTTTGCCAGCAGTTTTGGTCACATAGTGAGTTCAAAGAGTACTTCCTTTGGGCAGACTTTTGAAAACCAATTCCATTTCTTTTTTTTTTTTTTTGCTTTTTGGAGGGCAGTTGGGGTTAAGTGAGTTGCCCAAGGTCACATGGCTAGTTTTTGTGTTAAGTGTCTGAGGCCGGATTTGAACTCAGGTACTCCTGACTCCAGGGCTGGTGCTCTATTCACTGAGCCACCTAGCCGCCCCAATACCCCAATGAGTAGGCTCTTTTTAAAATTTTTTTTTATTTTTCGAGGGCATTTGGGGTTAAGTGACTTGCCCAAGGTCACACAGCTAGTTTTTGGGTATGGTGTCTGAGGCTGGACTTGAACTCCGGTCCTTCTGACTCCAAGGCCAGTGCTCTATTGACTGTGCCACCTAGTCACCCATCCATTTCTACTCTGGAAGCCCCTGAAAAATACATAATCATGGGCACAACACTGGTGGCAGGAAGCAAGAGGACTGAGCAGATTCTTGCTTTTTAATGTATGGAGATAGGAATGAAGGGTAAGGTAGAGCAAACCCTTGATGGCATGAAGGAGTGAGAGGAGAGTTAGGATTCTCGGGGGAACATGGGATGAAGATCTTTTCTCCACTTTTAAACAATGAGTTTGATTGTTGCCTTTTGCTTTTAATATCATAATTATTTCTCCTTCCCAAATCAAAATTGCACCATCCCTTGTAACAATCAGTCCATCAATCAATAAGCCTCTATTCTTTTCACATTAAACTGTTTCAATGGTCTCAAAATTCTGTATCAGAATTTTGATCATTTACAAAAATTACTGATTTTTAAAACTAATAACCGAAGCAGCCAGGAGATAAATGCTCCACAAAACCTTTTCTTTCCTCCTAAAACTTTTACAATGTTCTCCAATCATTAACCAGTCTTTTTCTCTTAAACCAAAATCTCCAGTTGAGACAAAGAGTTCTGAGTTCCTTATTCCATGACTGATTAAGACTGGCATGGCAGGCATTATAAAGAATGTTCCTCACCCCTTCTGGGCAGATTTTGTCAACTTGCCAGCTCCATCAGCCTCCTTGTCAACTGCCTTGATCATGCCAACTGCAACAGTCTGCCTCATATGAAGAATAGCCAGGTGACCCAGAGGAAGATAATCAGAGAAGCTGCTTAGAACCATGTCACTGAATTCCAGCAATTTAGCACCGTCTTCCAGCTTCTTACCAGAAAGACCATGAATCAGCATGAGGAGTGGCACAATCAAGAATAGATTGTTTTGTTCACATTAAAGAAATGTGCAGTGAATCTGTTTCCATAGATGGGTCATTCATCATCTCAACAGCCACATTACCATGGCAGACATCTTTGACAGGCACATTATTGACATTGAAACCAATGTTATCCCCAGGCAGAACCTCATTTAAATCTTCACGGTGCTTTTAAACAGACTTTACATCAGTTGAAACAGTAACAGGGGTAAATCTGGTTTTAGAACACCAGTGCCCTCTCAGCCAATGGGCACAGAATCAGTACTGCCAAACATGTAGATGTATTGGAGGTGTAGACACAGGGGTTTGTCAGCTGGACAAGTTGGTGACAGGAGGCAATCCAAAGCTTTAAGCAGTACAATTGTAATAGCATTGCCTTCCTTACAAGTGACTTTCCATCCCTTAAATCATTCCAAACAGAAATTGGTACAAAATCTGCTGTGTCAGGGTGGTACCCAATTTTCTAAATATAGGTACTGCCTTCCTTGATAATTTCCTCATATCCCTTCCAGTTGGAGGGGGATTTGGTAAGAATCCATTTTGTTGACATCAACAATCAGTTGTCTCCCACCAGTGAATAGGCCAGAAGGCATGCTAAACAGTCTGTCTATTCTTTGAGATGCCAGCTTGAAAATCACCAGCAGCAACAAGCAGGAAAGCCCTGTCCACCTGAGAGTCACCTGTCATGATGTTCTTGATAAAATCTCTGCATCTTGGAGCATCAGTAATGGTCCAATAGCACTTACTGATCTCAAATTTCCACAGGGCGATGTCAATAGTGTTACCACACTTGTGTTCAGCCCTTAGTACATCGAAGAGCCAGGTCATTTCCCTTCTCAGCAGGCTCCTCCAACTTCTCAATGGTTCTCTTAGCTATTTTGCTGCATTTGTAGATATGCAAGGCTAGAAACATAAATACAAAAATTAAGAGGACCTGCCATCAAGGAGCCAACACTATCAGAGGAGATAACAGGTACATATATTAGTATCTATAAAGTATATATGCAAGGTTACCCTGCCTTTAACCAAAAGGTGGTCCTGCCTGTAATGGAACTTGTTAATGTGATTCTGGGCAAGTCACTCTCCTTCTCACTCCTCTAGGCAAACCACAATGACAAAATTGCAGTGGTAGAGAGATTTTCACCTTCTGGGAGATTCCTATTTCAGTGAAATCAAAGGGTCATTCCTTATCTCTATCTATTGCAGACTTAGTTAGAGAAACTGGGCATTTTTGGAGTCAGAAGATCTGTCTTAGAACCTTTACTGTGGGTCCAATTAAGGCCACCCACCTCCTGGCACACTGGCTTCTACTGACTCTCAGTGGCAAGGGGGCTCCTGAATGTGCTGGACAGCAACTCCTATATTCATCTGCACCAATACCTAACCCAGCACTTCTAGGGTAATGACACCAAGGGTAGCTATTGAAGAAATTGTGCATCTTGTACAATGAAGCCCTCTCCTTTTGCACAACTCAGGAAAATATCTGTGAATTGCAAGAGTGGCGACAGAAAGGAAATCATCATGTGTGTGATGAAAGCATGTGGATTGTTGAATTCTACTGCAAAACAGATGACAAAAATCCCATGAAATACTCTAATGGAACTTACTGGGAGAATGGAATCATCTGTATACATGAGGATACAGGTTCTTAAGATGGCAGAAAGGATAGACAGGGAAGATCCAGGGCCAGGAATAAGATGAAAATATAAAAAAATTATGGTGCTGGAAGTTAAGGCTATGGGGAAATGGGCAGAATTAATGAATGAAGAAAGCCCAACATTTAAAAAAAAACTTTGGCCAGTTGAAAGATACTGCAAAGAGCAGTATTGGAATTCTGAAAATAGTTTACTTTTGACAAGTTCTACCTTATTTCTCTGCATTTGTATGAGAATTAAGCCTAAAACTTTGGCTTCGCTTTCAACTCTCAAAATCACTCAATGTCAGAACTTAAGGCCGTACCTTTGATCTCAGTGTTGGAGCCTTGAGGTCTTGTCTGCTTGTTTGGAGGACTTTCTGTCACCTGAGGAACAGTTAGTAATGGAGCAGATCTATTAATAGACATTAATGCAATAAAGCACAGCTTCCTTTGAAGCAAGATTAGGAAAGTCTTATTGTATGATTATGTTCTTGTTCATGAATTCAGGAATTGGAGTGATGGTTTAAGAAACAGTTCCTTTGAAATTTGCATGAAATTATTTTAATCATCTCTGCTCTAATATCAACAATCTAGAAATTAGAATCATTTTTTTCTAAGTGTTTTTCAACCTATCTCATCTTCAAGGGGACTTTTAAATCACCAAAGTATGAAAGTTTGTTAGAGAATTCTTAAAATGTATCTTCCTCAACACTAATGATCTCACAATCCAAAGGAAAGTACTCTACTCTGATTGTCTTGATGGATGGTGTAGAAAGAAATTTGTATTTATAAAATTTAGGGGGATTATTGAACGCTTCCTTAATCTTTCTAAGAAATTCTATGGAGATGAAAAGTTAGATAAATTCAGGAGGCATTGGTTTTAACCTTGTAATGGTGACAAAGAAATGTTAGACTCGGCATCCTTATTTATTTTTTTTTTCTTTTACTAGAGTAATAATAGAATGGAGAGGCTTTAGAGGAAAGCCTGAAAATCAAGAGAAAACACATCTCTAATAGAAAAGATTGTATCAGCTTCACTTAGGGCAGATTGAAATATCTGTGTCCTGGTCAATGATTTAAGACTTATCCAAATGATATAATTCTCCTCTCCTCATTTGCGTCACTGATACAAAAATGGAATTCTTTCTGAATTGTGCACCTGAGATGATTACTTTCATGGGACAGAAAACATTTTCTCCAACTTAGAGCTTTGAGGGTCGTTTAAATGTTGTCATATCTATAAAAAAATTATAGATTTTCCTGATGTACTGGGAGGACAGATTTGAGCCAAAAGCAAAAACCTGTCCTGACTCCTTTAAAGGGGAAAAATCAAGAAGGGTTCCAAATGATCCATATTTCTGTCCATCTTCTCAGAGTTGTGTGACATAACTAGTATAAGGCAACGAGTGAAAGACAGGACATGATCAAATGCAGGTGGCCCTTTCCACCATGATACACTGCTTCATGGAGTACACAGAGTCCCATTTTCTTTGACCACAAAGGGTAGTGAGACCTTAGGAAATGCTTTCTTTCTCTATCAAGTGTTTTGAAGTCTTCTAAACTGAGATTCTCTATCTGCAGAGTGGCACTTGGGGTACCCCAAATACCTCTTCCCAATCTGAGCTCTAGGATGTGAAAGGAGAGAACACCAAATCAGCCCTATGAAATATCACCACAGATGGCATTACCAGGAGAATTACCCTCTGGTACTTGGATTGAAAAATCTTTATGTGACTGGGAATCACATATCACATTCTCTTGGAAGAGAACAAAATAAATTCAGTGGAGAATGATGATGAGAGCCAGGAATGGCTATGGGAGGGAACATGGGTGTGACCTTGACTGAGACAGGCCAGAACCATTCCAGCTCAATGCCCTGGCCATCTCATTTCCTCTACAAAGACCGGGAGCTGACACTGGAACCTTCCATCTCAGTCACAATGGTGGAGGTGAAGACACCTGAATTATAGGGCTGTCAATACAGTAGCCTAGGTCTGACCCACTGACACACAGTGCTGAACCATTTGGCTCTATGGGATGCTACTGTGGGTATGTGAACACACTTTTTAAAAAGTCCAATGGCTCAAAGACACTCAGACATAGTCTAGGCTGAGATTTCCAGGACCATCCAGGAACATATTGTCACTGTATAGAATTTCCAACCAACTGCCTCACAACAGCGAAATTTTCCAATGGATTGTTGTTAATGATCAACAATCAGGGAGAGCAGCTGACATCTCCTCAGACCGTGAATAGGACCAAAGAGTTCAGGAAAGGCTCCAATGTCAGGTGGATCCGAGTAGTGAGTTGGCAAAAAGTCTTGGCAAAGAGGGGTTCTGGTTGAAACCATACAAGTTGGAACAGCTTGATGGGGACAGCTCACTTCAGTTGTCTGAAGGCCTGCTCAGTGGAATGATCAGAATCCAGAGACTTCCTGCCACATGCAACTAATCTCCAAGTTAAACCAGAGGTCACAAGCTTTGAGATCTGAAGAAAAATTAAGGAAAGGAAAGTTCTTGGACTGAAAGGCAAACATCTTCTTGATTCTCCTGGGATGACCTTGAGAATATGCCTGGTTTCCTCCATTATACATAATCAAGATTAATTCATAGGGTGCAGAGGTTAACGCTGAACTTCAGATTAAAGAGGGTTAAAAGATGACTATTTCAAACAGAGGAGAATGTGCTTGGCAAAATATTGACTTTTGGTAACTCAGCATGTGCTTCAGTACTTGAATAGATTAGCTCAAGATCTTTAGGAACAACAATGAAGAAAAGTAGAGCCCATCAGATACTCCAGAGCTGAGCTAAGACCTGAATTCAAATCCAGCCTCACACCTTACTAACTCTGTGACCCTTAACAAGTCACTTCACCTCTGCTTGAATGAAGTGGTGATAATTTCCCTTGCTCATGACATGAGTACTACAGATATCATGGTCTTCATTTTACAGATGAGTAACTGAGCCTCAGGGCCTCTGCTAGGATGAGAACCACTTTTGTGAGGTCAAATCTCAGTACACATAGCAATGGCCAGGCAGTGAGCTCTAGTTTTGACAGTAAGGGGTACCAGTAACAATGAAGTAAGTTTGATTCATAGCAGGGCTTCATTTCTGTTTAAAAAAACAATACTCACAAACATAGCAATAAATGCAACCTTCCTTTAAATGATATGTAGTATCTTTCTAAAACCATCAGCCAACATTTTCTATAGTGGGGATAAGCTAGGAACTTTCCCAGTAAGAAAACAAGCGAAGCAAAGACGTCCACTATGATCATTATTTTTCAATATTGTACTAGAAAGCTATCTATAGCAGTGAGAAGAAATAGAAATGGAATGAATTAGAATAGGCAGTGAGGAAACAAAAATGCCCACTCTTTGTAGATGGTATAGTGATATACTTAAAGAATCTGAGAGAATCAACTAAAAACTAGTTGAAATAATTCACAATTTCAGCAAAGTTGCAGGATATAAAATAAACTCACATAAATCATCTGCATTCCTATATATGACCAAAAGAGTTCAGCAGCAAGAGACAGAATGAGAAGTTCTATTTAAAATGATGTTAGGCAGCATAAAATATTTGGGAGTCTACTTTCCAAGATAAACCCAGGGACTATAGAAACACACAAAACGCTTTACACACAAAGTCATATTTGAACAATTGGGAAAATATTCGTTGCTCATGGGTAGGCTGAGCCAATATAAGATAAATGCAATTCTACTGAAACCAATTCAATTATTCAATGCCAGCCCAATCAAACTTCTAAAAATTATTTTTAGAGCTAGGAAAAATAAACAAAATTCATCTGGAAGCAGAAAAGGTCAAGAACAACAAAGAAATTAATGGAAAATAAAATGTCAAGGGAGGTAGCCTAGATATATATGATTTCAATATAATGGAATACTGTTGTGCTATAAGAAATGAGGAGCACAAGGACTTCATAGTAACCCAGAGAGACATATATAAACTGATGCTGAGCAAGAAGAGCAAAACCAGGAGAAAATAGTACACAATCACAGACACAACGTAAGTGTGACAATGAATTACAATAGACTGGGCTCCTTTCAGCAATGTAAGGTTATAAGACAATTCCAAAAGACTCATGATTAAAGGAGATATCCACATCCAGAGAAGGAGATGCAAAGTCTGAGTGCAGATTGAAGCAAACTACTTGCTATGTTTCTTTTTCTTAGTTTCTTTTGCTTCCTCTTTCCCACTGATCATTCCATCAGTTATAATCCTTCCCTACAACCTGACTAATGATCAATGGGAAGACATTTGTTAATCCTATATCTGAGTGCATGCCACCATGAATGGGGCGGGGGCAGGGGGAGAAGAGGAAGGGGAAGAAAATCTGAAACTCAAGGGACTATGGAACTGAATGTTGTAAACTTAAAGTATGTAAACCAATTTAATTTTAAAAAAAGATATAAATGGATGTTTGGATTATATTAAATTAAAAACGGGTGCCCAAGTGATACCAATGCAGCCAGGATTAGAAGGAAAGCAAAAAGACTGAGAAAAATTTTACAGCAAGTGCGTGTGAAAAAGGTCTCTTTTCTCATATATATAGAAAATTGAACACAACTCATAAGAATACAAATTATTACCCAATTGATAAATGGTCAAAGGATATGAACAGGCAGTTTTCAGAAGAAGACACCAAAATTATAAATCGCAATTAACTAAAAAAATGCAAATTAAAACAACTCTGAGGTTCAACTTCACAACTATCAGATTGGCTAATATGAGAAAAATAAATAATGAATCTTATGGGGCTGTGGGTAAAGTTGGACACTAATGTGCTCTAGGAGGAATTGTCAAGTGATCCAACCATTCTGGACAACAATTTAAAACTGTAGGCCATAAATCTGTGCACACCTTTCAAACCATCAATTCCCCTATTAAGTTTGTATACTAAAGAGGTCTTTTTAAAAGAAAGAAGACCTATATGTTCAAAAATAATTCAAGCAACTCCTTTTGTGGGTGCAAAGCACTAGAAAGAGAGGGGATGTCCATCAATTGGGGGATGGCTGAACTAGTTCTGCTACAATATTGTGATAGAATATTATATTGTCACAAGAAATGACAAGTAGGGTTCTTTCAGAAAAATTTGGTAAGACTTATATGACCTGGTGCTGAGGGAAGTGAGCAGAACCAGGATGCCACTGTATACAGTAACAGCAACATTGTATAATGATCAGCTGTGACTCAGTTATTCTCAGCAATATAGTAACCAAAGAAACTTTCAAAGGACTTATGATGAAAAATGCTCTCAACTTCCAAGGAAAGAACTGATGGAGTCTGAATGCAGATTGAAGCAGACTGTTTTTCAGTTGCCTTATTTTGTGGACATATGTGGAAGGGGAGGGTTGTTTTGGTTTTTGTGTGATTTTCCTGAGCAATATATCCAATAGGGAATTGTGTTTCATATGATTGCACATGTATTACCTACATCAAATTCCTTCCCTTCTCATGGAGAGGGAAGGAAAAGGAGGGACACAGAGAATTTGGAACTCAATTTTTTAAAAAAGTTTAAAAAACTTTAACATATAAAAAGAAAAATGTATTATTCAAAACTCAGATAAATTATGGGAATGACAGATTGTTGTCCAAGGTGGAAGTCCAATCTCTCTTGATTCCATTGCTTTGTCTCTTTTAATTCTTTACTATATATCCTGTCTCTAGCTTGTTTGGACATACTTGTTTGCTTGTCATCTCTGTCATTAAATTGTGAGCCCCTTGAGGGCAGGGAAAATGTTTTGCTGCTTTTAATGTTTCCAGTGTTTAACACTGTCTCAGGCACCTTAAAAATATTTACTGACTGACAATTAAGAAAGAAATGTAGGAAAACATTGGCAAATCTGTCAAAAGAGTTTTAAGTTAGAAAGGGTGGCCGAGTACTCTCCACCAAGCTGGACCCCATAATTAGTAGTTAAAACAAAGAAGAGCTTCACAAGTTCACAGAAGACAAAATTCAAGGAAGGAACGCGTAGTAAAATCTCTTGCTTCAAAGGGTTCAGCACAATTGACAAATTAAAGGAAACAAGAAAAGGAATTGGAGGTGCTGATGTAAGGAGGCAAAGTAAGCCTCCCAAGTGCAGGGCAGCTGGTCTTTCAAAAACCAGGACCTAATGATACCAAAGGGGCCAAGGAGCAGGCAGTAAACTCAGTGTAGATTCAGTCACTCCTTTCTGAGGTACAGCCAAGTTCATCGAATGAAGGAGAAGGCCCAAAGTCTGAGTTCAAGTGAGACCAGGCAGAAACCATTGTCCTTAAGGGCATCTCAGAAAGGGAGACCCAGCCTGAGGGATGGCCCAAGGGAAGGAGAGCTCTTTGCAAAACTGCCCCTCAAGATGCCTGTCTATCCACAGACATCAAACATGGCAACGATCATAGAATATAGAAAAGCAGTGCAGCTAAACTGACAGAATGATCAGGACTGATACCCAAAGTAACACTCTGATCCCAGTTTCCCTGTCCCCTAAATCTCTATCAAAAACATGGAACTCAGATCTAGTTGTCTGGGATCAATCCTGGCCTTTGGCATTCACCTGGGTTTGGGAACACATAGGGGGAACTTAACCACAGTCTACCCTGACATCCTGCCCAGCATTATTGCCACCACATAGCCTCTTATTGCCCTGGAACTGAAGATCCTTGAATCTGTCAGGGTGTACTGTAGCACATTCTACCTGCCTCTCAAATAACTCAGCGATGACCAAACCACTTATCTTCAATCTGAGGTTGATTTTTAACCAATGCATTTTGTAAAACTATCTTTGTCATACTCAGCACAGACAACTGGCACTGCTCTGTCTCTGGTTTACAGGGTAAATACTTCTCTTTCCTGGAAGTATCAGGAGCTCTATTTATGAGTCACCCTGTCTTTACCTTGGGCTCCATGTTCAGGCTGGAACTCTACTAGGATACTCTGGGGAGATGTGTTTCCGTAGAATGGGTATTTAAGAACCCAGGCATGATGCTGTCATATACTTCCAGCTAGATACTAAACCCTGTGCCAGTTTTTCTTCAGGAACAGTCTCAAATATTTTGGCATCCTCAACTGCACACAGACCTGAGAACATTGCCTACCTACAGTGCTCCATCAAAGTAAGGAGGAAGGTTGTGTGGGAGCTATCCTCATTGGTATAAAAATACAAGCTGTGTTTTGTGACAGTCAGATGACTGTTTTCTCCACTCAGTAGCTCTCTGAAGAAGTTCTCTCCTTCCCAGAATTCCAGTCCTGATGGCTTTTGAGGATCTCCTGCCTGAAGTTGGAGATATGGGAAGATTCCAGATCCTTCAGCTCATTTCCTTGGCTATCCCTCTAATATTTATAGCCAGCAATTTTCTGCTAGAAAACTTTACTGCCTTTGTCCCTGAGCACCGGTGCTGGGTTCACTTCCTTGACAATACCTCTGCTTTGCACAATGTCAGTGAGAACCTTAATTTTAGTTCCCTTCTAAAGCTTTCCATCCCCCTGGATTCCAATGGGAAAGCAGAGAGGTGTCGCCGATTCTCCTGGCCACAGTGGCAGCCCTTGGGTCCAAATGTCACAGGATTAAACCTGAGCCAGCTGGAGATGGAGCCCTGTATGGATGGCTGGGTTTATGACCAAAGCATCTTGACTTCTTCCATTGTGACTGAGGTAAGAGGTTCTTCCTGCTGCCCCTTTCCTGTCCTAGGAAGGTTTCATTTTCCTTAAGAAAAGGTTCCACTGATTTGGAACATGATTCCCTTGGTGAATGACAGAATTAGATTTCTCTCCTCGATGAGACCTGCAGCTCATAGTTCACTTTGGGATAAAAAATAATCAGAGAGGCAAGTACTGGTTTTGTCCTTCTACAAAATACAAATCACCAATGGAGAGAGTGTTATTCTGCAGATTTTCTTTATGCTAAAGCTCAGGCTCACATTGTCAGGATAACACAAGATTTAGTAAATTCCACACTGAAGGATCATAGGGCCAGGAATATGATAATCTGTAGGGCAAAGGGGATAGGAATGCAACCAAGGACCACCCATCCAGCAAAATGGAGCAAAATTTTTCAGGTTCAAAAAATGGATATTTAATGAACTACAGGACCTTCAAGCATTACTGATGAAAAGACCAGAAGTGAATAGAAAATTTTATTTTAAATACAAGACTGAAAAGAAGCACCAAAAGGTAAAAAGATAAGGTAAACCATGAGGCTCAGTTAGGTCAGTTTACATTCAAACATGGGAATATGATATTTGTAACTCATAAGATCTTTCTCATTGTTAGAACTGTTAGAAGGAGTGTCTATAGACATAGGGCACAGGCATAAATTGAATGAGATGGGCTGATATCTACATAATAAAATAAAGGAGTAAGAAAGAAATGCAGTGGGAGAAAAGGACAGGGAGAGGTAGAATGGAGAAATTTATCTCACATAAAAAATCAAGAAAGAGCTTTTACAGTGGAGGGGAGATGGAGGTGGCATAGAACCCTTGAACCTTACTCTTGTCAGAATGGGCTCAAAGAAGGAATAACGTAAACTGTGTTTGTTATAGAAATCTGATTGACCCTATAGGAAAGTAGGATGAAAAGTTGATGAAAGAAAAGAAATGGGATTGACAGAAGGGAGTCTATATTGAAGTAGGCAATAGTCAGATGTAAGTGAATTTTCAGAAAGAATAAAATAAAAGGAGGGAGAGAATAAAGTAAACAGGAGGTAAATAGGATAGAAGGAACTACAGTTAGCAAATATAACTGTGAAAAATTTTGAAGCAACTTTCCTCATTTCCCAAATATATAGTAAATGGTGTGAAATTTAGAAAAATAAGAGCCATTCCCATATTGATAAATGGTCAAAAGATGTGTTCAGCTTCCTGATGAAGTAATCAAAGCAATCTGTAGCCATTGATGAGAGAAATGCGAATTGAAACAATTCTCTACTACCATCTGACACTTATCAGATTGGCTAATATTGTAGAAAAGGAAAATGAGAAATGTTGGAGAGGTGTGGGAAAATAAAGATACTGCTAATGGAGTGGTGAACTCATTCAACCATTATGTAGAATAATTTTCAACTATGCCAAAGGTCTAGAAGACCATGCCTACCCTTTGATGAAGTAATACCACCACTAGTTCTGTATGACAAAAATACAAAAAAGAAGGAAAATCCCCAAAGTATATAAAAATATTTGTAGCAGCTCCTTTCTGTACACAAAGAATTGGAAATTGAGGCATACCTATCAATATGGGTATGGTTGAAATAGTTGTAGTATATGATTATGTGGAATACTAATGTTCTATAAGAAATGATGAGCAGGATATTCTCAACAAAACCTGGGAAGACTTATATTACATGATGCAAAGTGAAATCAGTAGAATGAGGAGAACATTGTACATTGCAGCAGCCATATTGTAAGATAGTCAACTATGAATGACTTTACTATTCCCAGTAATACAATAATCCAAGACAATTCTGAAGGCCTTATTATGAAAAATGCTGTCTATCCCTAGAAAAAAAGAATTGATGAAATATGAATACAGGTCCAAACACATGTTTTAAACTTTATTTTTCTTGATTTTTAGATCTGTTTTTGAAAAACATAGTTAGTAGTACATATTTACATAACATTATATATTATATAAATATTACATATTATATAAAATTCCTTCCCTTCTTAATGGGTGGAGGGAGCAGGTGATATGGAGGTAGAGAAAGAATTAGGAACTCAAACCTCGAAAAAACAAATGTAAAAATTACTTTCCATATAATAGGGGGATTTTAAAAGAAGAAATGTTTACCTTAGAACCAAGAAACTACTTTAATTATTAATATCATTCATAAAAATCAATGTATAGGTTGGTTTCATCCGTTTTCTATTCTTTAGACTTCTGTGTTTTTAAAATCACCATGCATTAGACAAGGAAGAAAATTTCTGAATTAATGCTATGGATTTGTTGATATTAACCAATTCCATTTTAAATGTGCCTCTCTTCAGGGTTTTGCTCTCTGAAGAAATAAAGAGCATTTTAAAAAATTTAAAGCATAAGCTCTTTTGTATGGAAAAAGATCTGAGAGCCCCAGCACCTCAGCAATCTCATATGGAATATTAAATATATTAGTCTATGGGTACAATGGACTTCTATGGAAAGCAGGAGGGGAGGGTAAGGGTGTACACATCAGAAGGGCAAAGATAAGGATGTCTGCCTCAGGAAAGTAGAGGTCAAAATAAGCTTGAAATGGATGTTCCAAGCATGACTGTCAGATGAATGATGTACAATGGAGGCAGTGTATTTTTATCATAATGGGGCAAGAAATCTGAGCCAGTGTCTCTTTCCCATCATGTTCTTTGGCTTATCCCAGTGGCAGCTCCAAGTTTTCTTTCCTTTCTTTATGATCTGATGCTTTCATCTTCTCTTTCAGTGGGACCTGGTGTGTGACTCCCGGACACTAAAGTCCTTTTCTCAGTCAATATTCCTCACTGGGATTCTAGTGGGCTATCCCATTTGGGGCTATCTCTCAGACAGGTCAGTTTCACTTGGACACAGATGCTCCTGAAACTCAGGGAGCTCAGGAACATAGAGCTAAAATTAGAAGGTGAAACTATAGATCATTTAGTCCACCCCAGTCACCTCATGAAGAGGAAACCAAGGCCCAGGGAAGTACAGAGACTTGCCCAAGGACATATAACAAAAGCCAAAACAGCATTCAAACCAAGGACTTTCTTCTTATGTTCATGCTATACCAAAAGTCCGCAATAACAAGACAAAGATTCATGGCTAGAATTCCAGGAATGCGTGGAGGTGGGTCTAAGACTGGGAAGGACCCAATAAGAAAGGCAGTATGGTGATGAGCTGAATATGAAACAACAGTCAGTCAATGAATAGTCAGTCCACAAGCATTTCTTACACACTTAGCATGTGCCAGGAAGAAATGGAGATAGGAAACAAAAGAAAAAGAGCCTCCTGCCCTCAAGGAGCTCACATTCAGTGGGGGAGACAACATGCAAACAACTCTGCACATTCAAGAACCATGCACAATAAACCGGGAGCAGTCTCCGGAGGAGGGAAGTGCCCTGGCATTAAGGACTGAGGAAGGCTTCTCCCTAAAGGTGGGACTTTATCTGAGACTTAAGGAAGCCAAGGAAGCTAGAAGGAGGAGATAGGGTGGGAGGCATTTCAGACAGGGGGAACAGCACAGTGAGGGCTGCTGGGTGGGAGATGACACTCTGCCTTTGTCCTGAGGTCACAGATGTTAGGTTTTCTGTGATCCAGGTTTGGGAGAAAACGGATCCTGTCTCCAAGTTACTTCCTGATGGCTGTCTCCAGCACCGGGGCTGCCTTTGCCCCGTCATTCCCAGTTTACTGCTGTCTGCGATTCCTGCTTGGGTTTTCACTAGCCGGAGCCATACTTGGAAGTGGGACCATTGGTAAGTGTTTTCTGTGGGGCTTCTTCCACATTTGCACGTGTTCTTTGAGATCTCTCCTGCGTCTGAGTTTAATCCTGTGTCGGGGTTTCATTTTAGTCGTGGAATGGACCTCCAGTCAGCACCGGCCCCTGGTGGTAGTCATACTAAGTCTATGCATGAGCCTAGCTCAATTCTTTGCTGGGATTCTGGCCTATGGTATCCAGGACTGGCGCAGACTCCAGCTGGCAGTGTCAGCTCCCTGCTTCATCTTTTTTCTGGCCTCTTGGTAAGTGCCCTCAGGGTTTATGTTCTCTCTTTGCCTGGGTTGGAGAAGGAGAATGAAGAACCACAAGCTTCTTTATATAAAAAGCTCATTTCAAGATGTTTCAAATCTCATAAGAGAATAGGATTGTTTCTCATCAGGGCCTTCGGTGCCAGTCAGGAGTTAAAACCATGCAGGGAAGAGAGAGACTTGAATCCAGATATCTTCATCAAATTATCTTGAGGTTATAAGTAAAAAAAAATTATTGTTGATAAACGGACTTTCCCCAAACTACCAAGAAGTGTATCCCAAGACACAAGAGGTGAGAGAGAAAAATTCCTAAATTTCTAATCAGAAGTCATGTGTTCAAATCCCCACTTTGACTGTTATAAGAAGAGGAACCTTGGTAAATCACTTATGCTCCCCATACCCCTGTTGCTTCCTCTGTGAATTGAATGGGTCAGACTAAGTGACGTTTGGATCCCTTCTAGGTCTATGAGGGGGCTAGCTGGTGCAGTGTATCGAGTACTGAATCTGGAGTCAAGAAGACTCTTCTTCTTGAATTTAAGTCTGCCCTCAGACACTTATTAGCTGTGTGACCCTGGGCATGTCACATGCCACTCTTTGCCTAAGTTCCTCATCTGTAAAAATGAGCTGAAGGAGGAAATGGCAAACCATTCCAGTATCTTTGCCAAGAAAACCTCAACTGGCATCAGGAGGAGTCAGGCACAACTGAACAACAAAAGACATCTTACTGCTGGAGAAAAGTAGACCAATAAAACGATAGAAGACTGTCAAACATTTCTGATGCACAGAAATATATTGACACTTATGCCAAGGCCTTTTGATAAAAATATTTGGATCTTTACATCTTCCCTCCCCATTGGAATGTTAGCTCCCTTAGGGTGTGCACTGTTTTTTATTTTTCCCTGTACCAACACCTTTAGCATAGGGCCTGGCACTTAGCAAGCCTATAATAAATGCCCATTGATTAATTGAAATGATGGTTTCAAGAATTACACCCAAAAGGCCTCTCCCCATGGTTCTGTCTTCTGCAGCTGGGATGGAAAAACAATCTCTTCCATTACTCTCCAGCCCTCCCACTTCCTAGCCTTTCTCCAGACTCGCTCCTCATCCAATGACCCTTACGATGCTTCTTCATAAAATAACAGCTGAGCCAGGTCAACAAGAAAGTGCTTTCTCCTTGTCTGATTTCTTTCTTCTCCATACTTTATCTCACGGATTCTCATAGACCACGATTGAGCTCATGTAAGCGCTCCCTGACTGCATAGGGAGAAACACCTCCTAGGAGGAGAATTACAGTTCTTACTATGTTTTACCTCCTCTGCAGCTAAAGAGATTTTCAGTTTCTACAGTCTGTAGTGGAGAAGCTTGTGAAGTGAGCCCTCATGAATGCTTCAAAGGCTGCCTACACATAGAACAGGAGAACTTCCTCTTTGGCAACATCTTGTCCTGATACTGGTCCCGAGGCACGATGCAGGTGCCTCACTTATGCGACACAATTTATCTAGTGACACCTTTTGGACCAGCTTTTCGGTTTGTTCCCACCATGCATTTCTCTGTAGCTCTGAAAGACTCACAATTTCAATTCTTAAGATGTTATACTAGTCCATATTCTGTATGTGGAGAATAGCAATGTTAAAGACATAAAATTGGCTTCAAAGAGTACATTCTTGAGGCAGACTTTTGAAAACCAATTCCATTTCTGCTCTGGAAGCCACTGAGAAATACACATTCATGGGCACAACACTTGTGTTGGGAAGCAGGAGGATTGAGAAGATTCCTGCTTTTTAATGTATGGAGACAGGAGCAAAGAGTGAGGTAGAGAAAGCACCTGAGGGCATGAAGGAGTGAGAGCAGAGCTAGGATTCTCAGGGGAACATGGAATAAAGGTCTTTTCTCCACTTTAAAACAATAAGTTTGATTGTTGCCTTTTGGTTTTAATATCATAATTATTTGTCCTTCCCAACCCAAAATTGCACCATCCCTTGTAACAATCAGCCCATCAATCAATAAGCTTGTATTCTTTTCACATTAAACTGTTTTAATGGTCTCCAACTTCTGCATCAGAATTTTGATCATTTACAAAAATTACTGATTTTTAAAACTAATAACTTAAGCAGCCAGGAAACAAAAACTTTCCTTTCCTCCTGAAGCTATTACAATGATCTCCAATCATTAACCAGTCTGTTTTTCTTAAATCAAAATCTCCAATTGAGACAAAGAGTTCTGAGTCCCTTCTTCCATGACTGATTAAGACTGGGGTGGCAGTCATTATACAGAATATACCTCACACCTTCTGGGCAGATGTTGTGAACTTGCCAGCTCCAGCAGCCTCCTTATCAACTGCCTTGATCACACCAACTGCAACAGTCTGCTCATATGAGGAATAGCCAGGTGACCCATAGGAAGATAATCAGACAAGCTGCCTAGAACCATATCATTGAATTTCAGAAATTTGCACCATCCTCCAGCTTCTTACCAGAAAGACCATGAATGAGAATGAGTCATGGGACAGCCTACAACAGGTGTGTGTTGTTCAGGTTAATGAAAAGTCCAGTGAATTCAACTGTTTCCATAGGTGGGTCATTCTTCCTCTCATCAGTCACATTACCATGGCAGACATCTTTGGCAGACACATTATTGACATTGAAACCAAAGTTTTCCCGAGATGGAGTCTCACATCTTCATGATGCTTTTAAACAGACTTTCCTTCAGTTGGAATTGTGACTGGGGAAATCTGGTTTTAGATCACCGGTGTCCACTCTAACAATGGGCACAGCACCAATACCACCAATTGTGTAGATGTATTGGAGGTGTAGAAACAGGGGTTTGTCAGTTGGACAAGTTGGTGACATGAGGCAATCCAAAGCTTCAAGCAGTATAGTTCCATTAGCATTGCCATCCTTACAAGGGACTTTCCATCTCTTAAACCATTCCAAATTGTTCCAGAACCATTCCAGAAATTGTTATATAATCTGCTGTGTCAAGATTGTACCCAATTTTCTTAGTATAGGTACTGGCTTCCTTGACATTTTCCTCATATTTCTTCCAGCTGTAGGGGGACTTGGTCAGAATTTATTTTATTGACACCAATCAGTTGTTTCCCACCAGTGTATAGGCCAGAAGTCATGCTAAAAGAGTCTGTCCATTCTTTGAGATGTCAGCTTCAAAATCACCAGCAGCAACAAGCAGGAAAGCTAGTTCCACCTGAGATTCACCTCTCTCAATGTTCTTGATAAAGTCTCTGCATCCTGGAGCATCAGTAATGGTCCTGTAGCACTTACTGATCTCAAATTTCCACAGGGAGATATCAATAGTGTTACCACACTTGTGTTCAGCCCTTAGCTCATCTAAGACACAGGCCCTTTTCCTTCTCAGCAACCTCTTTCTCCAACTTCTCAATGATTCTCTTAGCAATTTTATCACATTTGTAGATGAGTAGGCCAGCAGTGGTGGATGGACTTGTTCAATGATGACAATCCTAATATGAGTCTTCTCCTTGCCCACTTTTGTATAGCTATAGTGATGGTTTTCACCCGTGTGCTGGGGGGCAAACACACTCAGAAAAAAGATATAAACTTCTATTTTAGGTGCTAGGCCCTCTTAGACTAGGACCAAAAATACAAAAATTAAGAGGGCCTGACATCAAGGAGCCAACATTATCAAAGGAGATAAGAGAGACATATGTTAGTATATATAAAGTATATAGGCAAGGTGACCCTACCTTTAACAAAAAGGTGGTCATGCCTGTAATGGATCATGTTAATGTGACTCTGGGCAAGTCACTGTAGTTCTCAATTCACTAGGCAAACTACCATGACAAAGTTGCAGTGGTAGAGAGATTTTCACCTGGGAGATCCCTATTCCAGTGAAATCAAAGATTTATTCCATATCTCTATCTTTCAAAGACTTAATTAAAGAAAGTGGGCATTTTGGAGTCAGAAGATCTGACTTAGAACATTTACTGTGGATCCATTTAAAGCCACCCACCTCCTGGCACACTGGCTTTTCCTACCAACTCTCAGTGGCAAGTGTCAAGGGGACTCCTGAATGTGCTGGACAGCGACTCCTATATTCACCTGCACCAATACCTCACCCAGCATTTCTAGGGTAATGAGATCAAAAGAAGCTATTAAAGAAATGTTGCACCTTGTACATTGAGACACTCTTCTTTTACTCAGCTGAGGAAAATAACTATGAACTGTTTGACAAGAGTGGTGACAGAAAGGAAATCATCGTGCCCGTGAAGAAAATAATGTGGATTATTGAATTCTACTGCAGGGCAGATGTCAAAACTACCATGAAATACTTTAATGGAACTCACTGGGAGAATGGAATCATCTGCAAAGATGAGGATACAGGTTCCTAAGAGGGCAGAGAGGACAGACAGGGAAGATCCAGGGCCAAGTACAAGATGAGGATCTAAAAAATATGATGCTGGGATTGGAGGCTATGGGGAAATGGGCAGAATCAATGAGTGAAGAAAGCCCAACATTTAATGAAGAAAACTTGGGCCAATTGACAGATCCTGCAAAGAGCAGTATTGGAGTTCTGAAAACAATTTACTTTTAACAAGTTCTCCCTTATCTATCTGCATCTGTACAAGAATTAAGCCTGAAACTTTAACTTGGCTTTCAACTCTGAAAATCACTCAATGCCAGAACTTAAGGCAATGCCTTTGATCTCAGTGTTGGAGCCTTGAGGTCTTGTCTGCTTGTTTGGACTTCCCATCACCTGAGGAACAGTTAGTAATGGAGCAGATCTATTAATAGATATTAATGCAATAAAGCACAGCTTCCTTTGAAGCAAGATTAGGAAAGTCTTATTGTATGATTATGTTCTTGTTTATGAATTCAGGAATTGGAGTGATGGTTTAAGAAACAGTTCCTTTGAAATTTGCATGAAATTATTTTAATCATCTCTGCTCTAATATCAACAATCTAGAAATTAGAATCATTTTCTAAGTGTTTTTCAACCTATCTCATCTTCAAGGGATCTAAATCACCAAAGTATGAAAGTTTGTTAGAGAATTCTTAAAATGGATCTTCCTCAGCATTAATGACCTCACAATCCAAAGGAAAGTACTGCATTCTGATTCTCGTGATGGATAGTCTAGAAAGAAATTTGTATTTATAAAATTTAGGGGGATTATTGAACACTTCCTTAATCTTTCTAAGAAATTCTATGGAGATGAAAAGTTAGATAAATTTAGGAGACATTGGTTTTAACCTCATAATTGTGACAAAGAAATGCTAGACTCACTATCCTTATTTATTATTATTATTTTCTTTTACTAGAGTAATAATAGAATGGAGACGCTTTAGGGGAAAGCCTGAAAATCAAGGAAACAAAATATCTCTAATAGAAAAGATTGTATCAACTTCACTTAGGGCAGATTGAAATATCTGTGTCCTGGTCAATGATTTAAGACTTATCCAAATGATATAATTCTCCTCTCTGCATTTGCATCGCTGAAACAAAAATGGAATACTTGCTGAATTGTGCACCTGAGATGATTACTTTCATGGGACAGAAGAGATTTCCTCCAACTTAGAGCTTGGAGGGTCATTTAAATGCTGTCAAATCTATCAATAATTTAAAAAGATTTCCCTTATCTATTGGGAGGACAGATTTGAGCCAAAAGCAAAATCCTGTCCAGACTCATTTAAAGGGAAAAATCAATACGGGCTCCAAATGATCCATATTTCTGTCCATCTTGTCAGGGTTATATGACATAACTAGAGATAAAAGGTATTACACATGGATTTTCATTTGTAGCCCAAAGAATGTAAGGTAAATAGTTGTAGAATTTTTAAAAGAAGCCTTCTCTGTTAAATGCAAAAGTGTGATTTGGAACAAGAAAAAATGGAGAATTAATTACATCTGTTCTGCACTATTTAATTAGGTGGTGGCCAGAGTCTGCTGCTTGGCTGACTGTCCACAAGAAATATGATGATGCCTTAAAGGTGCTCAAAAAAGCTGCAAAAATCAATGGAGTAAAAGAGAAGACCCTCATTGTAGAGGTGAGAGGGGAAGGAGGAGCCAGGGCTGGAATGTGGGCAAGGGAAGCTTTTTAAGTCAAGCCCAATAGCCAGAGACTTGCCAATAGGAATGTTCAATCTCTGATGATCCTTCTCCAAGTCTCAGGGGGCAAGGGAATAGGGAAGGTATTGTGGTGGATACTTTCATTCATACTGAACAAGTATGAATTAAGCAAGTACAGGACTTGGTGATTAAGGGTCCCTTCAGGCCATAGTAAACTTGGCTTTTGAAGACATAAATTTATGGGGCTTCCTGCCTGTGTTAGAGAGAGAAACCAGAGTTGGCGAAGAGGCAATTGCACTATGGGAAGGTGTGAGGCTCCCTGGGGGAGAAGTCTCTCTCCTTCCCTGTGGTTGAAGAGGGTCCCTGCAGCCCGCCGCCCTTCTCTCTCAAGTGCCATTCTCCATATTCCTTCTTTTCTGCTCTTTTTCTTTTATTCCTCCTAATTTGTACCTTCACTCAGTGGATTGACCCTTGCCCTGCCATTTTGTAAGGAGACAATGTTAAATAGTTGATGACAGACATATAAATGAATGTTAAATGAAATTTTTAAAAAATTTGTGAAGCATTTAGGGCAATGCTTGCCACATAGTAGGTTCTTCATAAGTACTCATTCCCTGCCTCTCTCTGGCCCCGAGCAGCCTTGACTGTGACTGAGGCTCCCAAGGATCACCTACTCACACATAGCAAATTTAGAGAGTCAATGAAATTTGTTTGAAATGACTTTAATGGTTTGTGCTCTAGTAAATTACAGGGGCACAAGGTAGGCACAGAAGCCACTCCTGAGGGCAATGTGGATAGAACACTAGATTCTTCAGTCAGGAGTCAAGAGTTTGAATTCTTCCTCAGTCACGTCTTGCCTGGGTCATCATGGGCAAGTCCCTTAAATTCTCAGGTCTCATTTTCTTCATTTATATGGAACTACTACAGGAATTCACCCAACTCATATATGGGTATGAAACAGGACCACCCCTGGATCCTACAATTTGAATTTCTAAGGGACCAAATTCATGCAACAGCTGAGAGAAAAATGACCTCTGTCCAAGCTAAAGTCTCAACTTTCACTCCAGTTGCAAGGAAAAGGGAAAATACTACAAAAGCATGATGTTCTCTGTGGAGCTACATTCTCTCAATACCATAGCTCATAAGCCCTGACTGGTGTGACTGCGTTTATTGTTCAACCAGCAAACAAAAGCCAAAGAAAAGGCATTTTATGAAATAAAATAATAAGGAAGTATCCATACTTTCCCCACAATCCTGGTGAATACTTTCGACCATAAAATACAATGTCAATGTGTAGAGTGGACATGTGGAGGGAAAATAAAGTCATACAATTATAAATTCCAACATAAGGGTCTCTATAGTTCACCTAATCCAACCCTTCATTTTGCAGATGAGGAAACTGAGGTCCAGAGAGGTTTTAAGTCACTTGCACAAATTCACACTGGTATTTATAGAGGGATCTGAATCCTGGTATTCTGTCTCCAGAGTCAGTATTCTCTCTGCTGTACACTCTCGATGTACATGGAGAGGAATCTACAGAGTGAATGTGTATGATTAGGACATGTTCAGGGACCATACACTCACAGAATGGAAGCTCAAAGGGATCCCAGAGGCTTTCTAGTTCATCTGTCTTAGTTCCCAAATGAGAAAAGTCTGTTTAAGAGACTTACTTAGGCTATACCAAGAGTACCAATAACAAGATTTGAACCCAGGTTTTCTGCCTCCAGAGCCAGTGCTAAAGCTGATATTTTCCCTTCTGTCAGTGGTTAGATTATATGATGCCTATATGTTAGAGTTAACTAACTTCTGAGAAACATTTAGCCATCTGATTCAAATAGTACCTATGATGTATTTTCATTAAACTTTTCTCAAAATACATGGATGTTCCATGGAGTGCTATGTTTATGTCTAAGCTGGAAGTGAGTAGTTCCATGGAAGATCACCCTTAGAGGATATGTGGGCAAAGGTGCACACTCCTCATGCTGTAGTTACAGACATGAGCACAGCCCACTATCTCTGCTGCTCTTGGGTGACCAGAGGGTTCTCAATGGTGATACTCTAGTCCTTTGTTCACAGGCATGGCTCACCAAGTATGATGCTATACAAATTTCCACTTGGGCTAAACAAGGCTTTGGGGTCATAGTCAATGAGCTTTCATTTGGTCCATGTGCTTGTCTGGAATCTCTCACTAAGTCAGTCCTTCCTGCTCCTTCCTTTTGTTCTTCCATACCCTAACCTCCAGACTGACTCTGTTCTTGGCTCTTCTCTCTAAAGGCTTTGAAATCCACCATGGAGATGGAGCCAGTTGCAGCAAAGACCCATTACACCTTACTGGATTTGGTCCACTTTCCAGTCCTGCGCACAAGAATCCTCGTTATGTCCTTTGTAAGGTAGGTTCTGTATAATGAATGAGGCATATAATACTGACAAGCACCCCCCAAAGAATCCCTCAGATAGACATAAAAACTAGGTGGTAGAAATGGACAGGTTGAGCTCCAGTCTCCTACCAGTGATTCACAGAATTATAGAATCTTAGAGACAGGTGGCACAGTGGGAAGAGGGTCAGCCCTGGAGCAGAAGACTCATCCTGCCTAGTTCAAATCCAGCTTCTCATTCTTATTAGCTGTGTTACCCTAAGCAAGTCCCTTAACCCTGCTTCCCTCAGTTTCCTCATCTGTAAAATGAGCTGCAAAAGGAAATGGTAAACCTCTCCAATATCTCTGCTAAGAAAACCCCAATGCTGTCATGAAGAGCCAGACATGACTGAAATGACTCAACATCAATAAAAAGTTAGAAAACCTTCCAAGGCCATCTATTTCTGCCTGAATTTAAAAAGTTTGCTCACCAGTATTACTCACTTTATTCCCATTTATCCAGCGTCTGCCTAAAAACCTCTAGTGACAATGCCACTAGTTCTTGGTACAGCTCATTCTACCTTCAGCCAGCTCTAACTATTATGAGGTTGTCGTCTACAAAGAACCTAAGCCTGCCTCTCTGCAATCTCCACCTCGTCTCCTAGCTCTGCCTCTGAGCCCATTCAGAGCAAATGTTTCATCTCTTCCATGTCAGTCAAGGCCTACAAGGCCTTGAAGGCAGGGCTCATAACCTTCTCCTCAAATCTTTTCTGCTCCAAATGAAACATCCCCAACTTCTTCAAAGGATCTTCACATAGCAGAAGCATGAGGTCCTTCCCTATCCTGGCTCCCCTCCTGTGAGCACTCATCTGAGTCACATTTCAGAGAAGAAAACTTGGGTCAAGAATAGCCCCCAGAACTTTCTTAAGTGATAATGGACATCTATCTCAAAGCATCCTAAAGTTATCATTATGCTTCCAGGGATTCAAGCCTCGGGGACACACCTTCTCCCTCCACTGATGGATGCTGAAACACACTTTCACCTTTTTTCTCACCTTCTGTATTATTCTTGGTTCACTGTACCACAAATGGTCCTTGAAGGATCTCTCCAAGGTGGAGTGATAAGGGTGATGATGTTACCTATATGATGTCTAAAGGTTTGCAAAGAAGTTGACAAATATCTCACTTGCTCCTCACAATAACCCATTGAGATTTGTGCCTTTATTAGCCCATTTCGCAAAAAAGGAGCCTGAGGCTGACGGAGGATAACTTACTTACCCAGAATCACACAATGAGTAAATATTTGAGGCTGGATTTGACCTCAGTACTTCCTGACAGCACGTCTTGCATTCTACCCATTGTGCCACTCAGTTGTCAATCTTCCTCTATGTCTCTTCACATTTCCTAAGTCTCAGTGCAGCACTTGGGCTGTTTTTCCCTCACTCTACCCCCATTCCAGGTGCAATCATGCATCTTTCTGAAGATGTCTTTCATACTACTTAAAAAACTACTCAGATTCATCCTATAGAGCTTGTCTTATGTGAAGGCTGGAGAGTATCTTTCCCTTCTTTAACTCACAAAAATCTTTCCCTTATTGTTCAGAGACCACAGGCATCTCCTCTATGCCACTGTTTCACATTTAAATCTTTCACTTTGGTGAAACTTTTTGGGTATTTTCCAAGTGTGATCTAATCCACTGGAAGAGATGATGCACATGACCAATGTGTTGAACCAATGAAACAATGGGAGGAGGTACACATGGTGGGTTGCCTTCAAAAGACTGTAAAGTTCCCTTAGTGACTATAAGAGTCTCCCCAAAGCAGACACCCTTCCTTCTAATGCTGTTGTTCTACTAGAAATATGTATGGCAGTGAGATGTGGAACACCAATCATCAGAGAACTGGTGATGAATATCACCAGGAGGCAATGGAAAGGCACACAATGGGTGTGAACAATTTGAACAACAGAGCCAAGGGATGCTCTGAAGAACAGGAATTAAAGATGTCATTAGGACATCTGTGAGAGGAGGATAATTTGGACTGGCTGTGGCGGGAGGGAAAGGGGCGTGGTCTTCTGTGGCATACTTATGGGAAGGGTCAGATAAGAGTCTCCTAGAAGGGGAATCTGTATCAAGGCACAATTAAGTAAATGGTAACACCTTCAGTTGGCAAGACAAAGATATTGGAATGCCAAGTATGCTATAGAGGCTCCTCTCAAAATCTCCCTCTGTGGAGATATTAAATTTCCTGTAAACTCTACCTAAGACATTAGAACCCAAACGTTCATTGTGCAAACAACATACTTGGAGGAAATGACCTTATATAAATGTTCATCCGAGAAGATGAGGAAGATGAATAGTATTAAGTCCCCTCCTTTATCGTGTAGAGAAAAAAGTGACATGGAAAAGGATGAAAGACCCAAGAAAGACAGAGTTATTAGCTCCACTGGGTTCCTAACATATTGACTAGGTATGCATTCAAACTGTTTACTAGGGGAAAAGAGAATTTCTCTGAACTCAAAGATGGTGCTGGACAGTGGTTTGGCAACTTTAAAAAATGAGAAACCTTGGACTTGATAATAAATAGAAGCTGGTTCAGGAAAAGAAGAGCATGTTTCCCTCCTAAGTAGTGGGCAGTGGGCAGAGGGCTTGCTTCAGAGTATCACATAGGTCTCCCACATCTGAGGCACATCCTGTGACTCTGGGCAAGTCCCTTAACCTGTCAGAGCTCCAGGCAAGTCTCTAAGAGTAAGTTGCAGAGAAGGTGATAATTTGAATTGAGATATTGTTTCTTTGCCCACTAGCTTGATTCTTCAATGTAATTACAGGTACAGTAAAAACAAACAAACAAACAAACAAACAAAACTCTGAATGTTTCTTGAGACAGAAGTGGTGTTGACACAGGTCATCTCAAGCCCTCCTCCATGCCTCTTCTCTTTGTCATGGCTCTCTCCCTCCATCTCTCCTCAAATAGAAGATTCCATTTGATTACAGTTCCAGAATCATGCAGTTCCAATGTCAAAAGGGACCTCCAAGATCACTGAGTCCACCTATAGGAAAACAGGAATCCTCTTTCTTTCTAGTGTATCTATTTCCCCTCTAATTTTAAATATTCCTTACTTTGTGTTTATTTTAGGTTTCTTTGTTGATTTTCTACTTTTCTAAAATGCATGTCCAATTTCTTGATCCTTTTTCTATTTCATTAATAAAAGTATGTGATTTTCCCTTTCATGGCTGCTCTAGCTACATCTCAGAAGTTCCAGTATATTGGTTAATCAATAACATTTTATTTTATGGGTATATTAGTTATTAATAAGTATGTAATTATGTTATATAGTTAATAATAGTTATGTGGTTATGGATTGTTTCTATGATTAATTCTTTTGACTCATCATTTAAGATTTCATTGTCAAGTTTCCATTTGGGGCAGCATCCTTTGCTCATGGTTCCTGAATCAACTCGTATTTTTATTGCATTCAGGTCTGTATTGAACTTATTAACTATTTCTTCTAGTTTATCTTTGTTTTTAATTATCTCTGTACCCTAGTACATGGTCAGTTTTTAAAAAGTTGTACATGTAGCACAGAGAAATATTCTTTTTCTCTTCTATTTAGAAAATGTCATGTCTTTTAAATTTACTTGCTCTAGAATCTTCTTGAGTTCCATAATTTTTATTTTTAGAGACTCATCCAAAACTGATAAGAGTTATATTAAAGTCACTTGTCACTATTGTGCTACTGTCTGTGTCTTCTTAAAGCTCAGGTGTTTACTTTAGGTATTTGGAAGCTAAGACATTTGTTACTTGTCAGTTACTAATAACTAATATTTTTGTCTATGGTTCCTTTCAGCATAATATAATTTCCTTGTTTATCTTCAAATTTTTTTTAGTATTCTTACTTTACCAGACAGAATTTCTGCTTTTTGTATTAATTTATTGTTTAGTAAATTTTTTTCTTCCCTTCAGTTTTAATTTGTGTATATCTTGGGTTTTTTCATGTGTTTCCTGTGAAAAACAAATTGTAGGACTTTGTTTTCTCATTTGAGCTGTCATTCTTTTTTCATTTTATTAGATTGTTTAATCCATTCACATTTATACTTATGAGTTAGCTTTATATTTTCTTCTATCAACATCTAAAATTGAGAAGATTTTTCAAATTAAGGTTTTTGCCCCTCCTCTGCTATAAGCACAATATCATGTTCCTTCATTTACTTTGTTTTTTTTTAAGGTGACAAGATTTTCACTTCTTTTCTTCCCTGTGTTTGTTACCCCTTTCCCTACAGAGTTTTGTTTATTAATTCTCATTTCTCTCTCACGTTTATTTCATTCTTTATTTCTTCCTCTTTTTTTCTTTTCAGCCAATTAGATTTCTCCTAATCCACTTCCTGTTTGGCTAGTTCTCTTCGCTGCATCTTAAAATTTCATTTGGCAGCCTTTTTCAAAAAGAATTTCTTTCACTGTATTTATTATCCAACTTCTCTTTCTCTTTACTCTAGGCCCTCATTCTGTCATTCATAGCCCCTCTAATGGTATGGCTTCTCCCTTTTGTCTGTACCCCTCTTGCAATTGAAGCTTCTAAGGATTATGCCCTAATGGCTCTCCAGTCTAGGTCTTTCCCACTACTAACTCCTAGGATGTACCCCATAGATTCCCTCTTCCCTTGATTCCTCCCTCCCAGAACAATGCCAGTTACTGCAGATGTCAGAGAATACCTGTCCTATGGTGGGGCTAATCCCCCACTACTGGTCTATTCTCTCTCTTCTTGACTATTTTTTTCTACAATGCCCTGGAATTTTCCTCCCTGTATTCTTGCTCTCCCATGCCTTCATGTGTCAGAAGACCCCGGGGGTTCCAAGTCTTCCCTATTCCCAACATATGTAATCTTTTCAAGCACCAAAAACCCCCAGGCTTCATCTAGTGTAACGTACTCATCTCCCTATCCAATTATCTCCACAGCCCCAGAATTGTATTCGGGAGTGGAACCCCCTCCCACTTCCAAATTAAAGCCTCCTTCCTTCTCTCCTTCCCATTTCAATCTGTTCCTCCTGCTTCCCACCTACTCCTCTGTCAGCTCCTTTCTTTCTGAGACCAGAGAGGTTACATCTCATAATAACTAGTCCCTGATTAGACCCTGAGGCCTCACACACTCCTCTCAATCCACCTGCTCTTCTCCTTCCCTTCTAAGTACCCTTCAAGTGTTATATAAATCTTAGCTATCATGTTGAAGCTGGTTTGCAGATGATATGGTGGTGTACTTACAAAATCCTACAGAATTAACTAAAAAGCTAGTCAGAATTATGAACAATTCTAGGAAAGTGGTAGGACATAAAATAAACCCACAGAAAGCATCTGAATTTCTGTGTAGTACCAATGATGTTCCAAAGCAAGAGACAGAGATATTTCATTTGTAATAACAGTAGACAATATAAAATACTTTTAAGATTATCTTCCAGGACAAAGCCAGGAATTATATATAAATAATTGCCAAACACTTCTCCCAAAAGGTAAGACAGATCTAAACAATTGTAAAAATATTAATTGCTCATGATTAGACCAAGCCAATATAATGAAAATGACCATTTTTACCTCAATTAATTAATTTATTTAGTACTATAACAATGAAATTACAAAAAAATGCTTTAAAGTTCTAGAAAAATTAATATCAAAATTCATCTGGAAGAACAAACGGTCCAGAATATTAAGGAAATCAATGAAAAATGTATAATGGAAGGTGGCCTAGCTAAAACAAATCTCAAACTGTATTTTAGAGGGGTGATTATAAAAAACAATCTAGTATTGACTAAGAAATGCAGGGATGGATCAGTAAAATAGATAAGATACCCAATACATTATAGTAAATGAACAAAGTAATTTAGGGTTCAGAACACTCCAATATGAAAGCTCTGTAACAAAAATTCATTATTTGACAAAAACTGCTGAGAACACTGCACAATAGTGCAGAAACCAAGTAAAGATTAAAATCTCACACTGTACAGCAAGATAAGGTCAAAATGGGTACATGATTTACACATAAAGCATGATTCCATAAGCAAATTAGCAAAGCATGGAACAAATACAGGTCACACTTGCAGAAAAGGGGAGATTTTGGGACTAAACAAGACAAACTAAACAAGAGAACATCACAAAATGTAAAATGGATAATAATGATTACATAAAATGTAAAGCTTTTGGCACAACAAAACCAATGCAGCCAAAATTAGAAGGAAAGTAGAAAACTGTGATGTGGGAGCATTTACAGCAATTACTGCTGATAAAACTGTAAATTCTCAAGAACTGAGAGAACTGGATCACATTTATAGGAATGCTAATCATTTTCCAATTGATAGTCAAAGAATATTGAGAGGCAGCTTTTAGACAAAGGAATCAAAACTACCTATAGTCATAGCAAAAAAATGGCTATAAATCACTATTGATTGGAGAAATACAAATTAAATCAACTCTGAGGTACTAATACACACCTATCAGATTGACTAGTAAGACAGAAAGAAAATGATACATTTTGATGATATGGGAAAAATGAGGTACTAATACATTGTTGGTGGAGTTGTGATCTGATCCAAACATTCTGGAGAGCAATTTAGAATTCTGTCCAAAGGGCTACAAAGCTGTGAATATCCAGCAGTACCACTACTAGATCTGCATCCCAAAATGATTAAAAGGGGGGGAAGGACTTATTTGTACAAAAATATTTATAGCAGTTCTTTTTTATGGTGGATGAGAATTGGAGGCTGATGAAATTCCCATCAATTGGGGAATGACTGAACAAGTTTGTGGTATATAACTGTGACAAATGTTACTGTTGCATAAGAAATAACAGGGAGGATGCTTTCAAAGAACCTGAAAAAAACTTACATGAACTTCTACAAAGTGAAGTGAAGACAATCAGGAGAACATTGTACACAGTAACAGCAATAATATATGATGAAGAATTATGAATAACTTAGCTGTTCTCAGCAATCCAACGATTCAAGACAATGTCCAAGATCTCGTGATGAACAATGCTGTCTCCCTCCAAAGAAAGAATTGGTGGGGACTGAATGCAGATTATAGCAGACGATTTTCTTTCTAGCTTGTTTCTTTTTCCTTAGTTTCCTTCCACAAAATGACTGAAAATATTTTACAGAATTGCACATGTATAATCTATATCAGTTTGCTTGTCATCTCAGGACGAAGGAGGGAAAAGAAGGAAGGAAAGACAGAATTTGGAGCTAAAAACTTTTACAAAGCAATTAATTTTTTTAAAAATTGTTTTTCAATGTAATTGGGGGAAAATGAAATATTATTAAAGAAAAAAAATGACAACCCTTTATGCTCTCTCCATTGCAACCCAATGACTTTCTTGATTTTTCCTGAACTAACAAGTCCATCTCCCACTCTCTGTCTCTGTATGTGCAGTCCTTCATACCTAGAACACAACTCCTCAACTTTGCCTTCTGGAATCCTTGACTCCCTTCAAGGTGCAGCCCCAGGCACCAGCTCCAACTGAAGCCCTTTCTGGTCACCCCAATTAGTGATCCCCTTCACCTCCTGGATTTATCTCATATTCACTTATCTGTATTCATGGAGCATCACTAATCCCAGTAGAATATGAATACCTTGAGGGGTGTGTGTCCCTAGTACCTAATACAGACCCTGGCACCAACAGGTGTTTCATAAAGGCTCATTGAACTGAACTGGGCTCCAAGGATGATAGATTATCTCTGCTTTCCCCACTGTCTGTTACAGTTTCACAACAGGGATGACTTTTTATGGGCTCTCAATGGATCTTCAGAACTTGGGGAGCAATATTCAAATGCTCCAGGTTCTTTTTGGAATTTGTGCCTTCCTAAGCAGGATTGGGTCCTTGTTCATCATGAACCGCATTGGTCGCCGAACAGTAACAGTGGCTAGCTTCCTTCTTGCTGGACTATTCATACCTGCCAGCGTTTTTCTGCCCCAAGGTAAGAGAATGAGCTTTGGGGAAATGTGAAAAGGGAGAGTAGGAGAAGCATAGGATCAGAGGCAGGTGGGTGGCCTGATAGAGACTGGTTCTGGAGTCAGGATGACTTGAGTTCAAATCCAAATTCAGATACCTCCCAGGTGTGGCAAGTCATTTAACCTCTGTCTGCCTCCATTTCCTCTTCTGTAGAATGGGGATAATACTAGCACTTCCCTGAAGGAGATTTGTCAGTTGATTATTTGTAATGTGCTTAGTCCCATGACTGATGCGTCATAGGATTTATACAAATATCACCTGTAGTATTGCTACTATCGTCATTTTTGAGGAAAAGTTGCTTGCCCATCCTTGTGGCTGGGTTGGAAGTGCCCTCCCTGAGTTGGTCAGATCTTCCCTTCCACCTCCCACTGGGTCACCATAATGAATCTGGGACTTAGGGTCTTGGTTCTGCCAAGGGTCTAGAGGGAGAAAAGCTGAACCTCTGGCTGCCTTCATTGAACCCTAGAACTTGGAGCACAAAGCTCTTGGGGCAGGAATGAATGGTCGTTTTGGGCTCCTTGAGTGTTAGGACCCTAGAGACAAAGTAGATGGAGATCTGCTTTTGACACCAGGAAGTCCCTGCCCCTTACAGTGTACATCTCTTGTATTCATAGATAACCCTGCTTGCTGTCTCCCTCATTGGAATGTGAACTCCTTATGGCAAGAACCTGGTTTTGGCCCTTCTTTGTATCCTCAGCACTTAACACAGCACCTGACATGTAATATGGGCTTAATGAATACTCATGGACTGCCTGGGTTCAAATCTTTTCTCATGCCTGCTGAGTGTGTGGCCCTGGGCAAGTCACTTAAGTCCTCGGCATACTAGGTGACCTATAGACTACAGATTGCAGAGAAAGAAACCACTCTGAGTTGGTAGAGTGACTTTCTTTACTTGGGCATTCCCCATACACTTGCATAAGGATGAAATCATAGGTCTAGTCCCTATCCCCAGTGACAACGAAGACTAGAAGTCTGAGAGCCTTGTGTCACAGTCTCATAGATCCAGAGCTGGAAGGGACCTCAGAGGCCATCTAATCCAAATCCCATTTCTAACAGATGAGGAAACTGAGGACCAGGGAATTCAAGTAACTTCCTCAAGGTCACACAAGTAGTATACCTCAGAGGTAGAATTTGAACTCAGTTCCACTGGTTCCAGAGGCATCTTACTTTCCACTGTGACACGGTGCCTCCCCAATGTTGGTATTTTCAAGAAGAGGAAATAGGCTCAAAGAGAAGATACAGCTTGCCCAGAGGTGCAGAGCTAATAAATGGCAGAACCAGGACTCAAACCTAGGCCAGGAGAGACAAGTAGATAGGGAGTAATGATGGGTAGATAGATCTAACTAGTGAGAGATAGATGCAGATGGATAGATAGATGTGTGGATGGATGGATAGATAGATGAGTAGATATAGATAGGAGGGAGAGAGAGAAAGAAAAAAGATTAGATGAGTTGATATAGATGGGTAGTTTAATAGATGGATGAATGGATGGATGGATGTTTGGGTGGGTAGATGGATGGATGGATGGATAAATGGATGGATGGATGAATAGATGGGTGGACGGATGAATAGATGGGTGGACAGATGAATAGATAAAAGGACAGAGAGAAAAATAGATGGATGAGTGGGTAGATGGATAGATGGGAGGGAAGGAAAGAGTTAGAGAGACAGAGAGATGAATAGATAGGATGAGTAAGTGAATTGAACAAAAGGCTGCCACATGATTTGAATTCGGTTTTATAGAGCTCCTTAAAAGAAGGGATTTTTGAACTTACCTTTACAGTACCCCCTCTACATTTAGCACGGGGCCTTGCATACGATAAGGGAACAATAAGTATTTATCATTTGCTAGATGAAACAGACCAATAACAGTTAAAATTTAGAGAGCACTTTTAAGGTTTGCGAATTACTTTACATTTATCATGTCATTTGTTCCTCACAAAATCCTTTGGAGGCAGATGCCCAGCTCGCCATTCTATATATGAAAAAGCTGTTCTGATTAAGGTGAAATGAGTTGCCCTGAGTCACCAAACTAGCGTGTTTAAGAATACAGGCCTTCCTGACTCTAAGCTTAGCAGTCACAACACCACTTAGCTGCCTCTAATAAGAAATATTGTTAGGATACATGGATGGATGGGTTGGTAGATGAAGGTAATGAATGGAGGAGTAAATTGAGGGATATTGTGTGAACAAATATGTGAACTGATGTGGTGACTAAATGAATGAATGGCTCCAAAATGTGTTGAAATTTGATTTATTGATATTTTTGGGTCTTCTGCTTTATAGGAATTTTGCGTGTGTTTTTGGCATTACTAGCATTCAGTTGTATTGTGATCTGCATTTCCAGCAGCAGTGTCTATATTACTGAACTCCTTCCCACAGTAGTCAGGTAGGACAGAGAATTTGTTGATAAAAAGCAGCTGCTGCAATTTCTGGGGAAAGGGAGCATGAGGAGAGACACCATGCCTCAGGAGACATGCCAGGGAGATTATCTGGGTCTTGGAATCTCTCTGACATAACCAAGCTCTCAATTTCAAGGTCCAGAGGTCCTGGCCCACCCTACCCTGACCCCACACACATCAATATCAGCTCCTCTCAAGCTCAGAAGATCATTCTTTCAGACTTTCCTTTGACTCTGAACAAAAACATTCATCTTCCTTGAAACCAGCACTTTTAAAGTTTCACAAAGGTTTAGGCACATCATTAATGCTACCTTGGCAGGACAACAATTAGAGAATTGGACATAAAGAATGGAAAATCTGATAGTGAGGAGCTGTGTGACCATGGGTAAATCACCTAACGCGTCCCTCCCTCAGGTTCCTCACCTGTAAAGTGGGGATAATAACAGCACCCACCACCCAGAGTGTAAATCACTAAGTGAACATGAAAGCCTGGTTATTATTGTAATTATCATGTGAAGGAAGAGATAATAAACACAGACTGGTCAGTAAGACTCCTGCCCTTATGAGAAGGCACAGTACCCTCAGTCTGAGGCAACCCAGTACGTCCTTATGGGTAGGCAAGACTCCCCAAAGGGCCTGATGCTTTGCTGGAGAGCTTTCTGCTAAACATTTGCCAGCATACTACTGGATATCCCCAAGAAGAACAGGGGACATCAAGAGAGCACCTTGGATGCTCTTGATGAATTAGAGTGACTTGGCCCAGAAGAACAGCATCCTGGGGTCCTGAAAGAACAAGGCATCATGCAGGGATGGACCAGCTTAGTCAGGGATTATTAATGATCAAAGAGAACAGACAAGGTGCCAGAGGATTAGAGAAGGACAAATAATGGAATTTTGAGAAAGAGGAGGGAACAGAGCCTGCAAACACTAGGTCAATGGGCTTAACTTGGATACTGGGAAAGTTTGAGAATGAACCATTAAAAATCTGGTTTCTGGACATCTAGAAATGGAAGCATTGATTATGAAGAGGCAGACTCTGCTAAGAGAGGGGAAGGGAATATTTAGTAGGGATTGAGTCTGGGACTTCTATAGAATCACAGAATCTGAGAGGGAGATAGGACCTCAATGGCCAATCAAACCAAATCAGGAATGAAAGATTTCCTCCTAGAAATCCCCCCCAAAATAGCTGTCCAGTATGTTTGAAGACTTCCAAAGAGGAGAAACCTCTTGAGGTGTTGAGTCTAAGACAATCAGATTTCCTTTGCTCTCACAGGACCACATGCAGGGGAATCATTTTCATAGTCGATCGCATTGGGGCGGTGTTGGCCCCATTACTGAACACACTCAGGCACAACATTACAGCCATACCTCAGATCATCTTTGCCATCACAGCCATCACTGCCAGCCTTGTGGTCTTCTTCTTCCTCCCTGAAACCCAGAACCAGCCAATGCCTGACACCATCCAAGACATAGAATGTGGGTGAGTACTGCCTCTGGAATCTTTGCAAGGTCTCTTGACATGTCTCATGCCCCATTTGTAAAAAGAGGAAATTGGACTAGATGAATGAATGCATGTAAGCATGGGCTTATTTATCACCTACTCAGTGCTTCATAAAGCTTTGTGTTAAGTGCTTCAGAAACAAATATATGAGCAAAGAAAGAGTCCCTACCCTGGAGGAGGTTCCATCCTACTAGGAGAAGAAAATATATTTGAGTGAATTGGGGGCCTGGAAGGATGTTTTAGTTGGGAGAATCACACAGAGCTTGAATGGAGCCAGAGGTGAGCCGATTGTCAAGGTCATTCCAGGAGCAATGGCAATATTGCTTTCAGCACCTTTCCAGAGCAGGAAAGGGAGGGACTGTTGGGGGTTTGGGGGAAGTGGGTGTGCAGATTGCCAGTTGGTGGTGCCCAAAGATATGGATTCATTGTACAAAAAGACACTGATGGACATCAAATAGTCATCAAGATGCCCCTGGACCCTCAATTTGGATAAGTTTCCTCCCCCTCAATCAAATGGGGTAACATTTGTAAACAAACTTAGCACAGTGTCAGGCACATAGTGCCATGAATGCTTATTCCATGTTCTGCATGTACTCAAATTTGTTTTTCTTTCCATTCATTCACGGCAAGATATTCAAGAGAAGGAGCAAGACCAAGAGAGAAGAGGGATGCTGCAGTGAAAATAACCCAGTTTTAAGATTGCTGCAGGAATGTGACTGAGAAGGAAAGGACTCTGGTCTAGCCTGGGCTTCCCTCTTCTCCTGGTGGGGAGGCCATGAGCCCAGCATTTAGAGCACCGGCGACTCCAGGCTTCCAGCAGGGCTCAGTAGTGTGAATCAACCAACAAGTATTAATTCCACACTTCCTAGGTGCTGGACAACACAGATAGAAAGAAAACACCCCAGCAAACTTTGCTCTCCAGGAGCTCCCATTCTACCTGGGGGACAGCACAAGCCTGATAAATAAATACAAAAAGTAATTAAAATTTAGATCCCCAAAGAATACTTCATTGGAGAAGCTGTGCCCATTTACTTGAAGCTGCCCTGACTCCAAAGCTGAGTTCTCATGATCCCCCTCATCACACCTCTGTCACTGTCAAGCTTGTCTTCCAACCTCACAATTTTGTGTCTTTGCCCAGGCTGTGCCCCTTTGCCCAGACTGTGCTCCTTTGCCCAAGCTGTGCCCCTTTACCCAGGCTGTGCCCCTTTACCCAGGCTGTGCACCTTTACCCAGACTATCCCCCTCTGCCCAGGCTGTGATCCTCTTCCCAGGCTCTGTCCCTCTGCTCAGGCTGTGCCCCCTTTCACAGGCTTTGCCCCTTTACCCAGGCTGTGCACCTTTGCCCAGGTTCTTTTATCAACTTACCTTTCCTTCTGACCATCCTGAGGTACCAACTCCAGTGGGAAAAGTTCTTTACTTTCCTGTAACTGATGACCTTTATTACTGATCTGTCCTTCCTCATTACCTGCTATATTCATTCTTTCCTATGTACTACACCTGTCATTGGCCCCCATAGAATGTAAACTGTTGGAAAGCAGGGACTGTTTTTGTTCATTTTTTTCTGTTTCCTCAGCACCTAGAATAGTGTCCATTCTTTGGGGGGGCCTTAATGAATGTTTATTGAATTGAACTGATCAAACTGAATGTTTGAAAATCAATATGAAGATGAGGCACCTAGGTGGCACAGTGAATAGAGCACCGGCCTTGGAGTCAGGAGGACCTGAGTTCAAATCCGAACTCAGACACTTGACACACTTACTAGTCATGTGCCTTTGGGCAAGTCACTCAACACCAAATTGCCCTCCAAAAACCAAAAAATACCCCCAAATTAATATGAAGAGAGGTCAATAAAATCTGGCAAGTGGCATAAAATTAGGTGGAACTCACAAAGTAAAACCTCAGGGATTTCATGTGTTCTTATACAGAACAATGAGACTCTTAGCTATAATAGAATTACCTTGGAACAAGAAAGGAGAAAGTCAGGTGGTTCATTCTCCAATTTTTGAATCTAATAAATTTATAAGAAAGCATAGGAATAGGCAGTTTTCTTTTTCTGATCTTTTTATTTTTTCCATTTTCATGGCAAGATAATTTTTTACATTTTTTAGTTTTAAATTCTCTCCTTATCTCCTCCTTCCCCCTTCTCCCAGAGACAGTAAGAAATTTGGTATCAGTTATGCAAGTGTGATTATGAAAACGTATTTCCATAATGACCATGTTGTGAAAGAAGGCAGAGCCCCCAAAAGGGGAAAAAAAAACAGAAACAAAGAACATGAAAAACACCATGCTTTGATCTGCAGTCAGACTCCATCAGTTTTTTCTCTGGAGGTGGGGAGCATTTTTCATTATAAGTCCTTTTGGAATAGGTTTGAATCATTGTATTGTTGAGAATACAACTGTCATTCACAGTTGATCATTGTACCATATTGCTACTTCTTTGTGCAGTGTTCTCCAGCTTCTTCTCGCTTCACTTTGCATCGGTTCAAATGTGTCTTCCAAGACTTTTCTGAAACCACTCCTCGGTCTTTTCCTATAGCATGACAATATTGCCTCATAATCATATACAACAACTTTGAAAGTCATTCCCCAGTGATGAACATCTGCTCAGCTCGCAATTCTTTGCCACCACAAAAGAGCTATTATAAATATTTTTGCACAAATATGTCCTGTCATGCCTACCTTTAATCTCTTGGGGTACAGAACTATTAGTGGTATTGCTGGATCAAACAGTATGCGCAATTTGATAGCCTGTTTGGCATAGCACCACATTGCTCTAGAGAATGATTGGATCTGCTAATAACTTCATGAATAGGCATTAGTGTCCCAATTTTTCCATATGCCCTTCAACATTTGTCATTTCCTATTTTGTCATATTAGTTAATCTGATAGGTGTGAAGTGATACTTCAGAGTTGTTTTGATTTGCATTTCTCTAATCAATAGTGATTTAGAGCAGCTTTTTTATATGACCAAAGACAGTTCTGATTTCTTCATCTGGAGACTTCCTGTTCATATCCTTTCACTATTTATCAATTGGAGAATGACTCATATTCTTATAAATTTGATCCAATTCTCTATATATTTGAGAAATGAAGCCTCTATCAGAGATGCTTATTATAAAAATTTCCTCCAGTTTTCTGCTTTCCTCCTAAACTAGGCTGCACTGGTTTTGTTTGTGTAAAACTATGTAAATTTTATATAATTAAAATCCATTTAACATCTTATAATGCTCTCTATCTCTTCTTGTGTCATAAATTCTTTCCTTATCCTTACATGTGTCAGGTACTTTATTTCATGTCCTCCTAATTTGCCGATGGCACCTACCTTTATATGTCTAAACCACATACCAGTTTTGACCTTAGTTGGGCATATGGTGTGAGATGTTTCTCTATATATAGTTGCTCCAAAACTGCTTTCCAGTTTTCCAAGTTCTTGTCCCTAAACCTCTGATATTTGTGCTTATAAAACATGAGATTATTATGGTTATTACCTACTGTGTATTGTGTCCTTCATCTCGAATAAGATGTTTTCAAAGGAAAACAATTTAAGCTACCAGGAACTTATTAATAACAATAATAATGATAAAGACAACAGAAATACTAAAAGCTGGGATTTCTATAAAACTTTAAGTTCCACAAAGTGCTGCTTTACAAATATTGTTCCTCTCATTCTTATGAGAACTCTGTGCCTGGGGTCATATATCGACTGTCTGAAACAGGATTTGAACTCAGCTCTTCCCAACTTCTCATGTAGTGCCCCATCCACCACACTTCCTAGCTGTCAACATCTGAAAAAATGCTCCAAATCTCTAATAAGTAAAAAAATGTGAATTAAAGCAAATCTGAACTTCCTGATGATTCCCATCAGATTAGCAAAGATGACAAAAAAGCAAAAAAAAGGACAAGTGTTGGAGGAGCTGTGAGAAAACAGGCACATTAATGTCTGTGAGAAAACAGGTACATTAATGTACTCTTGGCAAAGCTCGGAGCTGGTCTAACCATTCACAAAAGCAACTTTTAAACATGCACCCAAAGCCACCACATCACAAAAACTCTTTGATACATCACTATCACTATTAGGTCTATATCCCAATGAAATAAAAGACAATAGAAAAGAAACCATATGTGTTAAAAATGTTATAACACCTCTTTTTATGGTGTCAAAGAACTGGAAACTAAGCAGGTATCTAGCAAATGGGGAGTGGTTAAAGATATTGCTGTATAAGACTTGGATGTAATATTCTTTCACCATAAAGAAATGGTAAAAGGCAGGATTGCAAAGAAATGTCTACCAGACCTTTGTGAATTCACACAGAATGAAGTGAGTAGAACCAGGAGAACTTTTTTTTAAACAATAAGAATGACATTTGGGGGACAAACAACTTTGAAAGACTTAAATACTCAGTAATAAGGAAACATGATTTCAGGGGACTGATGATGACTCACCTCCAGACAAAGAAGTGATGTACTCAAGATGAGAATGAGACCCACATATTGTGTTAATTTCTTTTTTTTTCTGCTCTTTTTTGGAGGGTAATTGGGGTTGAGTGACTTGCCCAAGGTCACACCGCTAGGTTTGTGTGTGTGTGTGTGTGTGTGTGTGTGTGTGTGTGTGTGTTAAGAGTCTGAGGCTGAATTTGAACTCAGGTCATCCTCCCTCCAGGGCTAGTGCTCTATTCACTGTGCCACTTCGCCACCCTGAGACCCACATATTTTCACATGCCCGGTGGGGAATCTCTTGCGCTTAACTATGTGTATTGGTCACCGGGGTTTGCTTTTCTTGTAGTTCAATGAAGGGGAGAGGGTCAGTGAGGTAGAGAGGCT
The DNA here is from genome assembly GCA_028646575.1 of Pseudocheirus occidentalis. Taxonomy (NCBI): domain Eukaryota; kingdom Metazoa; phylum Chordata; class Mammalia; order Diprotodontia; family Pseudocheiridae; genus Pseudocheirus; species Pseudocheirus occidentalis. The sequence goes on along the minus strand of CM053601.1, from coordinate 186,356,116 downwards.
AGGGATAAAGTTTCCAAATCCCTCCTCCCAGACAATTGAGGGAAGAATGAAGAAAAGCCAGAAAAATCACAGACAATCAGGCCACCTTTCAAAGATGCATGCTGAATGTATTAAAAGCTTGGAAGGAAAAGTAAGTTTTATACATAAAACAGATTTGCAGTTTTGTGTTTGGTCCTCTAATGATTTTTTCATTGGGAATTTGAAAATTTTCCTTTTGGTCAGTATGTTAATAAACATCTGCTGAGTGCCTGCTATGCATCAGGTGATGTGGTAAATAGTAAGGATGCTAAAAGAGACAAAAGACAGTTGTGTTCAGGAAACTCACACTCTACTGGGAGAGACAACACATACATGTGTATGTATGTATGTATGCATGTCAAACAGGAAAAAGGTGATATTGCCAGAATTAAGAAGTGGTAGGGAAGACTTCCTGAAGAAAATGATACTTTAGTTGGTACTTAAAGGAAGCCAGGGAAGCTGTTAGGCTGTGATGAGGAGAGAAGGTTTTTCAGGCATCAGGAATGGAGAGACCAAATCCACAAATTAGAGATGGACTATCTTCTTCATGGAACAGTTGGGAGCCCAGTGTCAGTGGATCAAAGCAAATATATTGTGGAGAGAGGTCTGAGAAGGTGAAAAATGTAGGAGGGGGCTAGATACACAACAGAGCGTCGTGTATTTGTTCCTACAAACAATGAGAAGCAATTACATATGAACAGAATTACAAAATGTTCTTCAGACAAATAAAATCAGATCAGATATTTGGAGAAAATTTTTAATTACTCCTGGAGGATCCAAATCAATGTGATAAAAGCACCATTATTACCCAAACTATTTTATTTCTTCATACCATACCTACATTATAGAGTTACATATGTCATAGCAGAATTCATTTGGAGGAATAAAGTTTCAAGACTATTAAGGGAATCAGTAAAATTAAAAATGTGAAGGAAAGAAGACTAACAGGACCAGACCTCAAGCTATACTACAAAGCTGTAATGGTCAAGACAGTTTGGTACTGAGTAAGAAAATAGAGAGACTGACATATGGAATGAATTAGGTGCCCAACATACAGAAGCAAATGAGCACAGTAACTCGTATTTGACAAACACAAAGGTCCTAGCTATTATGGCATGAACTCATTATGGAATAAACCTGTTGGAAAACTGGGAAATAATCTGGCAGAAACTGAACACATACCAACATCTCACACCATATATGAAGGCAATAGTATCAAAATGGTTAGATGATTTAGATATAAAGAATGATAACGTAAAAAATTATTGAACCATGGAAGAAATTATCTGTCAGATATATGGATGGGGAAAAGTTTTTGATCAAACAACAAAGAGATTTACTGGAAGTTAAATGGATAATTTTGATTACATTAAATTAAATAGCTTTTGCAAAAGAAGTCTCACGCATCTGCAATTGGAAGAAAAGCAGGAAACCGAAAAATAAAACCTCTGAAGCAAGTTTTGTTCACTAAAGTCTCCTTTTGTAAATATATAAGGAAATGAATCAAATTTAGAAAAATAACAGTAATATCCCAATTGAAAAATAGTGAAAAGATATTAATATGTAGCTTTTGAGAAAAGAAATCAAAGCCACTGATGGGCATACTGAGAAATGCTATAAATCATAAATAATTGGAGAAATGAAAATTAAAATGCCTCTGAAAAACTAACTCACATCCATTAGATTAACTTAAGATGGCAGAAAGGGAAAAGGACATGCTAGAGAGGATGTGGGAAAACAGGTGCACTAAAGCCCTGTAGAAAAAGCTGGGAATCAGCCTAATCACTGAGAAGAACAATTGGACATTACCTACACTCCCAAAGAGATCAGAGAAAGAGGAAAAGGAGTCAGAGTTACAGAAGTATTTATAATAACTCTTTTCTGGTGACAAAGAATTGGAAACTGAGGGGATGTCTATGAGCTGGGGAATGACTGAACAATTAATGGTATACCAAAGTAAAGTCAGACTTTGTGCTATAAGAAAGGATGAATGGGAAGGATTTTCAGAGAAACTGAGAACATTAACATGAATTGATGCAAAGCAACATGCACAGAACCAGCAGAACATTTAGAGTATAATCAAGATGATCAATTGTGAAAGACAGAACAGGCGTGGGAGACCTGCAGCCTCAGGATCACCACTCTAGGTCCTCTAGTGTGGCCCTTTGACTGAATCCAAACTTAATAAGACTTAGAATCAATCAAAAGGCCACACTCAAAGACTTAGAAAAGGCCAAATTTGGGCTCAAGGATGCAGGTCCCCCACTCCTGTCTTAGAGGAACTCTGATCAACACAATGTCTCATCACAGTTCCAAAGGACTCTTTTTTTTTTAAATCACGCAGAAAACTTTGACTGTTTTTATTTATTATTCAGGGGGAAAAGACACTTTTATTGCTGCCCACATTTGTCAGTTAATTAATTTTTCTTTATAAAAAATCCAACCTTGGTTACATGTAATCCATTTTCTTTTATTTATTTATTTATTTTTTAAATTTTAATTTATTTTCTTGATTACATCATTCATTTCCACAAGGTTTTGAGTTACAAATTTTCTCCCCTTTTTGCCCCTATCCCCCAGCCCAGAACATT
>CM053601.1:186321399-186353007 GCA_028646575.1 Pseudocheirus occidentalis | reverse complement strand
TGTTATGGACACTATATTGTGACTTTCTGTGATAAGATGTAATGTTGTGAATATTATATTGTGACATATTGTGAATGTTTGCCTTGATTTGTAATGGAATAAACAGAGGGTTCACTATTACTGTGTAATCCGAACCTTAAAAGCTGTTCACAGTAACATTCTTTTAGGAATCTGCTGGTTATTGGCGTTACACTCAGTTGAAGTAAAAAAAAAATAAAAAGCAGGAGTAACAATCCTGATCTCAGACAAAGCAAAAGCAAAAATATATCTAATTAAAAGTGATAAGGAAGGAAACTACATCCTGCTAAAAGGAACAATATACAATGAAGTAATATCATTATTAAACATATATGCGCCAAGTAGTATAGCATCCACATTCTTAGAAGAGAAGTTGAGTTATAGGAAGAAATAGACAGCAAAACTGTACTAGTTGGGGACCTCAACCTCCCCATCTCAGAACTAGATAACTCTAACCACAAAAAAAAAACAAGAAATAAGTGAAGGAGATGAATAGAATTTTAGAAAAATTAGATATAGTAGACCTCTGGAGAAAATTGAATGGGAATAGAAAGGAATACACCTTTTTCTCAGTGGTACATGGCACCTACACAAAAATTGAACATGTGCAAGGGTATAAAAACCCCACAATCCAATGCAGAAAGGCAAAAATGTTAAATGTATCCTTCTCAGACTATGATACAATAAAAATTATGTGTAATAAAGAGCCATGGAAAGCTAGACAAAAAATTAATTGGAAATGAAATAATCTGATCCTAAAGAGTGAGGGGGTCAAACAAGAAATCATAGAAACAATCAATAACTTCATCTAAGAGAATGACAATTATGAGACAACACATAAAAACTTGTTGGATGCTGCAGAAGCAGTTCTTAGAGAAAGTTTTATATCTTTCAATGCTTGCATGAATAAAATAGAGAAAAGGGAGATCAATGAATTGGGCATGCAACTAAAAAAGCTAGAAAAAGAACTAATTAAAAATCCCCAATCAAATACCAAATTAGAAATACTGAAAACCAAAGGAGAGATTAATGAAATTTAGAAAACTATTGAACTAATAAATAAAACTAAGATGTGGCTTAATGAGGGGGAGGGGGACCAATAAAACAGATAAACCTTTGGCTAATTTGATTTGAAAAACAAAGAAATAAGAAAACCAAATTGCCAGCATCAAAAATGAAAAGGGTGAATTCACCACCAATGAAGAGGAAATCAAAAGAATAATTAGGAGCTATTTTGCCCCACTGTATGCCAATAAATTTGATAATCTTGGTGAAATGGATGAATATTTACAAAAATATAAATTGACAAGATTAACAGAAGAGAAAATAAAATACTTAACCCCATTTCAGAAAAAGAAATTGAACAAGCCACCAGTGAACTCCCTAAGAAAAAATCTCCAGTGCCAGATGTACTTGCAAGTGAATTATATCAAACAATTGAAGAACAATTAATTCCAATACTAGATAAACTATTTGGGAAAATAGACAAAGAAGGAGTTCTAAAAAATTCTTCTTATGATGCAAATATGGTGTTGATACCTAAACTGGAAAGAGTCAAAACAGAGAAAAGTATAGACCAATTTCCCTATTGAATATAGATGCAAAAATTTAAATAAAATATTAGCAAAGAGACTATGGCAATTTATCTTGAGGATAAAGCACTATGACTGGATAGAATTTATACCAGGAATGCAAAGCTGTTTTATTATTAGGAAAAGTATCAGCATAACTGACCATATCAACAACAAAATAACAGAAACCATATGATAATCTGAGTAGATAAAGAAAAAGCTTTCAACAAAACGCAACACCCATTCCTATTAAAAACTAAAAAAAAAATGGAATAAATGGAGTCTTCCTTAAAAATGAGATGCAGCACCTATCTAAAACCAGCAGCAAGCATTATAGGTAATGGGGATAAACTAGATGCATTTCCAGTAAGATCAGGGATGAAACAAGGATGTCCATTACTCCTGTTATTCAATGTGGTACTAGAAATGTTAGCTTTAGCAATAAGAATAAAATTTGAAGGAATTCGAATAGGGAAAGAAGAAACAAAGCTATCACTCTTTGCAGATGATATGATGGTATACTTAGAGAATCCTAGAGAATCAAATAAGAAATTACTTGAAATAATAAACAAATCCAGTAAAAGTTGCAGGACATAAAATAAACCCACATAAATCATCGACATTTCTATATATTCCTAAGAAAGCCCAACAGCAAGAGATAAAAAGAGAAATTCCACTTAAAGTTACTATAGATGTTACAAAATATTTCGAAGTCCACCCCCCAAAACAAACCCAGGACCTATATGAACACAATTACAAAACACTTTTCACACAAATAAATTCAGATCTCAATAACTGGGAAAATGTCAGCTGTTCATGGCCAGGTCAAGCTAATATACTAAAAATGACAATTCTATCTAAATTAATTTTCTTATTCAATGCCATACCAATCAAACTACCAAAAGATTATTTTATAGAGCTAGAAAAAATAATTACAAAATTCATCTGGAAGAACAAAAAGTCCAGGATATCAAGAGAACTAATGAAAAGAAATGCAAGAGAATGTAGCCTAGCTGTACCAGATCTTAAATTGTGTTATAAAGCAGCAGTCATCAAAACTACTTCATACTGGCTAAGAAATAGAGTGGTGGATCAGTGGAATAGGTTAGGTATGCAAGACACAACAGTCGATGACTATAGTAATCTACTCTTTCATAAATCCAAAGACTCCAACTTCTGGGATAAGAACTCACTATTTAACAAAAAACTGATGGGAAGAAATGATGGGAATATGAATATTTGTGGGAAATGATGGGACTATGAATATGAATATGGGAATAAGAAATGATGGGAAAACCGGAAAATAGTATGGCAGAAACTAGACATAAAATAACACCTTATACTCTAGACCAAAATAAAATCAAAATGGGTACATGATTTAGATATAAAGGCTGATACTATAAGTAAACTAGACTTCAGATCTATGGAGAAGGAAAGAATTTATAGCCAAATAAGAGATAGAGAACATTATGAAATGCAACATGGATGGTTTTGATTACATTAAATTGAAACATTTTTACACAAACAAAGCCAATGCTACTAAGATTAGAAGGAAAAAGGAAGCTGGGAAACAATTTTTACAGCCAGCGTCTGTGATAAAGACCTCATTTCTAAAATATAGAGAGAATGGAGTCAAATTTATAATAATACAAGTCATTCCCCAATTGATCAATGGTCAAAGGATATAAACAGGCAGTCTTCAGATGAAGAAATTAAAGCTATCTATAGTCATATGAAAAAAGCTCTAAATCACTGTTGATTAGAGAAATGCAAAACAGCTCTGACATACCACATCACACCTATCAAACTGGCTAACATGATAAAACAGGAAAATGATAAATGTTTGAGAAGATGTGGGAAAATTGGAACTCTAATGCATTGTTGGTGGAGTTGTGAACTGATCCAACCATTCTGCAGAGCAACTTGGAACTTTGCCCAAAGGACTGTGACCCAACATAACCTTTGACCCAGCAATATCACTTCTAGGTCAGTAACCCAAAGAGATCATAAAAATGGGAAAAGAATGCACATGTTCAAAAATATTTACAGCAACTCTTTTCATGGTGGCCAAGAATTGGAAAGTGAAGGAATGCCCATCAATCTGGAAATGTCTGAACAAGTTATGGTATATGAATGCAAGGGAATACTATTGTGCTATAAGAAATGATGAGCAGACAGACTTCAGAAAAACCTGGAAAGACTTACATGAGCTTATGCTGAACAAAGTGAGCAGAACCAGGAGAACATTGTACACAGTAACAGCCACGTTATGCAATGACTAACTTTCCTAGACTCAGCTCTTCTTTGCAATGCAAGGATCTAAGACCATTCTAAAAGACTCAGGATGGAAAATGCCATCCACATCCAGAGAAAGAGCTATGGATTCTGTACACAGATCAAAGCAGACTGTTTCATTTCTTTTTCTTTTGTTCTTTTGTTTCTTCTTTCTCGTGGTTCTTTCAATTGGTTCTAATACTTATTTACAACATGACTAATGTGAAAATATGTTTAATATGAATGTATATGTAGAGCCTATATTAAATTGCATGCCATGTTGGGGGATAGGGGAAGGAAGAGGAGAAAATTAAAAACTCAAAAGCTTATGGAAGTGAAAAGTAAAGTTAAAAATTTAAATTATTTAATTGATTCAAAAAAAGAAAAAAAAGAGTAGAGACAAGACCTGAATTCCATGTTGCCCTGAGAATCCTAGCTCTCCTCCCACTCCTTCATCCCCTCCAGTGTTTGCTCTACCACACCCTTTGTTCCTGTCTCCATACATTAAAAAGTCAGAATCTTCTCAACCCTCCTGCTTCCTGCCATCAGTGTTGGGCCCATGAATATGTATTTCTCAATAGCTGCCAGAGTAGAAATGGAATTGATTTTCAAAAGTCTGCCAAAAGACAAGTTCTCTTTAAAAGCAGATCCTAACCTCTTTAATATTGCTATTCTTCATACAATGTTACACAGAATATGAACTGCCACAATATCTTAAGAGCTGAAATTGTGGGTCCTCCAGAGAGCTGTGAAGAAGTTCATGGTGGGCACAGACTAAAAAGTTGGTCAAAAAGGTGTCACTAGAAAAATGATGCAGCACGAGTGAGGGATGACCCATGAACAGCCTACATTGTGCACGGGCACCGACATCATGCCAAGACGTTGCCAGAGAGGAAGTCTTCCTGTGCTGTTTATAGGCAGCCTTCATGAGAGGTCATTTCAAAAGTCTCTCCTCATAGACTGTAGAAAAGTAAACTCTTCAGCAGCAGAGAAGGTAAAATGTAGTCATTAATGCAATTATAATCTAAAGAGATGCTTCTCCCTATGGAGTCAGGGAGAGCATATCTGAGTTTAATTTTGATCTATGAGGCTTTGTGAGATAAACTATTGAGAAGACAGAAATAAGATGGGGAGCCACTACTTGCATTTCAAATTGTTGTTTTATGAAGAAGTCCTATATAGGTCATTGGATGGGGAGTGAGTCTAGAGAAAGACAGTTAAGTAGAAGGGCTGGAGAGAAATTGAAAACACTGTTGTCACGTCATAGCTGGAGAGAAGCTGCAGAAGACAGAACGATGGTGGAGAGGCCTTTGGGGGTGTAATTCTTTTAACTTTATCTTCAGTAAATCAAGAAGCGTTTATTATGTGCTTACTAAGTGCCAGTTCCTGGGCTAATGGTGATGATACAGGAAAAAAGCAAAAATAGTGCGCACCTCAAGGAGCTAACGTTCTAATAGGGAGACAACAAATAAAGATCCAAATGTATCTATGTAGATACCTACATATAAGCATATTTCTGTTCAGCTTCAATCTTTCCATAGGAAATGCTTGAGACTCTTCTGTTCTATTACAGACCCATTTTTTTTCCTGCATTAGGATGTTGTTGTTGTTCAGTCATTTCAGTAATGTCTGACTCTTCGTGACTGGATTTGGGGTTTTCTTGGCAAAAGTACTGGAGTGGTTTGCCATTTCCTTCTTTGGCTCATTTTTACAGAGGAGGAACTGAATCAAAGAGAGTTAAGTGACTTGCCCAGGGTCACACAGCTGTATGTGTCTGAGGACAGACTTGAACTCATGAGGAAGAGTCTTCCCTATTTCAAGTTCAGTATTCTATCCAATACACCCATTAGCTCCCCCTAGAGCTAGGAAGGATCCCAAAGGTGACTTAGTCTCACCATTTTACAGAGGAAGAAATTGGGGTATGTGGATGGTGAGTGATTTGGGAAAGGTTACTTAGCTAATAAGGGTCAAAGGTGGGATTTGAACTCATAACTTCTGATCTGAAATTCAATGATTTTCCTAACCCACTTCTTCTGTCTTAGAATATTCTTTTTGGTACTTTGGGAAAAGTCTGTTTATCACTAATAACTTTCATTTTATTCACTCTATTTCTTATAACCTCAAGATAATTTCATGGAGATATCTATATTCAAGTCCCTTTCATCCACTCATGGGTTATAAATCCTAAGTGGCACTCAAGGCCCTGATGGGAAACATTCCCGTTCTCTTATGAGATTTGAAACATCTTGAAATGAACTTTTACTATAAAGAAGCTTGGGGTTCTTCAACCTCTTTCTCCAGCCCATGCAGAGAGAGAACATAAGCCCTGAGGGCACTTACCAAGAGGTCAGGAAGAAGATAAAGCAGGGAGCTGACACTGCCAGCTGGAGTCTTCACCAGTCCTGGATGCCATAGGCCAGAGCCCCAATAAAGAATTGCCCCAGGCTGATGCATAGATTTAATATGACTGCTACCAGGGGCCGGTGCTGGCTCGTGGTCCATTCAAAGACTGAAAGGGAACCCCAGGACAGGATTAAACTCAAACACAGGAGAGATCTCAAAGAACACATGCAAATGTGGAAGAAGCCCCACATAGAAGACCTACCAAGGGTCCCACCACAAGTGTGCCTCCCGCTATGGAAAACCCAAGCCGGAATCAAAGACAGCGGTAAACTGGGAACGACTGGGCAAAGGCAGCCCCAGTGCTGGAGACAGCCGCCAGTAGGTAATTTGGAGGCAGCGTCCATTTTCTCCCAAACCTTCAGCATAGGAGACCTAATGTCTGTGACCTCAGGGCAGAGGCAGAGTGTCATCTGCCACCCAGCACCCCTCACTGTGCCGTTCCCCTTCCCTGAAATGCCTCCCCCCCTCCTCCTCCTTCTAGCTTCTCTGCTTCCTTAAGTCTCAGATAAAGTCCCGCCTTTAGGGAGAAGCCTTCCTCAGTCTTTAATGCCAGGGCATTATGCCCTCCTTCAGAGACTGCCCCCGGTTTATTGTGCATGGTTCTTGAATGTGCAGAGTTGCTTACATGTTGTCTCCCCCACTGAATGTGAGCTCCTTGAAGGCAGGGACTCCTTTCATTTTGTTTCCTATTCCCAGCTCTTAGCCCAGTTCCTGGCACATGCGAAGTGTTTAAGAACTGTTTGTGGGCTGACTGTTGACTGACTGACCATTGTCCTATGTTCAGCCCATCACCAGCCTGCCTTTCTTACAGGGATCTTTCCAGTCTTAGACCCACCTCCATCCACTGCCCCAGATCCAGCCCTGAATCTTTGTCCCATTATTGTGGACTTTTGGCATAGCATGAGCATAAAAAGAAAGTCCTTGGTTTGAATTCTGCTTTTGACTATAGGTATGTGACCTTGGGCAAGTCTCAGTACTTCCCTAGAAGTTGGTTTCCTCCTTTGTGAAATAAGTGGGGTGTAGCAAATGATCTATAGTTTTATCTTCCAACTTTTAGCTCTACAGTCCTCAGTTCCCTGGGTTTCATGAACATCTATGTCTGGGTCAAACTGACCTGTCTGAGATAGCCCCAAATGGGATAGCCCACCAGAATCCCAGCAAAGAATATTGACTGAGGCAAGGACTTCAGTGTCCAGGAGTCACACACCAGGTCCCACTGAAAGAGAAGATGAGAGCATCAGATCTTAAAGTGAGGAAAGAGAATTTGGGCTCAGGACTCTTGCTGCCAATGGGATAATAGAGGCTATGATGGGAAAGAAACTCTGGCTCAGACTTCTTGCCCCACTATGATAAGACTGTACATTATATGGTCAAGCTTGGAACATCAATTTCAAGCTCATTTTGACTCTAACCTTCCTGATGCAGACAAACTTATCTTTCCCTTTCTGATGTTACACCCTTATCCACCCTTCCTGCTGTCTTTAAAATTCCGTTGTACCCATAGTGCTCATGTATTTCATAAGGTTGCTGAAGCTCTGAGCTCTGACTTTTTTCCACACAGATGAGCCTCTGTTTTCAGCATAAAGAAAAACTGCAAAATAACTCCCTCTGCATTGTTCATTTGCTGTTTGGCAGCAGGACATGATCAATAGGTACTTCATTAATTTTTAGCACAAAGGGAACTGTGAGCTGGAGGTGTGGCTGAGGAGAGAAATCTAATTCTGACATTCACCAAGGGAACCATGTTCCACATCAGTGGTATCTTTTCAAAAGGAAAATGAAATCTTCCTGGGACAGAAAAGGGGAGGCAGCAAGAACCTGTTACCTCAGTCACAATGGAAGAAGTGAAGACATTTTGGTCATAAACCCAGCCATCCACACAGGGCTCCATCTCCAGCTGGCTGAGGTTCAATCCTGCGACATTTGGACCCAAGGGCTGCCACTGTGGCCAGAGGAATCGGCGACACTTCTCTGCTTTCCCATTGGAATCCAGGGGGATGGAAAGATTTAGAAGGGAACTAAAATTAAGGTTCCCACTAACATTAAGCAAAGTCAAGGTGTTGTCAAGGAGGTGAACCCAACACCGGTGTTCAAGGACAAAGGCAGTGAAATTCTCTATCAGAAAATGGCTGCCAGTAAATATTAGAGCAATAGCAAAAAAACGGACCTGAAGGATCTGGAATCTTCCCATATCTCCAACTTCAGGTAGGAGATCCTCAAAGGCCATCAGTACTGGAATGCTGACCCCAGAGAGAGAATTTCATCAGAGAGCTACTGAGTAGAGAAAGTAGTCTTTTGACTGCCACAAAACATAGGATGTTTTTTTTTAGATCAGTGGGGATACCTCCCCCATAACCCTCCTTTTCACATTGATAGAGTAGTGTAGGCATGCAGTGTTCTCAGGTCTGTGTGCAGTTGAGGATATCAAAATATTTGCGACCATTCATAAAGAAAAACCAGCACAAGGTTTAATATCTAGCTGGAAGGACCCATAAGCACCAAGCTTGGGTTCTTAAATACCCATGCTATGGGAACATCTGTGCCCAGAGGATCCTAGCAGAGCTCTAGTCTGCACGTGGGGTCCAAGGTAATGACAGGGAGATCCACAAATAGAACTTCAGATACTTCCAGGAAAAAGAAGTGTTTTCACTGTAAACCAGAGACAGAACAGTGCCAGTTTCCTGTATTAAGTATGAAAAAAAGAAAATTTCACAGAATGCATTGGTTAAAAATCAACTTCAGGTTGAATATGGATACCTCTGACATGGCTGAGTTATTTGAGCCAGGTGGAACTTGCTACAGGAAGCACTGACTGGTTCAAGGAGGTTTAGGTCCAAGGGCAACAGGAAGCTATGGAGTGGCAACAATACTAGGCAGGGTGCCAGGGTAGACTGTGGTTGAGTTTCCCTTCTGAGTTCCCAAACCCAGGTGAATTCCAAGGCCAACCTTGATCCCAGATAACTAGATCCCAATTCCATGCTTTCTAAAGAGATACAGGGAAGAATAGGAAGGCAAAAGGGAATGGGTCAACCTTACTCTCATTGAATTTGGCTTGGGCAGGGAATGACATACACTCTGAATTGGGTATCTTGCCCTACAGGAGAGTAAAGGGGAAGAGGATGAGAGGGGGAATGATGGAGGGGAGGGAAGGTTGTGGGGGGAGGGTTGTTAGAAGCACACACTTTTCTAAAGGGACAGGGACAAAGTAGAGAATAGAACAAGTGGTGGGGGCGGGATAGGATGGAGAGAAATACAGTCAATCTTTCACAATATGTCCATTGTGGAGCTATTTTGTGTAACTACACATGTATGGCCTGTTTTGAATTGCTTATCTTCCCAGTGGGGGTGGGTGACGAAGGAGGAAGGGAAAGAATCTAGAATTTAAAGTTTTAAAATCAAATGTTTAAAAATATATATGGGCAGGATGACAGAGGGGAGGGCAGGGTCTGGGGGAGAGTTGCTGGAAGCACACACTTCAGTAAAGGGATAGGGACAGGGTAGAGAACAGAACGGGGGGGAGAGGAAGTGGGATAGGAAGGAGAGACATATAATCAACCTCTCACAATATGTCCACTGTGGAGATGTCCCACATAATTACACACGTACAGCCTGTATTGAATTGCTTGTCCTTCCAGTGGGGGTGGGTAACAAGGGAAGAACCAAAAGAATCTAGAATTTAAAGCTCTACAATACATGCAACTGGGAATTAAGATATACAGGGACTGAGGTAGGGAGACCTTCCCTGCCCTACCATAAAAGAGAGCAGATCAGGAGAGGGGCTTTACAGTGGGATCGCTGTTTTGGGGTTGGGGGTAGGGGAAAGATGGGGAGAAATTTTGTAACTCAAAATCTTGTGGAAATGAATGATGTAAACAAGAAAATAAATTAAAATAAAAATATGTATCTGTTAAAAATAAAAAATAAAAACAAATATATATGTATTATTATTATTATTTACACAAAACTGTGAAATAAGATATACAGGCATTGGGGTATGGAGATCCATCTTGCCCTAATGGAAAGTCAGAGGGGTGATGGGGGAGGGTAGGAGAGAGCAGATGGGAGGAGGGGGTATACAATGGGATCACTGGGGTTTTTTTATTTACTTTTAGTTTACCACATTCAGTTTCACAACTTTCTGAGTTCCAAATTTTCTTCCCTCCCCTCCCCACCATGGCGTTATGCAATCCTTTAGTTTCTACTATACAGCTTCACATTAAACGTTAGTCAAGTTAGAAGAATTATAACCAATGGAATGAAACACAAAAAAGAAGAAGCAAAACAAAACAAAAACAAAAAAGCAAGAGAGAATGAATAGTTTGCTTCAGTCTGCATTCAAACTCTGTGATTCTTTCTCTGGATGTGGATCCCTCTCCATCAGGAGTCCTTCGGAGCTGTCTCACAGCCTTGCATTGCTGAGGGGATCCCAGTCTATCAAAGTCAGTCATCACAGAGATGATCTGTCTCTAATTGTGTACAATGTTCTCCTGGTTTGGAGTCACTGTTTGGGGGAAAAACGGGGAGAAAATTTGCAACTCAAAATCTTGTGGAAATGAATGATGGAAACTAAAAATATTAAATAATTTTTTTAAATTAAAGAGATACAGAGAACAGGGGAGCTTTGGGGTCAGAATGTTGCTTAGAGTATCAATCCTGATCATTTTGTCAGTTTGGTTGAACAGTTCTTCTATAGTCTATGATTTCTGCCATGTTATGATGTCTGTGGATAGGCAAGCATGTTGAAGAGCAATTGTGGGTAGAGTTCTCCTCCCCTTGGAACATCCCTCAGCCTAGGTCTCCATCTCTGAGATGCCATTAGGGACAAATGGTCTCACTTGAACTCACAGACTCTGCGGCTTCTCCTTCAGTCAGTGAACTTGGCTGCTCCTCAGAAAGGAGTGGCTGAATCTACAGTGAGTTTACTGCCTGCTCCTTGGCCCCTTTGATAGTATTAGGACCTGGTCTATCAAGACCAGCTGCCCTGCACTTGGGAGACTGGCTTTGCCTCCTGACATCAGAACATCTGATTCCTTTTCTTGTTTTCTTAACTTTGGACTTTGTGCTGAAGCCACAAATTTTACTACTGGTCTCTTCCTTGGAATATCACCTGCTGTAAAGTTGTGAGGGTCTCTCATGCTGGTCTTCTTCATTTTAGCTACTTAATGGAGTCCAGCTTGGTGGAGAGTACTCTTCCTCCTTCCCCATTATTTTTAATTTAAAACTCTTTTGATAGACTTGCCAGGTGTATTCCTACAATTCTTTTTAGTTGTCAGTCAATAAATATTTTAGAGTACCTAGTATGATGCTAAACAAGGGAGATCCAAAAGGAGGCAAAAGACTATCCCTGCCCTCAAGGAGCTCACAATCTAATGAGAGAAATAACAAGAAAATAATTACATAAAAACCATCTATAGAAAAGACACAGGAAATAATTGAAAGAAACAAAGTACTTTAATCAAGAGAGATTGTACTTCCACCCCAGTCAGGGATATTTTATTTCATTTTTAAATAATATTTTTTCATTTATATGTAAAATTTTGTAAATGTTTTTTTGAAATTTGAGTTCCAACTTCTCTCCTTCCCTCCTTTCCCTTCCCTCAAACAGCAAGCAATTTGATATAGGTAATACTTGTGCAATCATGAAAATATATTTCCACATTGGTCATGCTATTAAAGAAAACGCACACCAAAAATAAAGGGAGTAAAAAATAGGATGCTTTAATTTGCACTCAGATTCCATCCGTTCTTTCCTTGGAGATGGAGAGAATTTTTCATTGTGCGTCCTTTGTTCATTGTATTGCTGAGAATAATTGAGTCATTCACAGTTAGTCATCATACAATATTGCTCTTACTTTGTACAATGTTCTAGTTCTGCTCACTTCACTCTGCATCAGTTCATGTAAGTCTTCCAGGTTTTTTTTTAAAAAAACATTCTGCTCATTGTTTCTTATAGCACAATAGTATTTAGTCAACCTCGTAAATCCCAACTTGTTCAACTATTCCCTAGTTGATGGGAATCCCCTCACTTTTTAATTCTCTGTCCCTACTAAAAGACTGCTATAAACATTCTTTTCTTTCTGAAAAATCTCTTTAGGATACAGACCTAGTAGTGGTATTGCTGGATCAAAGGGTATGCACAGATTTATAGCCCTTTGGTCATAGTTTTAAATTGTTCTCCAGAATGGTTGGATTGGTTTACAATTTCACCAAGAGTGCATTAGTGTCCCACTTTTCCTATATCCCCTCCAACATTTATCAGTTTCTTTTTTTTTTATTAAGCAATCTGGCAGGTGTAAAGTGGTACTACAGACTGGTTTTACTTTGTTTTCTCTAATCAATTATGATTTAGATGACTCTGAATACCTGTGATTTCTTCATCCCAAAACTACTTGTTCACATACTTTGACCATTTATCAACCAAGGAAGGGTTTGTATTCCTAATTTTTACTCACTTCTCCATATATTTGAGAAATGAAGACTTTGGCAGAGATACTTGTTGTAAAGTTTTTTCCCTTGGCTTTCTGCTTTCCTTTTAATCTTGATTGCATTCGTTTTGTTGGTGCAAATCCTTCATAATTTCATTTAATCCAAATAATCCTTTTTACACCTTATAATGCCCTCTAGTTATTTAGTCAGAAATTCTATTCTTTTTCAAAGATCTGACAGGCAAATTATTCCACACTCCCTTTTCTTGTGGTATTACCCTGTATGTTTAAGTCATGTTTTTATTTTGACCCTGTCTTGGTGTATAATACAAGCAGTTGGTCTATACCTAGTTCTACTTTTACCTAGAACCAGTATCTATACCTTGGTTCTGCCTGCTTTTCAGTTTTTTCAACAGTTTTTGTCAAATAGAAAGTTTTTTCCCAAAAATTTGGTTTTGAGGGGTTTACTCAAACATTAGGTTACTAGGATCATATACTACTGTGTCTTGTTTGCCTAATCTGCTCTCGTGATCTAACAATCTATTTCTTAGCCAGTATCAGATTGCTTTAATGTCTACCACTTTCAAACACAGTCTGGCACTTCATCTGGTGAGACCATCTTCCTTTCCATTTTATTTGTTATTAATTGCTTTGATATCCTTGACCTTATATTCTTCTAGATGAACTTTGTTATTATTTTTCTAGATCTATAAAATAATTACTTTGTATCTTGATTGGAATCGCACTGAATAACTAAATTAATTTAGGCAGAAGCATTATTTTATTATATTGGCTCAGTCTGCCCACAAGCAATTAAAATATTTCCAGTTATTCATATCTGACTTTATCTGTGTGAAAAGTATCTTTGCAATTGTGTTCATATAGTTACTGGATTTGTCTCAGTGAGTAAACCCAAATATTTTATATTATAAAGTCATTTTAAAAGGCATTTCTCTTTCTGTCTTTTGCTGCTGAACTTTGTTGGTGATATAGAGAAATGCTGATATTTGTGTGGATTTATTTTGTATTTTGCAACTTTGTTAAAATTGTTAATTATTGTAATGAATTCTTCAGTTAATTCTCTAGGATTCTTTCCATATATCATCATATCATCTGCAAGGAGTGCTTATTTTGTTTCCTCGTTGCCTATTTTAATTCATTCTGTTTCTTTTTCTTCTTATTACTACAACTAGAATTTCTCAGCAGGATTTTTGTTGGTTTTGGTATGGGTGTGGTCAGTTATGCTGATACTTTTCCTAATACTGAACAAGCCCTGCCTTCCTGGTATAACTCCCACCTGGTCATAGAGTACAATCTTTCTGACATGTTGTTGGGCTCTTCTTGCCAGTATTTTATTTAAGATTTTTGAATCGATATTGATAAGGGAAATTGGCCTCTAGTTTTCTAGTGAAGCTCTGGCCAAGGATTTGTGTTCTATAAGAAGCTGGAGGCTACAGAGACCATCACCCACCAACCACAGCAATGGAGCCTTCAGAGAGAAGCCCCAGAGAGCCTAGCAGAGTGACAGCCCTCCCTCACACATCCTGCCCAGAGGGAAAAACACGCAGATGTCTCAGAAAGGCCCCAGGGGCCCCAAGGCTTCTGAGATGTGAGTTGCCAGGTAGGTGTGTCCCTCTTGTGGGTCCCTCTTGCCTGATCTCTGTACTTGCTCTATTGTTCATGGATGGTTCATATGACTGCAAGAGGATTGCTCTGAGTTCACTGGGAGTAGGAGGGAGAAAATGTTCTACATTAAATCTAGCTATGCTATTCAAGTCAGTATTTGTACTTTGAGCTAATTGTGTTCTCTGGCTAAGTCTTCATGGGAAAAATCCAACTGTGGAGACTTGGGAGCTACAGATTTATGCCTGTGTACCCACAGAGGGACTTGGGTCCTGTGCTAGGCAAACTTCTGGAGATCTCTCCCTGGGAGAGAATTCCCTCAGGGAGCATTAACTCTTCAGTGGGCACTCATGAGGAAAACAACCCTATGCTATCTTCTTCCTTTCCTTGTCCAAGACTTTGTACATTTGGCACCTATTTGGGCACCATTCATGGTCCCATGGATCGTAAGGGATTTGGGGCCATGTATTTTGATGAATTCTGGGAATTCTCTGCTCTGTTTTTGGCACATGCTCCAGGAAGATGTTAATGTCTTCTCCATTGCTGTTTTCACCCCACCTCTCTGAGCCTCAGTTTCTTCATCTATAAAAACAATAACATTTCTAGTGCTTATTTCACAGGTAGGTGAAATTATTGCCATTTCAGGCAGACAGTGGTGAAGTGACTTTCAAAGAGTCGTACAGCAAGTGTCAGATTTGAGCTCAGGTCCTACCTCAGCTCTAGAGCATCTGGTGAGCCCAAGTTTCCCTCCCCATTGTCCCTATAGACCTTGAGAGAATCTCTTCTAGTATTGAAGCAGATGCTGATTCACCTAAAGTCAATATGTGACCAAGCACATTCCCTGATGTTTGAAACAGTCATCTTTTAACCTCCTTAATCTGAATTTCAGTGTTAACCTCTTCACACATCAATTAATCTTTATTATATTTAACTGAGGAAACCAACCATATTCTTACTGTCATTCCAGAGGAATCAGGAAGGTGTTTGCCTTTAAGTCCAAGCTCTTTCCTTTCCTTGATGTGGCTTAAGATTTCACAGCTGGCGCCCTCTGGTTAACTGGAGAGTGGGTGCAGGTGGAAGGAAGCCTCTGGCTCAGATCAGTGCACCAAGCAGGCCTTCAGACAATTCAAGTGAGCCCTCCCCTTCAAGCAGGATCATGTATGGTGTCAAGCAGAGCCTGTTTTTGCCAAGGATTTTGCCAGGTCTCTACTTGGGTCCCCCTGACCTTGTGGCCTTTGCTGGAATTTTCAGTCTTGCTGGTGGCCTGAGATGTCAGCCGCGTTCCTTGACTGTTGATCATTGGCAACAATTTCTTGGAAAACTTCACTGCTGTCTGGCAGTGGAGTGGAAATTCTTGACAATGACACCATCTTCTCTTAGGGCCCTGAAAACCTCAGCCTGGAATGCTCCTGAGCATCTCTGCCACTTTGGACTGAAAAAGTAAGTGGGTTCCCATACCCATAGTGGCAGCCCTTAAAGCCAAATGGCTCAGTGCTGAATGTCAGTGGTTGAGACCTTCATGACTATATTGCCAACTAGATCTGTAACTCAAATGTCTCTACCTCCATTGTTGTCATTGAGGTAAGAGGTTCCAGCATCAGCCCCAGGCCTTTGGAGAGGAGAAGGGACTATCAGGACATTGAGTTAGGATTGTTCCTGGCCTCTCTCAGTTAAAGCCACTCCCATGGACCTTTCTATAGTCATTCCCACCTCTCAGCATCATGCTCCATTGGAATTTTTTTTCCTTTGCTTCCAGTGGAACCTGATGTATGACCCCAAGTCATTTAAAACAGATTTCTCAGAAGATGTACCTGGCATATTTCTCCTGGGCAGTACCATCTGTGGCTATGTTTCAGAGGCCTCTTTTGTGTTCTCTGCTCTCACATCCCTGATCTCAAAATTGGAATGAGGTATTTGGAGTACCCCAAAAGCCACTCTCTGGAACCCAGAATCTGTTTAGAATCTCATAAACACTGGAGAGAGGACAAAAGCCTTCCCCAGGACCTCATTACCCTTTGGGGAGAAGGAAATAGACTTGGCCTAGTCTAGGAAGCAGTGGGTCATGGTGGAAAGGGCCACCTGACCTTGGTCATGGCTTCTCTTCCACTGTATTGCCTGAGACAAGGCACTCTGGAGTTACCCTAAGGTTCCTCAGCAATAAAATGAAAAGGTTGAACTGGATGGTCAATGAGGTTCATTCCAATTTTGGTCTTGGGTCCTATGAGTGAAGACCCAGCCAAAACCTGTGGGCCCCAAAGCAGCCTCCAGCGGGTTGTACATCCTTGGCTTCACAGACAGAACTTGTCCCCATACCAACCCTAAACCTGGGGCACACTCTCCCATGGCTGCTCACAGCACCAGCAGGAAGAGGACACAGCCTTGGAGTATAACAGTAGTGTGTAAGGAACACAAGGAGTATAATGGAAAATTTTAGTTGGGACTTGAAGGAAGCCCTGGAATCCAGGAGGCAGAAAGGAGTAAGGAGAGTATTCTGGGTGTGCATGAGATGATAAAAAGCTCGTCTCCCTGAATCCCTGAATGTGAGCATTGGAAGGGAATCTCAGTGGTCTCCAGTTCAGCCCAATGATGAAAGGAATCCCCTTAGAATGACTTCAGTAATTATCATGGTACCTCTGCCTGAAGCCCTCCCAGCACCTGGAGCCACCAGCCCTGGGGCAGCCTCAATCTGGAAGAAGCTGTTCTTGACATCGAGCCCAAATTTGTCTCTTTGTAATTTCTACCACTTCTGGTTCTGTACCTCTGAACTGAGCAGATCAAGCCATTGGATTCAGCCTGCATTGGGATGCCTGCCTGTGTCACCACCATTTACATCAGGGTGCTCATTTCATGTGCTGTTGACCTAGTCCTGCCTCCTTTTTCACTGTGCATTTGGTTAATGCAAATTCCGAATTTTCTCTGAATTCCTCAGAGAAATACTCCTGAAATGGGTATAAGAATAACTGCTACTTCTCAGGGTCATTGTAATGATAAATGAGGTCTTATTTACATGGTGCTTGGCAAACCTTCAAACACTGTGGAAAAGGGGTGGCTAGGTGGTGCAGTCTTGAGTCAGGAGGACCTGAGTTCAAATCTGGCCCCAGACACTCAACAAAAAAATAACTCTCCGTGTGACCTTGGGCAAGTCACTTAACCACAATTGCCCTACCTTCCCCCCTTCAAAAAAAAACACCCACTATGGAAATGCTAGCAATTAATCTAGCCTCTACAATAATGCTTCTTTGGGAGGATGTATATGTGCAGGGGACCTGGGCCATCTAAGAAAATACAAAATGTGAGGAATTTGCAGAAAATGGGAAAATTTGTATTAACTAAATGCACAACGGAATAAGCAAGAGTAGGTCAACAATCCATAAGACGAAGACAGTAATCTAAATGACAGTAGCCCTGGAAGGCAGCCAACCCCAGGGGAATTCCAAAGGCCAACCTTGGTCCCAGACAACAAGATCCCAATTCCATTCTTTCTATAGAGATAGAGGAGGCAGGGGGACCTTTGGGGTCAGCATGTTGCTTAGGACATCAGACATGATCATTTTGTCGTTTTGTTGGACTGCTTCCTATATTCTATGGTCTTTGCCATGTTTGATGTCTGTGCATAGACAGGCATCTTGAGGGGCAGTTGTAGAAAGAGCCCTCCTCCTCTTGGGACATGCCTCAGCCTGGGTCTCCCTTCTGAGATACCATTAGGATCAATGGTTTCTGCCTGGTCTCTCTTGAACTCCCTGACTCTGGGGCTTCTCCTTCAGCCAATGAACTTGGCTGCACCTCAGAAAAGAGTGGCTGAATCTACAGTGAGTTTACTGCCTGTTCCTTGGTCCCTTTGATAGCATTAGGTCCTGGTCTTTCAAGACCAGCTGCCCTGCTCTTGGGAGGCTGGCTTTACCTCCTGACATCAGAACCTCCCGTTCCTTTTCTTGTTTTCTGAACTTTGGACTTTGTGCTGAACCCTTTGAAGCCACAGATTTTACTACTGGCTCCTTCCTTGGAATTTCACCTGCTGTGAAATTATGAGGCTCTCCCCTGCTGGTCTTCTTCATTTTAGCTACTTATGGGGTCCAGCTTGGTGTATAGCCCTGAGTCTCTTCTTCCTTCCCCATCCTTTTTAACTTAAACCTCTTTTGCTAGACTTGTCAGATGCATTCTTACAGTTCTTTCTTAGTTGTCAGCTACTCAGTAATCATTTTAAAGTGCCCACTATAGTGCTAAACCCTGGAGATATAAAAAGCGACAAAAGACAGTCCCTGCCCTCAAGGAGCTCACAATCTAATGACAGAAACAACAAGGAAACGAGTAAGTCCAAACAAGCTCTAGACGGGATACATAGGAAAGAATTAAGATGGAGGGAAAATACTAGAACCAAGAGAGATTGAACTTGGCTGCACTTGAACCCTGGTCCAGGATCAGTCAGGCTTATATTTTAAGCCAGGGTCTGGAAGGTCGGCTTCCATTCTCTGACATCCCCTTCTTGGCTGGTTGTTCACCTCCCAAATCCATTTTTTATCTTCTGCATTCCTTCCCTTTACAAAATAGGTAGACCAGAGAAAAGTTCCTGATCGAATTGGGGAGTAGGTTTCCTAGAAAACCTACTAACTCTGACTTGAATAGCTTCCTAAACAATCGGAGAGCATCAAAGTGTGTTGGCCATTCTCAGTCACTGGCCAAGTTGAAAAAGTGTTCATCAATAGGGCATTAAATATTGGATGAAAGTAAGAGATGGGGCCCTGGAAATATTGAGTAACTGCCTAAGAGGAGCAATCCCACCTCATGTGGCCTAGATAGAGGACAAGTTAGTGCTTCTCTGAGATGATCAACACGATGATGAGCTCCAGAATCTTTTCTGTCCTTGGGACTCTTCTAGTGGCAACCTGTATGGAGCCAAAGTGTATGGCGGTGGGAGAAGTGTGTTTATATGCAACTTGAAAGGTGGATAGGGGAATATTGTTTCCTGCATCCCCACCCTTTCAATGCAAATACTTTAGAAGAGACAGCTTGGCAGCAGGAGCTGGCATCCTGCTGCTCAGGAAGCTGGCAAACCTCAGAGCCCAGGCTCCAGCACAGCAGACCTGGGAAGACTTCTTGCTGGTCCTAAGAAAGAGAGAAAGAAAGAATGAAGCTCCTGCCAAGGATTTCTGTTCTACCAGAATCTGTAGACTACAGAGACCATCACCCACCAAGCACATCAATGGAGTCCTCTTAGAGGGGGCCCAGTGAGCCCAGCAGAGTGACAGCCCTCTCTAACACATCTTACCCATGCTGATGTCTTAGAAAGACCTCAGGGGCCCCACAGCTCCAGAGATGTGAGTTCCCAGGCACGTGGGGCCTCCTCCTGTGGGTCCCTCTTGCCTGATTTCTGTATTTGTTCTTTTTTTTCATAGATGGTGCCTATGACTGCAGGAGGATGTGCACTGAGTTCGTTGGGGCTGGGGGGAGAAAATGTTTTGCATTAAATCTGGCTGTGCTATTCAGGTCAATATTTTTACTTTGAGCTAATCCTGTCTTCTGATTGAGTCCTAACTGGACAAAATCCATCTGTGGGGGTTTGTGAGCTACAGTTCTATACATGTATCTCCACAAAGGACCTTGAACCTGGGAAGGCAATCCTCGAGGAATCTCCTCCTGCAATTTGCAGAATTCCTTCAAAGGGCATTACCTTTTCTGTGGCCATTTATGAGGAAAACAAACGGGTGTGCTTATGTTCTTCCTTTCCTTGACCAAGACTTTGTACTCTTAGGCATTTTGGTACCATTCATGATCACATGGTTCTCACCATAAGGGAGTTGGGGTTATTTGTCTTGATGAATGTTGGGAAATTCTCTTTTATGTTTTTGGTGCACGTTCCAGGAAGACAATAGATTTCTCCCTCAGTTCCTCACCCATAAAACAAGGACAATAATACCTATAGTGCTTACTTCCCAGCATCCCCATTTCACAGACACAAAAACTGAGGCAAAAAAAAGGGGGGGAGGTGGGGTTGAGTCCTGCCCAGGCTGAGTCCTGCTCAGATATCTCCAACGTAGTGATGAGGCGGGAGACAGAGATGGTAAAAGTCTCCATTTATTCAATATAAAGCAAATTCTTGTGTACTCTCTAACATTCTACGTGCAGACATGGCAGTCCGTGCTGTTCCCGTGCTGTACTTGTGCTGTAATCATAAATAACACGTAAGTCTTTGGACAAAGAGCATGCTTTAGGAGAATTGGCAGCCAAATTAATAATTAATTAATCAATTATTCTTCTCATACCACATTGTTTAAGCAGAATGGGAAGGAGGCTGTTTTGTATTTCTGTGTTTTTTCATGAGTCGCCATGACCCAGAAAATCATCACATGATAAGTCTTTAGTTTTAAAGCTGCCCTAAGACTTTGGCACAGCCCTTACAAAGGCAATATTATGGTAGAGTGAGTAGACAATGGGATTTCCAGTCAGGAAGACTGTGTTCAAGTTCCCTCTTCTGACACATAATATCTGACATAAGTCAGAATGAGAACATGACTGACATGTGTGTTATCAGGGAACGGGGCAGAGCATAGTTTGGAGAGCCGATCCAGACCTTATGGCCATGGAGATAACAGGTGAGAAGGCTCATCGACCATCCCTGCCGTCCCTAGACCATCTGTGACCCTCAACAATAACCCCAACAGATTCCAAGGGATAGAAAGTCAACATTTGACCAAGCACATCCCCCTATATTTGAAAGTCACCTTTTATCCTTCTTTAATCTGAATTTCAGTGTAAACCTCTTCTCCATATTGATTGATCTTTATTATATTTAACTGAGGAAACCAACCTTATTCTTGTTGACAACTCAGAAGAATCAGTAAGTTGTTTGCCTTTGGGTCCAAACATTGTCCTTTCCTTGATGCAGCTTAAGATCTGGAAGCTGAGGTCCTCTGGTTAACTGTAGAGCAGATGCAGAAATAGAGGGGAATCTGCTTCAGTCTGCACTCTGAACTCATCACTTCTCTGAAGGTGAATAGCACATTTATCATGAGGGCTTTGGAGCTGTGGTGAGGCACTGTGTTGATCAGAACTCCTGTAGGTCAATCAGAGTCAATTATCTTTACAATTTCACTTTTACTGTATAAAGTATTCTGGTTCTGCTCGCTTCACTTTACATCCATTTACATGAATA
Organism: Pseudocheirus occidentalis; assembly: GCA_028646575.1. NCBI lineage: Eukaryota > Metazoa > Chordata > Mammalia > Diprotodontia > Pseudocheiridae > Pseudocheirus > Pseudocheirus occidentalis. The sequence continues at coordinate 186,331,543 of CM053601.1, read as the reverse complement.
TTTATAGGTTTTCATTGAAAGTCTTTCTCCTTTCTCCTTTCTTACATAGTATTATGTTACCTCCCATAGGTCATAGCTTATTTAGCCATTCCCCAATTGATCAGCATAACCTCAGGTTCTAATTCTGTGCCACCACAGAGTTAGCTTAAGGCTCTGCAAATCTTGCACATTCCCAAGATCCTCTCTGGATTAACTGCAAATGAATCTGAGCAGAACAAAGGATAGGCTAAGAGATCAAGGTCAGTCTGCACTGCTCTCTGTCCCTCAAGCCCCAGTTGCTGTCTTTATTATGTCTATTGGTCAACAGCAAAACTGAGCACTTCGGTGCTGTATTTTGGCCAGCCAAAATCTCCCTACATAATAAGGGTTCTTTAAAGCACCTACTGTGTGCTAGGCACTAGAGACAAAAGCAAGAAGGAAGTCATTTCTACTCTGGACACCTTCCAAATTCCCTCTTTCCTTGCTTTTCCCTCATTTGCTGTCCCTGCCTCTCACTTTCATCCTTGCTCTCGCCTTCTCCCTCTCTCCCTCTCTGTCTCTTACTTTCTGTGTCCCTCCCCATCTCCTCTCTTTCCTCCATCTCTGCTTACCTCTGTCTCCCATCTCTGCCTGCCCCTGTCTCTCACTCATTCTTTCACCTCCACATCCTTTCCTCCCTCATTGTTTCTCTGCTTTCTCCAACCTTCCCTCCTTCTGTCTTTCTCTTTCTAGCATCTATCTCCTGCAGCTATTGCAAAAATCAAGTGATAGGACATTTATAATGTGCTTAGCATTAATAAATGCTTCTTCTTTTCCTCCTTCTCTGCCCCAGAGTAGTGGGAAGAGGAGCAAAGTGTCTCTTCTCTGTCTTCTCTCCCCATTTCCTCACCTTCCAAGGAGCTGAGCCATGTAAAGATCCCTTCTTTTATCCTTAATCCAGTTACATTGCCTGGTTGCTAGGGTCAGGAGAGCCACCTTCTATCTCTGCCCCTCCCTGGTGCTCTAGCATCTGAGCAGAATTCAGCACTGGAGCTGAATTCCAGTCTTGACTCTGGCACTTAGAACCTGCATGTCTTCCCAATAAAATGAGGGTCTTTGAGAAGATTACTGCTAATGTCTCTCTCAATTCTAAGTCCAATGATTCTAGCTACTGCAGGTAAAAGAGTCTACACCTATTCTCTGGAAAGACAGGAGGCAAAGTTTTGATATCATGGTAGTTTTAGTCAAACCCAAACATCTAGGATTCATTTAAAATGCCTAAGGGCTTTGCTGTAGGCTTTCCCTCTGACATTCAATGGAGTCTCTCAAGTGCTGACATCCAAAATAAGTTTTTAAAAATTCTTGATTGAATTTCATTTGCTATGTCTTGTTCTGTGACCTGTGTGACCATAACCCAGGTGCCATTCCAGGATTTCTGCCAGATTTTGAGATGAAAAGCCCCTGGTGATCAGCCTTGAGAATTTCCGAGATATGGCTTGAGCCATGTAGAATGGTTTCCATGGGACCTCATATTTTGAATTCCAAGCAGGGAATGTAAATGAGTGTTTGGAACCTCACCAGGGTATGGTTTGGGGACCTTGAGTCCTGTGAAAAATCTCCTTAATTCAAAGCCATGGAAGAGGAAGAAGAGGAGAAGGAGGACAGTGCAACCTGGTGGATATAACAGATTCATTCCTAGGGCATTCCATAGCTTAACCATGACTGCCAATCCAGTGTTGCCTGGTCAGAGGCATAAAAAGTCACTCTGGCACCTGGGACATGCATCAAGAGTTGTGTCCTGAAACCAGCATTTAAAGCTAAATTCAGTTGAGTGGGGGGAGATGGAGACCATGGAACATCAGTGCTTGGGAGGGTAGGGGAAGATGGGGGAGCTGGGTATGACTAGGCCAAGGAGATGTGGGATGCTAGCAGGGGAAGAACAAGGCCCATCTGGCAGTCTCCTGCTTGACCTAATTATTCTTGCTTCGGAGGTGCCAAGCTCTAACTTCTGCTCTAAGTGCTCTAGTTGTCCTAGAGGCAAAGCCTCAGTGGCCCTACCCTAGTTAGGGCTCTAGATAATGTTCAGGTCCTCCAGTCATGTATTAAATCTTTCTTTGGACAAAGAGCACACTTTAGGAGAATCGGCAGTGAAATTAATAATTAATTAATCAGTTATTCTTCTCACGCAACATTGTTTAAGCAGAATGGGAAAGAGGCTGTTTTGTATCTCTGCGTTTTTTCATGAGTCACCATGACCCAGAAAATCATCACATGATAAGTCTTTAGTTTTAAAGCTGCCCTAAGACTTTGGCACAGCCTTTACAAAAGGCAATATTATGGTAGAGTAAGTAGACAATGGGATTTCCAGTCAGGAAGACCTGTGTTCAAGTCCCCTCTTCTGACACATAATAGCAATAAGAATTGAACAAGTCCCCAGGCAGCTCCCTAAGCTTTCATATTCAACAGAGCAAGTGCTGATGGGGATTGGTGGTGAATTATTCTCTGGTCTGGTAAAAAGGGGGAAAAAAAGTTTGAATTACCTTTTGAAGTAGAAAAACTGACCTTAACTCCCAAGCTCCTTTTGCAAAAAACGATTGAGAAGAGACAGTCTGGTAGGACAAACTGGAGAAGGGGAAACTTCAGAGACAGAATCCATAAAAGCCTTGTCCAGGCTATGTGGGGCTAGCCCTGTATCCTTACCAGGTACATGCAGGCAGGAGACAGAAGGAGCTCCCTGTTCCTCAAATTTACATATTATTCTCATAGAGCGTAACAAATAATTTCAATACTTATTTTATTTTTTGTTATATTTTGAGTTCAGAGCTATCACCTGCCCTCCCTCCCTCCCAACCCCACAGTAAAGATCAACACTCCACACGGATTATCTGTTAAACCATACAATACACACTTCCATCTATCAGTTCTTTCTCTGGAGGTGGAGAGCATCTTCCTTCATGGGTACTTTGTAGCTAATTTGAATGTTCGTGTTACTCAGACTAGCTTAGTCATTCACAGTTACTCTTCAAATAATTTTGCTGTTACTTTATGTAATGTTCTCTTGGTTCTGCTCATTTCCCCAATTATCTAAATTTGACTTTATTTGTCAAAAAAAATGTATTCTAACTATGTTTACGTAGTTCCTGGGTTTGGCTTTATGGGTATACTACCAGGTGTTTTATATTGTGGGGTGGCTAGGAAGCACAGTGGATAGAGCTCCAGAGTTAGAACCAGGAAGACCTGAGTTCAAATTCAGCTTCAGACACTAGTTGTGTGACCCTGGGCAAGTCACTTAAGCCTGTTTACCTTAGTTTCCTCGTATACAAAATGACCTAGAGAATGAAATGGCAAACCATTCCAGTATCTTTGACAAGAAAACTCCAAATAGGGTCACAAAGAGTTGGACTCAACTGAACATTTTCTCTTGTCTACAGTTATTTTAAATGGACTATATCTTACAATCTCTTCTTGCAGGGCTTTGTTGCTAATATATAGAAATGCTCGCAGTTTATGTGGGTGTATATCCTGCTACTTTGCTAGAATTAATGGTTTCAATTGATTTTTAGTTGAAACTCTAGGATTTTCTGAGTATGCCATTGCATCATCTGCAAATTTACTTCCCCATTGCCCATTTTTAGTCCTTCAATTCCTTTTTCTTCTCTTATTGCTATGATTGGTGTTTCTAATACAATAATGAATAATATTGATGATTATGGGTATCCTTGTTTCACTCCTGGTCTTATTTAGAAGCTTCTAGCTTATTCCCATTACAAATAATGCTTGCTGATGGTAGATGTTTCTTATCATTCTAAGGAAAAATCCACTTATATCTATGCTTTCAAGTGTTTTTAATAGGAATGAGTGTTGTGCTTCATCAAATATTTTTCCTTTACTGATAGAATATGATTTTTGATGCTTTTGTTATTACTATAATCAATTATGTTTATAATTTTCCTTATGTTAAATCTGAATTCCTAGTATAAATCCCACTTGGTCATATCGTATAATCTTTGTGATATATTTTTGTAGTGTCCTAGCTAGTATTTTATTTAGGATTTTTGCATCCATTTTCATTAATGAAATTGGCCAATAATTTTCTTTCTCCATTTTTGTTCTTCTGGTTTAGATATCAGCATTATATTTGTTTCATAAAGAGTTTGGTAGGATTCCTTCCTTGTCTATTATTGCAAATAACTTATTTGATGTTGGAATTAAATGATCTTTAAATGTTTGGTAGAATTCACTTATAAATCCATCTGGTTCTGATGCTTTTTTTTTCTTAAGAAGCTCATTTATGGTCTGTTCAATTTATTTTTCTAAAATAGGTTTATTTAAATATTCTATTTCTTCTTCCGTTCATCTATACAGTTTATATTTTTGAAAGTATTCTTCCATTTTGCTGAAACTGTTGAATTTGTTGGTGTATAACTGGGCAAAAATAACTCCTAATAACTGCTTTAATTTTCTCTTCATTAGTAGTGCTTCTAATTTTGGTACTACTGATTTGATTTCTTCTCTCCTTTTTAAAAATCATGCTAAGGAATGGTTTATCTATTTTACTAGTTTTTCATAAAACCAACTTCTAGTTTATTTATTAATTCAATGTTCTTCTTGCTTTCAGTTTTTTTATCTTATCTTTAATTTTCAGGATTTCTAATTTGTTGTTTAATTGGGGATTTTAAATTTGTTCTTTTTCCCTTTTTTAAATTGCATACTCAGTTCATTGATCTGCTCTTTTTCTATTTTATTGATGTAAGCATTTAAAGATACAAATTTTCTTCTAATTATACTTTGGCTGAATCCCATAAGTGTTGGTATGTTGTGTAATTATTATCATTCTCTTTAATAAAATTGTTTATTGCTTCTATGATTTTTTCTTTGACCTACTCATTCTTTCAGATTAGATTATTTGATCTCCATTTAAATTTTAATGTTTCCATGATTCTTTATTAAATGTGTGGTTTTTAATGTGATTATAATCCAAACAGTGTGTATCTGATATTTCTGCTTTTCTACATTTTAATTCTAAAGTTTTTATGCTCTAATTTTATGACCCAATTTTTAAGTGCCATATACCATTAAGAAAAGGTATATTCCTTTCTACTCCCATTCAGTTCTCTCCAGATAGCTATCATATCTAACTTACTAAGATTCTGTTCATTTCACTGACTTCTTTCTTATTTACTTTTTGATTAGATTTATCTAGTACCAAGAGGGAAAGTTTGAAATCCTCCCATTATTTCCACCTTTTAGTTCATTTAGCTTTTCCTTTATAAATGTGGGTGATATAGATTATATTATATATATATACATATATATGTGGGTGATATGAACATATATAATATATGTTTTATGTATACATATACATATCTATGTATATGTTTAGTATTGATATTATTTCAATTATCTATGGTAGTTTTTAACAAGATGCAGTTTTTCTGCTTATCTCTTTTAAAGATCATTACCCCATATAAGAAGTAACAGTTTAACTTTATTAAATCCCTTCTAGTTAATCTTTTGTGTTTACCTTCTTATATTTTTCCTTATTCTTGGAAGTTGAATTTTACATTCAATTCTCCTATTTTCCTCAAGAATGTCTGAAAGTCCTTTAATTCATTTAATAATATATTCTCTTCCTTGCAGAATTACACTCAGCTTTTCTGGGTAGGTTATTCTTGTTTGCAAACCCAGCTCCTTTGCTCTTTAGAATATCATATTCTACACGCTTCAGTCTTTTAAGGTATAAGTTGCTAAATCTTGTTTATTCTGACTACAGCTCCAAAGTATTTTTTTAAGTTTATTTCTAGCTGCTTATAGTATTTTCTCCTTGACCTGGGAGCTTATGATGTTCTTCCGTGTTTTCATTTTGAGATCTCTTTCAGGTGGTGATTGGTGAATGTTTTTTTCAATTTCTATTTTCTATTCTAATTTTTATCTCTATTTTCCATTTCTATTTCTATTTCTACTTGAAGTATAAAATCTAGACTCTTTTTAATCGTGACTTTTAGTGGTCCGAAAATTCTTATATTATCTTTCCTCAATCTGTTTTCCAGATGAGTTGTTTTTCCAATGAGATATTTTGTGTTCTCTTTTCTTTTTTCATTCTTTTGATTTCATTTTATTTATTTCTTGATGTCTTGTGAAGTCATTAACTTTCCCTTGCCCAATGGAGTCACATGGCCTAGTAAGTGTTAAGTGTCTGAGGTCACATTTGAACTCAGGTCCTCCTGACTCCAGGCTGGTGCTGTATTCACTGCGCCACCTAGCCTACTCTTCTTATTTGATTTTTAAAGTTCTTTTTAAACTCTTCCAAAAATTCTTTTTTGGGCTTGTGGCCATTTTACATTTTTCTTTGAAGCTTTACAAGTGTCTGTTTTGACTTCATTGTCTTCTTCTGAGTTTGAACCCTGATTTCTCTATCACCATAGTAACTATCTATGGTCAGGTTTTTGCTCTGTGGTTTCCTCATTTTTAATGGTCTGTTTCTTGACTGTTAACTTTATACATTAGGGTCAAACTCTGCTCCCAGGATACAGGGGATAGGGTCTCAGGGCATACTAAATAGTAAAGGGATAAGAGTAATACATGGGAATAATGTTTAAAATGGTACAAGATGTGGACTATGCAAGATTTCTTGTGAAACACAATGACTATAATTTAAAAAATCACTATCTCATAGACCAAAATCAGGTAATAAAAGAAATACTACAAAGAAATAAGACATGTACACATGAGGAAAATAAGCAAAAGCATCATTTGAAGATATGTAATAATGAGACAAAAGTAAATAGCAATTATAAAAGATGAAGAACAATTGTAAAATAAATAATTGATGTAGTAAAATAACCAAAGACCAGAGCACCATGACTATGTAGGCACAGAGCCAGGAAGGACTGGGTTCAAATTCAACCTCGGATACTTCGTAGTCGTATTACCTTCTCATTTTTCACCTCCCATACTCCTCTGGCAATCAAAAATGAGACGAGGGGGCGGCTAGGTGGCTCAGTGAATAGAGCACCGGCCCTGGAGTCAGGAGTACCTCAGTTCAAATCCGGCCTCAGACACTTAACACAAAAAAAAACTAGCCATGTGACCTTGGGCAAGTCACTTAACCCCAACTGCCCTCCAAAAAAAAAAAAAGCAAAAATGAGACAAGGAATTGCATTCTCTTTTGTCTCTACTACTCAGGTTCAGTGATCCTCCCTCATTGTGACTGGTCAGAATGCCCTTCGATGCTCACTTTGTCCTGCCTGGTTCCTAGCCTTTGTTTTCAGCTTCTTCCAGAAAGCACATCTTCTTATTGGAAGGCTTCTGATTGTTAATAGCTTGAATTTTTGCTATACTTGATTATGCCAATAAATTGCATGACCATTAACGATAAATTGGTGAATCTCATTCATTTGAAGGTTCCTCATTGAGGAAGCCATGGAAGTGCAGCGTCCATAAGTCATAATAAATAGATGTTGCTTTTTTCATCATCTGGGTGGCATATTCCAAATCAAATCACTAGCCTTATACTATACCTGGAACCAGCTAGTCAATGGAAGGCTCAGGAGGGAGCAAGACTAGAGAAGTGGAAAAATTAGGTTATTCAAAGGTAGCCGAGGTGCCATCTGGTGGCCTCTGCCCTTACAACATCATCCCTCTTCTCTCGGCATCAACAGCTTGCAGGTCACAGGTTGAGAAGAGGTCAAACCAAGAGACGGGCACTAGGTCAAATAATGCCTTTTGAATGCAGCCCCAGATCCAGCCGTTCAGCCATAGCCAATCCAAAAGGCTCCTCTTTCTCATAATTAGAACCAGTTACACAAGTCTGCCTAGGCTCCAAAGTCTTTAGGAGGCATTTCCATTATGTATCATCACAGCTTTCCCAGAAGGAGTTTCTCCAAACTCTGTGCATGCACATAACAAGCTGGGCTCAGTGGCTAGTCTCTGATTACACACAGAAATACTAACTGGAGAGGAGAGGAGGTGTATTAAGTCCAAAATTTTTCTTTTTAAAAAAAATTGATTTGTTTCTTTACTTTTAGTTTACAAGATTCAGCTCCACAATCCCTTGAGTTTCAAACTTTCTCCCCTCCCCCCATAGCAGCTTGCTTTCAAGTACCAGATCTGCAAATACTTTCACACTGAAGTCCAAAATTTTCAGTCCATTTATAAGAGAATTTCAGTTCTGCCACTTTACTAATTGTGTGACTCTGGGCAACACACTTCCCACTCTGGGTCTCAGCTTGCAAAATGAAGTCATCACACCAGATGATGTCCAAAATTTCTACCATTTATATAAACCTTATTATCCTCTCTCTTGACCCAAAGACTGTCTTACCAATACAGAAAGAACCTTGCAGAACATATAGATTCCATGGATATGTTAGCAATGTGTGCATATAATTGCAGAAAGTTTGGATGGTGTCATTGATGAGTTTGGAAGAGGTTGCTAAAAAAACCAACCCCCAAATTTCCAATGGGATTATAGCAGAATATAAGCCCCTTTAGGGAAAAGGCTCTCATTTTTGTCTTTGTAGCCCCAGTACCAATCTATAATAAGTAAGTGATTATCGTAAGTAAGTACTTATCATTCGGGTTAGCATTTGGACCTGTGATTTCACTAGCATATGTCAGTTCCTAGATGAGGAAATGAGATCAGCCTAGAGAATTGAGAGGTTGACTTATCCAGGGTCACATAGCCAGTATATATGTCAAAGGCAGGATTTGAACCCATGTCTTCCTGGCTTTGAGGCTAACCCTCTATCCATGTTGCTTGTTGACTGAAATACACCTTGGTTCCTCTGGGAGATTTCCTCCCAGAACTGACCCAGCCCAGCCACAGAAACCAAAAGGGGTCTCAGATCTGTCCTTCCCTTCTTCTCAGCCCTTGAGTGGGCTCTCATACAGAACTGTAGGTCAGAGGGAACGGAGAAGAAGGGCAGAAAAAGGATGTAAAGGAAGGTAATCTCGCAGGATCCCAGATGTCTGGAGGAGAGTGATGGGTGTGAGAGAACTTTTTGTCACCAGCAGGTGGCGACAAAGTCCCGCATAGGATGTGAGGGATGGAGCGGTCCAATAGACTGAAATAAGTCCATTAGTTACCCTCTATCTACACAGTGCTCTAAAAATTCATAGAAATATTTTTCTTCCCTTTGTGTTGATTAGTTCATCAGCAAAAGATTAAAGACACAGCAATCACTACTTATTGATGGGGCTATGAATTGATCCAGCATTCAGAGAAACAACTTAGAATTAAATGCCAAAAAAAAAGGGGGGGGGGGAACAACACTCCAAAGAGATCGGGGGCAGAGGGAAAGGGCCCAGATGTTTAAAGGGAAGCAGGAAGCATCAAAGAACTAGAAACAAAGTCGGTGCCCATCAATTGGGGAACAGCTGAGCAGTGAGCAAATTGTGGAAAATAAAGGTATTGGAATATTCTTTGACTATTGGGAAACACAGACAGGAGACATGACAAGGCAAAATGAGCCAAACCACAAGGGAAAACTTACACAAAGACTACAAGAATGAAAAGGAAAACAGCTTTGAGAGATGACAAAATTATAATCAATGCAGTAATCAGTTGTAGTTTAAAACATGATGAAACAGAGCGGTGATGGGCAGAAGTGCACATTTGTTGCAGTTCAGCCTTTTCAGATATGTCTGACTCCTGACCCCCATCTGGGATTTTTTTAAATTAAATGCTATGTTTATTTTAGTTTACATAATTCATTTCCACGAGATATACCCCCTCCCTCAATCTGCTCTCTCCTATGTCCTCTTCCATACCCCCTCCACCTTTCCAGTAGGGCAAGATGGATCTCCTTACCCCCAGTGCCTATATATCTCATTTCCCAGTTGTATGTAAATAATAATTAATAATAATAATATATTTTTTAAACATTTGATTTTACAACTTTGAATTCCAGATTCTTTCCCTTCCTGCCTTGTCACCCACCCTTACTGGGAAGATAAGCAATTCAATATAGGTTGTACTTGTGTAGTTATGCAAAAAAACATTTCCATAGTGGATATATTGTGAAAGACTGACTATATTTCCCTCCATCCTATCCCACCCACCCCCACTTGTTAAAATTTTCTACTTTGACCCTTTCTCTTTTCAAAAGTATGTGCTTCTAACTACCCTCCCCCCAACCTGCCCTCCCCTCCATCGTCCCGCCTCTCATCCCCTTTCCCCCCACAC
>CM053601.1:186280840-186320899 GCA_028646575.1 Pseudocheirus occidentalis | reverse complement strand
TTTTCCTTGAGAATTTCTTGAAGGATGATTTGTAGGTTCTTTTTTTGATCATGGCTTTCCAATAATTTTTGGAAGTCCAATAATGGTAGTCCAATAATTTTTAAATTGTCTCTCCTTGATCTATTTTCCAGGTCAGTGGTTTTTCCAATGAGATATTTCACATTGCCTTCTATTTTTTTTTTCATTTATTTGGATCTGTTTAATAGTATCTTAATTTCTTATAAAGTGATTTGCTTCCATTTGCTCCAATCTAATTCTGAAGGAATTATTCTCTTCAGTGAGATTTTGCAATTCCTTTTCCATCTGGCAAATTTGACTTTTTAAAGCATTCTTTTCCTCATTGGCTTTTTGAGACTCTATTTGAGTTAGTCTATTTTTTAAGGTGTTATTTCCTTCAGTCAGGTTGTTGACTCTCTTTTCATGATTTTCTTGCATCATTCTCATTTCTCTTCCCAATTTTTCCTCCACTTTTCTTATTTGGTTTTCAAAATCCTTCTTAAGCTCCTCTGTGGCCTGTAAACAATTCATATTTTTCTTGGAAGCTTTTGGTGCAGGGGTTCTGATTTCATTGTCTTCCTGCCATTCCACGCTTTGATCTTTTTTGTCCCTCAAAAAAAGGAATCTAAAGTTGGATTCCTGTTCTTGCTTTGCTTCCTTTGCCTGCTCATGTTGCTAGTCAATTACTTGACTTTTGGTCTCTATAGAACTCTGCTTCCAGGGGGGTGAGCTTTGTCCCAAATGGCTGGAGTTTTCACAGCTGCTGATGCTATTAGTTGGGTGTCCTCTCTGAAGCCTCCACAGGTTCTGGCACTGAGTCACACACCCCAGGACCTCCATCCAAGACAGCGATCCAGATCCAAGTAATTTAAAGCAAGAGCAATTACCCCTCAGAATGATTGCTTGTTTCCCCTACAAGCCAGGAGCTCTGAAGCAGCCATGTGGAAGTCACACCTGAGCTGCTTCTCCCATCCAGGACAGAGGCCAGACAGCACTCTCGGTCCCCCTGTTCCCAAAATCCACACTGACCTTTTACTTTGCCTTTGGAATTTATGGGTTGATAATTCTGGAAATGGCCACCGCTGCTAGTGATCCACTCTCTCTGTGGCTGATTGGGGCCACCTTGGGGCTAAAACTTCGGCTCATGCAGGGCTGGGCTCTGCTCCCAGCACAATGCAATGAACGCTTCATGTCCACCTGCCAGTCTGCCTTCAGCAGAAGATTTGTTTCTCTATGTCACTTTGTGGGTTCTGTAGCTCAAAAGTTTGTTTAAAGTCATATTTTATAGGTATTTAAGGTGGTTATGGAGTTTTCCTGCTTCTATGCCTCCATCTTGGCTCTGCCCCCTGGGGTTTTCTTGTAGAAGATTCTAGAGTGGTTTGCCCTTTCCTTCTCCAGTTCATTTTACAGATAAGGAAACTGTGGCAAACAAGGTTAAGTGACTTGGCCAGGGTCATGAAGCCAGTAAGTGCTGGAGGCCATCTGAAGTCATTTTGACCCCAAGACCTCTATCCACTGCCCCCAGAAGTACAGAAAGTGACTTCAGGTTTCAGATTTGACCAATATATTACCTTTGTTTGGTTATGCTAACTTATTACAAGGGAGAGTTTCTCTTTTGTGTTGGATTAGGATGAATTAGTAAGTGGTGACAGAGATGCAAAAGAAAGGAAAGGGGTATCAATAAAGCGTTTAAAAATAGTAGAAAACAAAAGCAAACTTCAGAAAGGGATACAGAGAATTTGAGGACTTTTATGTTGAAAGTAATACTCATTTCTTTCAAGGAGAAAATGAAAAAAGAGGATTGTATATGAAACTGAACACCTGTTACATGCGGATTGTTTCAAAAGGAGGATGGAGAGGGGAGGGAAACGGAAGGAAGGGAGGGGAGGGGAGAGGAAAGGTGGAGGGGGGAGGAAAGGGGGGAGGAGGAGGGGAAGCCTTAACTGAGACATGGAGAAGTAGGGAGCAGAGTCTGGCCCAAGGGCCCCCTGCTACATGGTGCCTTTCCCAAGCACCTCGCCGTTAGTCTCTCTCCCCAAACAATTGCCTGGTATTTACTCTTTATAAAGTCGCTTGTATACATACTTGTAGTGAGTATACTCTGGTTTTACTCCGTCATCTGTCACTGACTGGAGTCCCCATCAGCTAAATTCCCGTCACTCCTTGGTGGAGTGAATGGGAGATTGCAACCCCAACTTCGGCATAAGTGTGGAAGCATATTAAAGACTTCTTTTTTATTTCAATTGAAATAATAAGTAACTGTTTATCTAGAGTCCTTCCCGGGGCTTTTCTCTTTAGGAAAATAAAAGGTAGAAGAACAAAAGCCTAGGAAAATGGATTAAGGGAGGTAACCAAACTTAGAAGAATTTAGAAATTCCTCCTAAAATCAAGCAGTTCCCTCCTGAAGAGATTCACCTAAGGCAGTCCACTTGGTCCGTTTTCAGAAGGCTTGATTAGGCTAGAGCACTGTGAGGGCTCTGATTGGGCGTGGAGGTGTAAAAAAAGAAACTGAATAGTATTTATTGACCAATTTTTCTACTAGGATGTTAATTCCAAACTGTATTGTAAACACACTCTGTTCTGTTCCTTTTTGAAGATTCCTATAAATGTTACCTCAGATTGTCTCAGGGTAGAAAGCTAGCCAAGGGCACGGGGAGGCTGTCAGTTTGGACATTTTTCTCTCTAAGACAGAGATAGTTGGATTTAGAAAACTATTCATGTAAGTTCATAAAACAGACAAGTTTTTGGCAGACTTGTGCCTGAAATACAGGATATAATGTTGGCCTTTTGTCTTCGGCAATGGGAAGGAGACTGAGGAACACAGCCCTGCCTCTCCCTTTCCACAGGCACCCTTCCCCTAGAACCTCAAGGGGCAAGCAGCTAGAAGTCAGCACCTAGCTAGAAGGTGTAAAGCAGGGTAGGGAGAAAGAGACCCTGGGAGATCATAGTCGAGATGGGAAGAGCTCACCCGGTTACTAACCCTTATTCTTGCTGATTGGATGCTAATCTGTTGTTTCTATGCAGAAGAAGGATTGCAGATTCTGCCATCACCCTCTATATTTGGCCCTGGGGGACATTTCCAGTTGCTCCCCCTTAACTACAAATCTCCTTGCCTTTTCTCTGAAGAGAATTAAGCATAAACTAAGAAACCGTTGAAGAGTGGCCTCTAGTAAAGTGAAGGTTTTCTTTCAAAGGCCTCGAGAGTTTCATTATTCCATTAAGCTGCCTGCAAGCCCAGCACGCAGCCTGACCATCCTAAGCAGGCTAAACTCTCCTCACAGGCTTTTCCCAGGCTCATCACTTGTCCCCAAGTGGGCTGTTTCCTACTGTTTTCACAATGGGCTTTTATCTCTAAACAGCTGCAAAATCTATTTAGGAAATAAAGACTCACTTCCCCTACGAGATTCTAAATGTGGACTTCCAGGGATTTACTTTAGAAACTGGAAATGTTTTCTGTATGTCTGTGTCCATCCAGCTGGATAGACTCTAAGGGAAACAGTATAGTAGTACAGGAGCGGCAGCTAGGTGGCGCCATAGTGCATAGAGCACTCGCTTGGATTCAGGCAGATTCATCTTCAGGTGTTCAAATCCCACCTCAGACACTTACTAGCAGTGGGACCCTGGGCAAGTCATTTTCCCCTGTCTGCCTCAGTTTCCTCATCTGTAAAATGAACTGGAGAAGGAAATGACAAACGTCTCCAGTATCTGCCAAGAAAACCCCAAATGGGGTCATGAAGAGTCAAACACAACTGAACAACAGCAGTTAGAATAACCTTTTTTCAAACAATTTTTTTTTATTTCTTTTCCTCTTCTGCCCCTTGCTTTAAGATCTGCCCCCGGGGCCAAGAAGAACAAGTTTAATGCTTCTTCCACATGCCTTAAATACGTAAGGGCATTTATCCAGCACGATAGGCTTAGTGTCCAGGACTAGGGAGGTGACTATACTATTTTATTTTACCAACTCAGACCACATCTATTCTAGATGTCACATTTTAGGAAAGGCTTTGGTCAAGATCTTAAGGAAAGATCCTAAGAGTACAGCACGGTCACGTCATTCACCGCCTTCATCTAGCAGATGCTCACTTCCAACCCGGTTCACCCCAGGATTCCCAGGACAACGTTTCCATCTTACTTCCCAAAAGTTGTTATTCAATCACACCTGACTCTTCATGACCTCATTTGGGCTTTTCTTGGCAAAGACATTGGAATTGGTTGTCATCTCCTTCTCCAGCTCATTTTACAGTTGAGGAAACTGAGGCAAATAGGGTGAAGTGACTTTCCCAGGGCCACACAACTACTAAGTGTCTGAGGCTGGACTTGAATTCATGGCCAGGTACTCTGTCCACTGCACAACCTGATTTTCAGCTCCCTTTTAAGGACTGTTTTTCTCCATCAGAATGTAAGCTCCTTAAGGGCAAGGGATGTATTTCTTCTGTTTGTGTTTGTATTCACAGCACTTAGCACAGAGCCTAAAACCTGGTAAATATTTAATAACACTTTAATATTTATCTTTGAGAAATATGAGGTCCTCTGTTTGACATTTAAAGCTTTATAACCTGGAGTTATCCAACCTGTCCCTGTTAGACATCACTCCTCCCGTGAGAATCTATGGTCAGCCTGTTTACTTTCCCATACACAGTGCTCTCCATCTGCCATCCCCATGCCTTCTACTGGTGGTCAAGAATACTCTCCTTCTCACCCCCACCTCTTGGAATCTCTGAATTTATGTTAAGCCCCTTCTACATTAAAACAGACAAAATCCCCTTTCCTGATCCCCTGAGCTTCTTCTTGGTCTCCCTCCCAAACACTACTGAGACTCATAGGGGCTCAGGGTACTCGCTTGTCCCTGCTCTGAACCAAGCTCTTTATGGTATTTGGTCCTTGGGGAGCCTGACTTATCAAAAGGGGAAGTACACAGGGCTGAACTGGAGCCTGCTCGGACTCAGAGATTGTTCAGGTTTAGTGTGAGCATTTACGTCTCGGAAATCTGTGAATGCTCCAAAGCAGGGCTTGACTTTTTATTTTCCTGACTGTCTAAACTTAAGAAAGAAATGGGGAAAATGTTGATAATTCAGACACAATGTGATATTAAACAATATGATGCAGCATGATATAATAGAATATCGTTGATATGACATAATGAACATAATTGTTATAATATGATATAATTCTATGATATAACATGACAACATGACATAATATAATGCGTGTAACCCCTTCCCGAAACCCATTGGGATCCTTATGATGGACACAAACGTCCTGCCCTGCATGAGGGGTTGGGCAGAACTGGGGAGAGACAAGAACGTCCAATCTTGACCATTTCCACCTTTGGGGCTTCTTCAAACAAGAGCTCCCTTTGAATGTTTTCCGAGGCTCTCCAAGTGAGAATCTTGGTCAAGTCTGCTTCAAGGCCAAGCCCACTTCAGGTCACTGAAGAGCAAGGCTCTGGGGAGACGGAGCTGAATGCATCTCGCTTCTTACCAGCGCTGCCCTGCCTTCATTTCCACCAATCAGGAGAGAGTCTCCCACCAACGAGCTTCAGGACAGGAGTTACATTATATAATACATTACGCTGTATACACGTATATAATGAATTAGCATGTGGGGTTAATGTTAATAACATGCTATAAGATAATATGTAATAATCTGGCATTTAGCATAGTGCTAAATGATAAATGTTGAGTAGTTGACTCTCCGCTCCTGCTGCTGCTGTTGCAATAAAAACCACTCCGCTAGATGCTGCTGGTTTAACTACATCTCACTAAGAGCCTTCCAGGACCTTTTGATTTTCACAAGGCCAATGCTAGAGGAAGGAGAGATAAAGGGCAACTAGAGACCCTGGGACAAGCCCAGTTGGTTGAATCCCACACTCCATGTCAGGAGCCACCATTTTGTCAGGTTCCCTGGGCATTCCCGGACTATGCCGTGGAAACTGCTGCACTAGGACATCAAACTTAAAATGTCAGTGGAAGGCGGTGCTGGTGCTGCTGATGCTGCTGGTGGAGGTGCTAGTGGTGGAGATGCTGGTGCTGCTGATGCTGGTATTGCTGGTGCTGGTGCTGCTGATGCTGCTGGTGGAGGTGCTAGCGGTGGAGATGCTGGTAGTGTTGGTGGTGGTGCTGGTGCTGGTTGGTGCTGGTGGAGGAGGTTCATTTTTGAAGAGGACCAATGGCATCACAGGTATCATCTTGACTTGCTTGAATTGAAGTGAGGCAGTTGCACAAAGTCATCAGTCTCATTCTCTCTTCCATTGTCTTGATGCCCAGTGGCACCACAAAAGTCAAGATGACTGGTGATGGACATCTTAAAGATCCCAGCTTCCGCCTCTTGCCCCACCTGGGCAAGTCCCTTCCTTTCTCCCGTCTGTAGGCAGCTCTCTACAACCATAAACTGGAGAGCAAGTGCTGAACAGCTTTGATGGGGGGGGGTGGGGGTTTCCTCATGGAGTGTAAAGCTCTCATCTTGCAGATGAGGAAACCAAGGCTGAGAGATTTTAAGTAGCATGCCCCAGGTATCTAGCACATAATGGGTGATGAGTAAGTAAATGTTTCCCAGATGACTGATGCAGGTAGTAAATGTGAGATTCCAAACCCATGCCCTCTGCCCCCATATTCAGTGCCCCTTCCAGCACAACATGCTACCGCTGCCCTCCATCTTCTCTCCCCTCCCCCATCTTCTCTCTCCATCCCATTCCCTCTCCCTCTCCACTTCTCTCTCCCCCCCTTCACTTTCCCTTTCTCCATCCCTCTCTCCCTCCTCTCTAATGTGGCACTAATGTGCCTTCTTACATATGCAAATGTAAGCTTTCAGGTTTAAATATAGTAACCACTCTTTCCCAAGTAGAGAACACTTTACAGTTTACAAAGCACTGTCTCACATGCCTTAATTCACTTAAGATTCCAGATCCTTTCTATGAAAATGAAGAACTTTTATAATTCCTTGGCCTAGTGTCCCCCATCCCCACCCCCACACAAAGACTCACTTGGGCTGGAAATATCCTCAAAGCTGACCTACAGCCTTTGAAGAGTAGACTTCGGGGCCTCTGACACTTTACCTGGGTTCTCAGAATCTCTCCCGGATTCTCTCCACTGAACCATGAACTTCTAGCAGTCTCTTCTGTTTTTTGTTTCCCCATAAATCAAATGCCTGGAATGATGAAAGCAACAGAAGGAAAGAACTTCGGACTTGAGTAAGAATCCTCCCTAGCTGGATCACTTTGGGGAGAGTCCCTTTCCCCATCTGCACCTCAGACCTTCAGCTTCCTCACCTGGAAAATGAAGCTTGGATGAGATGAAATGTAGGGACAGAGGGATAGAAGCATAGAGTCGAAAGAACATCAGGTTTAGACTCCAAGGATCTGGATTGAAATCCTTTCTCTGACTTAGTATCTTAGTGATCTTGGGTCAATCCTAACCCCTCAATGGGGCTACTTTCCCATTTGTAAAATAAGAAGATTGGACCAGGGGAGCAGCTAAGTGGTGCAGTAATTAGAGCACCAGCCTTAGAGCCAGGAGGACCTGAATTCAAATTTGACCCTGAGGTGTGTGACTTTCATTGCCTCAAAATAAATAAAGGGATCGGATTGGCTGATCTTTGATGTCCCTTTCAGGTCTAAACTGATGATGCTCTGACACCCTTAAGCCCCAAATTCTCTGGTCCCATGTCTCGTAGGGCACAATTGATGCCTGGTGATCATGGGGAGTCTTCCCAGGTTGCTCAGGAAGGCATATGTCCTTGTTCCTACATGCAGCAATCTCTAATACTAATATTTTGTAGTAACAAAAGGGAATGGCTTCATTTTTTTTAACCACCCAACAGAATTGCTCTCATCTTTCTGGGTTCCAATCTTACCTCCAGAAACTCTGTGTGCCCCTCAGTGACACAATGACAGTAACCATAAGATCAGACATTCAGGTCCTGCTAAGTTTACAAAAACCTTTACAGATATTATTTCTTTAAAGCCTCATGACAACAAAATGCAAAATGGATCATTTTTTATTACATTAAATTGGAAAGCTTCTGTACAAACAAAGCCAATGTTACCAAGATTAAAAGGGAAGCGGAAAACTGGGAAAGAATTTTTACAACCAGTGTCTCTGATAAAGGCCTCATTTCTAAAATATACAAAGAATTGAGCCAACTCTATAAGAATACAAACCACTCCCCAACTGATAAATGGTCAAAGGACATGAACAGGCAGTTCTCAGAAGATGAAATTAAAGACATCTATAAGCATATGAAAAAATGTTCCAAATCACTAGTGATTATCAAATCAAAACAGCTCTGAGGCGCCACATCTCACCAGCCAGACTCGCTAAGATGACAAAACAGCAAAATGACAAGTGCTGGAGAGGATGTGGAAAAATTGGAACTCTAATGCATTGTTGATGGAGCTGTGAACTGATCCAGCCATTCTGGTGGGCAATCTGGAACTATGCCCAAAGGGCTATAAATAAGTGCATACCCTTTGACTCAGCAATACCACTTCCACGGTTGTATCCCAAAGAGATCAGAGTAGTGGGAAGAGGACCCATATGTACACAAATATTCATAACATAGCAACTCTTTTTGTGGTGGCAAAAAAATTGGAAAACAAGGGGAAGCCCATCAATTAGGGAATGGTTGAACAAGTTG
Source organism: Pseudocheirus occidentalis (assembly GCA_028646575.1). Classification (NCBI taxonomy): domain Eukaryota; kingdom Metazoa; phylum Chordata; class Mammalia; order Diprotodontia; family Pseudocheiridae; genus Pseudocheirus; species Pseudocheirus occidentalis. The sequence continues at coordinate 186,312,268 of CM053601.1, read as the reverse complement.
TAGTACATGAATGTAATGAAATACTACTGTGCTATAAGAAATGAGGAGCAGATGGACTTCATAATAACCTGGAGAGACTTATATAAACTGATGCTGAGTGAGGAGAGCAGAGCCAGGAGAACTTTGTGCACAATCACAGACACAAAATACGTGTGATGACTAACCTCAATAGACCGGACTCCTGTCAGCAATATAGGGTTACAGGACAACTCCAAAAGACTCATGATTAAAGGAGATCTCCACATCCAGAGAAGGAGATGCGGAGTCTGAGTGCAGACTGAAACAAACTACTTGCTCTGTTTCTTTTTCTTGTTTTGTTTTGTCTCCTCTTTCCCACTGGTCATTCCATCAGTTACAACCTGACTAATTATTAATGTGAAGATATTTGTAGATCCTGTATCCAAGTACATGGGGGAGTGAGGGGGAGAAAAATCTGAAACTCAGGGGACTGTGGAACTGAATGTTGTAAACTAGAAGTAAATAAATCAAAAAAAAAATTTTTAAGCCTCATGACAGTTAGTATCATGGGTATTACCACCTCTGAATCCCAGAGTGGTAAGGTGATTTCCCCAGGGTCGAGAACCTAGTAAGTCTCTGAGGGAGGTCTCTAATCCAGGTGCCTCCTGATTCCAAGCTTAGGTCTCTTTCCACTGCACCATGAGCCAAGTGGGGCCTCTAAGACTACCCTGAGGAAGAAAACTGTGAGCCATAAAACTCAAGTGACTCTCCCGTTACCTCCCATTTCCATAGTATCTTGTGTGTACTTAGCTATCTAAATACTGTCTCCCCAGTGAGCCTTTAAACTCCTTGAGGGACATATTAGTGACTCTCTTTGTGTCCCGGGTACTTAGAACAGTGTCTGACACATAGTAAATATTCCATGAATGTTTGTTGGCTGCCCTAATGACTAACTCATTGCACATGGGTAATTAGGGGCAGAGACAGGTTTAAAGGCAGGTCTTCTGAGCCACAGCTAATGTGAATCATCAGATTTACAACTAGAAAGTGCCTTGGAGACCATCCACGTCGAGCCTCTCATTTTATTTGTTTATCAGGTTTTATGGATGCCTTTTGTTTTCTGATTTCCTCGTGCCACGTCTGAAGAAAAAGTCAAGAAAAGCCAGCTGCCCGCGTCTGCTGGTATACGCTGCGTTCTTGCGCTGTCGGCCCTCACCCTCCATCCTCTCTACCAAGGAGAGGAGAGCCTGCTTCATCCTCTGCTCCCTGGGCCACTGCCACCAATCTCGGTCTCAATCACATTATGGCGTTCGCTGGATCTCTTGTTCTCCTGGTCCTGTTTCCTTCCATCTGCATCAGTTCATATAAGTCTTCCTAGGGCTGCATAAGAAAGAACCTCGGGGCTCTAGAGACTAAGGCACTAGCATGGAGTCAGATCTCTCACCTCAAGTATTTCCTAGTTGTGTGACCCTGGGCAAGTCACGCACCTTTTATACAACTTTGTGTCCTCATCTATAAAATGAGGGGCATGAGCTCCCTGGCCTCTAAATTCATCCCCCTCCCAGCTCTAAATTGATGGTCCTCAGATTTGTAATTTCTTTTTATTTTTAGTTTTAATTAAAATTTATTTGCATGTAAAATGTCATGTTGACTCCAAAAGCAGAAGTTTTATTTCTCCAATTTGGGAAGAGGGAGTTGTTTTGGGGGTTTGGTTGTTTTTTTTTTTCCTCTCAAGGCTTCTCCTCTTCTAAGGAATAATTTGTTCCTTTTCAGTATCAGCTCAATATGGAAACTCATGCTCATGTATGAGATAGTTTGGCCATAAGTCATAAATACATCTTATTACCAGACACTTGTGGGCCTGGGCATAAGAATTCACCTCCAGACTCTTCAGTTCTGTGCAGTTCTCTGCATGGTCGCTGTGTGCAGTAAGAAGCCAACATTCTCTTTACGGCCACAACCCTGGGCCCAGGCCAATGGGTTAACCTGAGTACACCTGCCAACTCCACACGGCATCCTCAGAAAGGAGAACCTTGTTTCTTTAATGGGAAGCCTTTATCTGTGTGCCCTAGATAGCCTGGGCAGTTGTTGGTGATGTTGAAACAGATCTGGAGAATTGAACCCTTGTAACTTGTATGATTTTGTAGAGTTGTCCAGATCCAGCAAATACCCCTCCATTTTAATGATCTCCCGGACTGGTTCACATTCACCATTTCTTACAGCACAATACTATTACATTGCATTCATACACTACCACCCCTTCCTCCCCTCTGTTGGGCAACTGGGAGAGCCCAGAGGTTCCCGAGGAGAAAGTGAGGCTGGTGATTTTGCTGGGCCCTCCCTCACTTAAATCCAGTTGCATATTACAGCAACACCTTCCTGACCCTTTGATCCTCCTCGAGAATGAAGGACAAACCACTATAACAATTGGGAAGGAAGAAAACAGAGAAAGACAGAGACAGACACAGAGATAGAGACAGAGAGAGGGAGAGAGACAGAGACAGAGAGGAGAGAGACAGAGAGAGAGATAGAGAGGAGAGAGAGACAGAGACAGAGAGACAGAGACAGAGAGAGACAGAGAGACAGAGAGAGACAGAGACAGAGTCAGAGACAGAGAGAGACAGAGACAGAGACAGAGATGGAGAGAGGAACTTGCCTGAGGCTATACAGTTGTCAGAGAAAATCACCCAACCCTGCAAAAATCACTCAAAAACCTGTCATTTATTTAATTATTTTTAATAATATTTAATTATGTTTAATGCATTTAATTTAATCGACAAGTCTATTAGGAAAGGACATTTCTTATCAGAAAAATTAGAATTGGGGAAAATTCAAAGAGTTGCTTTGAGGACAGTTGTCCAACAGAATCTTTCTCTATCAACAAGTTTGCTTGTTTGACAGGGACGGAGACACATTTGTAGCGTTTGTGCCCAAACCACCCTGTACACGAGCGTCCCTTTCCCACATCTGACAGTGACGCTGAAGCCGATGCTGAAAAGGAACAAATTGTTCCTCAGCCAGAAGGGGAAGTTGATCAAAAGAAAAAAATATTCCCCTCCCTGCAAACTGGAGAAATAAAAATTTCCTCCCTGGAAATAAACATAACATTCACACCCAAAGAAAAATGAATTTAAAACTAACGCGTCTGGGGGTCTTTACACTCTTGAGGCAATTCTCATAGAAAGTCCTAGAAAGTTTTAGAAATTACTCCATTCTGTAGGGTATTAAATTATTAATATAGTAAATTACAATTGATCAATAGCAAATTTTGCTTATCAAGCAAAAAAGGAAATCACCTAGCCGCCCAGGGGTTAAGAATAGCTACCTTTTATAATGTTTTATATACACATAATCTGATTTAATCCTCACAACAACCCCGGGGAGGTTAGTGCTATTCACAATCCCATTTCAGAGATGAGGAAAGTGAGACAATGACTTAGCCAGAGTCACACAGCATTTATCTGAGGCAGAATTTGAACTCAGGTTTTCCTGACTCCAACTCCACTGAACCACCTAGTCATGACCCGTCTAAAAGCAATACCCATTTTCCCCATTCTGAATCGGGTATTGATCATAGGGAGGATGTCTCTGATTATTTTGAGTCGCCAGTTTGGGAGAGGGGAGACAGCGGGAGAAATTCCTCGAGGGGAGGTGTGAGAGAAGTATGGGTAGTTTTAGGAAGGTGATTCTGAGAGAGCATTCCAGAAAAATAGAGCGGCTGTTCTTCGATTAGATGGAACAGAATATTAACCCCAAATCGTGGTTTATTATACTATGACATTTGTCTTGTTCAAGATTCCTTTAAATGTTACTTCAAACTGTCTTGTGTCAGCAAGTTGTCTGCGGGCACGAAGCCTCTGCCAAGTTGGACGTTTTTCTTCAAGTAGAACAATGCTTGAATTTAGAATAATGCTCATTAAAACTGCTTCTGGAAGACTTGTACCTAAAAAGCAGAGTGCGGTGTTAATAGCCTTTTCTTTGACAATTGAAACCACTGGAGCCCCTGCTTCCATTCTTTTCCTCTCAGAGCTGACCCGCACACAGCTGTCAGAAGGATTTTCCCACAGGGCAGTTCTTTGCGTGAGAGTTCCCTGTGAAACACACACACACACACACACACATACACACACACACACACTCACTGAATTGCTCCTCATTGCCTTAAGACCCCTCACAATTAGTCCTCATCTGCCTTTCCAGTTTTGTTACACATTATTCCCCCTCTGCTCCTCTTAGGTCTAACCAGACTGTGTTCCCCACGTATCTGGCACTGGTGGCCCCTTAAGCTAGGAATGCTCTCCCCCTTCATCTCTGCCTCTTAGAAGTCCTTATTTCCTTCGAAATTCAACAAGTGCCGCCTTCTGCATGAAGCCTCTTGATCTGTCGGAAGCTGCTAAAGCCCTTTCCACTCACCCCCTCGTATTTATTCGGCGAATCAATCAATCATTTCATCATTAAACATTTATTAAGCACCTGATCTATGTCAGGCGCGGTGCTAAGCAATGCATATCTATCTACACACGCACACATATTTATATACACACCGTATATACATATACACACATAGATACATATACATACACACATATGTAAATAACACATTTTAATTTAAATAGTATTTTATTTTTTATTTTTCCTCAATTACATATTAGCATTCATTTTTACAAGATTTTGAGTTCCAGATTTTTCTCCCTCCGTTCCTCCCCACTTCTGAGAAATGGTAGGCAGTTTGATGCAGTTTATACATGAAGCACCGTGTATTTTGTATGAACATCTTGTCTCCCCCAGTAGAATGTAACCTTAGTGAGGGCAGGAAGGGCTCCGCTTTTGTTTTCATATGGGATAGTAAACGCTATGAAATTCTGGAAATTCTTCACTGTCTAAGGGCTCTGTGTGTGAGTGTGTGAGTGTGTGTGTGTGTGTGTGTGCGTGTGTGTGCGAGTGTGTGTGAGTGTGTGTGTGAGTGTGTGTGAGTGTGTGTGAGTGTGTGTGTGTGCGTGTGTGTGCGTGTGTGTGAGTGTGTGTGTGAGTGTGTGTGCGTGTGTGAGTGTGTGTGTGAGTGTGTGAGTGTGTGTGTATGTGTGTGTGCGTGTGTGTGCGCGTGTAAATTAGCTTGGGTATGGTTAGTTTAGGATTCAAAAATAGAATTTTGAAAAATTACTTAACCCCGTGGGTGCCATTTAAGAGAGTTGATAGAGCAGCCTTCATCCCCATGGAGGACAAGACTGCATTGTGGGAAAAGACCGGCAGATGGTAACAGAAAGCTTCTGGCCTGAATGTAGAGAGTGCCAAGGCCGGTTCAGCTGGGAAAGCAGCTGCCAGCCTGAGCCCATCCACGGCTCCGCGGGGAGCAGAGAGAGCAAAGCAGAGTTGCCATAGGGACATTGTCTTTTGAGCATGAGTTTTCCTGGCTAGACATGTTACCCAACCATGCGCATGCCCTGGCCATATGTGTTCCTGGCATGTACACTCTCCCCCGCCAGTGGCATGGTAACTGTACGTGTGGGAGACTCTTACTTGCTGTGCCCTCTAATTAAATGCCGCCTTGGAATTCGTTTTTCAGAGGATGTTGTTGGTCCATTTTGAGAACAAAAGATCCGACATCTTGAGCTATCTTCTGTTGGCTGGTAGAAGAACCATGGGAGGCTGCCTCGGTGCCTATGTTTGCTGGGACAGTGGAGACTGGGCAGAAGGTGTCGCTCAGCCATCAACTGGGGAGCTCCTTTTGACTGGACAGCCTTTTACTTGCAAACGCTATCCTGGTGCCTAAAACCCACTTCCTCTACCTACAAGTTCCCTTCACCTCTTAGCGTCCTTCACCATTCAGCTCAAGGGTCCCTTCCTGAGGGAGACCTTTCCTGGACCACAGTTTTCTGGGTTCTCCCTCCTCCCAGGAGCCTTATTCACCTTTCTGGGTAAATGCTGTGTCTCTCTTTATTACCATGTCATCTCTTTGAGCAGAGAGACTTTTTCATTTCCTCTATGCCTAAAGTCCAACAGCACCTGGCACACAGCAGGTGCTTAATAGATGCTTATTAAATCCAATGGAATGGCTACTTCTGCAACCACAGGCATGTCAATCAAGAAATATGCATTTATTAAGCACTTACTGTGTATTTTGGGGATACAAAGAAAGGCAAGAACAGTCATTTCTCTTTTCTAAAATTCATTTTCCTCATCTGTAAAATGGACATGAAAGCTGTAATTGACTAAAAGCTGTAATTGACTCTGAGCATCAGATAGGATTAAGCACTTTGCAAATTCTAAAGCATTATATAAAGGTTGCTTATTCTTGTCATCATTATTAATCCTTGTGGTTGCTATTCTCAGAATTAGTTGATGGAATCCAGATAAAAATGGCCGAGACAAGTCGCTATCCCATTCCACCAGGCTTCCCAAGTGCCTTCAGCAGACAGGATGACAAGGACAAAATATACTTCAGCCTAGTACCACATGGGTTGTGCCTCCTGATGCTTGGTGTCTACGCTGTTGTTACTATTACTACTCCTACCATCAGGAAGAAAGTCGAAGGAACTTCTTTCATCAGTGGAAAACCAGCAGAACACAGAAGTCTCAAGTCATGAGTCTGGTTATAATCAGGTGGTATCTGAGAGCTCCCAAAAGCAGGCTAGTTGAGCACAGATCTGAAATTCCTGGGAGATGAGAAGAAAAAGAAGGTCTGGGTGGAGTCGGGGAAGAAAGTCTTTGAAAACTCGTTCTAAAGAAAGACTTTTGATGGTAGATTGAGAACAGTCAACAAGCATTTATCAAATGCCTTCTGTGGGCCAGGCTGTCTCTGTCCGTCCTTCAAACTCCAAGAGGACCAAGGACATCACGATGCTGGGGTCACAGTGCAGTGTGTTGGCTGTGATTGATCAGTCTCACGCGAGTTCGGAAGGCTCTGCTGCTGGTTGGGCAAAAGTGGTCTATCTGAACATTTGGGATGGCCATGTCTCTAGACTTGTGCGGCTCACATCTGTCTCCTTCGTGCTACTGCAATTGTTTGCTCATAGAGAACAAGTGTTGTGCTCAGGATAGGGCTACACAAAAACAAAGGAAAAACAGGCCCTGCCCCCTCGGAGCTCATGTCTAAAGGGGCAGATAAGAGTCGAGTCCAACTCTTCATGACTCCATGGACTTTTGCATGCCGAGGCTGTTCGTGGAGTATTCTCGGCAAAGATGCTGGAGTGGTTTGATATTTCATTCCCCAGTGGATTGAGGCAAGCAGAGGTTAAGTGACTTGCCCAGGGTCACCCAGCTACTAAGTGTCCGAGGTCACATTTGAATTCAGATCTTCCTGACTCCAGGCCCAGTGCTCTAGACACTGAGCCATCCAGCTGCCTCCGCAAAAAAGACAGAGAAGGGATAAATTTGAGAGGAAGGACAACAAAGCCCAAGCATGGGAGGACAAGGAGTTACTAGATTAGGTTTTGTCCTTCTCGACTAAAGCCAGGCATAAGGGCTAAAAGAACAAAGACAGAGACGTGGAAATGTGAAGGGAAGCTATTGGAGATAACCAGGCTGCAGAAGCTGCTCCCAACTCAAGGAGACTGGAGCCAGGCCAGGGGGATCACCTGGGATTCTGCAGCCATTCAATAATTTCTTATTTTAATTAATTATTCTTGCTAAATTCAGTTTAAGACAATGCCTCCCAAGTGGTAGACCAACTGCCTACTCTTGGGTTGAACCTCAAGAGAAGACCAATAGAATCAAATGTAATCCTGTTCTTCCATTCATGAAACCCTTTCTAATCACTGATACTCCGCCCAAACTCACTTCCCAATGATTAGTTCTCATGCTCCCATCCACTTATGTTGCCCGGATCCCAATGAGTCTGAACCCTACCAATGAGGATCCACCAACAAAGCATCTGAGAGCCCCCAGAGACACTCAAGGCTGTTTTGTATTCAGAGCAAGTGATGGCGACACTCTGGGCTCTTAATCTCCTGAGCTCCTGAACCAGTCGAGTCTTGAGAAATGCCTCAACACTTTTAAGAGAGAAACTAATCTAATCTGCCTGGGGCAGGGAGTGCCTGGAGCATGTAATAAAGCCTAATAAAGGCTCGTCGACTTGACTTTAATCAATTAGCTAGAAAAATACAAGTGTTATTAGCCCCCTATAAATGTTAACAGCCTGGGGCAAGGCCCTAGTCACATTGCCAGAGTTAATAGTTCTGCTAGACACAACCACTAAGCCTTAGTTTCTTCATCTATAAAATGAGGCTAATGTTTGCCCTCCCTGTCTCCCAGGGCTCCTGTGAGTTAAATGCCTTGAAAAACAACTGTTAAATGCCATAAAAGTTGAGGTAATGCCTTGAAAAACAAATCACTATAGAAATATGGGTTGTTAAATATTCCTCTTACTCTAAAAGGTTATATTTTGTTGAGTTTTTATTGTTTTGTACAATAGGCAAAGTATTAATCGTTTTAATAAGGAGAAAGCTCTTTGTTCCTTTTTTTGACTAATGCTTTCTGTGCTGATGCCTGAATCTAACTATCACCTTTAGATGGCAGCTACACTGTAGGGGAGAGATGAAAGAAAGGAAAATCTCTTCGAGCTTTTAAATATCCTGAATTCCCAGCCGGTGATAGGCTTGTGGCATTTTCCTCCAGTTTCTTGCCACTCAAAGCCTCTGTCTACATCCTTGAAGGCAGAGCTAGAATCAACCAAGAGCCCTTCCCCCTCCCAGGTCTCTTGCCCCTCCCAGAGGCACAGAAATATAGGGGTGCCGAAGCACTCATTCTCACTCCTGCAGTAAAGGAGAAACAATTGAGCTTGACACCTCCTTAGCGAGATTTGTTGTTAACCAGAAGCCACTAGGGACCTGGCTACCTTCCTACTTCACCTCAGGCAGTGGAGGCACTTAGCACAGTCCCTACCCACAGAGTAGGCACTCAATAAATGTGTATTGTATATTCACTGATTGGATGGGGGGGGGAGAATCCTCCCATCTCCCTCTATAAAGCTAATTTCGATGCAATTTGTTCTTTAAAAATTCCATATATTAAGCTCCTACTGTGTTCTAGACATTGAAATGACAAGGACAAAAGTTAAAGTGTCTCCTTGAAGGGTCAAATGTTCATAGAGTAGGAGGATATTTCCGAGGTTCTCTAATACAAATTTTTCTTTTTACAGATGAGGAAACTGAGGTACGGGGAAGGCTTTCTGTCCAAGATGGCACCAGAGCTGGGCTTGGAGGAAGGCTAAGGATTCAACCAAGTAGAGGTGAGGAGGCAGAGCCTTCCAGGCATGAAGGACAGCCTGGGCAAACACAGGGATGGAATATCTCCAATGGGGAATTGTAAGTTGGCCTCTTGGCTAGAAAGTAGAGTGTGTGAAGGGGAGGAATGTGTGAACTGAGTGAACTGGAACTGGAAGTCAGGATGTAAAGAGCTCTAAATGCCCAAGAAAGACTCTTGTATTTTATGCCAGAGGTAAGAGGGAGCCACAGATGTTTCTAGAGCAGGGTAACATCCTGTTTAAACTTGGCTGTAGGAGTCTCAGTTTTGTAGCCGTGAGGGTGATCATCTGGAGAGAGCAGAGACTGGAAGCCAGGACGTCCCTAAGGCAGCTATAAAGCTGGATGGCTGCTTGAGGACAGGGGTTCTCTGAGTTATCTTGCGCTGACTTTCTCCTTCTTAAGACACGCCTGCATCCTTAGCCCAGCCTCAGTCTTGCCCGCTATCCACCTTGGGATCCTGACCTAAGACCTTCTTGTCCCGGCTACCCCAGGATGTATCTGTCCTGAGGGGAACCCTCCCCTGCACACACTCAGAAAGATCAGCATGGGAAAAGGTGCTGAATTGGAGTCAAGACAATCCGGGTTCTTGTGGGCAAGGAGACTGGAAGATACAGAAGAACTGAGGAATTAGCCTTCTGATTTCCCACATCCCCAACTCGGAGTGTCGTTAGCCAGGAAACGGTTGGGTCAGTCAACTAGAATGTCTCATCGCCTACTCTGAGCCAGGCACTGTACTGAGGTAAGCTGGGGAGACAAAGAGATCCCCAGCTGTCAATCGCTCACAATCTATAGTGTTGTGATTACAGTCATTTTTCAGTCATGTCTGACTCTCTGTGACCTCTTTTGGGGTTTTCTGGCAAAGATACTGGAGTGTTTTGGCCATTTCCTTCTCTAACCCATTTTACAGATAAGAAAACTGAGGCAAACAGGAATTGAGTGACTCACCTAAGGTCACACAGATGGTAAGTCTTTGGGCCAGATTTGAACTCAGAGAGACGACTCCTCCTGTGCTCTATGAACAACGGCAGTTAGCTGAGGTGGGGTTAGCTGACTCCAGGTGGAAAGATCTGTGGGGGCTTGGGACAAGAAGAAGGCAGTTTTTAGGCCTAGGGAGGAGAGCCCCGAGAGCCCAGGGTACCTGCTTGTCAGCTGCTCTTAACCTCCAGCAGGTGGTTTTTTACCGTTCTTATCTTCCTGATCTGCTTTTAAATGTGTTGGGCTTCCTCTAGCAGCGGGTAGTAGAATGGGTTTTTTCTTTTTTAGTAAAAGTGACTGTTTGCATCCAAAAGCTCTGAGCTGGACCAGACACAGCCCTGCCCCTGAATGGAAGGCTCAGAGCTACTTCTGCCGCACACTCGCTGGGTTACATCGGGCAAATTATTTGTCTGATCTGGACTTGGGTGTTTTCATTTATCAAATGTGTGTGTGAATGGGGAGAGGAATGGAGGGCTCTTCCGTCTCCAAATCTAGGGTCCTATGATCCCAAACCTGTGAAATCTGGCCTGCTACCTGCTCCTATACCGCCTATGAACTAAGAATGAATGTTTTTGAGTCTTTCATAGGCCAGATTTGGCCAATCTGAACCAGAGCATCAAGTAAGTCCCAGATGCCTTCCTCCTTCTCTCCCAGAGCTCTCAAGGCATGCCAGTAAGACTGGTATTGTGTGTGTTCCCTGGGGTTAGAGCAGAGTCAGGATGACCATGGAGCATGGACGCACTTCACACTTCACATCCCTCCACACTTTCAACTCCGTTTTAATTAATTCTTCAGTCTGAAGTTAGCTTTCAACCAGCACCCTCTATGAATTAATATTTACTGTATTTAACGGATCCAGCAAAGGACTGACTGCCCACTGAGGCCCGATCTAGTCCTGTTGGTGAATTTTTTTGCCACGGCTGTTGATCAAACAAAGAAAGATACAAAACAGTTCCCAAGGACATACAGTACTAATACAGTCCATCAGACTGGGCCTCTTCCCTTAGGGAAAGAGGGAAGGAGAGGAGAATGAAGATATGGTGGGGGCTGATATGACCAGGATGGCAAAATCTATTAGTTGTAGCCCCTAACTTCAAAGGAATTCTCTTAGCCACTCATGATCGGTATGGTCAATGGTGATCAAGATCTGTTTACCCCTAAAACGTTCGAGAGCTTCCACACTTCCTCAATATAAAACCACACAGCCCCTAACTGGGTACCTGCACCCAGTCTACTATCTGTATAAAACCAGTTTCCTAGTTTACAAGGGCCACATAGACCCTTATGAGACTTCATTTCCCAGAACCAGAACAAAGCTTGGATTAGGGATTAAGGTGAAGTGGCTCCGTCTATACCCTCTTTGTATGGGAATCTCACTGGTGATTTACATACTTTTAATAAACCGGATAAATTAGATCAAATGACTGTGAGACTTTGTCTCTGTCCTTTAGACCTGATTGGCACTCACCCCTTTGTGCATCAGCAGGCATAAGGGGCAGAGGGTCCTAAGAATTACATTACCAACCAACCAGAAAACATTCAGTTAATTAGTTATTACTATTCTAAATGTGAGATCCTTGTCCTGTAACCAACTCATAAACCAACTGGAGAAATCTCGACATTCTTTATGGAAAATATCCAAGAAGCCCAGTATAAGGAGGTCAACGGAAGGATGGGAATGAAAAGAAGGTGGGCAGGTCATGTGGTAAGAAGAGTCAATGGCTAGCTCCCATGGTCTCCTGGCACCTGTGTAATGACAAGAGACCTGGAGGAAAACCCTGGCACATTGAGGGGGGTCACTGGCACAAGTTTTAGAGGCATGCAAGAATGAGAGAAGAACATGGTAGAAGACCGGAATGGGTTTACAATCTGCACAACTGGAAGGAATGCCACCATCAGGGAGATCACAGAGCCCATCTACATATCATATTATAATTAACCAGGCAAACTGGATATACTCTAATTCAGAAAAATAATCAGCGAGGTTTTACTTGGATTCCAAGCACCTCCATTTCAAGAAAAAAGCATGAACCATTAGAACTGTAAGAAACAACAGAACATGGAATGTCAGAGCTTAGTAACCATCTAGGCCAGCAGTTCACACAGTTTTTAGTCTCAGGAATCCTTCCCATTCTTAAACATTATTCAATCTCTCCCATCCCAGAAATGTTGTTTATGTGTGCTATATCTGTTGATATTTACTATATTGAAAATTAAAACACTTGAGTATTTATTATTTTTAAATGGTTTTGATATCAGGGACCCTTAGAAAGATCTTGAGGCCTCTGGGTACCCCAGACCACACTATGGGAACTGGTGGTCCCTGTCATTGTATACATGGAGAAATGGAAGGTTAGAGAACCCAATGTGAAACTGGGGTAATTTGTCCAAGATCTCCTAATGGAATTGAGGTGCTGAAAAGGTGCCTTCCAGCTGACCTAGAGAACATATCCAGCTGGAAAGTCATTTTTCAGTTCTGCTAGGGGATTTTTTGGAGCAGATCTACTCACTGAAAAGATCTTTAAGGGGCTGCAGTAGACCCCACACGCTGCTCAAAGACTCTAGAGTTTCAACCAGCAGGAAAGAGATCACTCAAAGTTTCCTCTGCAACTTTACTGAAACTTTCTAAAAGCATGAGCCCCACAAAGATCTAAGCAGATTCTGCCTCTCCAGGCCCCAGGAGAGGAGCAGGTTTCAGTACCATGAATGATCTCCCAATTATGAAGTAATGATAAAACTTATATGAACTTCCCTATCTTCTGCCTGACTGCCATGTGTCCCCCAGAGCATGGCAACTGCTACATCATGGTTTTTCTTTTTCTTAGGTGATTACATATTCTGAGATGGGAGTGCCCAGGTCACCCATGAGAACAGGAGATCATCTCCATAAAGCTATCCAAGGTTCCACAGCCAATGTCAACAATAGCCAAGGACTGGGAAGGGCCAGCCCAGCAGCTGGACGACCTACTTGGCTCAACAATCAGGGGACTGACATGCCAGCTGAAATGTTGAATCCTAAAAGAGCCAGCCCAGGTGAGCAAAAGAATGACTCATTCATTACCAGTGCCACACCCCAAAGTCAATTTGGTGGAACTTTTCAAAGGAAGAAAAGGCTTCTCAGGTCTAGGAGTCACAAGTTACCCCCTCAGTATACATGTTCTATACACATATGTCTCTCTAGCCTCTACCGTAGTGCTTTAATTTTGGACCCATTCTTCCTCATCTTCCTCAGGATCTGTCTTTTGTCTGTCTGTCTGTTTCTCTCTCCCCCCTTCTCTCTCTCCTCTCTCTTCTCTCACTTCTCTCTCTCTCCTCTCTCTCTCTCTCTCTCTCTCTCTCTCTCTCTCTCTCTCTCTCTCTGTCTCTGTCTCTGTCTCTCTCTCTGTCTCTCTCTCTCCCCCCTCTCCTCTCTCTCTGGATATGTGTGTGTGTGTGTGTGTGTGTAAGGAGAGAGTGTGGCCCTGAATTTAGGAGAATTGTTCTCTACTGTTCTTGGAGAGTGTCTAGAAGAAGACAGTAAGAATGATAAAGGGCCTCAAGTCCCCATCCATGAGCACTATTTGGGGGACTGGGAAGAAGTGGAAGAAGTGGAGTCTTGGAGAGGAGTGAAGGATTGGATTGGAGTCTGCCCACTGTAGTGTGCTTAGGGATGTAAACATGCCATGGAACTGAGCCTACAGCCCTGCCACTTCTAGTGACATGTATGTGCTGAAAGATGTGCCTGACCAGTTGTTCCCCATTGGTTCCTTGCTCCCTTTGGGGGTAGAAGGACAGCACAAAAAAGTGTTGGTGACTAAACCAGGAGAAACATCCATTCAGTCGACTTCAAAAGGACTGAATCTACCCTCTAGCTATTCCAGCCTTTTGAGCATGTTGGAACTCTGAAGTCTCAGTGTCCAGCAAGTGGGAAGGGGTCACTCTGTCCTCTACCCCACCCCCCTACTAGCCGTGGTGGTTGCCTGCACATAGTAGTGAGAGCTTGTGCTGGTCTAGGTGAACCTGAGACTGAATCTCAAAGACCTAGCTACCTCTTCTGCTTTGTTTTCCCTGAACACAACTGACGGAACAGCAATCCTGAGAGATTGATCTGAGTGGCAGCAGCTGCCTCACGACTTTGAGAGGCTCAGAGTCCCTGGGTCCCAGGGATGTATACTCAGCAAGAGGTGATTGCCACCACAACTTCCTGGCCACTTGGCCACTGCCAGAAAAATACTACAGACAAAAGGGCTAAGAAAGTCCAAACCAGGACTGGACTTGCCAAGAGAGTAAAGGTCAGAGGGGAAAGTGAATTGTTTGTTCAGCGATTTCCATATAAGTTCACATTGGTCACTGTCTGTTAGGACTGTACAAAGTCAAAGACTGTGTGCCAAATGAGACTCCATTCCAAATCAATGTTTTGGAGTACATGGAGGCTTCCTGCCCTTGGGGAAATAGTTCTGTTTTTCCTACAATAGAGTCTTCTGTGGCTAGGCAGGTTTTAGGTCTTTCAAAGCACTTTTCTCATTAAAGGTCTTCCCGCCACCCTCCTCCTGCTCAGCCCTCAGTTGGCCTGGTTAGCAACCAGACACACCTGAACACGGAGCAGAGTGGAATGAGAGGAATCGCCAAGGACCCCAGCCCTTCCCCCACCCACCTGTGACTGCCTCTCATGCCCTTCCTTGGAGAATAAGTAGGGTTTGTCACTATGCCAACTTCCTGAGTGGTGACCCTTTGTTAACTTTCCAATGTTCTTCCCATTTGTCACTGACTAGGAGTCTAATCCTGTCTTCCCAAATCCCAGTGAATCCTGTACTGCAGAATTTATAAACTTCCAGGCCCAGGTTTGCCTTTGCTGAGTAACCTTGGAATCCTACCTGTCTCCCACAATGCCTTAGGGCAGCAATATTGTTCCTGTCTTTCAGCATCATCAGTGTTTCCTTGGGCACCTGAAGATGAATTTAAGGCACTTAGAATACACCTCACCCCACTCCCTTTGCTAAACTGTTTGGCTTCATTCCTAATTTGAAGGGTGAGCTCCAGCATCCTACTTTCAAAGCCCCCTGGTCCTCATCTCAGGTGAGTTCAGCCATGACACCGATAGTAAGCCTTTGCAGCTTAGAGAGAGCAAGGACTCAGACTTCATACCTGCCAAGGACATTGGCAATAACACCTTTGGGCATAAAACATTGCAGAAGCATACCCATGAGTACCAGTGCTCAGGAAAACACAGAGAGTCGAGAGCAGAAGTGGGGGGGGGGGGAAGGGGGGGACGTCAGAAACAGCATGTGCATGGCCTCAGAAAGATACACACCAATGAAGCCGTCATTTCAGCTCAACTTCTTAGGTGTCACCAAGACGTAGTTGAGGGAAGTAGAAACTCACACTGGCATGCAAGGCGTACACCTTGGCCCAAACAAGCAGATCTGAGTGGAGGATGGTGGAGTATCACCTTAAGGAAAGGAAATTTCTATACACCTGTGTAGAAGTCTGTAAACCAGATTCAGAGATCACGTGAATGCGGATCAAAGGAGGAACCAACCAAAGAGATGTTATACTGTCTGTATGCTTAAAACCACCCAGCCAGACGAGAGAAATGGGTTATGTCGCTCACAAAATTGGCAGGGGGAAGATATGGTTGTATTGGTAAACTTCAATTCCTCTGGAACTATAAGTTTACCAAAAGCAGAGCATTTGAAACTCTTAACTTGCCAAGTTTTATCACTGAAAAGGAAAAAGAACCCCCATATTTTCAGAGGAGGCATCTGAGGCCCTTTGAGGTTAATGTTAATGACTTTCTCAGAGTAGAACAGTCTGTAGGTTGTGGAATAGAGCCTGTCTCTTGCCTCCTAATATGCTCGTCTTTTTACTACATCTTCGTTGCTTTCTGCTCCGTTTTTTTAAATGTTATCTTTAAAGTTTAGTGGAGGAGGGGGGAAATTTCCTGCCCAGCTGGGGAGGCAGCTGTGGGTTTAAGTGCTGGGGGCAGATTGCTGTCTTCCTTCAGTTCTACTTCACCCCAAAGGTCTCCTCTCTTTCCCTAGATAGTTCTCCTGAAATGAACTCAGGAAACTGGATGGGAGAGAGGAGAAAGTGGGGAGGTGTGATAGGAGAGCTACCTCAACCCCTCCTCCCAGGCAAATTAAGCTATTTTTCCCCTAAAAGTGCTTGGTTGGCTTAGGGGAGTAAGGGCTCAGAGTTTTGACATCACTTCTTTGTCACCTGAGTCCAAAGCCGCCCACATACGTGTGTGTGTGTCTTATAATATAGTTTAAGATCTGATGCTGCTGGATCTCCTTTATATTTTTTATTTATTCTTTTTATATTCTTGAACTTTTTATTCTTCCAAATGAATTTTGTTATTATATTGTCTAAATCAACAAAAATTTTTGGTAATTTAATTGGGATGTTATTGAATGAGTAGATTTGTTTAGGTAGAATTGTTGTTCTTATTATATTGGCTCTACCCACCCATAAACAATATTTCTCCAATTATTTAAATCTGACTTTATTTGTCTAAAAAGCGTTTTACAAATTTGTGCATATAATTCCTGGATTTGGCTTGGTAAGTATACCTGCCAATATCCCAGATATTTTGTATTATGGGATAGCTAGTTGACACAATGAATAGAGTTCCAGGCTTAGAGTCAGGAAGACCTGAGTTCAAATCCAGCCTCAGGCACTTACTAGTTCTGTGACCCTGGGCAAATACACAGTGGTAAATTATTATAGCAAACTTATATTTGAATAGCTTTTAAGATAAGAATTCACTATATGGTAAAAAAAAAATTGTTGGAGAAACTGGAAATCAATCTGACAGAAACTGGGTACATCTTATACCATTTACCAAGATAAAGTATCTCTAATTTTCAGATGTATTTCTTATAAACAACATATAGTCAGATTCTGGTTTTTAATCCATTCTACTATACTTTCTATTTCATGGGTGAGTTCATCCCATTCACAGTTAAAGTTGTTATCTTGGGTGGCTAGGTGGTGCAGTCAATAGAGCACCAGCCTTGGAGTCAGAAGGACCTGAATTCAAATCCAGCCTCAGACACTCTACCCAAAAACTAGCCGTGTGACCTTGGGCAAGTCACTTAACCCCAATTGCCCTCCAACAAAAAAAAATAATTATCTTGTGTATTTCTCTCTTTTTTCCTCGAAGTTTATTCTTTTCTCCCTCTATTTTTACCTTATCCCTCCTCAGAAGTCTAATTTATTTCTGACTACTGCTTCCCTAATGCACACCCCTTCTAAGAATCCCTCTCTCTTCTCCCTTGCTTTCTTACTTTTTAATCCACCTACCCTTCCAAGAGTCCTCCCTTATCTTGATCTGCACACCCTTCTAAGTGATCCTCCCTTAGCCTATCCCCTCACCTTCCTGTTACTCTGTAAATTAAGATTTGTATACCCTTTTGAATGTATATGTTCTTCCCTCTTTAATCCAGTTCTGATGAGAATAAGACTCCAGCACAGCAGCCCTCTACCCCTTCCTGCCCTCCCCTGTAATAGTTCTTCCATCCATACCTTGTTTATATGAGGTAGTTACTCCATTTTGCCTTTCCCTACCCAATTTTATTTTTTAGGATCATCTTATCATACTCAACCTCAACCTTTCTATCTATGTATGCTCTTCCAAATTACCCTAGAAATGATAACCTTCTTAATAGTTACAAATATTTTCCCATAAGAGAAATAGTTTGACCTTATTAAATCCCTTATAATTGGTCTTTCATATTTACCTTCTTATGTTTCTCCTGACTCTTGTAAGTAAAATTTTCCATTCAGTTCTGGTCTTTTCCTCACTAATACCTGAAAGTTCTTTAACTCATTAAATACGCATTTTTCTATATAAGATTACACTCAGCTTTGCTGGGTAAGTTATTCTTGGTCACAAACCAAGCTCTCTTATTCTTTGGAATATTATGTTGCATGCCCTTCAGTCTTTTAATGTAGAAGCTGCTAAATCTTGTGTTATCCTGACTGTAACTCCACAGTATTGAAATTCTTTCTTTCTGGTTATTTGTAATATTTTCTCCTTGACCACAGAGCTTTAAAACCTAGCTATAACATTCTGTGAGTTTTCATCTTGAGATCTCTTGCAGGTGGTGACCAGTGGATTTTTTCTATTTCTATTTTACCTTCTGGTTCTGAAACTTCAGGAAAATTCTCCTTAATAATTTCTTGAAGTATAGTGTCTAGCTTCTTTTTTTCATCATAATTTTCAGGCAGTCTGTCAATTCTTACACTGTCTCTTCTCAATCTGTTTTCCAGGTCAGTTGTTTTTCTAATGAGCTGTTTCACATTCTCTTCTATTTTTTGCATCCTTTTGGTTTTGTTTTATTATTTTTTTGTGTCTCATGAGCCCATTAGATTCCCCTTGCCCAATTCTAATTTTTAAGGAGTTATTTTCTTCAGTAAGTTTTTGGATCTCTTTTTCTAATTGGTTGAATTTCCATAATTTTCTTGATTTTCCTACATTACTCTTATTTTTTCCTAATTTTTCCTCAATCTTTCTTATTTGATTTTGAAAGTCCTTTTTAAACTTTCAAAAATTCTTTTGGATTTCATGACCACTTTACATTTTTCTTTGAAGTAGAAGTAGTTGTTTTGACTTCACTGTCTTCTGAATTTGAATTAAGAGATTAATTAAAAGAAGCATATTTGTTCTCCTTAGACAGAGGGAAACAGGACTCCTTGGAGGAAATGGTTAAAGAGGAAACAATTGAACTCAGGAAGATATTTCTCCAAAGGTGCTCTGGCTTTGACACTGCTATGGTTCTGTTTAAGCACATCAAAAACTCTCACCCTAAACAATATACTTCTGCTTTACTTGACGGTGGAGTTTTGCCTTTCATTTCAGGGTTATTATAAAATGTAAGTAGAAATTGCCTGTCAGAGATAATTCCATTTAGTAGGCGTGACTTTGTCAGTCTGCACCTCTCTCCAAGTGATGGAATAATTGGACCCCAGATAAAGACCATATCTTTGACAATAACCCATGAGTGGCCCCAGTGAGGAGACCTATCCCTTCCCGCTATAGAACTAACCTGTACAGACAGAACTATACCATGCTGACTCCCACAGTCACCATATGCAATCCAGAGGTCAAGCTATAGACATCATCTCCTAAGGCTATCTTGTACAAACAGTTCATTGACCAGTAACAAACAGAATGGGCTGTGACCACTAGCTAATTTACTGATGCAGAAGACCTAAAAACACACCCCTCCCTCCGCAAGGGTTTCCTGTGGTGAATTCTGAGCGGCGCACACTAGGTGCAGAAATGGCAAGTTCCTTTAAGAACTGACCACTCCTTGATTCTGTTCCTGAGCGATCTAATTAGCATAGTTAGCGCGCCTCGTTCTGATGTGTCCCCATCCGAGTTTTTGCTTAAACCTCCACTAGGCTGTGAGTTCTCTAAGGGGCTCAGCCCACTTTATGCCATTATAATAAACTTTTGCCAAAACACACACACACACACACACACATACACAAATTTTAAAAGTAGGTAGTGGCGGCTAGGTGGTGCAGTGAAGCCGGCCCTGGAGTCAGGAGGACCTGAGTTCAAATTCAGCCTCAGACACTTAATACAAAACTAGCCGTGTGACCTTGGGCAAGTCACTTAATCCCAATTGCCCTGCCTTACCCCCTCCAAAAAGAAAAAATATATATAAACTTTTGCCACTTGACTTGAAGATGGATTGAGTCTGAGAATTCTTTTTAGATGACACTTCCACGCGCCACGATATTTTCAGGGACCCACACACCACAACACAAGCAGAAATGTTTGTAGATTAATAAATTATATCTGATAGACTTTGGCTAAAATGCCAAGTATGAAGATTTTTCTTTTACAAATCAGATTGGTAAAGATGGGAAAACTTGATGTTGGAGGGGTTGGAGGAAGACACGCATGAACTTCACAGCCAGAGAAGCAGTGAGTGGGTCTGACCATTTTGGAAAGCAATTGGAACTTTAGAAATGTTACTAAACTGCTCGTTCCTTTTCACCCAGACACTAGCTATGTAAAAAGGGGAAGGAAAACCTTCTTATGGCAACTAATCCTGCACTCCTCTGAGGCAACCTGATACAGTGCAAGGAGGATTGGCTCTTGAATCAGGACATCCAGATCCTGCCTCTTACAAATCCTACCCCTTCCTACCTCTGTGACCTTCAGCAAGTTTCCCTGGGCCTCGGTCTTTTCATCTGTAAAATGAGAGAGTGAGCCTAGGTAGCCTGGGGTCCCTTCCAGGGTAAGGAGGTTGTTGGCCACAAGGAAGTGCATCTTTACAGACTGTGACACCATTGTCTAGCCTCTCTTCTTCCCCTTAATACTCTCTGCTGTAGAATTTCCTTCATTTTGCTCTCTCCTGCTTCTTCTCCCACTGTTCTGACCACTCCTTCTCAGTCTCTTTCACTGAATCATTATCCAGCCCATGCCCATTGCACATGGCTGTCCCTCATTGCTCTATCACAGGTCTTCTCTTGCTTCTCTCTAGACATAAACTCATCCGTTTCCAAGGATTCAGTTATCAACTTTATGCAAAGGAGGTTTGAGAGAAAACACCACTGACCAGGACTTTAGTAAACCCAAGTGTAAACTTACTCAAACATAAATGCCCTCACCGTCTCACAAATTTATACATACACACAATCACACATATTCACAATCAACCATGGTTACACAAACACACAATCACACAGACACGAACACACACACACCATACACTAGCCCCAGATGTGTTGTGAACTTGATTGTTTCTTTCCCAAGCTCTGGGGAGCCAGATAAGACCGTTAGTTGGGACAGGCTCAGTTCCCCATTCAGAGTTCCCCAAAGCAGAATCTGGAAAGTTATTTGGGTTCCCTGGTTGTTGTTGTTTTGTTTTGTTTTGTTTTGTTTTGCTTTGTTTTTTTCCCTAGGAGACCTCAGTTCTAAATGAAACGCATTCTCCAAGGGACAATACTAGTTGGCAGATGGCAGATATTTTCCCAGAGAAGTTTTCATCATCTCGTTGCAGACGGGAAGGGGCAAGAGATTGCATCCATATTTGTGAGTGTGGGAAGGAGAGGAAGAGAATGATTCTATTCCTTGGTTTCTCCCTGTTATTTGTGCTGGTTTTCTATAAATTCGATTATTTTGCAGCCAGATGGATGACTCCTTCCATGGTCTATAAATCAATAAATCGACAAGCATTTATTAAGCACCTACTCGGAGCCAGGCCCTGACCTAGTTTCTGGATGTACAAAGACAAGGGATGGTACAATTGCTACTGGCCAGCAGCATCCGTTCAACTGGGGAAGACAGCGGGGATATAGATAATATTCGCAAATTGCTTAGCGCTGTGCTTGACGCACAGTCGGTGCTATGTAAAAGCTTACTCCCTTCCCCTTTCCTACAGGATGAATACAACGAAAAGCAATGCAAAAGTTCGATACAACACAACTTGGGAGAAAGGGAGGGAAATCAGGAAAGGCTTCATGGACCACAGCCTCTAACGCGGGAGGAGCACGGAGTCAGTGCATAGTAGGCGCCACTGGGGGTTAGCGCAAAGGCTTGGACATGGAGCAAGACGTGTGAGGACCAAAGGGAAGGCCAGGTGTGCTGAATTACAGAGCCGAAAAGGAGAAGTGTGAGAGCCGACGTCGTGTCTGCTGGAGGCTTGGGTCACAGCTCCCACAAATATGGCGCTTCCAGGCTTGTAAAACACTTTATAAATCGCCCTTTTGAACTGCAGAACAATACTGGGAGTCAGATACTATGATTCTCAACCCTGTTTTACAAATGAGGAAACCAATGAGGCTGAGGGAGTTAAGTTAATTGTCTGGAAATTCCAAAAGACTCCTGATGATTTGAAAATACCGTCCCCATTCAGAGAAAGAGCTATGAATTCTCTCTCTCTCTCTCTCTCTCTCTCTCTCTCTCTCTCTCTCTCTCTCTCTCTCTCTCTCTCTCTCTCTTTCTCTTCCCTCCTCTCTGGCTCTCTCCCCTCTCTGTGTCTCCCTCTCTGTCTCTCTCTTTTTTTTTTTTTACTTTTTCTTTTTCTTCTGGTTTTCCCCTTTTGTTCTGATCCTTCTTTCACAACATCACTAAGCTGGAAATATGTCTCATGTGACTGTATCTGTATAGCCTAGATCAAATTGCTTTCCATCTTGGGAAGGGGCAGGGGAGGAAATTTGGGACTCAGAATCTTATAAAAGTGAATGTTGAAAACAAAAAATAAATTTTTTAAAATCATGATAAAAAAAAAGTTAATTGTCTGGGGTCACATAGCTAAGATGTGTCTGAGACTGGATCTGAAATCAGGTTTCCCTGGCTGCAGGACCAGCCCTCTATCCCCGGCACCATCCTGAAGGGGCCTCATATGCATTTCATAACTGACTGCCCCAAACAACCCAAGGAGCTCCAGAGTCAAGATTCTCTGAGCTTCTTGGGGTCTGCATAGGAAAGAGATAAGGGCTGAGCCTCTGCCTTAGTTGGCACGCTGAACTCCCAGGTGAGGAAGTGAGCTCAGCCAGTATAGGTCAGCACCTCCTCTGAAGCCTAGCAGTGTAGAGAGTTTCCTGGAGGGATGAAATGACTTGGACAGGGTGACGCAGGGTTAGGTGCCGTAAGAGGATCTTCCTTGGCTTTTTTTTTCTTCGTGAGATGGAACATAATAATTATAATTCACATTTATTTAATGCTTTAACTTGACGGAGTTGTTTCTTTATAGCAATCCTGTGTGGTGAGTAAAATAGAAATAGAAGAGTGATTATTCGCTCCTCAGAGAGTGTTCCTATTCCTTGGCTTTTTTTTTACACAGATAGTAAATGTCTGAAGCCAGATTTGAACATAAAGATCTGTCTTCTAATTCTAAACCCTATGCTGTATACACTAGGGAGCCACCTAGCTGTCTGAGAACTCATAGGAAGAGGGGTGGCTAGGTGGTGCAGTGAATAGAGCATGGGCCCTGGAGTCAGGAGGACCTGAGTTCAAATCCAGCCTCAGACACCTGACACACACACCAAAAAACTAGCCGTGTGACCTTGGGAAAGTCACTTAACCCCAATTGCTCTCCAAAAAGAAAGAAAAAAACTCATAGCAGGGAAGGCTAATCCCTAACCCAAAAGACTCAGCATCCTCTCCCCCACTGCCCACCACCCTAGGCAACAGGGCTAATCTTTTTTTTAACCATCTTTTAAAATGAACAAATCACGTATTTCCTCTCCCTCCCTCCACCCCATATACACAACACAAAGAAAAAAATAAAGTCTTTATAACAAACATGCAGTCAAACAAACAAGCTTCCCCACTGGCAGGGTCCAAAGCCGAGCGTCTCATTCTGCACGTGGAGTCCATCCCCCTGTCACGAGGTGGGTAGCATCCTCAGCAGTCCTCTAAAACTATGGCTGGTGATTGTGTTGCTCGGAGTCCTTTCCAGGAGGCTCATCTCTACAATATTGTTGTTATGATGTAAATCATTCTCCTGGTCCTGCTCCCATTGGAAGTGCTACCGTTGCATGAGAGCTGACTTTTTGGCAAGGACATCCTCAGGGAATGAGTGAGTGACTCCCTGCCTACTTTCCTGAGCTGACTAAGGCCAGAGCACCCTCTCTCTTAAGGACAGTGACTGCTTCCATGAGCCCACGCTCACCCAGCCTCAAAGCCCTTCTTCCAGCTGGTCCCATTCAGCCTGGCATTTCAGCTTAGGGTGAGAGAGAGATAAGCTGAGCCTCTGCCAGGTTGTTGAGGAGGAGGAGGAGGAAGTGTGGGTGCCAGAGAGGACAGTCAGAGCCAGAGAAAGCCAAACACAGCTCAACCCAAGGCCTCTTTCATTCCTCTTCTCAAGGTAGTAGAAAGGTGGCAAGTAGGGTAACATTCACCACAGGGAAGACAGCCGAGAACAAATGAATGTTAGGGAATGAAGCAGGCCAGGGCCAGCTGGTGTAGTAGGCGAAGGACAGACGACCTAGATCCAATTCTGTTGGCAAGATGAATGAAATAACCAGATTGCAAACAGAGAAAGAATTAAGAAAGAATCACAAGATCAGAAGATTGAGAATTGGAAGGGACCTGTGAGGTCATCTCCTCCGATTTCACAAAGGAGGAAACTGAGTTCCAGAGAGGTTTAATGATTTGTTCAAAGTTACATGTTAAAGGTAGAGCCAAGACTAGAATCTGGAAGTCAGGTGAGGATTTACTTAGCAGTGCCCTATCAGGGAGCATTTGGGGTCGTCTGAGAAGCTTGTTCCCAGTGAGATTAAATTCATTTCACTTTAATTTCATTCACTTCACATCCATCCAAAAGAAAACATATCAATTTCTACAATAGACTGGGCATTGTGCTGGGTACTGGAGAAACCAGGGTTGAAAGAGGACTTATTCTCAACCTTAAGAAATGTATGGTCTAGTAGAAGGAGAAGACACACAGACACATGTAGAAATAACACATTATTCTCTCCCCAATGTGAAAAAGACTAGAGATGAAGAGTTCGCATTCTCTCCCTTAGATGTTTGAGGAGCTGGCACAGGCAACCTGAATAACTTCCTCATTTCTTCCCCCTACCAGCCCCACCCCCAATCACCATCATGGGGACCTGAGAGACAAAAGGAATCCTTTACTGAACCTCTAAATCCAAAAGATGTGTAGATGTATGTAGGAGAGTGTAAGCTCCCTGAAAGTCGGGGCTATTTCATTCTCTGTATTTGTTCATGCTTAGCACAGTGCCTGGCTCATAACAGAAGTTTAATAAATGCTTATTGGTTGACTGACTAATTGATTGATTACTGATTGATTAGGAGACATATTGGTCAGGCAGTGGGGCAGAGGAGATATCACACCATGATAAGCCACCTGAGTCAACCTGCTTGTGAGGGTAAGTGACATTTGTTGAAATCTACTAAGGGCTACTATGATCATGTTATTCTAATGCAAAATGTCCGCTTGCCAAAAAGGCTATTTTATGGAGAACTCACACTGGGCAGGTGTCTACATGGTAGTGAGAAGAAGTGATACAAAGACCCCTTTCAAAGTCTCTCTGAAGAACTTTGGAATTGATTGTGTGACCTGGCAGACACTGGCACAGGACCACTCATCATGGTGAGCCTACATCAGAGAAGGTGCTGTGCCCTACAAGCAAAGCAGAATTGAGGCACTCAAAAGAATGCGGGATCTACAAATTTAGAGAATCCGCCCCAAATGTCCACACAGACTATTTATGCCTGACCTCTGGTAGAACATTCCAAGATTGTATTGGTCTGATCAGCCACAGTAGGACACCCTGAAACTTGTCTCTGGCATAGTCTTAGATAGCATAGATGCCATTTTGATCATCTTTGTGAATGAAGGACAGCAACCAAACAACCAACCAGAAGCTGGATCCCAAAGGACAGCAGTGGGGCACAATTAGCCAGGGGAGGGGTCTGCTGATGAGGAAGCTCCCTGTGAGAGCCCCTTCCCCAGAAAAATCCACAAAATACATAACTGCAGGTCCCCCCCAGAGGAAGGCTGCTTATTGAGGAGTATTTCTGTTTTCTATGTACTTTGATATCAGTTTTGCCTGTTTCTTCTTAACTTATAAACTTGTTCATGCTTTGAATCATGTGTTTGTGAAGAGAGTGGTGACCACACCCGAAAGGGGGTATGAAATATTGAAGTACCCATATTATCTGGGTGGGGATAATACGCTGGCTGTCAAGATGGGGCCTCTCACACAAGAGCTGAATAAATAGCTATCAAATGTGCTCAAATATGATGTAACCCATGGTGCACTTAGACCTAGGTCCCCAATTCAGCAGACTAAGGAACAATTTTGAGAGGTTTTCCACAAGTTTTCTGTCTTATCCTGCTACCTAAGAGACTCATGGAAATAACAATATCTAGATTATTTGCTTCCCTAAAAAGGACCTCATAGGTCCCCCAAAAACACTCAGGCTAACAAGACCTCAAATGAAAGCTAGGTTTGTTGATTTTTTTAACCTAATTAAAAACACAGAATGGATTTGCATTCAAGAATGTTCCTTGACCTTTAGGAAACTTTTCTCTCCTTCCTAACGGGTATCAAGAAACCTATACAGTCCACATGATTCGCAGTACCAACAAAGGAGAAAGTTGGGGTTGTTTCCTGAAGGATATGGCTCCCTGATATGCTGACTCCAGTACCACTAGCAAAGACACAGTTTAAAAGTTTGCTCTTCTGACAGTGTGGGGGAAGGTGGGTTCTCTGTAACCCTTTCAGCTTCTTGAAGCTGTACATTTGCAGAGACCCAATAAAAATTTAATCACAAATTAAGTGAGATCCTTCACCATAGAACCTAGCTCTGAATCAGGAAAAATTGTGAAGCAAGAAGGGTTGTATCTCTTCCACCCTCCTCCTGGCTGGGAGGTGATAGATGATAAAATTGAAATTGTAGAGACTCCTACCAATGGTAGAGATTCTTACCAACGCTAAGCTGAGTCTCTGCTTTTTCTGAAAGACAACAGCAGCCCTCCAGTCAAAAGAGCATCATCACCCCCGACTAAAAGAGCGTGATAGCACTCAGACAAGCTGGAGGCTGGAGGTAATAGACCCTGCAGCTATCTGTCAAGAAGCAAGCTCAGGCTGTCCAGCAAATTCTGCAGCAAAGATGCCTTGCCCTGTGAGGAGCTAGCGGAGCAACCTGTCCAGCTGAACTGGGTAGTAGCTGTGCTCTGCAAGGAGTCAGCCCAGCAGCCTGCTAACCTTCCTGGCCTGGCCTAGCAGTGAATCAAACTACCCAGCAAAGATAACATATTCTGTAAGAAGCAAGCCCAATTGAACCACTTATCTAGTTAAGAGATCATGCCTTGTGGGAAGAAATTCTACCTGAGAAGTGAAAAGACTCATCTACCTTTCTCAATAACCTCTCACAAAGTAAACTTTGTCAGAAATTTCTAGAGAAAAAAAGGACATTGACATCCCGCAGTTCTGGAGTTGTAAAGTCTTGTTTAAATGTGTTTTCTACATGTGTACTTTCTCATCATTGCAATTTGTTTGTTCTCTCCCTCCCTCTCTCTTCCTCACTCTCTCTCTCTCTCCTTCTCTCTCTCTTTCTCTCTCTTTCTCTCTCTCTCTCTTTCTCTCTCTCTTCCTCTCTCTCTCTCTTCCTCTCTCTCTGTCTTCCTCTCTCTTCCTCTCTCCCTCTCTCTCTCTTCTTCTCTCTCTCCCCCTCTCTCTTTTCCCCCCCTTTCTCTCCCCCCTTCTCTCTCTCTCTGACTCTATGTATCCTTATAGCAGAGATTTTTGCAAGAAATGTTTTGTAACTACTGTTACACTATGACATTTGAGTAAATATATTTTCTTACATCTTAAATCTACTTAAATCTTATGTCTGCTTATTAATGAAAAGCACACTAGTGGGGGCTCATGAGCTACAGTTCTGGGATTAGTTATGCAAAGGGTTGCTCTTAGAACCTAAGGTACAATTGCTCTTCTGGAGACCCAATCTAGCGATATAAATTGTGTGTGTCCTGGGAGTCCCCTGTGAAAAAAAATGGGAAGTACTTACCTCCATACCTCCATACTTACTATAATGAATGTAAAGAGATCAGATGGAGGTCTATGGAATTTTAGAAGGAAGAGATCACTTATAGCTAGGACCTAAGAGTGGAGCATAAGGGTTCAAACTGTGTTCTCTCTTGTCCACAAGGCTTCACATTCCCTCTGGTATAGTCACACAAGGCACCCTTCCCCCCCCCCCACCTTTGTATAAGGCGCAGGGTTTACAAAGGATCTTAAAGCTGAGAGATACTCTAGTCTCAACCCATTTTTCACATGAGGAAACTGGGACCCAGGGTGAGAAAGTGACTTGTCCAAGGTCACTTGCTGATGGCAGCAGGGTATTACAGAAGCAATTACAGTTTTAAAAAATGCCCATCTCAGCCAGGAAAACATCGTACACGGTATCAGTAATATTGTGTGATGATCAACCACGAATGACTCAGCTCTTCTGAGAAACACGATGATCCAAGGCTAGTACAAAGGACTGGTGCAGGGGAGCACCATCCCCACCCCGACCAGGACGCACGGACTCTGAATGCACACTGAAGCACACTTTCTTCACTTACTTTATTCTTTTTCACAGTTTATTTTTTCCTTTTGGTCTGTTTCTTCTTTCACAGCTGTGACTAATATGGAAATATGTTTTGCATGATAGCACATGTATAACCTATATCAAATTGCCTACCATTTTAGGAAGAGGAAAGGGGAGGGAAGGAGGGAGGAAGAGAGAAAATTTGGAGCTCAAAATCTTGTAAAAATAAATGCTAAAAAGTGTCTTGATATGTAATGGGGGGACTATTAAAAGAAAAAAGTCTAAAATAAAGGCCCATCTGAGGGCAAGCTCCAACATTTGCAGCTCTGTGAATTTGGAGAAGACCCTTAAGTCCCTGAGGAACATAAGCAATGTTCTAGTCCCCCAAGTTCTGGGTTTATGTAGACCAGGTTCAGACTTGGGGATCTTTTTTTTAATGCTCCATTTGGCTTTCTTTTCCACCCTCAATTTTATCTTAGAATCCCAAAATTCAGCTGCTGCTCAGATTCCACAGATGTGGGTAAAAAAAAACAAAACCTGAAAGCCTATGGAAGCCTTCAGGGTAACAATCCATAGCAGATTCAGGCTGGTCCTTATTTTATCCTACACAATACAGAAAAGAAAGTGGCAGCAAGACCCCTAACTAGCGACCATAAATGTTAGTTAAACTCAGACATTCCAGGGAGTCCCACATTCCCTCCAGGCACCTAGACAGGACCTCAGCCTCCAACTAAACTTTCACCAAGGGTTTGACTTCCTCCAGGGAAGGAAAGGAACCTGGACTCGTTAATGAACCAGGCACCGCTAGAAGGCTGCCACCCTGACATACCGCCTTAAAGGTTTGGAATCCTCCTGGAATCTAGGAGAGCTCAGGGCTGCCAGAGAGTCGCCTTGATTTGCACCATCCACATTACTCAATGCTACTCCCCTAGTCCCTCACTGATCCTCCAGGGGATTAAGCCTCTTCTACAGGTTTGGGTCAAAATTCCATCATCAGTCAATCGTTCTTCTGACTAGACCAGAGGAGAACCTTACTTACTCCATGAGGGGTTAGCCCCACTCCAAGAGGAACAAACAAAAATTACAATAACCAAGCCTCTGGGTAGCGGGTCAGAAACATCTACTCATGGCACACAATCCTGCATCACCCTGGGAGAGTCATTTCATCTCCCAAGGCTCGAGAAAACTCTAAGCTGCTAAAGCTTAAAGGGCAGAGCAAATGCTGACCCAGTTTGGCAGAGAATTTCCTCACTTGGAGCTGTGTATACCAGCTAACTACAGGTCTAGTCCCTAACCTCTCCCGCCCAAGGACCCTAGAAGCTCTGAGAATCCTGACTCTG
This sequence comes from Pseudocheirus occidentalis, assembly GCA_028646575.1. NCBI lineage: Eukaryota > Metazoa > Chordata > Mammalia > Diprotodontia > Pseudocheiridae > Pseudocheirus > Pseudocheirus occidentalis. The sequence continues at coordinate 186,282,740 of CM053601.1, read as the reverse complement.
GGAGCTATTTTCCCCCAGGATCATATGACTGTTTGGGGTCACATCTTCTGGAAAACAGTCAAGGTAGTCACCAGTTAAGCAGCAGAAAGCCCTGAATTCAAATCCAGCCTCACTAGCCACACTAGCTATGTGACCCTGCGCAAGTGACTTGACTCGTCTGCCTCTGTTTCCTTCTTCATGATGATAGTAATAGTACCTGCCTCCCAAGGTTGTTGTGAGGATATAAATAGATAAGTATCTGCCCAGAACTTTGCAAACCTTAAACCACTATACATGCATGTTAACTATTAGCACGAAAAATCACAGTACAAGACTTGATCTAAGGCAATATTCCTGTTTCCATTACTTCCCCCCCCCCCGTCCTCCTGTGATCCAGCCCAACTGGCTCTTTCTTGAATCCTTACAATGTACCCCATTTCCCACCTCCATGCTTTTGCACTGGTCATCCTGCATGGCTGGAATGTACCCGCTCCAGAGCCTCCTCCCTTCCTTCCAGCCACAGAGTAAGGGATATCTTCTATGGACCCTTTCCTGATTTCTCTGTTCAAAGTGTCCATCCTCCCTCACAAATGGCATCAATACAAACAATATTTATTCTGAATATGCTTATATATTTTGATTCTCTACTGTATGGAATGCTTGTTGATTGATTCCCAGATCATGGAAGAAGCTACCCATCCGGCTGCAAAATCATCAAATTTAGGTTAAAAAAAAAACAGCACAAAAGCAAACAAGCAGCAAAACCATCCTCTTCTCCTCCCTCCCTCACACGAAAGGCTCCATCTCCTGCTCCCTCCCATGGGGAATGGGATGATGAAAACCTCCCTGGAAAATGTCTGCCATCTGCCAATGGCCTCATCCACAAGGGAGCAAGTGGTCAGGCTTTGCTGGTGTCAGAAACAACCGAGAAGGAATCACCGGGCACTGGGGCCAGTGTGTGTGTGTGTGTGTGTGTGTGTGTGTGTGTGTGTGTGTGTCTGTGGTGTGTGTGTGTGTATGTGAATTGCCTGTGTGACACACGTGAGTAAGGTTGTGTGTCTATGTTTGTGGGATGTGTGTGTGTGTGTGTGTGTGCTGTGAGCATGTTCCCACTTGGGTACACAACAGCCCAGGCCACAGACAGCTGAGGAATCAATAATGTTTCCTCTCCCTCCTACAAATCCTTCTGTATCTCCACTGGGGCCCACGCCTCTTGTGTTCTCTGAGGATCATCTGTGGGTTCCAGATGATCTTGACTGTGGGGAGGAGGAAACCAGAGCACCAGCAGGAGGGGGCTTGGCTGTGAGTGGGTACAGATCACTCTTGTTTGACATTCTCTTCATTAACCCAAAGGCCTTTTCTGGAAGACGTCTGGCCGTACAGGGCCTTCTGCTCTAACTCCACCATCCAGGCCTTGTCCTGGGTCCTGCCCAATCCCTGAAACAATATCCGGCAGTCAGGGGCTAGCGGCCGCAGCATCAGAGGGCTTGGGCTCTGGCCCCGGCGCTGTGATTCTTACTAGTTGTGAGACCTTAGACAAGTCACCACCCCTCTCTTAGCTTCAGTTTCTTCACCTGTAAAGAGAGGTCAGGCTCACGGTAGATGATGCTGAGATGATAACCTTTCCCTCACAGCCTCAGAAGAGTGGGCTCACTTTCTACAATGTCTTTGTCCTGCTGCGTTCAGATACCAGTGTGGCATGGCTGATGACTGGATGAGTTGGGGTCCCTATTACTCCCTGGGCTAGGGTAAGCAAGCCGCAATGGACCTCTCCCCTCCCAATCTCATTTTCTTCATATGCCAGATGGCCTCCAGCTCCCAGACTCTGGTGATTCACTGTCTGGTTTTTCAGAGCTCACAAGATCAAGGTCATCTCCAATCTTCTTCAAACAGAGAAGAAGAAATTCCAAGGGGCAGAAAA
>CM053601.1:186236846-186280740 GCA_028646575.1 Pseudocheirus occidentalis | reverse complement strand
GCAGGCTGTATCTTTGTCATGTGTGGAGCATAGAATGGCTGTGCACGTCCCACCTGGAAGAGCAGAATGCATCCACTAAGCATCCCCATGCCTGCCCAGAAACGGGCTCCGCAGCAACATCTTCTACGTGGGTCAGCGGCATGGCAGAAGTCACCGTAGTTTGTGTTCCTGAGCATGCAGGGACACCTCCACATTCTGATGAGGCGTCATAAGATCAGGACATAGCACGGCTGGAGTATAAGGAAAGAACTGAAAATGGAAATGACCCAGAGGGTGGTGTAGGAATGCATGGTAGACGTGAGTCTGTAACCACTCATCACACACACAAGGAATAATAGATGAAAAGCAAAATTAAAATAGTATCAATTAAGTAAATGCAGGAGCTAAAAAGACAGGCTGGGCACAATGGGATAGAGCCAGGGATAGCTGGTGGTCAGGTCATGGGCTCCATGGCTATCCCGGCAGAGTCAGGAGAAATGGAGGAAGGCTTCTGGCATGTTGGATGGACCCTTGGGGATGAACTCATGGAAGGGCATGAACAAGCTTCCCACTGAATGGATTGACCTGGGAGGGTGATCTGCATCAATGGAAAAATTTCTCAAATTGATGAGACCGAAGTGTGGCAGAATATGTGAATATTTCAGAATAAACTTATATTCCTTTAAGTAAGTAAGCACTTTGGGGCTTACAAAGGATGTTCATGGCAACAGCCATGTAAAGTAGGCAGGGCAATTTTGATTATTATCTCATTTTTAATGGAGGGAGGAACTGATTCTCAGAGAAGGGAACTGACTCCCAAGGGCCCTGGGCTAGAAAGTGTGAAATGAGAGAGGAGATGTAAAATGCTTTGGGAATGTTAAATCACTAAGCAGGTGCCACTTATCCCTATTATAATTATTGCCATTTTGATAACACTAAGGTTCCCTGACTTCGAGAGTAGCTGTCTACACCAGTAGTGTCAAACTCAAACAGAAACGAGGCCACTAAACCACACACAAGGACCCCTGCGACTTATTGACTTTCTTTTAACTGTAGTTCTGTCTGTGTTTGCCTGCATTGTCATTTACTTTGCTCACCGATTCCCAATTACATTTTCATCTCGTTGGGTGGCGCCCTGGAGTGTTGTGGGCAGGGTTTGACACCTGTTCTATCTGAGAACCAAAGACCACAGGTCCCATGGGCTGCTCCAGCCTCTCTCCAAGCCTTCCTGGGGCTGCCCACCTCCCTCAACAAATCCATCACCATTACCTTGTCTCTTGGCCAAATGTGCAAGGAGACGCCATTTGCGTTTTGGCCACAGGGGGGCAATGGTGAGGTCACTTCTAGAAGCTGTTTCAAACACCATCTTCCACTCCCTTCTTCCCTCCACCCCAGCCCATCACAGACTCCCCGAGATCTCAAGAGGACAAGCAACTCAGTGAACTTTGTCTGAGGTGGAGGAGAAAAGACCTAATCTCCACGCCCTTTGTCTACACTTAACTACCAAGGTGGGTGTGTTGAGCAGGAGTGCTGAGCAGTAGTACTGGGAAGGTGGGTCTCCTTGGGTCTGGCAGAAGCCCAAATGAGGGGAAGGGGTGTCTGGGAGCTGAGGTTAGGGGATGCAAAGCTGGATCCTTCCTGTCATCAGCAGCCAAGACTCTGCTCTGAAGGTTCTGGATTTGAGTCAAAAGAGGTTCTGCTCCTTATCACCTGTAGGACATTGGTCAGGGCCCTTCCTCCCTTTGGTCCTCAGTTTCCCATTTTGTAAAATAAGTCTCAGAGATTCCTCCAAACTCTAATCCCTGAGATCTTTGGGCACATCTCCTCCACGAGCTCCTCCCAGGTCCAAGGTAGTGTGGTTGAGCTAGAGAACTTGATTGTTTAAAATATTTTTCAATTTATATTGATTTTTTTTGGTTTTACATTCCCTTCATTTCTGACACATCCCTCCCTGTACAACAAGCCATTCATTTTGTCAAGGGACAGAAATGACAGAAATCCTGCCCTCAAAGAGGTTCTATTCTATATGGGGGATACAAGATGTACAAGCACAGTTAAGTAGAAAATAAATACAAAACGGGACCAAAAGTTGGGGCTGAGGGGGGGCTGTAATAGGGAGCCACTAGAGCTTCTTGAGGGGAGGAGGGAAAGAGTTAGACCCAAGCAGTAGGAAAATCACTTTGGCAGCTAGCTGTGTGGAAGATGGAATGGCAGAGACTTGAGTCAGAGGAACCAGTTAGAAGGTTGTTGAAATTATCCAGATGAGAAGGGACGGGGACCTGGCTCTGGTGGCTGTGTGAGTAGAGAAGGGGGGCAGATTTCAGAGATGCCAGGAAGACAGAAAGACAAGATTTAGCAGCTGATTGGGCAGATCCACAGGGTGAGTGACTGAGGTATTAACCACACCAAATTTGTGAACCCAGGCAACTGGGAGGACGTTGGAGTCCTAGACCAAAACAGGAAATTTAGAAGAGAATTTGGGAGAAAAGTAATGAGTTCTCTTTTGACATGTTGAGTCTGAAATGATTCGGAGACATCAGACACAGGACCAGAGCTAAGGAGAGACGTTGGGGCTGGACACATAAACCTGAGATTATGAGATCGCCGAGACAGAGAGCGTATAAAGAGAAGGGGGTCCAAGGCAGAGGTTTAGGGCACCCCAGGAGTCTGACACTGTGACTCATGACTCGAGACCCATTACTTTTCCCTGGAAGAAGGATCCTGTCCACTCCAAATCAGCCTTTCAAGGGCTTTGCCTTATAGGTTTCCAACAATGGGGCGCCCAGAAATTGGGCTGATGTGATAAAAAGATGGGATCCCACCAAGGCAGAGGTCACCAAGGGCCATGAAGGAAAGGAGTTCCCCAGCTCTGACATTCCATATTCTGTGTTTTAGGGTCCCTCCCAGCCCTGGTGTTTTATGTTCTATGACTGGTCTAACCCAGGAGGCTCACACTAATTTACCAGAGACAATCTTATTCCGTTCTCTTTGCAGACTTCTGCCTCTCTTCTTTGGGATCTAAACACCTTCCCTAGTTGGCCCTCCCCTCTCTGGTCATCTTTACACATGCATGTCTCAGACGATTTCCCGTCCCTTCTTCCCCCAGTATTGACCCAAACCTCTTTAGCTTCAAGACATTCCCCACTGCCCCACTTCCTCCTACCAGAGTCCTCTCAGGGGCCTCAGCAGTGCCCCTAACGGGTCCCATTGTATACCGAGAGAAAAGTCTGCAACATCCAATCCCATGGCTGGAGAAACTTGGATTCCAATCTCCACGACTCTGCACTAACTCATCACTTTCCCTCTCTGAGACTCAGTTTTCTCCTCCACATGAATGAGCTGGAGAAAGTGATCTAGGAACCTATAATCTATAAGACAATTGACCTCTTATTAGGCCTCTTTCAGTTCTTTAAAAAAAAAAAATAGCTTCACTCAATGAGCTTCAATGAGCTGTGGCCTGGCTGGGGGCTGATGGGACAGAATGAGATGGGCCTTGGAGTAGGAGGGAAGGCAAGGAGGCGGCCTCGGGATAAAAGACTGAAGCCAGAGGAAAAACAGGTTCAAAGTCCACACACAAGAGGGATGTTTAGAAAAGCAATATTGGGAAAATTCTGAAATTGAAAATAGTTCAGAAAAAAGAGACGCAGAATTGCCTGCAAATCCGGCCGGAATCACTGCCTTGGAGACCCCACTACCAGATGCAGACTCCAACAGGGCTCCAAGGGACAAAAATATTTCTAGCAGCTCTTGTTATGGCTGGGAAGCGCAAGGAAAGTGGGTGCCTACGGCTTGGGGAGGGGCCGAAAAAAAATGTAGCGGTCAATAGAACGGCAGATTGCTGTAATGTAAGAAAGGGTGAATGTGAAGAATTCTGAGAGACTTGTGTAAACTGCCTCCCAGGGCCCCCCTTCCCAAAATGAAGGAGACTCTGCGATCACACACATTTGGATTTATCCTTGCAGGACCCACCCTAGCGGCAGAGTCACACTTTCTTTCTTCCTGGTTCTTTGTCTCCACCATGATGTTCTGTCACCTTCGACTCCTCGTGACTCCATTTTGGAGTATTTCTTGGCAGAGATACTGGATTTGCCATTTCCTTCTCCAGCTCATTGTACAGATAAGGAAATTGAGGCTAATAGGGTTAAGTGACTTGTCCAGGGTCACACTGCTAATAAATATACAAGGCCAGATTTGGACTCAGGTCTTCCTGACCATAGAAATCTCTAAAAATAAAACTGAGGAATGTCTCACGTCCAGAATCTCACTAAAATGCAGGTAACAGGGCTCCCTGGATGGGGTATCAAGTCTAAGGCAACTATCTATTTCCTTTAGCACAAAAGCCATGTAAGATTCACAAGAATTACAGGCTGTACAAACACATGCAAAACTGTTTAAGTCTTCAGGAGCCAGTTTCCTTCCTTCTGCTCTCCAGGAAGGGGAAGGCCTCAGGTGGGATTGCTCACTGGCTGTTCACCTCAGTGACTCTGCCCAGTATCTCCCAGTGTCTCACATGAGGTTCAGAGCACATAGAACCCTCTTGCAGATGGGCACCCTCCTGGCCTGTGCTCAGGGGAGAGGCAACAGAGAGAGGACAGTCAAAAACTCAGGTTTGTCCAGACAAGCACATGGTCCTGATGCCATTGGCCCTGGGCTCGGAGGGAGAGAAATCACCTTCTCCTGCCCTGATTAAAAGTCCGAGGGTGAGAGATCCAGGAGAAAGCTCTCAAAGATCCCAAAAGGCCACTCGATTGTCCAGACACCATCAAGTGTACTCTACTTCCACAGAGACCACAGACTGGGCAGCTCCTCCTGGCTCAGCTGCCAAGTAGATTTGATGCCAGAAGGCCAATCGGGAGATGCTTTGCCACCCCAACAAAGCATGTGACTGTCAGGAAGAGGCCAACTACACCATGGGAGGTTCCCCCAGGCTTTGAAAACCTAATCAAATCCGGCTAGCTTTGCCTCAGAGAGGTCAGATCCGCCCTACTCACCCACCAGCCCTCCCCTTTATGAGCCATTTCCTCCCTCAGAATTCAAGCATCTAGAGGGCAGGGATGCCCTCTTCTGTTTATACACCCAGCACTTAGCACAGTGCTGGGCACACCCATGCCAAACACTTGAGGCCTCAAAGAGCTCTGGATCAGGGGTCAGAGGAGCAGTGCTGAAATTCTGACTTTGTTGTTTACCGTTTGAGGTAAGGCCCCCCCATCTTGGCCCAATAAGGTGGCCCAGAAGCCCCCTTGCCCTTCTCCCTGGGGTGGTCTGAAGAACTATTTCCCCAAGAGAGGGAGGCCAAGGGGCTCGAGGCCTCTCCCCTTTAGTGCGAATGAACTCAGGAGATTCATGTCTGGCAGGGCCACCAGTCCTGGGGTCTCTTTACCTGTCTCTACTCTGTGCCCTTTGGGTGACCTTGGACAAACCTCCCACCCCTCTCCCCTTCTGCTCTTGGGTTTCCCCTCTTGTCACATGAAGGGACGGCTGGACGGCCCCTGAGGTTTCTTCCAGCTCTAAGTCCTGTGATTGTGCGGCCAGAAGCAGGGGGAGAACTGAGCGTTCTCAGACCCCCCCCTCCCCAAGCCCACCCTTCCCCTCGCCTGCTCGTTCTTCTCATCCGGCATGGGCCCCTCCCATGAGTGGGGAGGGTGAGTTTGGAAATTGGTCTACCTTTGAGAGCCAGCTTCCCTCTCCTCCTCCCACCAGAGCCTCAGGCCAAACTGTACCCTGGGATGTTGGCAGCGCCTGGCCCGCCCAGCCCATGGCCTGTGCCCAGGGTTGCTTGTCGTCTGGAGACCCTCTGCTGAGGCTGCACTTTGGGCTCTGTTGGGCCCCAAGTCCTGTGGCCCCTTCTTTCCTGTTTGTGTTAATCCCTCTAAACAAAGTCAAACATTAGCCCAGGGAGCAGATTAAGCCTTATATAAACCCTCCTGGGGGGGCAGACAAACAGAGTTTGTTCCTGAAAGAGGTAGAGGAGGGAGCAAGCAGCTGTTTCAGCAGCCTCAGGGCTCTGGAAAAGAGCTGGGGGCCTCACAGAAATCTCAGAGCTGAGGGAGGCCCAGGCTGACACAGGTGAGGAGAGATGGTGTGCCCCTTCTTGTCTGGCCCCCAGCCCACCTCATAGGGGGCCCTCTGACAGCTCCAGATTCCGCCGGGGCTTCATTTCCCTCCCAGGTCCCTAGCATTTAGGGACCTAATCCTAGCCAGATTCTAGGAACCACCAGGCAGCCCCATTCCCTCATTTCACAGAAGAGGAAATGGGGGCAAGGAAGGGAGGCATGGGTGTAGAACAGAGCCAAGCCAGAGATGCGTGCCCTGCCAGCCGGGTCTTCTCACAGACCATCTCTTTCCATTGCAGCTGCTGCTCCAGCCCTGCTCTGCCCAGGCCAGCACGCAGAGTTCTCTGGCAGAGTCCTCTGTCAGGACCTTCTCCCTGCCTCCGGGAGTCACTCGGGTCAGGTTTGCACAGGCAGCTGCCTAGGACCCCCTTGGCCCACCAAAAGCCCAGCCCAGGAATTCCCTGGAGGCTCTTCTTCTCCTCTCCTCATCGCTGCCGCCATGACCTTCTCGGAGATCCTAGAGAGGGTGGGCAGCCTGGGGCCCTTCCAGATCCTACACGTGTTCCTGCTCTCCTTCCCAGTCTTCTTCATGGCCAGCCACAACCTACTTCAGATCTTTACGGCAGCCACACCGTCCCATCACTGCGTGCCAGCCTACAATGCCTCCTCCCTGGCCTCAGCCTTGCCCATTGGGCCCAAAGGGGACCCCGACCAGTGCCTGAGGTTCAGCCACCCTCTGATGGAAGGGCCACTGGGTCCCTCCAACACCTCCCTCCCCAATGGGACCTGGGGCCACACAGAGCCCTGCCTGGATGGCTGGATCTATGACAGGAGTATGTTCACCTCCACCATCGTGACAGAGGTAAGAAGAGCCCAGCCCCTGCTCCACATGTGCCGGCCTCTGAAAACCCAAACCTTCCCCCTCTAGCAAAGCAATACCAGCAGCTAGCCTTTCCATAGCACTTTCAGTCTATACATACATGACCTTGGTTGGTTCTCCCAACAGCCCAGTGAAGTAGGTGACAAAAATGTCACCATTGCACGGGTGAGAAAAACTCAGTTTCAGATTGCTGAAGTGATTTGCTCAGGCTCATCCAAGTAAGTGTCTGAGGTAGGATTCTGCCCTTGGTCTCCCCGATACCATCGGAACTCACAGGTCCACAAAGACTGTGCTCGCAACCCCATGAGATCAGTGAGAAACAGGCCCCAAGCCAGTCACGTCACAGCAAAGCCCGTTGTCCCAGCTGGATTCAAGGACCACTAAATTTCCTTCCAATTCAGACAAGTCTGTGATTCTAAGGTGTCAAAACTTGAATCCAGCCCCTTTTACTCCCACCTCAGGGTTCCTTCCACTTAGGAGCCCTGGCCTTAAAAATCAGCAAGATCTGAGATGGAATCCTGCCTCAGACACTGGCGGTGTGACCCTCTGGGCCTCAAGCCACCCCTCAGTCAACTGAAGGACTCATTTGAGTCTCACCTCGATCCTTCCTCGGTGCCTCTTCCCTCCCTCTGTAAACTGGCCCAGGTCTTCCCCCTACCCCCACCCCCAGCCACTCTCTGCTTCCTCTGGTCATCTCCCTGATCCAATCAGGTGATTTGGGGGGAAAACGGGACCTGGATTCAAATTTTGCCTCTTTCATAAGCATGTGATCTGGGCAGGTCCCCTCCATTCTCTGAGGCTCAGTTTCCCCATCTGTGAAATGGGAGGGTTGGGCTGGCTAAGTTATGAGTTTCCTTCTGTTCGAGGTCTAGGAGTCTGCCCCCTTGAGGCTCTTGGTCCCCTTCTCCAACCCCCTCTGGTCCACCTCTGAGATAGGCAGCCCATCTCTAGTGATCTCTGGGAAGGAAACTCCTGTCACAAAGGAAAAAGTCAAGGCAGCTGGCCCTTGCTCCTATTCTCCCCTAAAGTCTCCTCGCTTCAAAAGGGTCATGACCTTGCTGGGCAGCCTATAGGGCAAACCCCTTACCCCGTCTGAGGCCAAATGCTTCCATTTGTGTAGGCAGGGGCTTGGACCTGATAACCCCTAGGGTCCCTTCCTGCCAGGAGTCCCTCTAAGAGTTCTAATCCCCTCCCTGCTCTGTCCAGGGGCCAGGCCTTTCCTCTGGGTCCAGGGAGCTGGACTTCCCCTGGGCTCAGCTCCTGCCCCAGCCCAAGCTTCCCTGGCCTAGTTAGGAGCAAAGCCCCTGCCCCCTCAGGTCAGCTGATAGACTCTTGGAATTTTTCAGCAGGAACTTAGAAAAACATGAGAACAAGCCCCTAAGCTTACAAAGGACAAGTGTGGAGCACGTAAGGCCTCACCCAACAGTCATAGGAGCACAGACTTCAGAGGTCCCTGAGTCCAGGACTCGGCCCCTTGGGCTTTGATGCCCTTCCCCCCAGGCAGCCTCTAGGACCATCTCCCATTCCGACCCCTTCCCCAAAACTCTCCTTGGGGTCCATGGGGTCTGGGGTGAATCATGCAGTTCAACCTCCATAATTTACAAAAGGGAAAATGGGGGTCTAGAGAGGAGAGAGGTGCTGCAGGTTATAGGGCTGCACCACAGGGTCCAGAGCCTGAAAGGCACTGGCCTTGGAGGTCCTGAAACCAGGACCCTGTGTCCCTTCTCTGCTCCACCCTGAGTGTCAGGCTGGTTCTCTGAGGAACCTTGGGCTGCTGTGGGGCATCTTGGGAAAATGGAAGTTTGTGAGGTGGAGGGCCAGATTACATGCCTGCAGGGAGCATCCTGGTGCAGAAAGTCCCTGCTCCAACAGAACCCCACAGGACTTTCAGTCTTAGAGAGTGGCCTGGGACCCTGAGAAGTTCAGAATCTTGCCCAGGGTCACCCCTCAGCATGTCAGAGGCAGATCTCCATTAAAATGTCAATTCCTTCGAGTAGGGAACACAGCATGGGGCCTGGTATACAGCAGGTGCTTAAGAAATGCTTGTTGCTTGATCCCAAACAGGGATAAAAGGCCAGACTCCTACCTACTGTGTGACAGAACATAAGCTCCTCGAGGGCAGGGATTGTTTTTGCAGATGCCAGCATAGAACCTGGCACAAATCGGTGCAGAGTCAATGTGGGTTGATTTTTACCACCGCCTTCCCTGATTCAGCTCTGTATGACCGGGGCCAAATCCCTGCCCCTCTTTGGGCCTTGTTTCCCCGTCCACCCAATGGCACTTTGGAGCCTGCTTCCATATCAAACACTCTGTGCCTCCTGGCTCTGGGAGCTCCAAGGTGGGGGCAACGAGGGCTTTTATTTAGGAGACGGACCCAAACTGGACCTTGGAGTCTGAAGACAGAAGGACCAGATCAGTGTCCCAGTGAGATCTGACCATGGCTCGGGTCTGACAGGGGGCACAGCTCTACTCAGGAAGTCTCAGTGGTTTCCTACAGCTTCCAGGATAAAACAAAAACTGCTTTTGGCCTTTAAAACCCTCCCTAAGCCAGTTGTCCAAGTTTACTGCTCGTGACCCCCTCCCATCCATTCTGTTCCTGCCTCCTTGTGGTCTCCATTAGTCAACATCCACTTCTCATATCCCACCTCAGTGCCTGTACACACACTGTTCCTCCTGCCAAGAATGCCCTCCCTCCTCTCCTGGGAACTTCAGAATTCTTGGCTTTGGAAAAGATTCTCAACTCATAAATCTCTTTCTCTGTGAAGCCTTTCCTGGATGAGCCTTCGGCTGGTGGGGCTTTCTCCCTCTTCAGTGTATCTGGCACTCACCTTGGATGATAACCCCTGGCAGAACAGACATCTCTTCAACACAGGAGCTAGATTTAATTTTTCTTTGTGTCCCTCGAGCCCAGTACAGTGCCCTGCACACAGTAGGAGCTTAATAAATGTTGGTTAGATTTAATTGAATAACTATTTCTCAGGAACAATATGTCGGAGTGCTCATGGATGGGGCACAGGAATGACCGAGATCCAGGAAAGACTGTTCAGTTGTTCTGGGTCAATCTTCTCTTGAGCTGGAGGGACCTGAGACCAGAGAGAGAACAGGAGAAAAGCAGGGCTCAAGGCTGTGCCCGGGTGTGGTTAGCGCCTGGCTGGCCCAACCAGCCAACCACACCTGAAGCTTTGCCTCGGGCTCTGAACCAATTGAACTCAATTGAACATGCACTTATTAAGAGCCTACTGAATGTCAACCATTGAGTATATTAAGTAAGGCCTTGTACTTGCTGCTAGGGGTACAAGATCAGAAAAGGAAGGCATCCCTGCCCTTCACGACCTTACCTTCGGAACCTGGTGGTGCGTAGGGCGGAGTAGTGGATAGAGCTGTGTGACCCCAGGAAGTTGTAAGCCCAAGCCTCAGTTTCCTTACTTGTGAAATGGGGAGAGTAGTAGCACCTTTGTTCATGATTGGCATGAGGCTCCACTTGGTACTAGATAACTGTGAGCTATTGTCATTATTAAAAAACTTATACTGGTTCCCCTAAGATTTCTCTCTGGTCCCTTACTCAGAAATGGTATTAGTCAGTTGCTCACCAAGCATTTATGAGGTCCTTACCACATATGAGCCACTGGGGCCAGAGAGAGGCCAGAGGAGGGTCATTGCCCTTGGGGACCCCACAATCCAGTGGGAGAGACACCAAAGACTTGTGGCCTTCTAAGATGTGTGGAGGATAAATGGCTCTGAGGGGGAAGACACTAGGGACAGGGGCCAGGAAAGTTCCCTCACAGAAGGCGGGGTTCAGACTGAGTCTTAACAGGGCATAGTGAAGTGAAGGTAGAAGGGAGGGTGTCCTACTCTGTCTGAGTCTGCCCTAGTGAAGCCACATGTCCAGCCGGAATGTTTCTGGTCATTCATAGACGGGAGGACTGGGAAATCAGGGCGTGATGCTCACCAAGGGGCACGCTAAGTAGAAGTAGGGTTTGGTGGAAAAAACCTAGGCCTTGAAGTGGGATGGAGAAGCCCTCAGGCCAAATCCCATGGCCTCCAACTGGACGGGACACCTCCTCAGAGGCTCCTTCTGGCTCTAACTTTGGTGACCTGGGGATCTCTCTGTTCTGCAGTGGGATTTGGTGTGTGACCTCCGCCAGCTGAAGGAGATGGCCCAGTCCTTGTACATGGCCGGCATCCTGATTGGAGGGATTGTGTTCGGGAGTTTATCAGACAGGTGATGTGGGGGTATGACTTCTGGGCCCAGCTTCTCTGCCCTGCTCTCAACAAGGAAGGGCCCCAGGATTCCACTTTCCTACCAGTCCTTGGGTCTCCCTTTCCCTATCCAGCCATTCCCTTGACCTCCAGAAAGGCCTGCACAAGTGAGCTCCCAGTGGCTTCTGGGCAGGATGTCCCTCTAGCTCTGGCACAGTGTGGTCAAGGTTATCCTCACTCTCACAGCTCCCTGGGCCCAGGGCCCTTATGATGCTGGAGGCAGCCAAGACATCGATGTGAGGAAGTGTCAGAGAGTCATTCATTAACCCAAATGTCTAATTGCAAACCATTTCAAAACAACAATTAGCAGCAGGGATGAAGTCCCAAGAAGGACGTTACAGGGCTGGGCTCCTATTAGCGGAGGCCAGGGCAGGCCCCTTGTCTCTGCTGGTGGGAAGGGAGGCGGCCCAGCACGCTCCCTTTGGCCTTCTCTCCATCCTGCTCAGGTTTGGCCGGAAGCCTATCCTCACCCTGTGCTACCTTATGCTGGCGGTCAGCGGCACCTGCTCAGCCTTCTCACCCAACTTCCTGATCTACACCATCTTCCGTTTCTTGGCCGGGTGCTGCCTCTCGGGCATCACTCTTAGCACCGTAATCTTGTGTGAGTGGCCCTTGCCCAATCTCTGACCATAAGTGGATGTGGTGGAAGGGGACAGCTTGGGACTCTGGGGGAAACTGAGGGAAAGGTGGTTAGAGGGCTGGGAAAAAGCTGCCCTAAGGTTCAGTAAGATCACAAATTAAGAGCCAAGAAGGGCCTCAAAAGCCATGGGTCCAGCCCCCTCATTTTATATGAAAAGCCCACAGAGGTTGAACTCCAGAGCCACGGTCACCTTGTTTGAGGGAGTGACTTTTAAACCAGGTCCCGTCTCCCCCAAAGCCAGCCCTCCTTCCACTTGGCCACTCTGACTCGCCAGCGTGGATCCTGACAACTTCTCATGTGTCCTGCTCTCTCTGGAGGAGAGGATGTCTTCATAAAAGAAGAGGGATGGGCCACAAAAACAGTTTTCAGTCCATGGCCCTCCTCCCTGCCTGAGGCCTGAGCTTCTGAACAAAAAGGGGGTCAGATTAAAGAATTAGTAGGGCCCCTCATCCTTAATCCTGAAATTTGAGGTCCCAGAGTCTATGGGGAAGGCAGTTCATTCTCCACCTTCCAGGAATCTTTCCCAAGCCTACTGTCTGTGCCAATCCCCCCACTCTACCCCCTCCACAGGCAGCTCTAGGGACTGTGGGTGGCGAGAATGGATGACTGACCCAGTGCCCGCCTGGTCACCCACTTTTCCCCAGGCGTCGAATGGGTACCTACCCCTGTTCGGGCCATCCAGTCTACAATCACCGGCTACTGCTACACTTTTGGTCAATTCATCCTTCCGGGCTTGGCGTACGCCATCCCCAAATGGCGATGGCTGCAGTTCGTGGTATCAACTCCATTCTACATCTTCTTCCTTTCCTCCTGGTATGTGCCCCAAAGACTTCCCGTCCCCCCTTCAGCCACCTCCCCTCACACCCACACCCTATCTGCCTCCAAGGGACCCAGCGCCCAAGCTGTACCTGAAGCTACTCTCATCTGGAGTCCTTTATAAGGTACTGCCCTGCTCCCGCCAGCAGCCCCCAAGACCATAGCCCACATAACCTCCCTTCCACCACCTCATCCCCCTAGAGCACCTCGTCTGTCTGGGCTGGACCACTCTGTGCAGCTTAGGATGTTAGCCCAACCCGAACAGGGACACTAAGAAGCTGGGGGTCCTGTCCCAGCCAGCTTCAGAGCCCTCATCCGGGGGCTGGGCACTGGATGCCCATTTTCCCAGAACCCCAGGTGCTCACTGCTCCCCGTTTGCTTGTACCCATCCCCACATTCTGTCCTCACATGCCTATGTGTGGGTCTCAGGGTACTGGAAAGTCATTCTCTCTGGAGCTCACCAAAGTACCTCCATGCCTGTCATTGTCTCGTCCCCACTCCTCATCCACCTCCCCGACCAGGGAGAGGCAGGACAGCAGGTCAGGAAAGGGAGGATGCCTGACCTCCCTGGATCCTCATCATCTGTGACTCCAAAGAGAATGGAGTCACTGGGACCACGGGAGGGGACAGAGGAGAGAATGATACACTCAGTGCTCCAGAGGGGCTGGGGGGAGGCCTGGTCGCTGCTGCACCATTTCAGATTCTTGGGCTTCAAGGTGGTGATGAGCAGGATGTGGGGAGGGTGCCTACCCCTACATCTACCTGGAGCCAAGGGACCTGGGTTTGGATTCTGGCTCTAACATCTGCTGAATGTGTGATCCTGGGCAAGTCGCATCTTCTCCATGAGGCTCAGTCTCTTCATCAGTAGGATAGGGTTAATAATCCCAGCACAACCCACCCCACAGGATAAGCATCACCATAAGACTGCTCAAAACCCCTGTGGTTATTACTGCTCTTGTTGCTTCTTAATCTTTAAGGAAAACTAATTTAGGCTTCTGGAGGAACTGGGGAGAAGCCAGAGGCAAGGGGAGCATGGGGAGGTTGTGTCATGGTGGCCAAGGAAACTAGAGCCAGCACTTGGTCCTAAGGCCCCCTAAGCCTGGCATTTGGCACCCCCATTCCTATGGAGTTTCACAACCTTTGTGCAAAGCCTTTGTTCCTAAGAACCCCCATTTGTGACGCAAGGACAGTGGGGATCTTCTTCCCTTTGACAGGTGAGGTCACTACTGAGGTGAGTGGCTAAGTGACCTGGCCAAGATAATGTAGCTAGTAAGGTGCAGATCCCTCCTGACTCCAAGTAGAATGGGCTGCCTGCCTCTCCGAGACCCCTAAGCCAGCCCAGCTATGGCCACACAGAGAAAGACTGTGCTTCTCCATTTCCTTCGTGAAGAGCTGGAAGTCTCTGAGGGAGTTCTCATGCCCCCTGCCCTCCTCCTGGACTCTAAGCTACAGCCAGGGAGGTGGGCCCACCATCCACACACAGGTGTGAAGCCCCTGTATCAGAGGGAAGGAGGACAGGGGCAGCCCAGCCTCCAGCTTCGTGTTGGCTCTCCCGCCCCCCACATTCCTAGGAGGCTGAGCCAGTCAGAGCAACCCCTCAGGCTCCAATGTCTTTCCACCAGCCTGGCATACCAGGCGCTCCACAGCCCCTAGGGGTTCCCAGCTGAGAAAGACATGGTCAATAAAACATGGCCCCTGGCCCAGAGGTTGCTTTTGGAAGGAGAAGAATATAAAGGCAGCTTGTGGGGGCACAGAGCAGTGGGAGGGGGAGGCTTAGCCAGGGCAGCAGCAGCTCATGTTTCCTACCCCACCCTCACAAGCTAGAGCAGCGGGCAGAAGTCCCAGGCCCAGTTGGGAACTCAGAGATCAGTCACTCCAATCCTACTCCCCCCCCCATTTTACAGATAAGGAAACTGAGGTCCAGAGAGGGAAAGGGACTTGTCCTAAGGACCCACAGCAAGTCAGTGGCTGAGCCAGAATTAGAACCCAGGTCTCCTGATTCCCAGACCAGTGCTCTTTCCCACCCAGGTGGGTGGCTGAGTCTGTTCGATGGCTGGTCCTGTCTGGGAAATCCCCCAAGGCCCTGAAGGAGCTCCAGAGGGTTGCAGCTTTCAACGGCAGGAAGAAGGAGGGAGACAAGCTCAGCCTGGAGGTAGAAAGGGGACAGGCTCCCAGATGCATGGGGCATTCAGGAAAGGGGTTCTGGGGTGGGGACTGGGGGCTGGGAGGAAGGCGGGCTTCCCCTCACCAAGCAAACTCTTCTCCTTCTCCTAAGTTGCCCTTTCAATCAGTGTCCACAAATATTCACCTCCTCGCTCAGTAGGCATACGATTGGCAGCCAAGAAGGTTCATGCAGCCACAGAATTAGTGGCCAGGCCAGAGGGAGGTGGCCAGCAGTCCAAATCCCAAGATAACCTGAGTGTGACTTCATTTAAGTTGGTCCTCAGCACACACTTAGGGGCTCTGCAGGGGCCCAGGGCAGGAGGAAGATGGAGGACCTGCATCAGAGTCCTTTATGTTGACAGGAGGGGCTGAGTGTCCCCTCAGCCAGAGACACTAGGCCCTGGGGCCCGCCTGGCCTTCCAGACCAGACCTTCAGGGAGTGGGAGAAAGCCAGGCCACCAGCCCACTCTCTGAGGGCAGGGAAGCTTAACCAGGCAACACAAGCATTCACTAAGGCCCTACTGTGTACAGAGCTTAGCTCTGGGGTCCGGGGGAGATGTGGAATGTAGATAAGCCCCAGTCCCCTCCTTTATGGACTCCACATTCCAGGAATCGCCAACACAGATTACTCCCCAGGGGGTAAGGCACCATATCGCATGGTAAGGGGATCAAGAGAGTGCAAAGTCCACAAGCTCCAAGCTAGATGGGCCCATTTATGCTGTTTAATCCCAGCACTGCCTGACTGGACAAGGAGTCAGCTTGCTGGCCCCTGCTTCAGGAGTCCAGAAAGGGGAAACCCACGGCCTCCAGTGGGAACCAAAGCTACTTTGGTATAACTCTAGTCATTAAGAAGTTTTTCTTTATCTGAAGAGTCTGAAGGGAAAGTAACTGAATTCAAGGGAATCAAGGAAGCCTCCCTGGAAGAAGTGGCATTTAGCTCAACATTTAAGGCATGAGTAGAAATTTACCAGGAGAAAAGGGAGTAGTAGACTCCATATGTGCAGAGAATAGCATGAGCAAAGGCCTGGAGGTGGGAAAGTACAAGGCAGCCCTCTTCAAGAAGAGAAGAAAGGAGTTGGGCTGGGTCCTTGAAGGTAGGGTAGATCAGGTGACTCTATTTGCAGACAGCAAGGATCCACAGAAACACCTTAAAGAGGAATGGGGTCTGTCACTGTGTTGATTTTCCCTGTGACCCTCTGATTTGGAAGGGAGAGCTCCCAGATCAGGACCAGGACAACTGTGCAGATCCTAGCACTCAAACCCTGAGGCTGAACCCCAATAGAGAACCAACCCTCAGAGGTCCTGGGAGAGCTCAGCCTCATCTTGGGGCAGGGCCAGATCCTTCTGGAAGGGCACCTGTCCAATCTCATTATATTCCCTGGGGTTGCTCCTCTGCCCCAGGTGAGGGAGGACGGAGAAAAGACTCAGAACACAGACCCAAGAGCATGGAGCTTTTGGTCTGCCCTCCATTTCTGAGTTCTAGGCTAGAGCCCAAATCCTCCTCGCCCCACTTCTCTCCCTCTCCCTCTTGCCCTCGGCCCCCAACACCATCCTCACCATCATCCCCAGGCATTCCATTTAGATGTTCACTGAAGACTTGGGATTTGCTAACGTTCAGCAATCCTTTAAAGTTTTTGAACCTCTCAGTCAGATTGGAACAATCCTTTCAAATAGACTGGCCTGACTGTCCCTGTTTTAAAGAAGAGGAATCCAAGGGCCCACAATTTACTCACCATTACGTATGCTTGTCCAGTGAGGATGAGTTTGAGCTGTTGGCCATCCAGTCCAAGGCAGGTCCTTTCAGAAAGTTCATTCAGGCCATCCTAGGCCCTTCCCTAACATTCTGGAAAGGTTAACCATGAGCATCAACACAAGCACACACACACGCGCACGCACGCACACATACACACACACACACAGGGGCCCTTTTGGACAGAGAAGAAGGAAGGAATCTATTCCTCCCCCCAGGCTATAGAATTCCTAAGGTACACATGGCCCAAGGTCACTAACTAGGGTCCTGGTCCTTTTCTGCCCCCAGGAACTGAAACTCAACCTTCATAAGGAGATGGCCTTGAGCAAGACCTCCTACAGTGTGCTCATCCTCTTCCAAAACCCCATCCTGCGCCGGATTTCTTTCTGCAGCTGTCTCACTTGGTGAGCTGGACATCCTGAAGTACCCAGAAACTTAGTCTACCCCTCTGAGTGGTCATAAACAGGTCACTTGTGTTCTGACATTACCCCTCACTCACCTACATACATAAAATCCCATTAAAATTTTGGAGTTTACTAGCTCCCTAGGGACAGCTATATCTGATTCATTTTTCTCTCACCAAAGGACTTTCAGTTCCCCTGCAAGTATTCAGGCTAGCAAGACATTGAATAAAGGACAAATTTTTATGTAACTCAATACAAATTTAAAACGGGCTGACTCCCAAGTCCTTTTTCAGGGAAGTTCTCTTTTCCAGAGGGCATCAGTATGCCACCACAACACCTCCTCTCCCGACCCCCCACCAACCAGGACTAACAAGAGGAAGGCTCATGTGGTAGCTAGGGAGTGCCGGTTACACAGACTGATGAACCTGGAGTCCTAGAGACCTAAGTTCAAATCCAGCATCAGACACTCAGTTGTGTAACCCTAGGCAGATCACCTCCCCTGTCTGTCTGCTTCCTCACCTGTAAGATGGGGGTCATAACAGCACCTGACCTGCAAGGTTGTTATGAAGAGCAGATAGCCCATATAAATGTTTCTTCCCTCCATTGTAGATTTGTTTCTCTCTGTTCTGTGTCCCTTTCTTTTCCTCTGGCTCTATCTGGGGCTTGCTATTCAATGCATGTAGTTCCCTAGATGTGGAAGGGTCTCTCCAGGACCAGTGTGAGATCCTCTTCCAGAGATGTACATGGTGACTCCAAAATCCTCTGCTCCTTTTTTCCCCAGGGCGCTCTCTACTGTTATCTCCATGTCCCAACGGGCTAAGAAATTCTCCCAGTTGAAGGGGACAAAAGCATCTGCCTTCACACGGATGATCCAAAGTCTTTCTCAAACTCAGTTTCCTCATTTAGAAAGTAATCATAATCATAACAGGCACTTCATAGGGTTTTGTGAGGGTCAGACATCTGCAAAGTGGTTTGCAGCCCTTCAAGTGCTCTATAAATGCTAGCTATTATTAATAATTATATTATTATCATCATTGGCTCCCCAGGTTTGCCACAGGATTTGCCTACTACAGCCTGGCCATGGGAGTGGAGGACTTTGGAGTTAACATCTACGTGCTCCAGATAATTTTTGGTGGTGTTGATATCCCAGCCAAGTTTGTCTCTGTCCTCTGCCTGAGCTACGTGGGCCGCCGGATCACCCAAACTGCCTGCCTCCTTTTGGCTGGCGCTGCCGTCCTAGCCACCATCTTTGTGCCTTCAGGTGAGAAGATGGGAATCCAGAAGAGGAAGGGGACCTGAGGCATGATTGAATCCTAGGTGGTAGGCAACTCCAAGATGTAGCGTGTAGACAAGGAAGCAGAGACAGAGAGACGTTCGTGATTTATCCAAGGTCACACAGCTTGTAAATAACGCAGCTCAGATTAGCACCAGGGTCCTCTGACTCCATACTCCGGGCTTTAACCACCACCCCCACACTACTCAAGAGTCTCTGGCATGTCCTGGCCTCAAACTAGCCCAGAATTTCATTTTGTCTGGCAAAGACTCATTCCTGGGCAGTGCACCCAGGAAACCTAGGAAGGAACAATATATTCTGTGTGTGTGGATCCCAACCTGTGATCTCATTATTGTGGGAGGCCACCAGTATCAGAACTCCTTCCACAAGTACAGAAGGGCACCTTGGCAGTAGCTTAGAGTCTTGGAACATTGTCCAGGGCTCTGAGAAGTGACTCACCCAGGGTCACACAGTGTCAGAAGAAAGCCTTCCTGACTTTAAGAGTAGTCCTCTTGCCACTAAACTTCCTCTTATTTTAAAAAATTAATAATCATCATCATGTAGCACTTTAAGGTTTGCAAGACCCTTAACTTATGTTCTCACATTTCAGTCTCTCCCTAACCCTCATCGATGAGGTAGGTACTAGGGGTGTTATACCCATTTTACACATGAGAAAGCAGAAGATTAGAGAGGTGACCTCATTCGGTCAATGGCACACAGCTTGTTCCTATCAGCGGCAGGATCAAACCCCAGGTCTCTCCTGTGCTACAGCAATGTGAGGGTCGTCAGCCCCATCTAGAATTCAGAGGGTCAGAGAGCCAGTCTCCTTGCCTTGTTCTAGCTCTGCCCAGATCTTTGATTCTTTCCACAAAGGAAGACAAATACCAATAGAAAGAAAGATAATCCCTGCCTGTCCTCAAGGGACTTACATTCTAATGAAGAAGGGATGGGGAAGGGGCAAAGGCAACTGACTGAGGAAGTCCAGAGGGAAACCAGGGGAGAAAGGAGGCCTGGGGAGGCTTCAGGGTGAAGGGTTGGGCATGGAACAAGAACCTAGAACAGGCCTGGCCAATTTACCATTTCCTTTGTTGACAGGACAACTGGCCAGTAGATCACAGGAATGTTGTAGAAATGATAGATAGATAGATAGATAGATAGATAGATAGATAGATAGATAGATGACAGACAGAGAAATGGGTGGATGGATGGATGGATGGATGGGTGGATAGACAGATAAGACAAACAGACATGGACAGACAGATGGACAGACAGATAGAATGATTCCTAGATATAGGATAAGACAGATGGATAGATAGATAGATAGATAGATAGATAGATAGATAGATAGATAGATAGATAGATAGATGGATGGATGGATGGATGGATGGATGAGAGGGGGGTTCACCTGGATTTTATCAATGTACTCACCAATGTGAATTCTGTTCTTGCAGATAAAGTAAAAAGATGTGAGATAGACAGAAATATAATGAGAAGTCCAAGGGCACATTTCCTAGCAACCCACCACCTCCACCACCACCAATTCTCTCACCTCAGCCCAATTTAACAGTCACTTGAAGACTAGTCAGACATAGCAGGTGGCAGGTGGCAATCTTCTCTCTGGCACTTCCAAGCTATTTGATCTCAGGCAAGTTAGTTGTCTGCCTCGGTTTACCCATCCATAAAGTGGGGACAAAAGCAGCATCTGCCTCCTAGCACTACATGGGATAGTATCTACAGAGAAGTTTGATTATAAAGGCAGAGGAAAGAGCAAAGAGCATTACATTTGGGGACCTAGGAAAAGAGGGAAAGTTTTCAAAGCTGCCAAAGCAGCAGGAGCAGGAGGCAGTTGAAGCAAGAGCTATTGGGAACCTTGTGGAGCCTACTTTATTGAAATCTAGAACATGGTCTGAGTCCCAAGCTTAGAACTTGGTACCAGCCTAGATCTGGTACATCCTGGGATTCCTTTGTCTGGAGGTTAAAACCCAGCTCCCAATGAGGCCCCGCCTCTTCCCTGAGCCCCCTGAATCCAATGTCTCAGGCTCTGCTATGTCCTTCCCCCCTCCCCAGACATGCCGATAATAAGGACCAGTCTTGCTGTCTTTGGGAAGGGATGTCTCTCCAGCTCCTTTAACTGCCTCTTCTTGTACACCAGTGAGCTGTATCCCACAGTCATCCGGTAAGGGCCAGGGTCCTGGACTAAGCCAACAAAGAGGGGGTAGTCTGAGCCCAGGGTTCTGTCACTCCCCAAACTCACCCCCTTTCTACCTTGCTCCCCACAGCCCCACCCCCAACCCAGCCTCCTGCTCCTTCTGCCCCTTCGATGGTCCTCCCAGCCTACATCAATGCCAAGTTGGAAAGGGCTGCCCTACTACCACACACACACACACACACACACACACACACACACACACATACACACACAGGTGCACGTACACACACACACACACACACACACACACACACACACACACACAACCAGACATCAGAATCTTTCCCCTACCCAGATAATTCATTATGTTCCCAAAAAGACACTGGACTTACAAAGTACCAAGGACTGAACAGAGAGAAGACCCAAACAGCGTAAGGAAGGGAGCATTGCTAAGCCCTTTGCCGACCCATTCTCCATTCTCTGTCCTTCAGCCAAAGAGGAATGGGTCTGGGCAACCTCTGTGCTCGAGTGGGCAGCATGATAGCCCCACTGGTGAAGATCACAGGTGAAGTGATGCCTTTCATCCCATCCCTCATCTATGGGATCGTTCCACTTCTGGCGGGTATGTCTGCCTTGCTCCTGCCAGAGACTCTTAACACGGCCCTTCCAGAAACAATGGAAGACCTCGAAAGACGGTCAGTCAACCTTCCTCCCCCCTCCACCCCCCTGACATCCAGAGGGATCCCCACCCCTCTTCAGTGCCCCTGCCTTAGATGCGGACCCTAATGAGAGCAGACTCATTCCCAAGGGGAAACTGAGGAAAGCTAGCTTATTAACTGGGTTTGCTTCCAGTAGAGGCTTCAGGAGTGGTCCAGGAGGCAGGAGAATAGCAATGTGGTTTGTCTACCAAAGGGAGACTCAGAAGCCATATCCACTGGGGACCCCTTCCCACTCCACTGCCAAGACAGTGCTATGAGCAGTTCCCTCTCCCCTCAAGCACCAACAGAACTCTCCCTTTGACCTCACTTGTATTGCCCATTCTCTCAGACATCTGACTCAAGCAGAAGCACTGAGAATTGGGAATGGGAGTGTGGGTGGTGGTGAGGGGGGGATGGGAGTGGAGATGAAATGAAAGGTTCAGTCCAGGACCTATATCTCCCTTAATGAGGGTGACCTTAAGGAGAAACTGTGAGGGATATTCTGAATTTATGCTTTCTCCCCTCCCCCCAAATTCTCAGGAAAAAGTCAGAGGAAGAGAAAGAGGTTCAGAATATCCCTCTGAAATCTTGTGAACCTGAAAAAGGGACCAGCTGAGAAGTCGATGGCCAGAGTCAGCTGATGGGATGCCTCCTTTCCCCTGTCCTCACTGAGGACTATACTTGACCCCTAGAATGAAGCCATGACCCTGGCTTGTCTCCTACCCAGCATGGACTTGGACTGACCTTTGTCACCCAGAGCCCCTGCTCTACCCCAACCCCACCCTAAGCCCTTTGGACAGGGCCTTCCTGGGCCTACAAGTGCCTGAGACCCTCCAAAGGGACTGGACAAAGGGAGGCAGGAATTCTCTACCCCATGCAGAACTCTCCCTGATTCTGACTCTGATTCTCTGTCTCTCTAATACACACACACACACACACACACACACACACACACACACACACACACGCCTCTTCCCTTCGGCCCCATTCACAGGATGGAAGGATTTAGAGCTGGGAGGGCCCCTTAGGCAGAGACAGGGGCAGCCAACAAAGGGAGTAAGCCTAGAAGCCAAGGACCCCACTTTGAATCTTGCATTTGCCATGCTACTTGAGCAACTTTGGACAAACCAGGCCTCAGTTTCCTTATCTATCAAATAAAGAGGTTGGAATACATGACCTCTACTGACCCCTCTAGCTCTAAATCTATGTCCTTCTGTGACGCCTCCACCCACAATTTGTAGACCAGGAAAAGGAAGCCAAGAGTGACCAAGTGAGCACCACTAACTAAACAGAGATTCAAATTCAAGCCCTCTGTCTCCAAATCCCAGCACCGAACTACCAGCTCCCTCTGCCCAGGCTGCCAAAGTGGCCAGTTCTCCCCTTCCCTTGGTCCTCCAACTATTCTTCCCTGAGCCTTTGGTCTGCTTGGTCTTTCTGGAGCCCTGCTCAGACATCAACTCTCCCTGGCCTCTGCCTCTGTTCACCACTGGCCCAGCACTGGTGCACCCTCCCACACCAGACCCTTGGCGGCAGCACCAAGGCCTTGCTAGTCCTGCCCCTTGGAGTCTTGCCCTGCTCCCCAAGAGCATTAAAGGATTAATAGTAACAGGGGCTGGGGGTGAGGACTGACCATACTCATATGAATAAGAGAGAGAGGGACAGAGAGAGAGAGAGAGAGAGAGAGAGAGAGAGAGAGAGAGAGAGAGAGAGCTAGAATAACCCTCAAACAAGCAGGAAACTCCCTGGTTCACTCTCCATCAAAGAAGGTACCTAAAGGATGAAAGATTACTCATGTGCATGCAGGGAATGGGGGATTCTCTCAAAAAGACCAGGCCCCCTGGGGTCCAGTGACTCCAGATTTTTAAAGCTGTGTCCATGAACAGACAAGCATGTTCCATGAACAACAGAAGCCCAGAAGCCTGAGCAGACATAAACAAAATTTTGCATGTTCTAAAATAAAAATCTCCACCAATTCCAGATAAATCATTGCAGAAGAATGAGAATCAAAGAATGTCAAAGCCAGAATCAGGGGGTCCCAGATCTAGGTCTAGACAGGCCTCAACAGGCCTCAGACAACCCCCTCATTCTGCAGCTGAGGAAACAGAGCTAAGGAAGTTAAATGACTTCCCCAAGATCACTCAGATTGGAAGCACTCAGAGGCAAGCGAGTACCTGGTGTCAGAGACTGTGTGCTAAGGGTTGTTGGTACCAAATGCAAAGAATGGGGCGATTCTGACTCACACTGGGCTTAAATTCTAATTAGGTAACCAGCAAGGTTAAACGTTGGCAAGTGTACTATGGTGATACCATTGTGCATAGAGCGCCAGACCCGGAGTAAGGAAGACTCTTCATGAATTCAAATCAGGTCTCAGATGCTTACTGAGTGTGTGGTCTTGGGCAAGTCACTTTACTATGGTTGCCTCAGTTTCCTCATCTGTAAAATGAACTGGAGAAGGGAATGACAAACCATTCCAGTATCTTTGCTGAGAAAAACCTGAATGGGGTCAGAGTGAGGCACAAATGAAGCAACGGAGCGGCAGTACAGGATGAAGATAAAGTGAATAAATATCATCCACTTCAGGACACCTCTCACGGTCACGTATTCCTGGCCCTGAGCCTCAGCGGACTCTTTCACAACTTCCGCTCGATGCTGCTGGTTCTGCCCTTTGCAGCCAAACACAGTAAGTCCTCCAGAGGAAAGAAAGCCCTTTGGATGCTCAAACTGAACTCTTCTGCAACTGCTCTTGTCTTCTCTTCTCCGGGCTAAAGACCCCCAGCTCGTTTAACCAACCCCCAAATGACAGCCTGGTTGTCGTCCTC
The DNA here is from genome assembly GCA_028646575.1 of Pseudocheirus occidentalis. NCBI lineage: Eukaryota > Metazoa > Chordata > Mammalia > Diprotodontia > Pseudocheiridae > Pseudocheirus > Pseudocheirus occidentalis. Next base: position 186,256,856 of record CM053601.1, on the reverse strand, counting down.
TGGACACTCCTCCAGATCCTCCATGTCCTCAGACCGTGCTATTGTAGGGGGTCTACAAGATGACGGGAAATAAAAGTTCAAGCTCTGGAGTGCGTGTGTGCCGATTGCATAACAAGTCGGGCCGAGGCCCCTTCCTCAGCTGAGGGATGGACCTCAAATATAGGGAGAGGCCGGCTTCAGAGAAGACCAACTGATTCCAAGAAAAGAATCCAGATACAACACTAGGTGATACGATTTCTAATTAGAGGGAAGATTAGAAGCTTTCTGAGTCAGGAAGATGTGAACAGGTACAATTCCCTGAAAGCAGAAAGAGTAGTGTCTGTAAACACTTTAAAAAAAAAAACTTGGGAAGGGCGGCTGGGTGGCACAGTGAATAGAGCACCGACCCTGGAGTCACGAGGACCTGAGTTCAAATCCAGCCTCAGACACTTGACCACTTACTAGCCATGTGACCTTGGGCAAGTCATTTAACCCCAACTGCCCTCTCCCCCCCAAAAAAAAAAAACATGGGAGCAATAAGTGATTGATCAATATAGGGTTGGTTTTCAGATAAGATGTATGGGTTGCTTGAGATGTATAATTGTGAGAAAACTCTGCATTATTCTTTGGATCTTAGCTGGGTTTGGGCCAATATAACCTAAATCCTTAGTTAAGGATTTAAGCCAGGTAGAGGTGATCCAACTTCCTAGTCATGCTGGGCTCAGTTAAAACAATGCAAGTATTTTCTCATGATTCCCATAATTGAATAAGGTTTTCTCACAAGACAGAAATTGGACTAGGCCCGTAATTGAATAGAGAGGGAACTGAGCTAGCTCCAGAATTGAGTCAGAAGATGGAGTCAGTGTGGTTCATTCAATTTCCACAATAACCACTTGCTCTGATCCCCTCAGTTCCCTCAATTTCCTCTTTTTGATTCATGGGAGTGGGCAGCCTACTTATCTATAAGTCAAACCCATAAGGTTTTTCATATCTTAATCAGAATTCTGTAAGTCTAGCAGTCACAGATCAAACTATTTCGAGAGCTCACAATGCGCTAATTTTGAGAAGAGAGTCACATATCACCAAGGTAACCAAGAAAACTTAAACATAAATATAAGCACAATGAAAGAAACTGGCAAAGCAACGCAATGATGACCATCAATATTAACCAGCATCAAGCCTCCTTGTATCCTAGGAACCTGCTCCTAATGTCCATCTAATCAGCCCATCGTGAGTTGCTGACGTCCCATGTAGGCAACTCAAATTTTACTATTCCATTTCATTAAAAACTTTTACATTATATCTTTGTCTTATTACTTTATCTAATTTCCCCTTTTGGAGAATGTCATGCCTGTATTATATTCTGACTACAAATATAGATGAAAATTGTAAGATTTTTCACACTTGCATCCCATTATAGAGATGATCCAGTATCAATCTATTCATTAATAGATTTAGTATTGCACTCATAAAACTGCTGTTTTACCAGCCTGGTTTATAGAAATTTGCCATGAAAAGGAGGGACATAGTTCTAGAGATGTCAATACTCATCCCTTCAAGAGCACAGCCTGAACTGACATCCGTACCATGCAAGAGGGGAAAACTCCCTTAGCTCTGTTTGCCTCCATGCACGAGACACCATCTAACATCCAATCATGTAGCCACAGGGTATCGAAAGCAAGGCTCAGAATGAACGAGGTGGGGGAATTTTCTGTTCAGAAAGGAAATAGCACAATGGGGAAACTGAGTCCAAAGGCTTCTACCTCAGGCCCCGCCATGGTCGTCCCCTCAACTTTTCCCAGGCATAGACTTCCATCTGTAGCAGTGCTTAGACTGCAATATGTGTCATTACTACTGACTTCATGACATTTTAGATGACCGTCCCTGTAATCAAAACCAAAAATAATAGTAAATTAGAGTCCCAAGAGTTTTTTTTTTACCTCAAATAGGAAAATTTCACTAGCCGCAGCTTACGGCTTGAATGTTATTAATTTTTTTTTTTTTTTGCTTTTTGGAGGGCAGTTGGGGTTAAGTGACTTGTCCAAGGTCACACAGCTAGTTTTTTGTGTTAAGTGTCTGAGGCCAGATTTGAACTCAGGTACTCCTGACTCCAGGGCCGGTGCTCTATTCACTGCGCCACCTAGCCGCCCCATAAATGTTATTAATTTTGCCATGTTTTTCTAACAGTTGCATTTCATTTACCCTTTACTTATAGAAAGATAAATTAACTACATTCTGGGGTTTCAGACATACAGCAAATACCTGATAGTTAACTGATATTAATGCACTGAGCAATGCATTTAAAACACCCTACACATTTTCTTTTTTTTTTGTTTGGGGATTTGGGAAGGGGGGGAATTGACTGCCCAGGGTCACACAGAAGGCAGCTTTGAACTCAGATCCTTTTAACTCCAGGACCAGTGTTCTGTCCACTGGGTCACCTAGCTGCTCCCACCCCACACATTGTCATAATTTTTATGACAGTCAAAAATTTTCAAATGAAAGCTCACTCTCTATTACAGTAAACGTTATTGTTAATTTTATTTTTTTTATTTTAAATTCATTTATTTATTTATTTTTAGTTTGCAACATTTAGTTCCCTTGAGATCCAAATTTTCTCCCCCTCCCTCTCTCCCTTACCCCTCTATGACAGCATGAAATCCAATATAGGTTCTACAAATACCTTCACATTATACATTAGTCAAGTTGTAAAGAAGAATTATAACCAACTGAGTGAACAATGAGAAAGAAGAAACAAAACAAAACAAAAAAGAGAGGGAACAAGTAGTTTGCTTCAATCTGCATTCAGACTAACTCTTTCTCTGGATGTGGATAGCCCTTTTCATTATGAGTCTTTTGCAGTTGGCTTATAGCCTTGCATTGTTGAGAGGTGCCCAGTCTGTCAAAGTCAGTCATCACAGATACAATGTATCTGTAATTATATACAATGCTCTCCTGGTTCTGCTCTCCTCACTCAGCATCAGTTCACATAAGTCTCTCCAGGTTTTTATGAAGTCAGTCTGCTCCTCATTTCTTACAGCATAGTAACATCCCATTATATTCATGTATCACAACTTGTTCAGCCTTTCCCTAACTGATGGGCTTGCCCTTGGTTTCCAATCCTTTGCCACCACAAAAAGAGCTGCTATAAATATTTTTGTTCATACGGGTCCTTTTCCCACTTGTATGATCTCTTTGGGTTACAGCCCTAGAAGCGGTATTGCTGGGTCAAAGGCTATGCACTTATTTATAGCCTTTTGGGTATAGTTCCAAATTGCTCTCCAGAGTGGTTGGGTCAGTTCACAACTCCACCAACAATGCATTAGTGTTCCAATTTTCCCACACTTTCTCCAGTATTTATAATTTTTCTGTTTTGTCATGTTAGTCAATCTGACCACTGAGATGTGGCACCTCAGAGTTGTTTTGATTTGCATTTCTCTAATCAACAGTAATTTAGAGCATTTTTCATATGTTTGTAGATAATTTCTTCCTCTGAAAACTTCCTGTACATATCCTTTGACCATTTATCAATTGGGGATATTATTATTAATTTTAAAACAAAATATACTCCATTAAATATTGAACATTTTTCAAATATCTATTTTATCACATTCTTTTTGAAAGCTCAATTTAAAATCTAGCAGCATCCAGATTTTTAAAAGTTGTTTGTCTAACAGCATTTCTGATACAATGATTTCCCAAATTTCACAACATAAAAGAATTTAGAAATGCAATAATAACATGCACTGTGTATTTAAAACATGAAAGAAAACTTATTATCAGTCAGATGGCATCAATCCAGCCAAATGCCTTTCCAAATTATCCCACATAAAAATCATTAATCTTATCACCTTTGGTATTTTTTTACTAATCACATCTGACACCCACTGTGCAATTAAGTTTAATTAAAGAAACAGAGTACTTCAGATGAGGTCTGACTAGGGGAGAAGACAGTGGCATTTCCCTGTTCCTTGAAGCTCTGCCCTCCTAAAGGATCTCATGAGCTTTCTTGCCCACCATACCCCCCACCCAGTCCCACTCAGAATGAGCTGGCAGTCCCCCCAAGATTGCCAGACCTTTGTCAGACAAGCTACTGACTAAACACCCCTCCCCCATTTTGTGTTTCTAAAGTTGAAATAGTCCCATGCCCTAGCTTCAGTTGGTCCCTTGGTTCCCTTTGATGAGGGAGGGGGAAGGTAAGGATGATTGTGCCAGAGAGTCCTGGTCGCTGAGCCAGGAAGACCTACCCATTCAATAGGCTTTTAAAAATTGAAACAACTTCCGATCTCTTTCTCTTTCCTTCTCATTGAGCATGTGGTTTGAGACTCTGCCAATTCTCCCTTAGGCTTTTAGCAAAGGGGAAGGAGGAGATATTAGGTGTAAAGGACAGCTGTTTATTTCCCCCTACAAAAGAAATGTTCCTAACACAAAAGATTCCTAAGATCACCTTGAAAAATACCAAGAACCTATAACTGTAACTTATCACTATTATAATCTAACTTAGAAAAAAAAGACCTTGGCTGGGCCTACAAGGCTGGGGCACTCACTCCTTCCTGTCCCCTACCCATTCCTGGGGTTTGAAACTGGTTTAGTCCATGGGCTCCAGCCTCTGGAGATAGGGGGCTCCTCTATCTCATACTCAGCGGGTCTTGATGTTTCTCCGCCCCATGTGTAGCAAATAGTGTTGGTTTCAGGGTCAGGAAGACCCAAGTTCTAATGCTCCTTCTGAAAGTTGCTAGATGTGTTGCCTAGGGCAGAGCATTTGACCTCTCTGAGCCTCAGTTTTCCTCATCCATAAAATGGAACAATCATAGCACTTCCATCACTGGTTGGTTGTTGTCCTTCGGTCCCAAAGAAGAACAAAATGACATTGCTACGTTGGAGTCAAATTTCAGTGTATCTGACTGTGGTTGATGAGACCAATGTGAGGTTGGAATGCTCTATCACAGGTCGGGCACAAATAGTCCATGTGAACATTTGGGATGAATTTTCTCAATTTGTGCTTCATACATTTCCCCTGAGCTACTTCAGTTCTGTTTTGCTCACAGAGCACAGCACCCCCCTCACAAGGAGGTGTGCAAAAGAGGTGTGGAAAATATATTTATATATACATACTCATATCTACATATATGGATATGTACATGTGTGTATGTACACGTATACAGATATAGATATGTATAGGTAGTACTTTACAACCTTATTATTATTATCATTTTTTTTTGCTTTTTGGAGGGGGGAAGGGAAGGCAATTGGGGTTAAGTGACTTGCCCAAGGTCACATGGATAGTAATATTATCATTATTATATAATAATATTGGCAATATCATTGCATGATACCATTATTATATTAAGATCACCAAATACAGTAGTAAAGGTACTTCAGACATCAGCAAGCTTAGAGAGGGGCTTTTGTGAGCACCAGAGAAGCTCTCTGGAGTACCCTGACAACATGGGCATTGCTGCTTCTACCTGCCAAGAAGCCCAGACCCATTGCTTCTCCTCTTTCAAGAAAAGTATCTGCTCATCCCCTTGGTACGTCCTAACAGCTCAGTCAGCCATCCCTGGGTGAAAGCAGCTTGGTTGTAGAAAGCTCTCCATGCCAAGCTGTTCAGGTGATAATGAGAACCAGGCCCAGGCTCCGGCTGCTCCAGGCCCACAAGATCTCCCCCTGCTTCTTCTGAACTCTCTCCAAAGCTGGTCAGTCACAGCCAGGAAGGCTGTGGGGAATGAGTCACACCCTCAGAACAAGCCAGTGAATCCCTGGGTGGGGGGCAAGTTACCTATGTAGCAGAGAGATCGTCCCTCCAACTTCTGGCCAGGGTTCATGGAGTGCCTGCTGTGGACCAACCCCGATGTAGGCACTGCCTGTGGAGGCCAAAAAGGAAAGAAAACAGAAGATCCTTGCAGTCTCAAAGAGTTGAGAAGAGAAGAGCCTGAAACAAGGTATAATAGAAATCCCAATGGATTCCAAGTCAGAAGAACAGGACTCAAACCCTCATTCTACTCCTGTGTGACCTTGGATAAGTCATTTCATTTATTCCATAAGCATTCCTTCATTACTTCCTATGTGCTAGACACCAAAGATACAAAGAAAGTGCCTTCCCTCTAGGAGATTACACTGTACATACACACACACTTGCACACACATACACACAAGCACACATGTTTACACACACATCAATACAAATCAATGCAAAGCCAATGCAAAGGGATGACAAGAGAGAGCCTTGAGCTGCACTTAGAAGGAAGCGAGGGATTCCAGGAGGCAAAGGTAGAGAATATTCCAGAAGTAGGATAGAAGCTTGGCAAAGGTACAAAGGTGCGAGATGGATAGTCACCTGTGGAGAACAGTAAAATGGATGGTGTGACTGGGCTGGAGCAGTCACCTCAGGTATGTAGAGCTGGGTAAGAAGCCTGGAAAGTGAGGTGGGAGTCAGGTTATGAGGGGCTTTAAATGCCAAACGGGAAAGGGTACATTTGAACCCAGAGACAGCAAGGAGCCACTGAAGCTTTTGGACCATGGTTAGATATTCCCTAGCTGTGTGACCCTGGGCAAGTCACTTAACCCTTTTGCCTCAGTTTCTTCATCTGTAAAATGAGCTGGAGGAGAAAATGGCAAACCCCTCCAGTATCTTTGCCAAGAAAACCCCAAATGGCGTTGCTAAGAGTAAGATATGACTAAAAAATGACTGAACAACAGGAGACATGGTCAGGCCAAAGTTGGAAGGCAGAAAAAGGGGGTAGGTTTGGAGAGAGAGAGACTTCTGCTTTGGACATGTTGAGTTTGTGATGTCTGTGGGATATCCAAAACAAGACACCCAAAAGGCAATCGGTGGTGTGGAACAAGCCATCCAGAGAGAGCTTAGGGCTAGATAATTAGATCTGGGAATTATGCTCATAGAGATAACATTTAAACCAATGGAGGCTGATGAGAGCCCCCAGAGAAGGTAGGGGGGAAAGAGGGCACAGGCACTCATTCCTGAGGAGTAGAACATGAATAATATCTAGCAATGGAAATTAAGAAGGGGTGCTCAGACAAATGAAAGGAAAAAAAGTGTCATAAAAACCCCCAGAGGAGAGAGTATCCAGGAACCTTGTCAGATGCTGCAGAGAGGCCAAGAAGGATAAAGTCTGAAGAAAAAGTCATTGAGTTCGACAATTAAGAGATCATTGATAACTTTGAGTAGACCAGTTGCAGTTGAATGATTGTAAAGGGCTGAGAAGTGAGATGAAAGAAAGTAGAGACTTTAAGCATAAACGGCTTTTTCTAGAAGTTTGCCTAGAAAAGGGAAGAGAAAGATGGAATGACAACTTGAGACAATGGTATTTGCAAATGAAGTTTTTGTGGTTATTGTTGTTTTCAAGAATGGTGAGGACCTGGGCACATTTGCAGGCAATGAAGATGCCAATAGATAGGTACAAAGGGAATAGGTATGAGTTAACTTTTCTGTACTGGATTTCCTCCTCTATAAAATGAGGAGGTTACACTAACTTTTTTCTATGTCTCTTTCAACTATAAACCTTGCCTACCTAGGGCTAATATACATTTATCTCTCTGGTCCATTAGTGCCTGCCTCTTCCGACACTTGCCAATGTGTCTATACTTTACTGGCCTTCAAAACTTCAGGCTATGACGAGGGGCAGGGCAATAGGCGTGGAAAGGATCCATTGTATAATCCTAGCCCACTTTGTGTTCTGTTTATAGGTCAGAGAGACCAAAGACCAGAGGATTCCCCACCTTCACTCTATGTCCCAACTCCAGATGACCAGAAGGCATTTAGAAGAGGACAGTTGGGATGGTTAAGGACTCTGAGCCCGTGTTATATAAGGATCAGTTGAAGGAACTGGCTATGTTTAGCCTAGAGAAAAGACTGGGGGAAGGGAACAGAAACAATCCTATCTGCTCAGCCCCAAAGGGCAGAACCAAGAGCAATGGAAGTTTCATGGAGGCAAATTTAGGCTGGATATCTGGGGAAACTTCCTAGTGATTTGAACTGTGAAAAAATGGAACAGGATGTCTGTGTAACCCCTTTCTAGAGATCATTGAGCATGACAAGTGCCTGGGAACATTATAGTACAGATGCCTTCCAGGTATGAGTTGGAAGAGATAGCTGTTGAGATCTCTTCCAATTCTATGATTCTATAAATGGTGTAAGTGATGATACTGAGCCAAGAAAACAGGACGCATGTTGGGGAAAACAGAGGATGGGAAAACAGTAGTTAAGTCAGAGCTGAAATAGGGAGAGCCTTGAATATAGGCATTAGTTAGGTCGGAAATAAAGTGGGGAGGACCTTGAATGTCAGGCAGGATTTGAATTTATCTTAGAGCCTAAGACATAAGGAGCTCCCTGAAGACTATGAGATCCTTCTTAGGTGCCTCTGGACACAGGCACCTGGACAAACAGCCAAACTCTGAGGGTGAGGTGGAGAAGAAGGGAGCACAGAGGGCAGAGTGGAAAGGAGTTTGTGAGCCCCAAGGGGGGTCTTGGGCACAATGCCAAGCCTAGGCAAGGTGCTGATTCTCAAACTCAATTATGGCACCCAGTCAAGTTTCCCTGATCTCTGAACCCCCTTGGGACCAAGCCAGATACCTCAGGAAAAAGGCTGACCTAGTAAGTCTTTGGAATGAAACGCAGCCATTCCACTCCCCAGTATAGACCTCCCTCCCTTGAGCTGCTCTGGGAGGTGTAAGCAGAGATCATAGGGCATATCCACTTTGCCCACTCAGGCAAAGGTGCCGCTGATCTACATCAGGTGAAAAGGTCCCAGGACATCTGCACATCAGGCACTAAACTTTTTCTAGTTAAGTGACCTTTGAGCCCCAAACAGGAGAGTAACTAGCCAGATCCAATGATGCCCTCCAGGAGCCTTTTCTATTGCTCCTCTCTGCCTTCATTAACCTTTCCAGGGGCCCAGGGTTACTCTTGCCCTCATTTCTTCCTCTAGCCCTAAATCAGTTGGAGTAAACAAAGAAGGATCTACCCTTGGGGAAAATGATCTGGGGTTCTGGAAAGGGAGTGAAATGTCGCCACCTTTTAAAGCAGAGCTCCACTGTCAATGACATAAAGACAACATATACACCAAAATTACTTTTGAAAACAAAGATGATGCCTATCAAGTTGTGAATGGTTCCATAAGTCAGGGTACATGACTATAATGGAATAATACTGCTCCAGAAGAAATGCTGAATATGATGGAGGGGCGGGGAATAAGCATTTATACGGAACCACTAAGAACAGAGCACCGTGCTAAGCACTTCACAAATATTAGATTATTTGATCTTCACATAATACTGGGAGGTGGGTGCTGTTAATATGCCCATTTCACAGATGAGGAAACTGAAACCAAGTGCGGTTAAGTGATTTGTCCAGGGTCACACAGCTAGTAAATGTCAAAGTGTGGATTTGAACTCAGATCTTCCTGATTCCAGGTTCAGCATCCTACGCACTGCCCCATCCAGTGCCGCCTCCAGCAAGGTACCTCCCTCCTCAGATCTTTGTAGAAGTGGAGGAACTATGGGTATGGAACACCAAATCAAACTTTTTTGTATTTGTTGATTAGGTTTGTTGAATTGGTTTTTATTTTTCCTTTTCAAATTCTGTATTCTAGAAGATGACTCTGGGAAGGAGAGGGAGAGGCATGCACAGGTAACATACAAATATCAGTTTAAATGAATTTTTAGAAGTGGGAGGAGAGTGCCTTTCATTCCTTGCTGAGGCCAGCAGAGCTGGAAGAAGGTGAAAAGAGACTGGGAAGAATCTGAAAAAAAAACCCACATCCTACATTCTAAGTCTGTTCTTTACTCTGACATCCTGTGTCCTATATTCTGAAGTCCCTTCCAGCTCTGATATTCTCTGTTCCAGGGGCACCATCCAGCATATAATAAACAATATCCAACTGAGCTCACATTCCTGCAGAATTGGACTATTTTCATTTATTATTTAAAGAGGTGGTATTGTGCAGTAGATGGAGTGCTGAGGCCAAAGCCAGAAAGATTTGGATCCAGGCTTACTAGCTGTGGGACCCCAGGAAAGTCACTTAATCTTTGTATGCCTCAGTTTCCCCATCTGAAAAATGGGAGCCAATATCTCCTACCTCACTGACAAGGTTGGTGTAAGAATGGAATGAGATAACATGTGAAAACTTCAAAAGCTTTCAAGTATGAGCTATTGTTATTTTCAAATACATTCTATAAGCCATACAGACAAGGTTTCATTGTGGTACTCTCTGCTCAAAATGACAGTTTTCACTGTGTCCTGTGTCCTGTGAACTGTGACTGATCAGACCAACACAAGTTCAGAAGGTTCTGTCATAGATCAGATACAAATCGTCCAGATGAACATTTGGAGTGGAGATGTCTCTAAATTTGCACACCTCATGTGTCCTTTGAGGTCCTACAATTCTTTGTTCACAGAGCACAGCACCTTCTTTGATGAGGGCATGCCATGCTGAGCAGTCCTATGCCAGTGTCTCCCATGTCCCACAACTGATTCCAAGGTTCTTCAGACACCTTAGAAGTCCTTGTATCACGTCTTCTGACTCCCATGACAAGCACTTACTCTGCGTGAGTTTTCCATAAAATAGTCTTTTAGGCAAATGTACTTTTGGCATTTGAGCGATGTGTCCAGTTCATCACAGTCACACTCTCTGCATTACAGTTTGAATGCTTTGCAGTTCAGCTTGAGAAAGGACCTCATTGACTAGTATCTTAACCTTCCAGGTGATCTTCAGAATCTTCCTACGACAATTCAAATAGAAGCAATTCCATTTCCTGGCATGGAGCTCGTAGACTGTCCAGGTTTCACAGGTTCTGTAGACCGTCATCAACCTCATCATCTCTGTACACCCCTGGAAAGTAAACTGCCAAGGTAAGTGAATTTATCCACAGTATTGAAAATCTCTCCAGGGGCGGCTAGGTGGTGCAGTGAATAGAGCACAGGCCCTGGAGTCAGAAGTACCTGAGTTCAAATCCGGCCTCAGACACTTAACACACACAAAAAAAGCTAGCCATGTGACCTTGGGCAAGTCACTTAACCCCAACTGCCCTCCAAAAAAAAAAAAAAAAGAAAATCTCTCCATTTGGTATAACTGATGGTTCCACATATGGATGGTACAGAGTTGGTAAGGCAAAAATTAGCACAAGCAACTGTAAAGCCAAGCACAAGTAGCTTTCCAGAGGACAACTGCTGTGAATAGCTTTTAAGGTTCTGATTACATGGTATAGTGAGCTCTCTGTTTATTCAGCAGTAAATTAGAGCAAATCATTCACAGAAATCAAAGTGCATTCATTCACAATGTTCACAACCTAGCACTAAAATGGCCACAGGGTTTTAAGCAAAGTACATTCATTTAGTTAATCACAAAGTCCTTAAATCAATCACAAAGTACAGAAGTCAAATTCCTCCACCCATGGGACACAATTAAGTTACAATTTCATCAGTCACTATCCAGTACCCTCTTAAGGGATAGTGGGAAATACAAAGGCCATCCACCCCCAGGTCACAAGTAAGTTACAATCTCATTGGTCACTACTCAGTACCCACGGAGAGGTCTTTTCATCTTGACTTGAGGCAGGCTTTCAGCTTCCATGGTTCCTCTTCTATGGTCCCAGCTCCCTCTCAAATCTAACCAACTGACACCTGAGTTCAAAGGCAGACAGCTCCCAGTTCCTTATCCAGCTCTCCATCCAGTTCCTGCTCCATACTGAAGCTCACAGTGTCCAGTCCACCCCAAATCCTTCACAGTCTCTGTTTCTGGGAAGACGAGGTTTAACAAAGCCACAACAACATTTGTACAAAGTACAGGCACCACAGTCGTACTTCCTGAGTCTTCGGCAGCTCCCAGAAGAAGTTGGTAGCTCCTCAGCAGGAGTATGGCTGGCTTTCAGAAGAAGCACTGCCACCACAAGTTCTGTTCTCAAAATCAAAATCACTTTATCCAGCACTCCAGCTTGCTCCAAGAAATTCTGTCTCAGTTTTCAATTCTCATTTCTCTTCTCAGTTCTTCTCAATTCTCAGTTCAGTCTTCAGTCCAGCAGTAGTAGCCCAGCCTCCAGAGGCTCACTGAAAGAAATTCTCTCTCTCTCTCTCTCTCTCTCTCTCTCTCTCTCTCTCTCTCTCTCTCTCTCTCTCTCTCTCTCTCCAGCAGCTTCTGCTCTGTCTCCGTGATGCTTACCCCAAGAAATTCTGACTCTCCCAGCTGGGGCTTTTCCTTATATATGGTATTAGCTCCTCTCTGTTCAGCCCCTTCCTGTTATGTCAGCAACAGAGGTTCCTAGCTTCTGTTTCTTTTACAGAGGCTTAATTTGAAGCTAAGTACTAAGTACCTGTAAGCTTGGCAATACAAAGTAATCTTCAAATTTCATTACTACTACAGTAACAGAGAATCAGTTCATGCTTTTTTTTCATCTGAACCTCAGAGACTACATTGAGTGTACAATCTTCTATAAATAAGACATCATGCACCAACTCTCTTTAGTCTTTGCTTGTAGCCTTTTCAAATTAAATAATTTACCATCAGTGCAGTAGCTTACCCTGATACCATTTTATTCTCTCTGAAGGCACCTAACAATATGGCTGAAAAAATAATATTAAAAAGCCCAGGAGCAAGCACACAGCCCCTCTTCATTCCATTGGTAGCTGGAAAAGCAGGAGAGCATCTTCCATTATCCAGAACCCATGCAACTATGCCATCATGAAATTGACATACAACACTAATGGATTTATCTGAGCAACCAAATTTTGTCATGATCTACCCCAGGCCTTCACTATTGACACAGTATCAAAGACTTTGGCCACCTTGATGAATGTTGTGCACAGACTTCTGTTTCTGGCATTTCTTCTGGAAGGTTGGGTAGCAAACACCAGATGACCATTCCTCAGTCCTTTCTGAAGCCACACCAGCTCTCGGGTAGATGACCATTTCCCAAGTGAAGGCTCAATCTATTGAGGAAGACCTCTAGCAAGAATCTTGCCAGCAATGATTATGAAAGAGACCACTCCTGTGATTGTCAAAGGATAATCCATTTCCTTTTCCTTTATAGATATGGACAATGGACAAACTTCTGGAGGATAACCTCCTCTTACCATTTAACTCAGAAAATACCAGCCAGCTTTTGTATGAGCAATGGACTCCCTACTATTCCTCGGCTAGAATAGAATCAGCACTAGGCGCTTTGTCACATGAGAGAAGCCTAATGACATTTAAAACCTCTTCTTCAAGGTGGGGAAGTGGTGATAGAAGGGAGGGTGGACTGTGGGTAGGTAAAAGACAGAAGCAAAACACTTTTTGAGGATGGACAGGGTGAAAGGAGAGACAGAGAGAGAGAGAGACAGAGAGAGAGAGAGACAGAGAGAGAGAGAGAGAGAAGGATAAACAGGGGGAAACAAAATGGAAGGAAATACACAGTAATCCTAACTGAAAAAAAATCTTAGAGCAAGTTTCTCTGATAAATCTTTATTTCTCAAATATATAGACAACTGAGTCAAATTTATAAATATAAGAGCCATTCCCCAACTGATAAGTTGTCAAAGAATATGAACAGGCATTTTTCAGACAACATGATCAAAGCTATCTATAATCATACCAAAAATGCTCTAAATAACTATTGATTAAAGAAAAGCAAATTAAAATAACTCTTAACCGCTACCCCACATCTATCAAACTGCTTAATATGAAAGAAAGGGAAAATGACAAATACTGGAGTGGATGTGGGGAAATTGAGATGTTAACGCACTGTTAGTGAAGTTGTGTACTAATTCAACCAGTTTGTAGAGCAATTTGGAACTATGCCCAAAAGGGCTACAAAACCATGCATACCCTTTGACCAAGCAATATCACTATTAGATCTGCATCTCAAAGAGATTTTTTTGAAAATGAAAAGGACCTAGATGTACAAAGTACATCTAACTCCTTTAAGGGTGGCAAAAGAAAAGAAAACTGAGAGGATGTCCATCAAATGGGGAATGACTGAACAAGTTTTTCTATATGATTGTGATGGAATACTATTGTGTTATGAGAAATGACAAGCAGGATGCTCTCATAAAAAGCTGGAAAGACTTATATGAATTTATGCAAGGGAAATTAGAAGACCCAAGACAATGTTGTACACAGTAACGGTAATATTGTATGATGACCAACTGTGAATTACTTAGCTATTCTCAACAAAACAATGACCCAAGACAATTCCAAAGGACTTACGGTAAAAAATGTTATCCCTCTCCAGAAAAAGAACTGATGCAGTCTGAATGCAGAGCTAAGCATATTTTTCTTTATTTCCCTTGGAATTTTTTGTCTGTGTTTTCTTTCACAACATGACTAACGCTGAAATGTGTTTTGCATGACTACACATGTATAAACTATATCAGATTGCTTGCCTTCTCAATGGGAGAGGGAGGAAGAGAATTTGGAACTGAAAATTTGTTTAAAGAATATTAAAAATTGCTTTTACAAATAATTGAGGGAATAAAATATTAAATTATAAAAAAAAACTCTTCTTAAGTTGGAAGTTCAACTAGAAAGGGATTAACTTCAAGTTGAAGTAAATGGTCAACAGCTTCATCATTGATTGATTATAGTATATTGAGAGCACTATGGAAATGTTCAACCCATCCCTTGAGGATTATGTCCTTAGCACTAATCAGTATGGCTCCATCAGAGCTAAGTAGGTGAGGTGCACTATAAGTCTTTGGCCAATAAATAGCCTTCAGGATATCATAAAAGCACTTTAGATTGTCACTATAAATGTAAAACTGAATTTCATTTACCTCCATACTGAGCCAAGAAACCCTCAGCTTTGCTTGCATTTTAATTTTGATGGAGTTAAATGCTGCATTCTTAGAGATGGATGAACTATCCTAATGGTAAACCCTGTGGAGTTCTCATTTTTTATTTAGCAACTTCTGAATTGCCCCCATCATTTTCATCAAGTCAGTCTTGATATCTGCAAGTGTTCTGATCCAGATGAGTAAATGTAGTCCTGTACAATAAATCTTTGAAAGCTGCCCCTCCTTCTCTATTCCACTATTGCCAACTATGTTTTAGCTCAGCTTTCTCTCCAAATTATCAACAAACAGTTCACACTGAGAAATGTTCTAATCTGTTGACATTAAGTCTCTTGGTAGTTTCCTTTCTTTGGAACCACCACTTCCGTTGAATGCCAGTGGTTAGCTTGAAGAGAATGAGTCTGTGATTAGTCCAGTACTCTGCACCACCCATTACCTTAGCTACTCTCAACATCCTGTCTGTCTCTTCTCCTTACACTGCCAATATTTGCTGGAGGGTGCACCCACAAAGTTTTATTGCATTTAGGTAAATGGAATACAGCGTTGGTGATGAGGTCACGAGACAAACAAGTCTTTAGTAGCAAGTGACCATTGCTGATGCTAATTTTGACTCCATTCCTCCCAAAGACTGCCTGCCGTGTCTGATAGCCTGTGCGTACTCTGGCGTTAGAGTAACCCAGAATTACAAACTTGTTCTCTTTCATCACATTGATGATGAGGATCTCCAAGCCTTCCCAAAAAATTTTCTTTGACTTATCGGGGTTCGTCATGGCGGGAGCATACACATTGATGGTGGTGGTACAGTGCTTTCCTGCAAATGGTGATTGCATTGTCATGAGCCTCTCATTCACTCCTTTGGGGAGCCATACAAGCTTTTGACTAGATTAGTTTTTATTGCAAAGCCTACACCAGCTTCA
Organism: Pseudocheirus occidentalis; assembly: GCA_028646575.1. Lineage (NCBI taxonomy): Eukaryota > Metazoa > Chordata > Mammalia > Diprotodontia > Pseudocheiridae > Pseudocheirus > Pseudocheirus occidentalis. Next base: position 186,241,178 of record CM053601.1, on the reverse strand, counting down.
TGGCACTCCCTATGACAGCAGTCACTTCAGAAAAACATATATCCACGTCCAACTTCAGGAAGCTGTCCTTCATTTGCCAGCCTTGTTTCACCCAGGATCACTATTTGGATGGGATACCTACTGAGTTCTCTCACAAGAGCTGTTTACATTTCAGGTTTACTGGGTTTCATATTGTCCATAAGTGTGCACACATACCATGTGCTGATGGTGAGTGGCATCATCTGGGTAACAGTTTCTGCACATTTTTTATGTTTTGACTGCAGGGTAAGAGCCCCACCTCCCGCAGTAAGCAAGCCCAGGTTAAGCTGATGGAAGTAGAAAAGTCTTCGGGCCCTTTCTTCATGGCAGGCGGTAAGCAGTACAGTCCTTAAGAAAGGCTGCTCAGACACTCAGGGGGCTGCTGAATCCCACTGCTGCTTCAGTCCAAGGAAAAGTTGGCCCTGTGGCCTGGATCACTTGCAGGCAGCGTTGTGACTACAGTCCCCATAGGTGACGAACAAAGAATCATTTACATCACCATACAATAAAGTTGGGAGTACTGGGCAGCAGGGACCCGGTGGAAATGGAGGAGGGGGGAAGATGGGCAGGAACCTGAGATCTCATTTTTATAGGATTGGGGGCGGGGCATAGAATGGACTAATTCTTATCTGTGCCACCTTAGGTTTAGCTCATTCATATATCCAAATCATCCCAAAGTTTTTGGTAAAATTTTAAAGCTGACATCTGCACAGCATCTCACAACTGTCAGCACCCTTTGTTACCTGCTATTCTTCCTGTGATGCCTGGAACTTCTCTAAGATATACATACAACGAGGCCAAAAGACCTGGCAGTGAGGCCTATGTGAATGGCCAGAATGTGATTTTTAGCTAATATATGGTGCAAGTTGTCAATGATTCTCCTTAGAGCTTTGGGATGGTTTGCATGTGACTTCTGGGCTCCCCTTTGCAATCTTACTCCCAGCTCTTGCCCTATTACACCAGCTGCTTTGAAACTCACTGTCCTGTAAGACTGAAAGGGGGGAAAGGGTGGTCAGGGGCCTAGAAAAGTTCCAAGTTTAATATACAGGTCTTAAGGGATCAGATAAGTACCAGAGATCTCAGTCAGAATTCAAGAGGCAGGCTGGGCACAGGCAACAGTTGAGGGTCAGAATAAGAAGTGGGTCAGATGCCTGGCTTCCAGTCAAGAACCCAGAGAGCCCTTGAAGGGGAGGCTGGAGCCAGGCTGTGGCCCAGAGCATCGCCAAGAGGTCAGGAACTGGGACACCCACAGATACTCTCAAGAGCGAAGGGGGCAGGGCGGAGGATGTTAGTCAAGTGGGGTAGTCTGGTATTGGCGGGAGCTGGAGATTTTAAGGTTTGGGGAGAATATGGAACTGAAGCACCTGGTCTTAAGGAATCCAGTCACTAACTCCTTGTGTGGCCCTGAGCAAATCCAAAAGCCTCTAACATCCCTCCCAGCTCTGACAGTCTCTCTTTTAAGGTCCCTTCCTGACAATACATATTGTACCTTCTAACATCCCTCTCAGCTCTGACATTTTATGTTCTAAGGTCCCACACATCTCTAAAATTCTTTGTTCTAAGTTCTCTCTCCAATCTGGATCTTTCTGTACTGTGTTCTAAAGTGCCTCCCAAGACAGACTTTCTGTGTTTTGAGGTCCCTCACCCACCAGCTCTAACATTCCACATTCTCCAGGCCCTCCCAGCTCTGACCTTCTAGGATGCTCTTTCTCTAGGGTTCAGTGCCCTTGAGATGCAGACTAAGCAGAACCCTAGGAGGCTGGGCCCCAAACCAATCTCAAGGGATTTAGGTCACTCCTGCCCTTTTCGCCCTCTTCTGCCCTAGCCCCAGCCCACAGGACAGCACAAGTCGGGTCTCAGGCTCCCTCAGCATGCAATGGGGGTGGCAGGCCTTTTAGAGGTACAGAGTCCTAGCACCCACTTTCTGTTCCCTTTTGACCCTCAAGAAAAAATTAGTGTGAGAGAGGTTTTCTCGGCAATCATTCTCTCTGCCTCCAGTCACATTTTAACTCTGACTGTCCAAATCTGGGGGAATAAAAGCCAAGTGGGAAGCTGAGCTGTGAGTGGCCCAAGTTCCAGGAAAGAGGGGCTGTGTCAGACCCAATCAGGCCCCTGGTCACCCCAGAGCTGAGGAGGCAGGTCAGAGAAGGTGGGAGGGCTAGGTCAGCCTAGCTGCTTGTCTCCCCCAACTAGTGAGTACAGAGTCTTCCTCTGACAACAGAGCACGTGGGGAGCCATACCAGGAAAGGCTGCCACTGCCCCTCTCTACCCCACTCAGAGGACAGACAGACAGTGGGCAGAAGCCCCTGGACTCTCTCATCCACGCTCCTGACTCTCACTCTGGTCACCCCCCACAATCCCCATGACCTTCAATGACATCCTCCTGCAGGTGGGAGGGGTGGGCCGCTTCCAGTTGGCCCAGTTCACCCTGGTGGTCATCCCAATGCTGCTGATGGCTTCCCACAACACCATACAGAATTTCACGGCTGCCATTCCTAGCCATCACTGCCGCCCACCTCCTTCTGCCAACCTGAGTGTGGACAGCTCAGAAGCTGAGGAGCTATCAGCCTGGCTGCCCCGGGATGAGCAGGGCAGGCCAGAATCATGCCGTCGCTTTATAACCCCCCAAAGGGGGCTGCACTGGCCCAATGACACAGGGGCCAACGGGACTGGAGCCATGGAGGCCTGTATCGACGGCTGGACCTATGACCACAGCACCTTCCCTGCCACCATTGTGACTGAGGTAAGTCATCTGGGGAAGTGGGATGCAGGGAGTCAAGCTGAATCTGGCCAAACCCCTTTGCTAAGAGAAGCCTGGAATTTAAACCTTTCTGACTCAGTTTCCCTGCTGGAGGGAAGAGGATACAGGATCCCTGGGAAGATCAAACATGAGGGTTAAAGAAAGCAGAACACAGGACTGAGGGGCCTTCCGAGGGCAGCAGACTCCTGCCTTCCTTAGGCAAGAATGCTCAGAAACTAGGGAATTTGTTGAGAGAGGATAAGGAAGAAGGAAAGGGAAAGGGATGGCTGTGGAGACAAGGAATGGGGGAGAGAAAGGGGATTCAGGAGAAGGATGGGGGTAGGGAAAGAGGTTAGAAAGGGAGAACCTGAGGCTGGGAAAAACTGGAAGAGAGATGTGGATGAGGAAAAGGACAGGGACAGGTATGGGAAAGGCAGATGGGGAGAGAAGGGAAGGGGATGAGCCAATGAGAGAGACTGGGCTAAAAAAGGACAGGGGAAGGGGAAGGGGGCAAGAGCGACATGCAGCTGGAGAGAGGGGAGGGCCGCTGGGGACAGGACGTAAAAAGAGGGTGGGGATAGAAAGGGGGTGGGTGAGGGATACAGAAAGAGAAGGGGGTCAGGATGAGTTTGGGGCAGAGGAAAGAGTCTGCCTCTGCCTTCATCAGAGAGGCCCCTCCAGCTCCTCCTCTTCCTCTTGGTTTTCCTGTGGGGGGGGGGGGGCAGGGAGGAGAATCAGACAAGTGGCTTGCTTTCTGAGAGGCTGGCTGAGCTATTCCCCCCACCCCGACATCTGCTCTCCCCTGCAGTGGGACCTCGTTTGTAGCCACAGAGCCCTGCGCCAACTGGGCCAGTCCTTGTACATGTTGGGGGTGTTCGTTGGAGCTTATCTGTTTGGCAGCTTGGCAGACAGGTCAGTCCTGAGACATGCCAGGGCTCCAGGGGGTGAGGTGGGGGCGGGGGGAGGCAGCACAGAGGCAGGAGGTTTGCATTCTGGGAGAGCCCAGAGAGAAAGGAGACAGCCAAGGAAATCTAGAGGGAGATGGAGAGAAGGGGAACACCCAATGGGCTTGGAGGAGGGAGTGTGAGTGCTTCCCCTTCAGGGCCCAGCCACCCCTGACTGCTACAAGCCCCCTAGTGCTCATTCCCTTGTCCTTGAGCAACCCCTCGGCTTGTTGCTCTCACAGCTGACAATGATTATCATTGTACTGATCCTCCATGAGCAGACCTACAGTTAGGAAGACCTGAGTTCAAATCCCAACCTGAGCGAGTCACTGAATCTCCGTCTGCCTCGGTGTCTCCATCTGTAAATGCATCTGCCTCCCGGCTGGTTGTGGGAATAAAATGAGCTTAATATTTGTAAAGAGCTTTGCAAGACTTAAAGGTCGCTATCAATGCTGTCTGTGCCATACTGCAGTCTCCTTCCAATGGTGGGTCAGCGCTGATTCTCAAAGGCCACACCCCCTTCCCCTTGCAAGCCAAGGGCTCAGCACCACATTGGCCACCAGCAATGAGTCCTTCCACCAGACCAGTTCTGATGAACTCCCTCTTCTGAGAAAGATGGTGGCCCACCTA
>CM053601.1:186210123-186227322 GCA_028646575.1 Pseudocheirus occidentalis | reverse complement strand
GGGGGAGGAATCTCTCCAAATCCAGGCAAAAGCCACTCTAAACCCTGAGAAGCCAAAGACACCGCTCTAACCAGTGGCCTCAGATGGTAAAGACAAAAGGCCGAGCTCAGCAAAGACAGCCAGTGGTGGGCATGACCTGCCCAAATTCTGCCCCCGGGCTCGAAGGCAGTGGACCGAGAATTTAGGCCGCTCCCCCCTCAATCCATAAAATGGGTGTTAAGTTTGGAGTTTGTGGACTCGTCAGGCAGAATTAAGCGAGGTCTGGAGGGCGCAAATCGGCGGCGGCAGAGCGACCAGTGCCCTCCAGAAATCGGAGGCCGCTGGAGAAGGGGAGAGCGCAGCTGAGCACACAAACTACCCCAGCCCCCGACCGCTCCGGCTGCGCCCCCAGAACGGGAGGGGGCGAGGAGCAGGGTGGGGGTGGGGAGCAGCGGGTTTGTCATGGCCGCCGGCTGGGGAGCAGAGGCGGGGACGCAAGGACGTGGGGAGAACAAGGCCCGTGGGCAGGAGGAGAAAGGGGGAGACTCATCCCGCGTGGCCACCTGTAGTAAACCCCCTACGGGAGGAGAGCGCTCGCGTCAGGGATCAGCCTCCTTTTCATAGCATCAGAACATTTAGAGCTGGAAAGGCCCAATCCCTCCTTTTTACCGAGGAGGAAACAGATAGGAGGTGAAGGGACTTGCCCGAGGTCTCACTACAAAGAAGGGGCGGGGCTGGAATGGATTCCAGATCCCTATAGCAAGCTAGTCTCCGAGGGAGTGGGGTGGGGGGAGGGGGCAGCGTTTTCTCCCTGTCCAGGTGAGGGGGCCTCTGGGAGCCGAGAGGCCCGGGGCTGACTTGGGAAACTGATTTTCTGAGAATCCCTCTGGACTTCAGCTACAGCCCGGAGACCAGAGCTCTTTGGAAAAATGCACAACACTTAAGGATTCCTTTCTAGTCGGCGGCTCTCTGACCCGAAGATTTACACATTAAAACGACCTTCAAAGATTAGTTTCCTCATCTGTAAAAGGAGCGGGTCAAATTAAATGACCTCGGAGCTGCGATCTTGTCCATCCCCTCCCCTTGTTTTACTAACGGGGAAACTGAGGCCCAGAATAGGAAAGAGCCTTCCCAAGGTCCCATAGGTCACAGCCAATAAGATTCAGACTAAACCGCGCGCCTTGTCCACTGCGCCCGGGCTGGGAGGGTAGAGAAGGAGGACCGAAAGAGGGTGGATGGATATAGCCCAAGTCCGCTAGCTGGAGGGCTGCTGGCTCCTGTCTGTAGGTCCCATCACAAGCTCTCAGACCGTGAGGCTTCTTTCTCCCCCTCGAAATCCACCGCCCCCAGCCCCGCGGGCCTAGCACCTGGGGTGTGGAGTAAAGGTGGGACTGGGAAGCGTGGTTTCCGCCCCACTGCAGGGGGTTTGTGCAGAACCGCACAAGGCAGCCTTCAGGTCTGCCTGATCCCCTACCTCGGAGCTGCTGGGGCGCTGGAAGGAGAATGGAGGATTGAGCGGCCTCGAGAAGCTGCAGCCTAGGCCTGCGAGTGAGCCCAGGGCGTCTGCAGGCTGAGGAGAGCTTGTGCGGTCCTGCTCTGACCCGCAGGGCAGCCAGAGCATCTGTGCTGATGGGGAACGGAAGCCGGGAGAAACCCCGAGTTCCCAGTGGGACTAGCCTCTCACTCGATTTCCTAGAGCCCTTTTTTGGGTGCACATGTGCCTTACATATGAGGAAACTGAGGTAAAGAGAGAAGAATCGGAAGGAAAGGGAACAAGAAGTCGTTAAGTGCCCGCCCTGTTCCAGGCTCTGTGCTAAATGCTTTACAAATCTCTTTTGATCCTCACAACTCGGGAAGGTAGGTACCATTGTGGCCCCATTTTAGAGTTGAGGAAACTGAGGTTAAAGGACTTGGCCTAGGGTCCCACAGCTAGTAGGTGTCTGAAGCCACACTTGAACTCGAATCTTCCTGGTACCAGACCAAGTGGGCACACTGCGCCAGCTGCCTTGATTGTCGCTTGTATGGGGGTGGGGGGGTGCTTTCCCCTTTCCCCAACCTGGAACTGGATAGGGAGAAAGCATTCCCAGAAATCCCACACCTTTCCTGAGAAAGCCCATTTCCTTTGCCTGATAATCTGCCTCCGTTGCAGACGGACCCCCCAAGCATCAGTTGAGGGTCCCCACCCTCACTTCCAGACCACTGCCTCATGGATGGTCCCCTTATGACTACTGTAAGGGATTGTCCGAGCCTGTGAGGATCGTGGAATGCCTGCTTCCAGAATGTCCCCTCTGCCTAGAGATATCCGGGAGATTAGAGGAGAGGCCCAGGCCTAGGGGAGCTAAGGAGGGGAGGGGGCGATGGAAGCATGTAAAAGAAAAGGAGCTTCACAAGAAGGCTCCAGGCATTTTCAGATGCCCCAGTCAAGTCATTTCTTGGGCAGTCTCTCTCCAGCCTCCCAGCCAAGGGCATCGTCAGTACTCCCAACAATATTTTATTAAGCAGTTTGCTCCAAGCCTGACTCCTGCCATCAGGAGCTCACATTCTAACACCTTGACCAAGGGGAAGAGAACATGCATTTATTAGGCAACTATTGTGTACTAAGTGGGCAGTATCTCATTTAATAAAAAGGGATGGAGAAGAAGGTGGTGTTTCAGGGGCTCCTCCCCCATCAACGATGGCTTTTTCCTTTTTCTAAAGGCCCTGAGGGACGGAAGTCAGCAGTGCTCGTGGGATTGCCACCATTTTACAGAGAAGGCAACTGAGGCTTCAAGAAGTCGAGCTAGTAACTGACAGAGCCCCGAACTCCTGAAGCCACCCCCAGGGTCTTTTCTGAGGTGCCTCCCCACCTCCCAGAAAACAGGACTGTGAATTTGGGAACTCACATGTCATTACCCCAGAGTCCAGTCCCACCTTCCCCAGGTCCCTGTGAGGGGTGGCCAGCTTGAGCAGACCATCCCAGCCCCACACTCCACTGTGCTTCTGCCCTTGGCTGCCCAGCTCAGGCCCTGGGCTGGAACCACACCTGTGCTGGAGAGGACTGTTCATGTGATGTCCCTTACACTTAGCCTCAACCCAGGAGCCCTAGGCCTGTTTGAAATGGCCTTGATGAGCAGCTTACAATCCTCCAAGCCCATCTGTGCCCCCAGGCACCATGACTGCGTTAGGGACAGTGAACTGGGGTTCTGATGGCCCTGAATTCAGATTCCACCATTTCCTAACTATCACTTTTAGCAAGTCATTTAGCTTCTGTCAGCCTCAGATTCCTTACCTGTAAAATGAAGGGAATGACCCCTTTCAGACCCAAATTTAGAACCCTATGATCCCATATCCTAGGGGTCTCACAATGGGCAAACTCCTGCCTGGCCGGATCCTTCTCTCCGCTCAAGGAGAAGGAGGTCATCCGGCAGGAATAAGGGCCCACAAGGTGTCAAAGGCAAAGCAGAGACCACTCCTCGGGAGCTTGGCTTCCAGCCACCCAAAGTGGCCAGAGCTGCTTCCTCTCTGCGGGAGGAGGAGACAGCCGCCAGAGCACCCAAGCCTGCATTTCTATTTCAGTCCTTCTGCCGCCTCTGCCCAAGGGGTGGGGGTGGAGAAGAGCGAATCCCTTTGGAGGCGACCAAAAATAGCCATTGGAGGAGGTGATGAGCAGGAATGGCCACTGCCCCTGAGCTGTGCCTGCCTCCCAGGCCCACACAGTTCCAACAGGCTACACCCAGGCTACTGGGCTTCAGCCTGCCCTGTACTGGGCCGGTCCCCTTCCCCAGCAGGCCCCTAGAGCTGCTGGCTCTACCAGAACATCCCTAAGGGCCCAAACTGGGCGCCTGAGGCAGCTAAATCAGGACGTCCTGCCACATCTCAACTGTGCTGCCTTGGGCAAGTAATAATTCCTATTAATAATAGCTAACAGCGCATAATACTGAAAGGTTTACCAAGCCCTTTATAGATACTCAGAACCCTTGAATGGTCACTCTTAGTACCCCCACGTTACTGATGAGCAGACTGGCAAGTTAAAAGTCACCCAGCTAGTAGGTATGAGGTGAGATCTGAGCTCTCTGCTTGATTTCCAATTCGGGCCCTAAGCCGAAGTTCCTGGAGCTCTCTCTCCATGTTTCCAGGCCTGGAGGGCGTTAGACTAGGTGGTCATTTTGGCAAGAACACTGGGTCTGAAGTCAGTGTACCTGGATTCAAATCCTGCTCCTGACACTGACCAAGGAGGAATCATGAGCCATAGTTTTTCCTCACCTGTAAAATGAAGCAGTTGGACTGGAGGTGACCTCTGAGTTTCCAACAAGCAGAGCCATCTCGAAGGGGCCTTCTGATTTTAAATGCTTTGATTCCTGAATCATTGGTTTAAATGATGTGAGCACAGAAGAGAGTAGCTCTGAAGATTGATGCATTTGTTCTCAAAGCTGCTGCTGCAGGAGGGAGGCAGAGCCACCTGGAAGGTCCTTCCTCTGACCCAAATAGGTTCGAGTTGATTAACCTCTCTGTGCCCCCAGGTAGCTGTCTTGAGGCTGGGCTTTGCCAGCAAGTTGTCAGTGGGTGTCAGTAGGCAGTATTCCCATGCAAAGTCTGTACTCCAATGAGATCACAGGCCTGGACCACTCTTGTAGGTACTGACCCAGACGCCTGCCTCCCCACCAAAGAAAGTCCCAAAGAGGCTCCTCCCCATGGGGTGGGGGTGGGAGGGTGGAGATGAAGTGCTGCTTTCTTAGCATAGATGCTTACAAAGAGCCAGAAGACCTTAGTCTTCAGAGTCCAGGTCTGTGATTTAATTAGCTGTGTGATCTCAAGCCAGAACCTTCCTTCACTCCAGCCTCAGTTTCCCAATACGCCAGTGGGAGTTTGGATTGGCTAGCCTGGCTCTGAAGCTTCCTGAGGACCTTTGAAAGGCCCCATTCAAGGTGATGGGAAAAAGGGAAAGTGGGAGCCTGGGATAGGGATAGGGGGGGCTCAAGGAGCTGGTGACCAAGGTCAGCCTCAGCCTAGTAGGACTCTGTAAGGGCAGAGAAGTAGGAGACTGAACTGGACAGGGCCAAGAGCTTGGCCACTCTATTCCTCTGCTCCACTTCCCCCGGGTCTGCACCTGCCCACAGCCTCTTCTAGAGCCTTTTGTGGTACAGAAATGCATTCGTGCTGCTCCAGGCTGCTTAAAATAAAAAATTAGAAAAACTGTTCCCAGCCTCCCTCCCAGCTAAATCTGGCGAGGGTGTGGGGGAGGTTCGACTAGGGAGGGCCCCAAGGCCGGTGCTTGAGCTAGGCAGTGAGGAAGGTCCCTCTGAGCCACCCACACTCCTACTGACCCTGGCCTTGATCATGCACCTGGCTTAGCATCCCCATCTGTTAAAGAGGCAAGCTCTTGGACTTGCTGCTGATGGTCCTGCCACCTCACAGCCCCCCAAAAAATTCTTGAGAAAGAATCATAGGAAGGTGACATTGGAAGGAAGGCTTAAAGACCATCAAATCCAGTCCTGGTCTGATCGGTTCCAGGGAAGTGATTGTCACACACCCAGGGACCCCAAGAGCCTGAGTCTTGTTCAGGTTAGTTATAGATGGAGAAATCCACAGGCTACTGTGCGAATCAGTCCCCTGCTTCTTTCAAGGCTCAGCCGTGGGCAGGACTTGCCTATTTTCATCTGTTGGCAGTTCTGTCTCCCTCCCCTTCCAAGCAACTCATATTTACTTCTCTTTTTCCGTATTGTATCCGTGCTTAGAATATAAGCTCCTGGAAGGCAGGGACTCTTCATCTCTCTGTCTTTGCACCCCTAGCACATGACACAAAGCCTGGTATATGATCCTGTGCTGGCCTGGACAGGCTGGCATAGGCCCCAGAGAGGCAGCAGGAAGCAACAGTTCCAGGCCCCCTGATGCCCGAGGACTCAGGTTCAAGTCACTTCTGAGCTGTGTTGAACCAGACATGAGTGACAAGAAAATCTCTAAAGCTTTCTCCCTCCCCACTCCCCAATCCTATGATCCCTGAATAGCCTGCTGATAGGAGGGAGAAAGCTTTGGCTCCCACCCCCAAGGTTGGGTTTAAGGAGCAACATCTGTCATCCTTTAGAGAGAATGAGAGAGGACAGAAGAAAAAGGCACCCTTGGCCCCTTGGCCCATGGTGGAAGTGGGTGGAGAAGTATTCTCAGGAAGGGATGGGTCCACCCTAGCAGGGCTTACTGCCCACACCCAGAGGACCTTCCTAAAGGACCCACTGCAGCCACTATGATTTACGCATTCCAGACAGTGGACACCAGGGACCTCATTGTCAGCTTCCCTGGAAAAAGAAGGGTAGTAGGTAGGGCCAGGCAGGGAGGTCACCAGCATATCAGAACAGGAAACTTGGCAGACCTGGGAGATTCCCCTCCCTCCCACTGAATTCTAGACTATAACTCATCTCCCAGAGCTCCAGCATGTTAGATTGCTGCCTGGCCCATAAGCGCACCTCCATCAGGTCCTGGGTCCAGCTGGCATTGGACACCTTGGGAGCCACCCCCAGGGCAGTCCGGAGTGGCATCCAGTCTCAGAGGAATGCAGGGCTAAGAAACTAGACCACAGTGGTGGGGAGCCTGGGGATTTAAGGCCACGGATGGCCTTAAGGCCAAAGGTTCCCCATCCCCAATAGAGAATCCCACCTCCTTAACATCCAGGGACAGCTGTACTTAGCTGTACTTAGCTCGGAGGGATCCCCACCCTCCGAGACTCTGCAGCTGAGCTCCCTGTGCCCCAATGTTCTCTCCCAGAGTCATATGTTCCTGAACTGTAAAATGAAAGGATTGGCTGCACCATCTGCCTAACATTCCGTGTGGCCCTTCCAGTTCTGACACCCACCCCATGTTCTCAGGGCCCTCCCAGCTCTGACATTCCATGTTCTAAGGTTTATTTCACCTCTGACATTTGATGATCTAAAGTTCATTCACATTCTGACATTCCATGTTCTAATGTCCCTCCCAGATCTGACATTCTATATTTTATGTTCTAAGGGCCCTTCTAGTTCGGACATTTTATGTGCTAAGATCCTTCCAAGCCCTAATGTTCTATGTAATATGGTCCCTGAGGCTCCTTGTTCTCAAGGTTCTCCCGTCTCTGATACTCTATGTTTCTGCCACTTCCCCCTTTGAGGTCCTAGATGAGTTCTTCTCCAATTTTATTTCCTAAATCAATCAATTAACAGGAAATTCTTAAGCAATCACTATGTGCCAGGCCCTGTCCTGAAACATTCAGAAAGACAGAATCAGTCGATGCCCTCATGGACCTCACATTCTTATGGGGCAGCTACATGGATGGCCACAAGTAAAGTCTCCTGCAGCTACATGGAGAGTAGCTAGAAGCTGGCCTTAGAAGGGGAAGGTCTTGCAGAAGATGGCCACTGAGCTGAGTCTGAAAGGAGGCCAAGGATTCTGAGCCCAAAGGGAGAAGGGGGAGCTTCCCAGCATGGACATGGGAGTGTTTGGGAGATGTTTGGTCAGACCAAAACCTGGAGAAGCCAAGCTGTTTTCCATGGGCACATTCGGGGGCAGTTTTCAATCCTAGGATCCTTTGGGAAGTCTCCAGAGCCTGGCCTTGAGAAGTCTTCCTCCCCACCATCTACACTCCTAAATCAGTTCTCTGGAAGCCAGCAGGAGGTAGACAGGGTGGACAGGATCCAATCTCTTGTGGGAGGGGGACAGGAGGCAAAAACCCACAGCTTCAGTCTTTGTTCCTCTGCTCTCCAGGAGGTCCATAGGGCCTAAGGGCAGGGATAGGGCCCAGGTCTCTATAGCAAAGGGCTCCCAGGGAGGTTCTGTTTCTGGGGAAACTTTGAACACAAACACCCAACAGGTAGAAGGGAGGAAGGGAGATCGGCCAGATAGGATGCCTGGAGGAGAGGACAAGAACACCCAGACTGGGCCCCTGCTTCCTTGGGGACTGCCTGGGCACCAGCTAAACATTCCCACCCTCACTTGCAGTGATGGGGTTCTTTGTTGGGCCTAAGCCTCACAGTGCCCAGCTTCTGAGCCGGGCCTTGGGAACACCGGAGGGAGCTAGGGAAATCTGAGGGGGTGGGAGCTAGAGACAGCAGGGGAAAAAGGTAAGGGGCAGAAGTGAAGGGGGACCAGGCTGAGCTCCAGTCTCAGTGAGCTGGGGAGGAGGGGAGAGGTTCACCATCTCCAGGTATGTTGTGAACCATGCGTGGGAGTGGGGGGAGACACAATTTGACAGGCAGGGCGGAGAGCTGTCTGTCTGCCTGTCTGTCTGTCTCTCCAAGTGAAAGTTGGGGGCGGAGCAAGGAGGGGGAAAGGGCCTGAATTAGCAAGCGCCTCATACACCCAGACACTGGGAAGCCAGGCCCACAACACAGGGGCCCAGCCACACCGGGAGGACCCAAAAGAGCACACTTTGGCAGGCCCACACAGCTCTCAGGTCTGCTCCAAGGCTGGAGATTCTCACGTGAGGACAAATGTGTCATTTCCAAACAGACGGGAACGCAGAACAGAGAGCCCGGGAGTATGGCTGTGTGGGACGGTGGCAGTGTGGGCGGGCGAAGGGGGGAGGGGACGCCCGGGGGGATCTCGTGTACCTGCAGGAGGCTGGGAAGGCAGATCCATGTGAAGCGGGCACACATACAGGTGGCAGACGTGGCCCTTTGCATGGTATCCCATGCAAGCCGCCTCCTAGAACATGTTTGGGGGCCCTGGGGAGTGCTTGGAGGGGGGCGACCTCACATACATACACACACACAGTGCACGCCTTTGTGTGCCCCTAGTTGGGTGTTTATGTGACTGTGATTATGTGTGTCTATGATCTCACAGAGTTGTTTGAAAAAGATTCTTCGTGTGCATGTGTGTGATTGTGTGTGTGTGTGTGTGTGCGTATATATATGTATATATATATATATGGGTGAGATTCTCTGTGTGTCTTCGGGGCTGTGTGCAGTCTGTGGGTGTGGGTGTTTGTCTCTCTCCCGTATCCGCCTTCTCTCCTTTTCTGATGCCTCCTGGAGCCCTTTGCTTTTGCCTTCACCCCCCCACACACACACACATATGCAGCCCTGCCCCCTTCCTGTTCCAGCCCCCCTTGCCCAAGATGGGGGGGGTGCCCAGATTTGCCCTGCAGGGGCCACCTCAAGCTCAGAGCTCTCTATGCCCTCCCTCCCAGCTCCACCCTCCTTCCCTCCCTCTGTTCCTCCCTCCCTCCTTCCTTCCCTCTTTCCTCCCTCCCCAGGGGCTGTCGTGCCAGGGGGTGGGACATGCCAATCAACAATCGTTCTTCTCCCGCTGCCAGCACAGGACCAAGCTCCCCGGGGGAGCCAAGTGTCCTGGTCCCTCAAGAGGACGAGGTCCCTCTGGGGAGGGAGTGGGATTGGAGACCCAGGCAGATCCCCGCTCCCACGCACACCTCCATGGTGAGTAGCTGTCTCAGTGTGATTGGAGAGGGGCAAGGCAAGAACTGGGACTCCGGGTTTTGGAGAACCAGGAATGGGGGGAGGTCTGAAGTAGGAGAGAAAACACCTGGACTCTGGAAGGAAAAGCAGATCTAGGTTTGGGGCCCCATGAGATGTGACTGCTGGGAAACAGAGGGGGGAAGGATAAATGAATACAGGGTTGTTGACTCTTAATCTTTCTCCCTACCCCCCCATCTCAAAGAGTATGAATCAGATGTTTTTAGGGAACACTGAGAGAGGATTGCTGAAGAGGGGGAGGGGCACAACCGGGCATGGGGGCGTGGGCTCAGGCGGGTGGAAGGTCTCTGGAAACAGGCTGGATTCAAAAGGTCCTGGCTCTGCTATGACCGTGGGCAAGCCCCTTAACCTTTCTGAACCTTGCTTTCCTTCTCAGTAAAATGATTGGAATTACACTAGATTACCTCTGGGGTCACTTCCAGCCCTAAATCCTGCCATCCTGTAAGAGTAGCCCTAATGCAAAAGCAGGCACCCAGGGGGCAGGGAATCACTTCGAGGGAGAAGGGAGAAAGGCAAAACGGAAGGGTCCGCAAAGGCAGATGGCAGCTGGCACCCGGCAGCCGATCGGGCCAACTCTCCAGGAGGGTGTTGCCTTATCTGGGGTTATCAGCTGGTGCCAGTGCCTAGCGTGACAAGGGGTGGCTCCCCTTGGTCCCAGGAACCTAACTCCTCTCATCCCCTAGGGTTCCTTGTGTCAAGCTAACGTCTGCCTGTGGCCCCCGCCAGGATGGACTGACCCCAGCAGCCTGGCAGAAGGAGGAGCCAAAACTCAAGGTGGGTGGGAGACCTGGCCCCGCCCAGGCTCCAAGGCTTGAATCCGGGATGGTCCGGGGACTAGAGGGGAGAGGGGAGGGACCTTACTTACAGCTCCACAGCCTGCATGGCCCAGCTCAAGCAGCTTCATGAATGCACACCTGGCATCCTGTGATGGGGGGGGCTTACCTCTTGAGGTCATTTCATGGGACCTAGAACCAGGAGCAATCTCAAAAGCCATTTCATTCAAACCTCTCATTTCACAGAGGAGAGAATGGTGGTCAAGGAGGGGAAAGGCACTAGCCCAAGGTCACACAAATTAGCAAAATCAGAAACTGGAAGACCTACCCAGCCCTTCTGACTCCAAATCCTGTGCTCTCAGTTCCTTTCTGTGTCTGAGGTCCATGACCTTGGGCATCCATATAAGAAGGTGGCTCACACTTCCAAGTCCCATGTGGGCTCAGGACATATCCAAATAGTCATCATCTCATTGAAAGGAGGTCAATATAAGTGCAAGCCAGAGCCCTGGGGAAATGGACAGTGCATGCACGCGCATACACACACACACACACACACACACACACGCCCTCTGGCATGTTCACTGCAGAATCAGTAGCAACCCGGCATGAAGAGGTCCCCCCTTTTTAACTGCTTCCTCCAAAACTTCAGGAAGTTCAGGGACTGAGTTTGTGGTGTCTTTGCCCACCTAGCTTTCCCCTCAAGTAAATGACTCTGCCAGCCCCATATCTGTCTCATGCATCCACCTGGGGCTGGTTTCTTGGAACCGTTCCCTCTTCTTTGTCTTCTCCCCTTACCATGTCCACCTGGGCACCAAATAGGTCTGTTTCCTGCTAATTCTCATCAGAGTGGGGAGAGAGATGGACTGGAGCCCCAGCCAGGGAATACCTGGATCTGGGGGAGGAGCTGGGTCTGGAGAGAAGGGTTCAGGTGCTCTAAATTGGAAAGAGTCAGGCCAGGCAGAAGGAAAGAAAAGGCAAGATTTCCAGTTCTGGAAGAACCTATGCATCCAAAGCAGTCTTGGGGACAGGGAAGGGGGGGAAGGCCAAGAACTGAGAGGCAGAATGCCTCCCAAATGGGTGGGGAGTGATCGCTGCGCAAAGAAGTCGATGAAGCCAGCACGGCTTCTGTTCTGCAGTGGGTACCATGGTGATGGGCGACACAGAAATGCGGGGGGCGGAGGGGGGGTGAAGGGAGGGGGACAGAGAAGAAGACGAGGGCGGGAGAGAGAGAGGAGCAAAGAGAAGATGGGGAGGAGAAGGAAGACCAGGAAGAGTCTTGTGGTTGTTATGGGCTAACTGAGAAACGGCCCCAGAATTTACACACACACACACACACACACACACACACACACACACACACACACACACACACTAACCTTTCCACATCCAGATCTTCTTGGATCCTCCACATATCCTAAGAGAGAGGTACAGCAGAGATCATTATCCCCATTTGACAGATGAGGAAACTTAATCTTAGAGCAGCAAAAGGAACACTCCTGAAACATAATTCAAGTTGACAAACTTTTGTTAGGCCCTTGACATGTGCAAGGACTATTGCTTGCCCTGAGGGTGCAAAGGCCAAAAACTATGCAAGCCTTGCCCTCAGGAAGCTCAGGGTGGGGGCAGCTGTGCCAGGCAAATACAATTCAAGGGAAGGAAGAGAATGGGCGAGACGTGTGACAAAACGTTCCCATTGCTACTCTCTGATGGTTTGTTTCCTAACTAGAATAATGATATTTTATTTTTATGGTGCTTTATTCACAATAACCCTGGGAGTGCAAGTATCTTTGTCCCTATTTTACAAATCGGGAAACTGAGGTTAATTAAGGGCATTTCTCTAGCTACCATTTCCCAGAGATTTCTCCCAGAATTTCTTTGCATAGTATTCCCTGCAAATGTTGCAACAAGGTTTGGCGTGAGAGGCTAGCCTTGCCCACGAGAGGTTTTCAGGCATTTTACAGATTCTGAGAGACATGAATTGACTGTTGAAATCTCCCACATCTGTGAAAAATCTCTCAGTCCTGTGGATGCTTCACCTACACCATTTTTCTCCCTAAGCAGAAATTTTTTCCTTAGTCTATTACGTGTGGGTGCCTTCAGCTTCTTTTTTTTTGGGGGGGGGTCTGGTGAGATAGATTTAAACGTCAGACTTGAGACTAAAATCTATCATCTTTCCATCAGACCCTACTCCCAAAGAGCCCACCCTTCATCCAAACTCCATCAGAGACAGCCAAGTGGTGTCTAGCTCTGGCTTCAGAAACTTGCTAGCTGTGACCCTGAGCATGTTACTTAACCATTCTATCTGCCTCAAATGCAAAAATGGGGACCATCCTAGCCCTGGCCTCCAGGAATCTGGTGAGAACCACATAAGATCAAATCAGTGCCTGGGTAGTAGTAGGTGATTGTTTGCTTTCCTTCCTGCCCTGAGTCCCATAATGACCAACTAAAACCCCCTTGAGGCTATTCTGTATTCTAAAACTGCCTCCAGCTCTGACATTCCATATGGTAGGAGCTAAAGTCCCTCTCTCCTCTAACTTTCTCTAATGGAAGATCCCTTCCAGCTCTGACCTTCTCTGTCTAAGGTCCCTGCCAGTTCTCATATTTTCTATTCTATATTCTAAGGTTCCTTCCAGCTCTCATGTCCTCTGTCCTCTGTCCTAAGGTTCCTTCCAGCTTTCATGTTCTCTGTTCTGTGTCCAGCTCTGATGATCGAAGGACTCTAAAACAGAATTGTTCTCTGCTCACGATTCATTGTATTGCTTCCCCTGGTGGATGCCTTGAGGTTCCAGCCTGGTATTAATAGAAGCTTCTCTGGGGCAGAATCATTTAGACCAGGATCCATAATATTGAGAGGGGGCAAGCAGGGAAGCTGGGAGAAAGGAGCTGTTACTAACATTGCCTCACCTGTATCAAACTCAGCCCTTTCCTGGGAGGCTTCTTCCTGCCTGGAGTTTGCCCAGGCAGTCTCACAGTCTCTGTCTCATCCCTAGGGTTCCTTATGCCAATCTGCAGCCTGGGCAAGTCTCTTCCCTTCCCAGACTGCCAAGTCCCTTCATTTCCTGGTGTAGCAAAGGGGGCAGCTGGTCCTGGCTCAAGTTCCCCTCACTCAGTCTTCTGGCCAATTCAGAAAACTTACTGCCAAAGAATGATAGATTTGGAGCATGGGAAGGACCTTAGAGAATCCTGGTCCAACCCCTTCATTTTATAGCTGAGGGAACAGACCCAGAATAGTTAAATGACTCACTTCAAGTCACATGGTATTAAGGAACAGAGCCAGAATTTGAACCCAAGTTCTAAATCTGACTCTAAATCTAGCCCACACTTGGCTCTTTTACTTCCTTAGCTACTCAATCAATCTACAGGAGTCACTGGCCTTGATCTGTACTGAACCACTGGGAAACCATGACACCTTGCCTTGTCTTCATTTCCTGGTAAGAGAAAGAGAAGACTCCCGTTGGGAAATTCAGAGGAAAGCCCAGGAGACCCTAGAACTAGCATTTTCAACAATGGCAATCTGAGCCAAGTGGAACTGAGAGACCAGGGAAGGCTTCCCTCAGGACCCCTAGTTTGGGAGGTGTAGGGAGGAAGCTGGTGAAAGTGGGGGTCCTTCCCAGGAAATTCTCTTGGCTTCAGTCCCTCCCATTCCACCATTCATTTAAAAGAGATTGACCCAGCTCCTATTGTGTATGAGGGATACAAGGTCTAGATAAGACATAAGACGGAGCCCATTTCCTGCCATCATGGAACTCAAGGACCAAGAGACCAGGATTCAAATTCCATCTCTGTCACTTACCAGCTTGTGACCTTGGAGAAGTCACTTCATCTGGGCCTCAGTCTCCTCGTGTAAAATAAAGGAGCTAGACTAGATGGCTTCTGAGGTTATTCTAGGAACCTGGTGAGGAGAAGAGACAGCCCCACGGATCAGCTCAATGCACATTTTACACCATGAACCAGGTACATGCAAAGAGCTTAGTGAGATGTGAGAGGAAAGGTCATCTAGGCCTGAGGGGGTCAGGAAATGCTTCCCAGAGAAGGGGATGTTTGAGTGGGATTTCGACAAATTGGTGGAGAAGATGGCCAGAGGGCATTCCAGGCAGAAGGAAGATGCCACCAAAGGCCACTATGGAAGCTGGGAAGACCTAGGGCTTATTTAGCAGCACCCAAATCGTCAAAGGGTCTTAGCTCTAGAGCTGGAAGGGACCTCAGAGGTCATCCAACCCAACCCCATCATTTTACAGAAGAGAAAGGCCCAGAGAGGGAAAAGAACCTGGCCAGAGTCACATAATAGTAAGCACAGAGCTGAAATCTAGACAAAGGTCATTTGGCCCCACAGTCTGGTATGGCAAAAGGCTGGTCTCTTGTCCTTCAGCCCCCCTGCTCGGGGGAAGGGAGGGGGAGTTGGACCGTATCACAGAGAGTCCAGAGAAGTCCCATGTGTCACAGCTGACCCTCTATTGTAGACAATGAGAAGGAGGGAACAGGAGATCCCACCCCCCAGCCCTTCATCCATCATGCTTGTTTTCTTTTCTGTACATGAGACAGATGCTCCCAGAGGAAGCCAGTCCCTAAACCATTATCTGTATAAAAATAATAATAATGACTGTATAAATATTATTATTAAATTGCAAGGTGCCTTACATATGTAATCTCATTTGCCCTCTTAAGCACCCTAGGAGGTAGGTGCTATTACTACCCCCCCATCTTACAGATAAGGAAACTGAGGCAGAGCTAGGCAAAGTGATGGTGGCCAGGATTACACAGCTGACAGTGTCTGAGGTCAGGAGCTCAGGTGTTCCTGACTCCAAGTCCTAGAGTGAAGAAAGTCGCTTTAGTCTCTCTTGAAAACCAGAGCTCAGGGGCAGGCTCATCCCTAGCCTTCCCTCACCTCAAGCACCCATGCGGCTCTTCCATGGCTCCAGCTTTCCTCAGAGGAAGACTCTAAAGCACTCAGTCTGACAAGTCAGGGGGCCATACTAACTCCCAAGCCTGGCCCAGCCTTGTCCATGAGGTATATAGGCCCATTTCCAAGATATGATTCCTCCTTGGACACATGGTCCCAGTTATGATCCAACAAGTAGAACTCCTTTAAAGGCCTAGACAGAGCAAGGGAGAAGTCTGAACAATCCAGTCCCCAAGCATTAAGGGGAAGGGCAGGTGGGATTCTTCTCCATCCCACTATTGAGGCAGTTGGAAGTGCCCGTCCCATAGGGCTCACCCTGGGAACAGCAGACTGGGAAACGAGATGACTAGACTGGAATGAACAACAGTAACTAGCTATGTGACCCTGGGTAAGTCTCTTCCCAGGATTCTCTAAGGTTCCTTAGCATAGCCCCTTCTTATCCCCAAATGTTCATGGACTTACTTCAAGGGTGGGGGTCTCCACAGTCCCCTTTCTGGATCTCTGTCACCATCTGTAAAATGATGGGTTTGGACCACAGATCACACTATTTTAAGGTCCCTCCCAGCTCCAATATTCCCTGTTCTAAGGTTCCTCAGTTGGTCCATCATACTTGTGGACTAAATGTTGCAACTATTATTACTGCCATTTTACAAGTGTCAAAGGTGGAATTTGAACCCAGGTCTTGCTGGCCACCTCAGGAGTCACATTTGTCTGCCTTGGTACTTGAGTAGTTCTCAAACTCCTCACGCCTCCTTCTAATCCTCTCTGCTACTCTTTCCTCTCCAGGACCCTCCCTCCCCACCTCACTGCGTGTCTGTCCTCTCTCTGCCTTTACACTCTTCACAGCCTGGCCCCCAGCAGACTAGAAGGACTTAACATATAATCTTACTAGGTTGTTGGTCTAAGGATACACAGCTCCTCACACTCCCCAAAATAGGGCCCCAGAGCTCAAAAAAGAAGGCATGAGATCTGGAGATTCTGTATGCTGTCCCACTTAATTTCCCTCCTTCTGTCCTGTTCCTTTCAAAGTCTCCCTCATGTGGCTCCTGCCCCTCAAACCTGCTCCCCATCTCCACCAGCCTCTTTTTTCTCTTTGTCCTCCCAATGCCAGTCCCTGACTCTGACAGTCCTGGGGAAAAGGACAAGCCCCTTAATTTCCTTCTGCATGTGTCCAGCCCTTCTCCCAGCCCCTCTTCCCCTGCCTCCTGCCCTAAAAGAGGGTGTACAGCAGAATTCAGAGAAGCAAGGAGGCTGCAAAGGCTCTCATGTGGGGCTGTCCTCAAGGGCAGTCCTGGCCTGAGGTTATCATGGCTTTGTCCTGCCCCGGTCCTGGCTGATGAAATCAGGAAAGGGGGGCGGGGGGAACCATGAGCAGAGGGAGTGGGTTGAGGGAGCAGAGATTAATTCAGAATCACCAAATCCTTGACTAGGAAGGGACCACAGAGACTGCTGGGTCAAACCCAACTTGAACAAGAATCCTGGTATGCGGTGGTATGTGGTCACTCAGGCTTAGCTTGCAGACCCCTGTTGGTCTTACAAAATGAACGTCAGAAGTAGGAAGGTAGCATAAAGCATAGAATGCCAAAGCTAGATAGAGCCCAAGGACACAGAATGTCCAAGCTGGGAATGTCCTTCAGATACAGAGTCACAACAATGGAACACAGACAGTGTCTGGACCTTGGAACACAGACGGTCAGAAGCAGCAGAGAACTCAGGGATCCAGTCCAATTCCTCTCTTTTAGAGAAGAAAGTGAAAGGTTGAGAAGGGAAATGGCTCGCCCTGGGTTACTTAGCAAACTGGCTGGACCCAGACTTAGATATCTTCTTATTCCCAGGTTAGGAATGTTTCCATGACAACACACCTGTTTTTCCCTGACAGGTCCCCATCAAACTTGTTACTTTTGAGATGCTCTCAGTCTGTCAACTAGGATATATAAGCCCCTACTGTGTGCCAGCCCCCCCCTACTGTGTGCTAAGGGCTGGGGACACAAAGAAAGGGGAAAAAAGACAGTCCTCATTCTTAAGGAGCTCACAGTCTAAAGGGATTAGGGTACAGATGGCTATGTAGAAACAAAATACAGATGGGACCAATTCAGGGTCGTTTCAGTGGGAA
>CM053601.1:186194684-186210023 GCA_028646575.1 Pseudocheirus occidentalis | reverse complement strand
GTGGTTGGATCTACATGTTGGGAGAGCAGTTTGGCAGCTGAGGGATTGTAGTGGAGAGGGTGTAACTGGAACAGAATTATTCATTTAGCACCCACCACCAGTGCTAGTGCCCAACCCTGAGCTAAGTTCTGGGGATACAAAAAGAGGCAAGAGCCGGTCCCTGCCCTCAAGGAATTTACATTCTAATGGATTAGATTAGTTGAATTTATGACCCTGAAGGTAGGGAGAGAGGTTAGGGCTGGCCAAGTGACCTACTTAGAGAAGGATCGTTGAATCCCTGGGAGCTATGAGATTACCAATTAAGACAGTATAGAGGGAAAAGAGAAGGGTCCAAGCCAGGCCTTGGGGAACACCTATGGTTAACAAGTGTGACCAGATGAAGAACCAGAAAAGGAGACAGAGGAATGGTCTGTAGGAGGAGAGCCAGTAACAAGTATTGTGGAAATCTAGAGAAAGGAGATTGTTAGGGGAGAGAGGCTGATAGACAATGTCTTGAGGCTGCTGAGAGATCAATAAGGAATACTGAAGAGGTCATCAGATCCGATTAAGAGATCGTTTGTAACATTGGAGGGAGAAGTTTCCTTTGAATGATGAGGTTGGAAGCCAGACTGTAGAGAGGGAGAAGAGAGGACATGGAGACGGCCATCAGGGCGGACTCAGTCTTCTCAAGTTTAGTCTCAGAAGGGAGCAGGAATGTGGGGTGGGAGCTATCCTGACAGATGGACCAAGAGAGGGGGTTGGGGAGGATGTGGGAGAGAGGGCATGTTTGCAGGCAGTAGGGAAGGAGTCAGTAGACAGAGGGGAATAGAAGATAAGTGAGAAAGTTTGGGTGGCAGGGGAGCAGTCTGCTGGAAGAGCTGGATGGAATGGGAGGGGTCTGCCTGCGCAAGGGTGACGGTCATCTCTTGGTGGGTAAAAGTGGCAGAAGATGTCCTGGCGATTGGGGATAAGGAGGAGAGGAGAGGGCGCTCTAGCTCCCAAGTGCTCTCGCTTTTCTCAGTGAACTAGGAGAAAAAGTTCTTGACCCAAGGGGGTGGGGGGAACCATGGGATGTTTGGGGAGGGATGAGAAGGTTTAGGAGGGAGTCAGCTGAGTCGTCAAAGGGCCCAGTTCAGACAACCTAACAAACCTTTGAGCTCCTTGGCTGGTGTGTCATTTTACACATGAACATGTTAAAGCAAAGAGAGGACAATGGCCTGCCCAGGGTCACGCAGCTAAGAAGTGTCAAAGCTAGGGCTGAAGCTAGACCATCTGCCTTCAGCATGTTTTCCCATTATTTTGCCCCTTGGCGTGCCAGGCATACCTGGTGCCCCCACACCCAGCCCAACACACCACTGGGGGCCCTTTGGAGATGTTGAATGAGCTCCGTGTGGTCTCTTTTCAGGTGCTGGTCTTGGCCTGAGGGAGCCCAGGAGCGGTCTCCCTGCCCCAGGGAATCGCTGGGCCGCCCCCTGAGCCAGGGGGGGAAGGCCCTCCTCTCCTTCACCCACTCGGCATCTCCCATGTGGCCCAGCACATTGCTGACATGAATGTCTCTGTGGCCCCCGCTGTGAGCCCCAACATCACTGTCCTGGAGCCTGTGAAGGGCCCGTGGCAGGTGGCCTTCATCATCCTCACCACGGGCCTGCTCTCCCTGGCCACTGTGACCGGCAACCTGCTGGTGCTGGTATCCTTCAAGGTTAACAGCGAGCTCAAGACGGTCAACAACTACTTCCTGCTCAGCCTGGCCTGCGCCGACCTCATCATCGGCGTGGTCTCGATGAACCTCTACACCACCTACCTGATCATGGGACACTGGGCCCTCGGCACGCTGGCCTGTGACCTCTGGTTGGCCCTGGACTATGTGGCCAGCAACGCCTCGGTCATGAACCTGCTGCTCATCAGCTTTGACCGCTACTTCTCCGTCACGAGGCCACTCAGCTACCGTGCCAAGAGGACCCCTCGGAGAGCCGCGCTGATGATCGGCCTGGCCTGGCTGGTCTCCTTTGTGCTCTGGGCCCCGGCCATTCTCTTCTGGCAGTACCTGGTGGGTAAGCGGACCGTGAAGGCGGGCCAGTGCTACATCCAGTTCCTCTCTGAGCCTATCATCACCTTCGGGACGGCCATGGCTGCCTTCTACCTCCCCGTCACTGTCATGTGCGTACTTTACTGGCGCATCTACCGTGAGACTGAGAACAGAGCCAGGGAGCTGGCCGCTCTGCAGGGCTCTGAGACGCCAGGCAAGGGGGTAGGCGGAGGCAGCAGTAGCAGCTCGGAGCGGTCCCAGCCGGGCCCCGAAGGTTCCCCTGACGTGCCCGCTAGGCGCTGCTGCTGCTGTTGGGGACCCCGGCTCCTTCCTTCCTACAGCTGGAAGGAGGAAGAGGAAGAAGAGGAGGACGAAGGCTACCTGGAGTCCCTGACATCCTCCGAAGGAGAGGAGGCAGGCTTCGAGGTGGTCATCAAGATGCCCATGGTGGGGCCCGAAGCCCAGGCTCCAGCGAAGCCACCCCCCCGGGCCTCCCCCCAGACAGTGAAACGCCCCACCAAGAAGACCCGCGAGCGCACGGGCAAGGAGCCCAAGAGGAAAGGGAAGGAGCAGCTGAGCAAGCGGAAGACCTTCTCGCTGGTCAAAGAGAAGAAGGCCGCCAGGACCCTGAGCGCCATCTTGCTGGCCTTCATCCTCACCTGGACCCCGTACAACATCATGGTGCTGGTGTCCACCTTCTGCAATGACTGCGTGCCCGAAACCCTGTGGGAGCTGGGTTACTGGCTCTGCTACGTCAACAGCACGGTCAACCCCATGTGCTACGCGCTCTGCAACAAGGCCTTCCGCGACACCTTCCGTCTGCTGCTGCTTTGCCGCTGGGACAAGAGGCGCTGGCGAAAGATCCCAAAGCGCCCTGGCTCGGTCCACCGTACTCCATCTCGGCAGTGTTGACGCTGACCCGCGTCCAGCCCAGCCCTGGCACGCCTACGCTCCTGCGTGTACACACACACACACACACACACACACACACACACACACCTTCCAACTGTAAGAGAGCCGCCCCATATCTCCCATCCATCCCCTAGCAATTCCACTCGAGTTCTTATTAAGCGCCTACAGTATGCCTTGTGTGGCGCTGAACCGACACATGCCCTCAAGGAACTGACAGTCTAATAGGGAAGATACCACGTGGACACAACTGATCGCCATGCGCGTGATAATGATATTGAATGTGACGGGTTAAAGAGAAATCCAGACAAAGTGATCTCAGATTATTGGAGAAGGGAGGCGAGGTTTGCAGCTAGGAGAACCCAGAAGGCTTCATGGAAGAGGAGGCGCCAGTCTTGGGCCCTGAAGGCAGAGACTTTAGGAAGCAGAGGAAGATGGAGGGGCCGCTTCCCAGGGAATTTTGGTCATCTTCCAGGGAGACAAGAGCCCTGCTCACTCCCCAGGTCCTGCTGATCCCAAGATGGAGAAGGGAGGACCGGGGAAACAGGTTTTTCTGCTTTCCACTTGGAAGGAATGGACCGTGCTCCAGGAAGAAGCTGCGAGAGGAGGATCTGGACCTTGTTTGTCCAAGGCCTAAGCGGGCCAGCAGAATAGTGGGGGGAAGAAATCAAGTTTATAGTTAGCACTTTATAGGAATGGTGCCCTGAGCCCAGCACCTGGGCCAAGGTGGCCTTGGGGGGCGCGCCCTCTGGTGGCCACAGAGGAGAATAGACCCCGCAGAGAAGGAGAGACTTCATCTGGTTCTCGGAACATCTTGTAAGTGGGCTTTGAGAGTGGGACTGGCAGAGAACTCCAGCAAAGCAGGTCTGGCCCACCCTGTGAGGTCTTACTACTGGGCAGCCTTTCCCAGTTCCTGACCTCTGCTGATGCCACCCCCATCCTAACCCCAGAATAAAGCCCAGCCTGGGTCAGGAAAGGAAAGGGGGAGGGAGGGTACTAAGGAACAGATGGAGAATTGCTTTGGAGTCCTGGAATGAGATAAAGACAAATCCTTGGCTGGCTTTGGGGCCTGCCCTCCCCACCCCAAGGTCTTCCAGGGAAGGCTCTTCACTCTGCACAGATACTGATGTCTAAGGACAAATCTCTCGCATGCTGCCCTTGCTATCTGTGCCATGAGGCCCTCCTTCTGCTCTGCCTCCCCTAGCCCACCCCCAGAAGCACTCGCATATACACACTCAGGTCTGGGCTCTCAGGCCAGGCACTCAACACGTGTGTGTGCCCACAGACCCAGTGCTCCATGCATGGCCGTCCAGCCCCTAGACCCTCCCCTGCCCAGACCTATCTTGGCCCTGAATGTCTGTGTTCTTCCGGTGTTTGGTGAGAGACGCCGTGTAAATAAAGAGACAAACAGCAGCAGGTAACAGGCTGGGTCCTTTCTTAGTTCCCTGCAGGTAAGCCTGGTTCTCATCTGTGGCAGGAGAGAGCCTAGGACAGATTCTCTCCACCATCCAGTCCCCAGGGACACAGCCTTGGGTTGCTGGGTCTGCCAGTGGCTCCGGGGCCTTCTGCCATTGGGAGAATGTAGGGAGGGGCTTTGGAAGGACAGCTCCTGAGCACCCTTCTTGGAGAGCCTTTGCATGAGGAAGAGTCTTCAGCATACACAAGGGCCAGTGTTCCGCTGCATGAGACCAGGTTCTCAAGTTTGATAATATGTTTTCAGAGACCCCAGCAACAACAGCCCTGAAGCTTAGGGGCAGACAGCGGCTAAGCCCAGCCAGCTCCTGGAGAGCCTTGGCTTCAGAAATTCAGTTAGATACAGCACATATTAACCTCCTACTATGTGCAAAGGATTGTAGGAAGTGCTGGGTTAGATAAGCCTTGGATCCCTGTCCTCAGGGAACTCCCAGTCTGGTAAACAGGGGGATAAAAACCAAGCACAAAAAAGACTCCACGCCTGTCAGTGAGTCAACAAGCAGTTTTTATTAAGTGGGGTAGACAGTGTTAAGAGAGAGTTAAGAAGGATGATTGGTCATCTGACCTGGGGAGAATCATCCACCGGCTTCCTGATGCCTGGGGGAGCATTGAAGCAGGACTTTAAAGGATTCAGAGGGAAGGGGAAGAGGGCAAAGTAATGAATCCTTGGCCCAAGGGATGGCCAGAGTAAAGGCAAGAAACCTCCAGCTGTGCCAGGGGCATTGAGAGGGGGTCCAGTTTGGCTGGGTAACAATCATAACCACATTGAGGTCACTCAGGCCTGCAAAGCGCTTCACAAGTATTGTCATTTGATTCTCAGAACTCTGGGAGGACACTGCTATTATTATCTTCATTTTACAGATGGGGAAACTGAGGTAACCATTAAGTAACTTGCCTAGTGCATGTAGCTAGTAAGTATCTGAGGCTGAATTTGAACTCAGGTCCTCCTGACCCCAGGTCAGGTGCAGGGCTGTTGTCCACTGGGTGGCCTGACATAGAGTATAGGATTTCACTATGCCCCAGTCTGCCTGTCTGTATTTCCAAATGCCCAAAGCCCACCATAAGGGGCAAATGGACTCTATCTCCTCCCCTTGGTCCTCACAGTTAAGGGCAGTTAGGGACTGGACAAGAGAATCATAGAACCTTACAGAGATCCCATGTGGTTAGTGGGATAGGCCCTAATTGACAGATAAGGAAACTGAGGGTCAGAGAGGCTAAGAGAATCAGGATCATAGATTTAGGGTTGAAAGTAACCTAAGAGGCGACGTAGTCCAACCCATTTTACAGATGAGGAAACTGAGATCAGATAAACCAAGTGATGTGACCAAGGTCAAACCATCATCTCTCAACTAGATCCCAAGGGTGTGTCCCACAGCCCAGTCCTGATGTCCTGCCATGTGCGTGGACCGGGCCCTCAGAAAGGGGAGAAGTCGGTGTGCTCACACCAGGCTTCACCAACGAGGGGATACTCACTCCGGATGGCTGCAACAGGAGAGCCGGCGACTCATTCCAACAGAACAACTGAGGCACGAGGCACAATTCCTCCGGGGACTAGTAGATGTGGTGTAGGAAAGGGGGACAGGGAAAGAGCATACAACTAAGCCAGAAGCAGGTTGGCATCTAACATCCAGCCAGCAGAAAGAAGAGAGGAAGGGAGGAAACAGACAATGGGCAAGATGGCATCAGCCCACCCAAAACATCCCTCCCTTCTGAGCTAGAGGAGGAGGCCTGCGGGAGGAAGGTTCTTGGCCAGAGAAACAACAGGTCTCTTCATGGCTGAGCAGGAAGTGAGGAAAACGAGAAGCATTGTCTTCACAGCTGTTTGTCTGAGACACCGGGGCAAATGCCCCCTGGGAGCATCAGAGGATGGGGCCAAGCTCTCTCTCTCTTTCTGTCTCTGTCTCTCTCTGTCACACACACACACACACACACACACACACACACACACACACACACACACACACACACACACACACACACACACACCCCCTACAGAAAGGCATTGGGAACTCACTACCCCCACCTGCTGGCTTCGTGCACAATCAGCAGCCCACTGCTGAAAAGCCCCATAAGGCTTGTAAGGACAAATGTTTGTGGAATTCAGTTAGGCCAGAATTCCATGGGTGGGAGGCCCAAGACAGGACAGGTGACTGCTAGCTGACTCTAGGAGCTGACCTCAGGGGGCCTG
This sequence comes from Pseudocheirus occidentalis, assembly GCA_028646575.1. Taxonomy (NCBI): domain Eukaryota; kingdom Metazoa; phylum Chordata; class Mammalia; order Diprotodontia; family Pseudocheiridae; genus Pseudocheirus; species Pseudocheirus occidentalis. Next base: position 186,203,448 of record CM053601.1, on the reverse strand, counting down.
CTGACCTGCAAGGGCCTGTGCTGGGCATTGGCCACACGGAGACAAATAGGAGTCTGTCACATCTTTGCCATCAAAGAATACCCTATTTAATTCAACAGAGAGATTAAGCTTCTAATGATATATGCACACACATAACACACACACACACATATGTTTGGATATTATATTTTGCTATTTTAGTGAATCTGTAATCTCATCATAGGATCAGAGATATAGACCTGGAAGTGACTTGAGAAGCTCTCATTTTACAGATGGGGAAACTGAGGCACAGAGCAGGGTAATGACCCGTCCAAGGCCACAGAGGCAGTGTGCATCAGGAGCTGGCGCTTCCTCATTCTTGCCCCTGTTCCATGGCCTTTGGTAGATAGCCCCTTCCATCATTCATTCCCTCTCTCTAATCTTCTGGCTGTCCTGATCTACCAACTGGTCCCTCAGGCCTAAACCCAAGGGCCCACGTATGGCTGGATAAAGTATCCTTAGCTCTGTTTGACCTCAAGTAAGAGTCAGAGTTGACAAGCAATCATGCAGTAACAATTTCTACCTCATAGTTAGTCTCAGGAATAGCCAGGTAAGAAATATTCCTGTTCAGGGCGGCTAGGTGGCGCAGTGAATAGAGCACCAGCCCTGGAGTCAAGAGGACCTGAGTTCAAATCTGACCTCAGACACTTAACACTTACTAGCCGTGTGACCTTGGGCAAGTCACTTAACCCCAGTTGCTCTCCAAAAAGCAAAAAAAAAAAATTCCTGTTCAAAAGGAAGTAACACAATGGGGAAACTGAGGCAGAAGGTTGTTTTCTTCAGTCATGTCAAGGTTTTTTTCCCAGATATAGACTTCCATGTGTGATAATTCTGGATCCTAGTCCCTCTCAAATGGTGAATTATTGACTTACTAATCCATCAGCCAACTATACCAGAATCCAAAACTCCAAACAGTATCGGTTACAGTCCCAAGAGCTTTTACCTCAAACGGCAAGTTTCACCGCTCTCCACTTAGAAGAGAGTTGTTCTCCCTCTCATGGAGCTGCACTGAGCAATACAAGCACATCAAGATTCAAACAGAATAAGAGATTTCACTTAACATTCCTCACTTGTTTTCTCTTTCTTCTTCTTAAGTTTACACTCACTCTGGAGTAAAGATCAATCATGAGAAATCACTTCTAGATCACATGCAAACTTGTAGGTTCTCAGAGAGCCCATTTCATTGTTTGGGAACTCCATAACCCAAACAAGCTTTTCCCAGGGCTGATGACCTTGGTCACACAGATGGCTTGCAAGAACCAGCAAACTTCCAGAATAAGGGGAATGGGAGAGCTAGGACAACAGCCCTGGAGTCAGGAGGAACTCAGTTCAAATCAAGTCTCAGACACGGTGTGACCTTGGGTAAGTCACTTAACCCCAACTGCCTTGCCTCCACCCCTGTAAAAAAAATTAACAAAATAAGGAGAGTCTACAAGGTCTTTGTACCTTTTCTCACACAGCAATTAGTTACCAATTTTAGGTTTTAACTTTACAAGGAGGACCCCTAATAACTTAGTTAACAATCTCACAACTTTCATAAGTAATGGCCAAATAATTTACCTATTAACTACAGGCACAAATTGTCAGTTTTCTAAATTTCAATTACTAAACTTTATAAAACAGAGTTAGCAGGGCCAATAAAAGGTGATTTTTCAGATTCTTTTAATTTTTTTAGTTCATACTCTAAAAACATGCAAGTTATAAAAAGTTGCTTGACATAACGGATAGGAAAGTTTACCAGTTTTCACAACACAAAAAGCTTAGAAGTATAATAGCACACTAAACAGTAGCTTGCATTTGAAACTTTAAACAAACACAGTAGCCATCAGGTGACCTCAGTTCAGTTGAAAGCTTTTCCAAATTACCTTATGTAGAATTAGCACCTGCCACGAGGGAAACAGATACCTCAGGGACCTTTCATCTCCCAGTTTCTCTCTTCTCTTCCCCCTCCTGGGTGGACATTGGCTTTACCTCCCTGCTGTGTCCAGCACAATTATATGGCCTAGCTACCAGCTGAATAAAAGAGAGAACCAGGGATGTATTCCATAGTCTGTTTATTACAGAACCATTTCATACAGAGCCAAGGAAAGGAGAAAATCACAGGGCTTATACTCCCTATTGCAGAGATTCTTAAGTGACCAGGATGCAAGGACCCTCCTTTGGAACAGACCACTCCCTAACCCAGCCCAAGGCTAATTATTCATTAAGCTTTTATCCTAGGACTGAGTCCAGAGGCACAAACAAACAGGGAATCCCAAACAAGACTTGCAAATTAACTCAGTACTTTCTTTAGATATTCATAGAACCAGAAAGCATCCACCCAACAAGATTAGACTCTCCTTGCCTATCTGCCTGATGGCCTTATAGAAAAGAGGAGAATTTACTTAAAGGGGCCAGGGCCCCTGAAAATCTGGTCTACTACACTTCCCCATCCCTTTGGGAAGAAATTCAGAGTCCCCATTCCACTCAGGCCCATTCCTCCTTCCCAAAGTCCATGGGTGGTATATCTGCAACCCCCTGGCTGGACCAACATAGCCTCGCAAAGCTTCTAGAATTAACAAGGAGTCACCATTTGCCATCCTTCCAATGGGACAGAGGACCCCTGAGCCTTACCATTCACCCTGTCAGTTATTCCTGAAACTCTCCAGGCCATAGGTACCCTCTGACCCCAGACGCTGATGCGCTCTGGGTGCCCCCAGACTTGTTAGCGGCTCTGCTCAGGGTCACTGGGCTTTCTCAGGCCTCCTGAGCAGAGTCTCCCCAATTAGAATGGGAGTTCTTTAGAAGCAGGGACCATATCACCTTTGTCTCTGTATCCCCAGCATAGAGTACAGGCCTAGGCACATGGCAAGTAAATGTTTTTCATTCATTCCTTTCTTCCTTATTTACAAACATATTCAGGTCTCTCTTTAGTCCCCAAAGACTCACTTGAATTTAACATCCCAATAACTCTAGCCTTCTCTCCTCCAGTTTGGAATCAATCTTCCAGATAAAGCATGCCATGCCACCCCCTCTTCCTCTCCTTTCACTGACTCTTGCACACTTTGGAGGCTGGCTTCTTACCCCATCCCTCCATCTTCTCTCCCTCACAAAGTTAAAGATGATCTCACAAGTGGCAAATCCAATAGCCTCCTGGCATCATCTGACAAAGGTGACTTCCTGGGTTTTTGTGACTTTGCTTTTACCTGACTCTTCCTACCCCATCTGATTTCTCTTCAATTTTCTGTACTGTCTATCACCTACAGGAATCTGAGCAGTGCAGTGGGTAGAACACCTATCCTGGAGTCAGAAAGACCTGAGTTCAAATTCAGCCTCAGAAACTTGATCCTTACTAGCTGTGCAATCTGGACAAGTCACTTAACCCCAATTGCCTTGCAAAAACAATAACCACCATGAAATAAACAAACAGAAATCTAGCCTCCACCTCTGTGAGACAGCTGTATGCCTTGGGCGAGTCATTTCACCCTGTTGGCTCAGTTTCCTCATCTGTAAAAGGAGCTGGAGAAGGAAATGACAAACTAGTCCAGAACCTTTGCCCAAAAATCCCCATAGACAATATAGTCAGTGCATAGTTCATGGGGTCCTGAAGGGTTGGATACAACTGACCAAAGCAACAAATCCATCACCTTCCCACCACCCCACCCCCATACATGAGTGCTCCCCTGGACTCTTCTCTCTACCCCATGCTAAGGGTCTCCCTATCCTAAGTGTCAAAGGGTCATCATGACATGGTCAGTCTCAGGGCCTTAGAGATCATCTAGTCTCCAGCCTCTGCTGTTATAGGGACAAGGAAGTGGAGGCTGAGAAGTGAAAGGACTTAGCCAAGGTCCCAGAGCCCTAGCTTGCTTTGTCTCTGTCTCTCTCTGTGTCTCTCTCTTTGTCTCTCTCTGTGTCTCTGTCTCTCTCTCTCTGTCTCTGTCTCTATTAAAGCTTTAAATCGCACTAAGACTTTTGGGACACCGTGTTTATAGGTATAAATGCTGACTCCCCTGCTAGGATGTAAGCCTATTGTGGCCAGGGCCTGCTTCATTTTTCTTTGCACTCTCCACCCGTCACTGGCACAATGCCTGGCACATAGTTGGAGCTTAGTAAATGTTTGATGAGTGATTACCCCAGCACAGCCTCCATGTCTGATCATACCTGTCCCTAATGACAATCTAATAGGGCTTTTTGCATAGCATTCACCCTTGGAGATCTTCGGCCACCTCCTCACACCCAGGCATGCGCCTCACCCTTACCCTTTGAATCACCTGAAACAGATTCCTCAGAGACAGAGGTGTCCCAGATTCACAGCATACACCCCTGTACAGGAACGCCGGCATCTGGGCAGGGGAGCACCTTGGGACCCTCAGACATTCAAGGATCTCTCGGCGGGGAGCTCTTTGTCTTCATTCTGGGGCCAAATGCAGAGGCTATCCAAGATGGAGCACAGCCCAACTCCCCAGTCATCTGCAGCGGTCTGGCTAGTACACAGAGAAAGGCCATTGGGTAAAGCAGCAGGCCAGGACTGGAGTCAGACGACTTGCCTTGGATACATGCTATGATCGTGAATGGGCATAACCTTGAAGGGAAGTCCCTAAACCTGTTTACAAACAAGGTGCTGACCTGCCCGGAGTTCTTCCTCACATCCGCTTTTTCACTCGGGTCTCTTGAGCCTGTGGTTAGCATCACCATATTGTTCTCAGTGACAGAGGAGGACCTCCCCTCCCACTGTACTGAGAAAACAGGCTGCTTGTTAGAATTCCCTTTCCTCTACCCCTTGACATCAACCCCCTTCTTCTGCCCCATGAGCCCATCTGCTCCCATCTCCCATGCCCTTTGGCAGACTGCCTGAAGAATCAGTCACAACCCCTCTCTCTAATCTTCTGATCTAGCAGCACATTCCCTCCTACAGCATCAGCACAGGATAAAATAAGACAGAATGTTGTCTGGGCAAAGGTAACCAGATAAAATGCTCTTGGAAGGTCTGAGGAAGGAGGGAACACTTGCAAATAGGCTTTGAAAGAAAGGAAGAATTGAAGGTCCAAGACTCTGAACTGGAGACAATCAGCCCAAGTGTTTAATTAAATACATGATGAGTTATTAACTGGTCCATTGTGAGAAACTGTAATCACCTGCACACACGGACCCCACTTCGGACTCCTGGCACATCCCCTTCTTGGGTCCTGCTTCCAAGGCCATAGAGAGAAGACAGCTGGAATCTCAGAAACAACTGAAAATGAAAAACGCCTCTCTCCTGGACCACCGATCGGCTGGAGCCCCACGCCGCTGAGCGACATGGAAGAGATCTCCTTTGTGGGCTAGTTTTCTCCTCTCTCAATTTCAAACTACCCACTTCAAGGCTTAGAGAAAGTCACTAGTGCTAGAATCTCACAATAACACATCATGTAAACACAAAGAAACCTTCAAATCAGCACAGACATTAGCAGCCTGCGGTCTGTGCATTGGTTTATTTGGGGGGAAATATTTGGATAACTGTACTTCAATGTAATTGGCTTCCTCCGATCTCCTTTCTATTGGATTTTATGGATTAAAAGCCATTATTCTGAGAAGGGCCCAGTAGAACCGAAGAACCCTTGAAATAAACTCTGGATTAGGCTGTTTGGGAGATTATAACAGAGCCATCTTTTCCTCCTCTCCCCAGGCTGAGGACAGTTGTTAAAGAAAAAGATTAGCAAGGAAGCTCTGGGTAACAATTTTTCCCAGGGAGGGTGAGAGAAAGTCAGTCTGGCTTTGGCTCCCCTGTTCTCCCCATCACTGGTTTAGGCTGGTCTTACTCAGCTCACGGTAACTCAGGCTGGCATCATGCTGTGCCCTATGCCCTCACTCCTAGCTCCTCTCCCCATGTCTCCCCTTCCCTGCTTGTGACACCCAATAATTTGGTCAGCAATTGTGTCCACTCTCATTAGAACCCCTGAGGCTGGCCTAGCCTCAGGATTCTCTGCAACCCCAAGCAAACTCCTCCAGAGTCTCTGGGGGAGGGACTTTTGAAGCTGGCTTTACAGAGGGATCAAGCCCTAAGGCCCAGGCTGGTCAGCCAGTAAGCATTTATTAAGTACCTACTATTTGCCCTGGCACTGCTAAAAGCTGGAGCTGGAATTTGAATCCAGCTCCTAGAACAATACATTAAATCCACTGTCTCTTGGTCAGACTTCCTCAGGGATGGGGGAGGGAGGGGAGACAGGGATGAGGGATGGATGGAGAGTCAGTCCATTTGTTTGGGAGGTGGGATACACAAAGACAGGAAGCTTGGAGTTGTTTTGTGATGGGCCCAAGAGTTTTAGAGATACTGGCAGTCATTTCCTTCTACAGCTCATTTGACAGATAAGGAAGCTGAGGCAAACAAGGTGAAGTGATTTGGGTTAAGTAACACTCCATTAAGTGACTTAACTGAGGCCAGATCTGAACTCATGAAGAGGAATCTTCCTGACTCACTACAGGCCCAGTATTCTATCCACGGAGTTCAAATTTGGCCTCAGACAATGAGGAGCTGTGTGGCTCTGGGCAAGTAGCTTAATCCTGTCTGCCTCGGTTTCCTCACCTGTAAAAATGGTGATCATGGCGGCATCCACCTCCAATGACACTGACATTCCAATGACAAGGAATATTTGTAAAGTGCTTATCACAGGGCCTAGCTCACAGTAGGCCCTGTGCAAATGTTTGCTATTACTGTTGCCTTAGGGTGACTCCCTAAGGGCCCCCTCTCCTCTTTGGGCCTGTCTTGCTGTCTATGAAAGAAGAGGCTTCCAGCCTGATAAAATCCTATAATCCTGTGTCTATTATAATCCTGTGTCTATGGGCACAAGAGGGAGCAGGAGAAAGGACTGGGAGAAATTTCAAAGAGAAGACCTCGTGTCACCTTGGGCCCATTTGGGACAATGGAAGGTCAGGAAGGGTCTGGTTACATGTTCCTTTCTTCACATACCCTACATTCCAGGCCCTTTGACCTACTGGCCAGTGCTTGTGCTCAGCATTCCAGATTCTACCTCATACCTAGAATGCCTTTCCCTCTTCACCTTCCTACAAACTCAGCTTGAGAGATGTTCTTGATCCCCTCCTATGGCTAGTGCCCTCCTCACCTGCCCTAAAATTACTCACTGTGATATGTGTCACCTTTGTCCTCCCTGATACCTAGCATGTAAGAGGCACCTAATGTTTGTTAAAATGGACAAATGGGAAGGCAGGCAATAGGAGAGGTCACCTGAGAATTGGGCCTCAGAGGACAGACTTTACTAGGCTAAAGTGAGGGCAGGTGGTTATCCATCCCTGGGGAAAGAAATATGCGAGGGGCCCACAGGGTTCAGCACCCACAAAAACCCAAGTTTTAGTCTTGCTGGAACACAAATAGCCTCCTTCTCTTCTCCCAGGCTAGCAGGGCAGCTCCCAAGACTCCAGAGTTAACAGGCCCTATATTGTGCAGAGAATAAGAGTGAGCCCTGAGACCTGGGTTCAAGATAAATTTAGGTGTGGATTTATTGAAGTGTGCTGGAGGGCACCCTCAAATCAGGCAGTGTTCTTTGGGCCTTACAGACTTGATTTTACAGGCCAAAACCACAAAAGCAGAAGGCATGACGACAGAATCAAAAAGAGCAGTCATTGGTCAGCTCTATAGTTCAGGGCTAATTTTGGAGTATGGTGTGAGGGTACAGCGTTGCAGCCTTCCTGTGACTCAGGCGTCCCTCAGAACAGGGGTGGTCAGCTCTTTCCAGAACAGGGTAGTGGGTCATGGGGTATGGGGGGGGGGGGGACTGGAAAGCCCCAGGACAAGCTAGGGTCATGTTCCGGGCAGAGGGTGTGGGGACCCCGTTTGGTTAACGCAACAGGACAGGGTTTCTGTGTTGTGCCGTAACTCATGATTCAAGGGAAGAAATATATGTGGATATAGATATATAATAAGGAACTTTGCCCTGAGCAGCAATGCCCAGATATGCCTTACAGCTGTTCCAAGCTAGGACAGGATATAGGAAAGAGACAGATGGAGACAAAGAGGCTTAATGGTGGGGTAGACACAACACCTAGAGACAGCTTGGGAAAAGCTTGGAGGCACTTTGCCAGCTTCCACAGGGAAACCTCTTGAGCCACCAGGAAGCTGCCATAGAGAGAACTCCCAAGAGCACTGAGGGGCGCTCCCAAGCTGGGCTTCACAGTGTGCTCTGGGCAGACCCCAAAGGGGCTCAGAGAGCAAATGTTCACACATTTGAGGAATGGGGTGGGTGGCTTAGGACCCCAATTAGAAAACAAACACTCCAAAGGAAATGCTCAGCACTGTTGTTTTAATACACAAGCTACAGGCTCAAAACTTCATCCCATGGCATCTTCAACAGTAAAAAAAAAAAAAAAAAAACCCAAACACCCACCCCACCCCCAAGCCCTGCCAACACACACAAACATAACAAAGACCCAACAGGGGCCTAGGCCACATAGGGAAACTTGAGCAGCAGCCCCTCCCCCGGGGCCATGGCCAATTTGTGCAGGGACAGCATGCTGCCTTCCTGGGGGGTCCCATGTGTGCTGAGCACCAGGGCTGCCTTCTCAGGAAGCTCCAGCGTCTGGCCACTGGTCACAGGCGGCATCTTCAGCTCAGCCTCATGGCTAGTGGGGCCCAGGTTGAGGACGATAATGAATCGCTCATTTTGGTCCCAGTATCGAACATAGGCAAAAAGGTCATCTTGTGTGGGCAGAACCACAAAGTCCCCATGCAGCAAGGATCGCTCCTTCCCTCGGCTGTCACTCAGTTTGCGGAATA